>JAJEKV010000062.1:4960496-5668006 GCA_021234155.1 Isoetes taiwanensis
GGTTACGTATTGTTGTTGCTGAGCTTTGTCACGAAGACATTCTTGGTATGTAAACTTCAACGTTTATCTCTCAATGCCATGCGTATAGTAGAGAATGAACACCATGTTTCACAGGAGTGTCCGCAGATATGCACACATTCGAGAAGTTTATGCCGATCTCGATGCCTGAGATAGCACCATCAATTGCTGGCCTCGCCAATGGTCAGACGCCCTCAAGGCCCCACATTCTCGCAGTTCCACCACGAGAGTCCCTCATAGCCCTCACAAGACAAGGAATTTAAACGCCTGTGATAGGGAATTTGAACCCTACTATAAGGGTTTTTCCTCCCACATGGAGGGTTTTTGCTCAAGTGGTAGAGAAACATCAGACAGTGGCTTTTGTGGTTTTCGTGTTTGACACTATCTCGATATATTGTATTATGATACCATAGGCTAGTTATTCCAGACGTTAAAATATACTTCCTTCCTTCCTTCCTTCCTTCCTTCCTTCCTCTGGGCTTCAGCCGATTCATGTAAAGTCCTCAAGTCTCAAATAATCGTACCCCAAGCTCCAAACAAAAAGGAAATCGTTGCCATCTATGCATTTATCGTGAGCCAACAAAAACTTAGACCACACCATATTCATAATATAAACTATTCTATATTCACATCACTGTAGTTCCTCAATTCCATTGGTCACAACTAAAAACCATCAAGCTAGATATCATTTCAAAAATACTACAACATTTCAAGTTAAGTGTTTAAACCATGATCTGGTGGTTTGACCTACCATCCACGTGGTTCTTTTCATATTAACTAAATATAATGTGTCCAAGGAACAATTTTACCTTATACAACATGCATCACAATTGGGCCCAAGAAAAGAATAATCTGGGTCAAGAATTTGTATATGCTAAAGTCCCATATGTTCACGACATCGTTACAGAAATAATGTCCTTGCTTTTTGACATAAAACTAATGCGATGCATCCATGGTCAAGGATCATGAGAACTTTGTGCTTCATCTAGTTGGATCTTCCTCAATCAAACAAACAGAAATTTTGGTAAATGAGATAATTCCACAGAACTAATATACAAGTTACCGATAATTTTAAAGACAATATAATGCTTCCTTTCTTTTGTGGTTCTTTAGAGTTCTGTGGTGCAAGTCAGTAATGGTTGTCTCAAATTGCACTCAAAAGGCTTTATTATACTTGGGTAAATAAAGCAAAAACACAGGAAAAATGTGTATTCATTATGTAATCTATACTTATTCATATAACATAAACTAAGCTTCTCTCCTCGGGACCTTGGGTGAGGTAGGATGCAATATCCAAACTACTAACTTAGAAGAAAATAAACAGTATTATTATACAATGCTTATGGAAGGTCATTCACCTATAATAATGGCTGAATTATAGAGAAAGTGCACAATGAATGGGGTATTTATACCGCAGTCAAGGTGTCCATGCGTAAAAGATAAATAATAGGAACACTTAAAAGTACAACATGAGTGCATGTAGAAAGAGAAATAACAGTGAAAACTGACTAAAATTAAACCATTGAAGTATCTAAATCCAAGATCCCAAAAATGGAATGATGTAGGTTAACATGTCTCTATGTTTAATTTTGTGTCACCAGATCAACAAATTATAAGAAGAGAAAGATAAAAAGGGACAAATATTACCACGTAAGATCACTACTCAATCAATGATCCTTCATTTTCATGCTATCGATCATTCGTAGATGAAGAAGATATCACAGATGAAGCCTTGCCATCAAAAGTAGCAAATTCGCTTCCCATGGCGACTATGTTTCTTTGATTGGAGTTATATTTGCAAGATCAAAATGCAAGATCGGGCAAGAGCTAAGAACCGCAGATTATTGAATATAAATTAAATTAGCAATTTGGTATATGCTAAAGTGTGACATGCTTTATATTTACCTTTACATGTTCACAACATCATCATATAGGAAATAATGTGTCCTTAAAAAGTTGATAATGCTTTTTTGAATATATAATTATCGCGGCATCCATGGTCGGGAACCATGGGATTGCGGCTCATCTAGTTGACCTAGTAACTGAAACAAACATGAATTTTTGTAAATGAGATAATTCTATAGAACTAATATAGAAACGTGACAGCAAAAATACATACAAATATGTGTATATTCATTATGCAATCCATACTTATTCATAACATAAACTAAGCTTCTCTCCTCCTCGACCTTGGGTGAGGTAGATGCAACATCCAAATGTATAACTTAGAAGAAAACAAATGACTGCATAATGCTCATGGGTTATTCACCTACAACAATGGTCAATTCGAGATATAATCCGTAATAAAAATAGAGAAAGTGCAAGTACGAATGGGCATTTATAATGTAGTGTGTGTGCAATGTAGAGAGAGAAATAACAGTGGAAATCGACCTGAAAATGCCGCAACATGAGTGCATGTAGAAAGAGAAATAACAGAAACGTGATCTGAAAATTAAATCCATTGAAGCATAGCAAATTTTGTACTTGCATACCCCACAAACGGTGAACTTATGTACTGCATTAAGGAATAAGGTGAATATATGTCTATCCAACAAATTACAACCGAGTCACCCCGTGAATATGCACCCAAACCAAAGGGGGTTTAAGGGGATTTAATTTAAAACGTGGTTTAATCTAACGCCAGGTTAATTAACGCTAATGGTAGTTATGTGTTGTTGTTAACACAATGGTTGTTATAAAAGTTGGGGGATTTAATTTTTATATGTTGGATGTTAAATGGTTTGTGTTGCAAAATTTTGGCCTTTCTGAGTTTTAGACGCCCCCTCGTGTGACAAAATTTTGAATTCAAACTTAAAACCTAATTCATTTGAGGCTTTCATCACCGTAGCTTTTGAATTTGATCACACAAAACAAATAGAACATAAGTAAAAGTTACCATAAAGATAGAGTAGATTGATTCCATTATTCTGAAAGTATAAAGTTCGCAACACCCATACACAAACATTTTCAATCGAATTTAACAAAGCAGCCTTTGGCCTCCATGGATTCTCGGGGTGGTGAGAAACCAAAGTGGAAACTTTCTACTTGTTAGCACAAGGATCTAGAAGCCTGAATTTGCTTTAATAACCGCCTAAAAATCTAAATGTATGGTAATTTTTGTAAGCTTCATCTTGGAATAAGCTATAAAACAATATCCACAGTAACTTGACACCGTACCGTAGGATGTGAAAGCCTACCAAACTCCGGTCAAAAATTGGGTTGTTTTAAGATAACTTAACCAAACATATCCATATCATAATAATTATCAAAAGATCTCTTGACAGATCTTTCCAACGCAATACAAATCATCTCAAACAGAGCTCCGGATCAAAAGTTGATAAGAAATGTGTTGCCAGGAAATCAGACCATGCCTTCAAGCCCTTCATGCCCATTACGACCATACACACAAAAGAGGGCTTTGTTGTGAGCCATTGGTTGTTGACCATTTAAAAAAGGCTAAAATCAGGTATTCTTCATGTGCCCATTATGCACCACACGTGACAAAAAAAGGGCTTTGTTGTGAGCCATTGGTTGTTGACTATTGAAAAAAAGGCTAAATCAATGGCTCGTAAATGGTGCAACTTTAGAAGTTATTTATTAGTACATTCAATACATCACGTAAATCATAGGAAAACCTGAAGAAAAGCGATAAAAACACAAAAGAAACCCCTCGTTATTATGTTGGTTATTCAATTCCAAGACCGCAGTAAAAGATGGAATGATTAAGGGATTAACATGTTCCATAGTTAAATTTGATGCTCAACAAAATAGAAATGTTGAAAATAAATGCAAATGTATCATGCATTCAAGAAGAAGTACAATGATTTAGCCAAGCACAAAATCGAAAACGCTTTTTTAAAGACCCCAAGGTAAGATTCATCGCTCAGCAGTAATCACAATAAACATAGTTCAAAACAAAAAATTAGTTCAACATGTGCAATCATGGCCTCGCTTTGAATAACCTGAGATGTCTGGGTAGTGCCTTCATAGTTGCAGTTCCACTCATGGCTTCATGGTTTAAAAAGGACATAGCATTTGAGCATGAAAACTCCAACACCATGCACCCTTACAAGTTTTTCCTTCGATTCAAACTTTGAATCATGATCCGAATTCATTTCGACCAGTTTTCTTCCAGCTTGAAAAACCAATGGAAAACCTCAAGAGATTAGATGAAAGGAGAGCAAAAGGCCTAATTTTGCTGTGGTGGGAAAATTTTGAGGCAACCAAAGGAAAAAAGGGATATGAAATAACAATATGTATAGAACATGGCAATATGTATAGGAAATAAAGCCTACAATAACCAAGAACAAAAGAACTCAAAATCATGTCTCAGTAAAACAACCAATAATTTAGATATCATCTCTCGAGAAAGGAAGAATTAAAATTATATTTGCAAACAAACTCGAGTATCCGGAGGATAATGTGAATAAGAGTTGTTGTTGTTGTTGTTGTTGTTGTTGTTGTTGTTGTTGTTGTTGTTGTTGTTGTTGTTGTTGTTGTTGTTGTCATTGCTTGTTGTTGTTGTTGTTGTTTCTGCCACCCTTTAAACCTCGCATTTGCTTGCGTAATCCTGGCATTTCCACTATAAATGCACTACAAATGTCTACTTTCAACCAACTATTCCACTAACAAGTAACCTCATTGGACTCTTTGATTTGTAGGTCTTAGAAATCCTTTTCATGCAAAGAAGAGCCTTTTAGACATCCCAAAATCAAAAGCTTTGCACCACATTCGTATTAATTTGATTTCAAGTCGTAATTTAAGCATTTTTGTGGTGGTTAATTTGTTGTGTGAAAGCTATGCTACCACGCTCACAAGACTTAATTTTGAAGCTAGTACGTAATCAAGCTTTTTTTTGTGTCAAGTTAATTTGTTGCAGAATGGATAATTAAGATTTCTCGATGCTATTCAATCCCCTACTGTGTTATGGCTAATAAAATGTGATATTAAAATCTTTTGAGCAATTGAGCTTCTTTTAAGTTTTGCCGATCAGAATTAATATTAATATTAAATGCGACTCCAAAGAGGATGATAATAAATTGCTTTATCAAGATCCCAATCAAGGAATATGCAAATCGTAATGACATAAACATATCGACATATTTCTTCCAAAAGAGGGAAGTTTGAATGTATGATAAAACTAATTATCTTTTGACATGGCACCATTATTATTTGGTAAGATAAATCTATAAGATCCTCGATACTTTGGCATGTCTGCTTTCATTGATAGTTAATTTAAGTTTTGTGGGTTATTTGGATGTCTTATGGACTCATGTATACATGAACACCATCTGCTTTCTTGCATTTGTCTATCACCGAGCCATGACTCAACTTGTTTATTCCACACAGTTTATCTACAACATCAATGCCGTACAACTGCCTTATATGGTTCACTGAATAAAGGATACATATGCGCTTTTATCTTTGATTAATTCTTGCACTTAAATATATTGGAAAGCATTTATCAAAGGACATAGATTTGCCGCTTTGCTTTCTGACTATCATTCATCCCACCATATAGAGAAATATTGCGAGTAGTTATAGAGAATAATCATGTAATATTTGTTTTTTTAGATATTAGTTGCCCACCAAAATAGAAAACAAGAAGTCTGTTTCTCAATGGCTTTTTTATCTAGGTTGGAATATTTTTTCCAAAATCAAATCTTTCACTTAAAAATCAAAATGTTTATCTAATTTGAGAGTGTGCCTATAAGCGAGACCATGCAAGGGAGTAGTATATACAGTACATGCAATAGGATCATCAATGCATGTAAGATCGTAGTTGCACGTTTGTGGTCCCTTACAACCCGCATGTTTGCAGTCCTCTCAATTGCGTTCCCATAATATCACAGTTTTACAGTAAAGCAGGACTGCTCAGGTACGGTAGGAAGTCTTATATTGTATACACTTTGGAGCAGTATATAGACCGAAGAAAAAAAAGTTGACAAAAGCATGTTATTTGCTATGACTTCCAGCACATTTGATTCACAAGGCCTCAATGAGGGTAAATATGATCCATTAAAGGTTCACAAAACTATTATGCTTTTGATTATAAAGCCATAGATCTAGCTAGCCTTTTCCGATTCTGCTTGGGAGTTTTATTGATATCGGCGTTGGCTTTTGTGAGCCTCGCTTTTGACAATTTTGTTAATGTCGATATATTTAGAGTAGTACTTGAATAACTAATATAGTCCATATGCTGCAGATTGCTATCGTTTAAGAGCTATTGTTGGTGGGTATTTCTGGATTATAGAGTGCTGACTTTTTAACTCCATTAACCCAATTGTTTATTATCCTTATTCTACATTTGTCTAAGATATACTTAATGCTCTAGATCCATAATGCATGGTCTTCTTAAGTGTGCATATTGTTTTGCATGTCCAAGTCTTTTGGCCATATCACCAGGCAATAACCTGAAAATAATAGAAGATGAATAAGAAAAGAAAGAAAAGAAAGAGTACCCAGGATATTAGAAGAAAGGTTATGGAGGAGAAGAAAGAGTGTTTATGATAATCGGGTGTTCATCACAACACTCAGATGTAAACAATTCCGACAAGAAGACAACATTTCGAATGGAGACAATTTCGACAAGAAGAGACCGGATGAACTAATTCACTTTCCTAAACACAAGGGAGACGAGAGAAATGGCTATGATAAATTTCTCAGAATTCTATAAGATTTGGTAAGCTTCATAAATTACTGAACTCAAATGAAGACGTTTGCTCTTTAGCTAACGTCATAATTTCCTAAGTGGGATGGGCCAAATGGTAAGGCTTAAAAATACTATGTATATTCTTATAGGTTACAAACTACTGTAAGCGACTAAGTAGGTTTTGCATTCAAATTTTATCCGCCAGCAATGACGACACGTGGCAAACATTATATTTGTGATGTCGCTGTCGCGTTTGTTGGTCCATGTTCTGAAAATCTGCCGACATTCTGTTTTTTTTGCTCGGGCGCTGCTCTGTATTCTGCAACAAAACAATCCCCTGGCCCATCGCGGGTACGTATCGACGGCCGAATGCAGCCCAACCGACCTCACGTTAGTGATCAGGCCCGGAGGCCATTTCGGGTGGGCCCTTTTCCAGACCCAGAAAATGGCCTCCCCGGCCATTCCTCTATACAAATGACTACGACGTATAAAATCAACTTTGATCTTCATATGATCCATGTGACTCTTTTAGTCCTTTTTTTTTGACAAACGCACTAAAAGAGAGCTTTAGAATTAGGTTAAAGTTAAGAAGGATGCCACTACATAACATATAAATAGATGTATGATTAGTTAATGTGGCTGCACAGGGAAATTCAGGATCCTGCTACGTTAAGTTATGATTCCATCCTCAGGAGCAAACTAATGGAGTTTAATCTGGAACGATCCTGAGGATCGGGAAATCACTTCTTTAGAGCTCATCGCCCCTCCGTCTGCAACCTCTTCCCTTCTGTCCCCTCCTCCTCAGATCCAGTAGCCTTCTTTGTTGGAGTACATTTGGTGGGTTTAATCTCTTCCTAATGGTGATATTCTGTTCACCCATTTCCGAGGAGGTTTCGCTGGAACACTGCTTCTAAAGACCTTATTTTAATGAGTAATACTATTTGTTGTATTTGATGCTTATTTGAAATGTAATTTCTGCCTGTTGACACGTTCATGGCTATGTTCATGACCACACGGCTATGTTGATGACCTTCATCATTCTATTCAATAGGAGACAATAATTTGGTTGTGTCATAACAGCTCCAGACATTTTTATACACATAATTATATTTCTTCTTATAGTCCATGAAGTTCACGGAATACTGTCTAGTTGGAGTATAAAATAGATTTATCTAAAACCCTTTTGTTTAAGTAATAGTAATACATTTGTTATTGAGAAATTTTGTACAAGAGGCTAACAGGTACAAATGATTGAGCAATGATGTTTATGAAAAATCATCACATTGACTGACCTGCTCAAGGACAACCACGACAGTTACATCCTGTCTATGATCGTGGGATTTATTTCTCCATGGTGAAGGTGAACAGTTTGTTTCTTGCAATTTACCTAATATTCCTGATCTTCACTTAATATATGATAAAGTGTTCTTTTATTTTTATTCCTATGCAGCTAATCTAGTTTATAGAAACTAGATTCGGTGGGACAAAAAAATTACAAAAGACAGTCCATTTCAGCCTTCAGGGCTTAGCCTTTATCCTGGGAATTTTTGGTATCTTGCAGCACATACAAATTTCATAATGAGAAGGATTGACACTGGTACAGTTTGCATTCATGGCTGGGGATTTTGACCTCAAGCAATACTTTTTTGCAATTCAGGTATTGTTTCTAACATTTTAATTTATTTATTTATGCTGGCAGATGCTTTGTGTATTTGTCACATAATGCAGTGGATACTAGGATTTACAACATTTTGGTATCCTGAGGAGTGGATGATGGCACTAACATCTTTACTGCCATGGCATGTATTTTTTGGGCTCTTTCTATGGATTAGCATTGACAACAGCCGAGACAGGAATATTGGAGAAGCTCACCTCTTATATAGTAATAAACTAATTGAAGCAGATCCACATCCATCCAGTCCATCCTGTCCCACAACTGTGCTGATATTAGAAACCAAGATAGTGTAGATGGTGCCACCCTTTGGCAAAAGGTTGATGTCCTCCTAGCGCCGTTGATCAAATATTTTAAACTTACTGATACGCCATATACCATCATGGGTATATAACTTTACCAGTTTTTACATAAAACTCGTTATGGCTCTATGGCGCGTAATAAAAATTGATGTTCTCCTCCCTGTTCGCGATTTCAAATTTACCGCTATTCATTTGTCTTGTCCTCTAAGGAAGTAATATGAATCCAGTTTCTTCGTACATGCTAAACTTTTTTAACTTTACAGTCGTATAGTCCTAAATTGTGGAGGTTGGCTTGTAAGCCTTTACAACATATAATGCAGCCATCGTTTGAGGAACTCGAATTTCAGGTTTAATTGGTCACCTCTTCTACATGTAGAAGTATCATATAAATAATAGAACAAATGTTAAAGGGTAGCCTATGCTGTTGTTGATAAATCTAAATATCGTGCCCTTTTTCCACAGGCTTTATCTCTAAACTGGCCATATTTTATCCAATGACGTTTAATACCTATTGTCTTAAAAGAATCACTTTTTCACTATAAAAATAAGATATTGTTTTATTTTGTCTTATATGCTCGATTTCAATGGAGTCTTATTTTATTCCGAGGATTTCCCCCTGGGCTGTAAAAATAATAAGACACCTACTCTTATTTGAATATTAACTAAAAATAAGACGTTGGCCATATTTTTCATGGTTTTCCACTAGTATTTTAACGCGCTACATTTTGCTTAATTATAGTGGTAAAGTAAGTTTAAATTTAGTGCGAAGTCTCATTTTAGCCCTGAAGTCACAAATGATGTCAAGTATATCAAGGTACATCTATATTTTATGTACTAGCGGGAAAAGGGCCCGCACTTGTTTTCTTCTTTCCCACATGCCAAAGTCATGTTTGAGCATCGGGCCTATCCCATCACGCCAAGTGTAACATCTCCAAACCTCATTTACGGGTTACTATTCAACTCCTAGGCTCTATTTTGTCCATGCTATGTAGGAACAGTGTCCACCGCTATAGAGGAATTGAAAAAAAAACTACTACAAACGAAAAGCCTAAAAAGAGACTCAGTTTAAATGAAGATCGCGAGCTTAAAGGATAAAGCTTGGCATAAAAGGTGGAAAAATAGCATCGATTCATGGGAAGAAAGAAAGAGAGGTAAGTTAAGAGAAGGAAGTTATAAAATGGAAGATAAGGACTTATGTGGTTGATGTCATCTAAGCTTTAACATCTATCAAGAACTTCTAATTATTATTGAATTGTTGAGCAACAACATTTTATCTTCCTTGATCTTCTCATGTTATGGACATTCTCAACGACGCCAAGGTAATCATTCTTATTCGTAATGAAAAGTGGTACAGAACGGAGAATCAAGTAGGCTGCATTTGACGCAGGATGTTCGATTCAATTCAGTCGTGCCTCAACTACGCCCTACTGCAGTCGTGCGGCCGGGCAAGAATGCCTCCCCCTCCCGCTCCACATAACATTTATGAGTTAGTGTACTTTCTCGATTTTTAATGTCGTGATCATTCTTACGCCCATCATGAATCAAGTTCACATTATCAACCCTTTCTAAAGCTTTAATTCATTAATTAGTTTTTTCTAATTTCGTAGGTAGTCTCTAAATAATTTAGCTTCTGGATTATTCACATATTCAAGGAGTCCTTCTATCATATATTTCCGAATAAAATGGAAAATCAAACATTGTTGAATCTCCTCAAGGCATCAATACAGGATTGGAGGTCTGATTGATTATGAACTGACCATCTAGAAATAATAGTAACTTCCCTGACAATCATTCCAAGTGGTCTATCAAACTATACATTTGGTCCAACGTATACACCCCTTTAGAAGAATATGAATTGGGATGTGGACATCGCATAATATGGGCTTTTCTTAATTTGCCATTTAGTTTCATAATCATTATCCTGTCTTCATACCGAGGCAAATTTTTTTTTAATCAAAGCAACTATTGGTTCCAGTGCACACTTGTAAGGACTAAATAAATCCTCACAAAATTTATAGTTGTTTCTTCACAAACGAGAAATGCATCCTAACAAAGTTGGTATATTTTAACCATCCATGTGGCATGTGAGGATTTATCTACTTATTCCCTAAATAACAATATACCTCAATAGGTATTAAGTAAGAAGTTAGTGAATAGCTTCCATATTTTGTTATCTTTCTCTCTCGCCCATTGCTCATATTCGTGAGCTGAGGGATAGATAGTTCCAGAACAGGGTTACTATGTTCAGAACAGCCTTTCAACATATTCCTTGAAATAGAGCAAAGCTCGAAGATCCGTAATCCGCTTAATTTAGAGTTGAATTGTCAGTAATATTTGAGAGCCGTTTATTTGAGCAGTTAGATAAACTTTCATTAGCAGTTTACATTTGAATTGCCCAAGACTTGCTTACTTTTTTTGTCTCTTTATCGACGCCCATTTAGCTCCGCAGCTGACGACCACCAGCTGAAGCAGCTTCATTATTTTCCTCGCGGGCATGGAACATCGGAACCAATGTGGAGCATCTAGATTACTCAAAAATGAGAAATCATTATCCTAGTAGTCGTTGCATCTAGAGCCTAACATTATCCGTCTCACGATAATGATTTCTCCATTTTTGAGTAATCTAGATGCTCCACATTGGTCTTAAATGTTCCATACTGCTAATGGTGGAAATGTACTTCAACAATTAAAGTCATTCAAACCAAACTATGGGAACTCAGGAAATCGAAGTAAAGAGATATAGAAATGTGTGTTTCGTCTTGGAACACCAAAGATCTTAAACTTGCTAAGGGAGAAGTTTACCTCTATGCCCAAATGTGAGGAGAGAACCTCAAATATTGCACCCCGACTATCAACTCTAAATTAAAGGATTACTTTACGTCGAGGCACATGCAAATTTCTAAGGAATATAGTCAAGAGCGCCTACGTAAAACATAAGAATCTCTATTATTCTTTCGTAGATATCCTACCCCACTAAGGCTACTAAAAACTCGTTGAGCAATGAACATGGGGAAAGATAACAAAGCATGGAAGCTCTATTCCTTTAACTTAAGCTCCCTTTGAGATTTATGCTATCTTTCTAATCAATAATTCCAGTGGAGACAATTATCCATCGATGACCTACTATCTCAAATACATTAAGAACAAATAACATCAAATGAAGGCATCATAATTGTTAATCGGCATAGTATACTCTGTGTACGATGCATTGCCTCACCACAAGATCTATATGCATGTTTTCTTTATTTTGAAGCATTTCGCCACCAATTTGTAATATGTGTCCAGATCATTTGTCGTCTTCCTCTCCTCTTCCAAATACATGCTCTTGCACAAAATGAAGGTTGTTTATGGAGTTGGTGGTTGTGGTCTCTAATCACTTCCAAATTGGAGACAAAGAATGAAATGTCATTTATTTGACATGCTATACTAGGATATTTCAGAAACATGCACCGAGTATCATTTGTGGACCTCTCATTAAGTTTCTAACAAAGGTTCCTTTGGAAATTTATGCCATTCTTCTATCTCCGCCGGGTAGATTTCACCGTGGAAGACCTCATATGGTTAAAACATATGTAATGAAGTCAACTAACCTACAAAGCAACAAGAATGAGAGTTTTGGCAAGTGTTCCACATTTTGTTTAATATCTCGCTACATGGTCTTTATAAAAATAGGTCCCAAATGACATCATATAGGCATGTAGAAATGCATAAGATCACTTTGAAATTAAGAATAGATGCAAATGGCAGGCTCACTTTGATCTAAAATGTATATGCCATGCTAACACGTATCATATAGCCCGACATATGTATATCATACTGTACTGCGCTAGTTAACTTTTATGTCTCGCAAAAGAGCAATAAAATTAATAGGAAACCTTGAGGAGGAGGAAGAATCATATAACCACTCCAACTATGGCACGTAAATCCCATTTGCTCACCTCAAAGTATTTTATTTTGAGCCATGCAAGCTCCTTTAGAACCTAAAAACCAATTTATTAAAGTATAAGCGAAACCTTCAAGAGGGGTCACGCTTTTAGAATAAATGAGTATATCATCACTATTTTTACTAAAATGCAACAATCCCGACATTGTGTTATCGTGTTTGACATCATAACACATGCACTTATATATGAGAGAGCAACATATATTTTAAATAATTAAACATGACCTATGGGGCCAAAGCTGGTAAATACTAAATACCAAATGAGCATGATTTCTATTCATACCGCTATTTACAAAGCCAGCTTGTTATGTAACAATTGTACGCACTACCAAATAATAGATCATTCATTGCGCCTAATCGATGGTTTGCTTGATACATTTCTAGCTCCAAACAATGGAGCTCCCCAACAGTAGCCTTTCAATCATGAAGAAAAAGGAACGGTTTTCCTGCTAACAGTCGAATTTACGCTATGTGTCAATAACAGAGGCAACCATTGACTAAGGTTACAATCTCCCATCAAATCAAGAAGATGAAAGTCGAAAGCAGAAGTTAATCAAGAAAGCAAATAAGGGCATCAAATGTAAGAGAATAGGCCTAAAGTATACTAATTATACCACCAGTAGAAGCTTTATTTTTCATGTTTGAACCTAAACAACAAGACTTGTTACCTCGCTAAAAGTATTTCTTGCATCACTTCCTCCATTAAATCAAGACTTGTAGTCTAAAACCGTAAAAGAAAATGTTATGCCCTCACCTTAAGGAATGGAAATTGCCTAGATTAGAGCCCCTGGGTTATTATAATCTTTCCGGTGGCTCAGAAACAAAAGGCCCGTGTGGCATGAAAATTTTGTTGTACAACAAAGATATTGTAAATTTTGTTACTTTTGTGCCTTCGTAGTAACTGCTCAAATCATTCAAAAGCTAAAGACCCATTATTCGTGGTATCTCACACCCATGAAATTCCATGCACGGTAGATCGCTGCTCAAAATTCCTCCTTCCATCCGTGCACCCATACCATGCCATATGTGCCATACAATTTACCTCAAAATCCTTCCAAAGACAAGATGATGACCACAAACTCTAATTCAAACGGCGCAAACGAAAGCTTTTTATTTTTGGCCGACGAAATCAGATTCACCAATGTATTTACATGTAATTCCAAATTCATGCAAACTTTATAGTTAATTTAGATATGCAACTACGCACACCTAAATGGGAATTCCGTATGACATCTCATCTATCCAAAGCATGGCTATGTATTCAAATGGCTACCTATGGAGTATGCAAAGAAAGTCAAGAAATAGTTACAAAGTTAGAGATTGGAAATTTTGCATCGCTCATAATGCAACTTTTTGAGAAAATTGATAACAAATTAAAAGACAACATGCCGACAAGAGAACCAATTTTAAATAGGGAACCAGATGAAAGATTTATGCTTTTTGGCAAAGTTGATCCCAATGGAGTATTATGTCTGCCATGCTGTCAATGGAGCCTAGACTCGTGTTCGTGAGGCCACCGTGGTATCAATGTAATAAAGAACGAATCAAATACAACACAATGTTAAAAGCTTCCTCAACTTACATCCATTAACAATTGCTGCCAACTATTATATTTGACTATCTTAGAGATGGAAAACCAGAGGGACCAACATAGCTTCAGATAAATTATCTCTTTACCTATGCACCTACACCGGTGTGTTTAAATAAGAACTGCACGTACCATCCTCATGTGGATAGCTCTATATACCCGAAAGGAGGCTTTTTTGCATCTATGCATGTGGATATTTGTATGCCCAGAATTCAACATTCTAGACCCATTAGGGTTGGAACATCAATCCTTTTCAATGAATATAGGCTTGGTCTAGTGGTTAGAATCAAGTGGGTTGGGAGCAATGATTAAGGTTCTAATCCCCTCAATAACATAAAACCGAGGCTTGGGGCAAATGGGATCAGGTTCGAATCCCCAATAACATAAAAACTTTTAAAAGCCTCCCTTTAAGGCCCGAAAGATACAAATGGACGTGAGGATCTTAGATCCAATCAATGGCGAAGATAGTTACGGCATATATCGAAACTAACGCCCAGGATCGCCAACACGCGGGCGTAGCTCACGATCGACGATCAAGATCAAGTCGATGTCGATCAGGATCGCCCATCTTCTCGCCAAGTGGACGGCCGATCACCCAACACCCAGATCGCACCACGGGCAGACCACAAATCACATCAAGATCGAATAATGGCGTCGCACCGCGGTGATCGCCCACCCGCGACGCACACAGATCACGGCCGGAGGATGACAGACACGCAGTGATATCAGTCGACCAGGTCGATTTAACGATTAATCACGCTGCGGCTGGCCAAAATCAACCTGCACCATCGCATCTCGAGCTGCCCGTAGTGCATGTAGCGCCTACTTGCCGATGGCCTAAAATATCGCAATTTCATTACTATTATATATATATAATATATATACAAGAAAATTAGCATCGCCCTATAGTGCATAACATGATGCACGCCTCCAATTTCAAAGATATTCCTATGGTGTAAGTTGAGATCATGATTTCCATTACATTCCCAGATTCTTCATGATGTGTTATGAAGATTCTCTCTAGTGACATCTCTTGCTTAGATTCTATGAAGATTTCTTTAGTTCTCCAAGAATCCATTAGATTTTATAAAAATTCTTAGTTTCTCTTAGATTTTATGAGATTCCTTTGATCCTATCAAGATTGCCCCAGATTCTCTAGATGTTATGAGTATTCTCAGATTCCCTTTAAATTCATTTAGATTCTGGGAGATTTGCTTAGATTTTAGAGATTCTCAGTTCTACTACGCTTCATGCGCTTCCCTTAGACTCCCCTTAAATTCTACGCAGATTCATGTAGATCCCTTTACATTTGCTTATATTTTATGAGATCTGCTATACTTCATGCAAATTCTCAA
The DNA here is from genome assembly GCA_021234155.1 of Isoetes taiwanensis. NCBI lineage: Eukaryota > Viridiplantae > Streptophyta > Lycopodiopsida > Isoetales > Isoetaceae > Isoetes > Isoetes taiwanensis. The sequence goes on from JAJEKV010000062.1 coordinate 4,976,027, forward strand.
AGATTCTATGTATATTCCTTTAGGTTTTATGAAGACTCCTATAGATTGCATCAAGATATCCTTAGATACCCTTAGATTTTATGATATTTTATTATATCCTATAAAAATTCCCAAATTCTCCATGATGTTATGAAGATCCCTTAAATTCCTCAAGTTCCATGAGATTGTCGTGAGAGATTCTCCTAGATTGTCAATTCTCTTAGATTCCCCTCAAGTTCTATGAGATACCCGGTGAATACACTTAGATTTGCTTTAGATTTGCGAGATTCTTAGATTCTCGCTACATTTCATGTAATTCCTTTATATTCTCCTCAAGTTCTCCTAGGTTCTTCAAGATTCTATTAGGTTTTCATAGATTGCCTTAGATTTTGTGGAGATTCCCTATTTCTAGAATGTTCGGAAAGTTCAGAACTTCTAGAAGATTCTAGAATGTTCTGGGAAAGTTCTAGAACTTCTAAAATATTCTAGAAATTTAGGACTTCAGAAGATTCCGTAATGGATTCTCAAGAGATCAAGATGAATGGGCGCTTGAAGGGAGAGTCTTGCCACCGCCGTCCCAGGAGAACCCTCAATCCCGATGGGATGAGGCTTGCTTGAAGTCGCTTTTCTCCGTGGGTTAAATAACTCACGCCCCCGAGGAATTCCAGATTCCATAAATTTTGCTGAAAATTTGATTAGACATGAATTCAGCTTCCAGAATTGGACTGTAGCTAGGCTCAACTCTTTATCTATGTGTGTTGTGCTCGGCTGCACCAGATCTTTATATGGTCAGACATAACTCTCAAATTTTCCTTGGGAATAGATTGAACCCAATTTTGTTCACTAAGAGTGCCCTAATTGGTGTCGAGCCTTATTGCCACAGCCTCTTCGACCTCACTTTGACAGGATGGTGGTCTCGGAGATTTCGTCACCAACCAGCTTTGTCTCTCTCTTCTTGGGCCCTAAGTCAGATCTAGGGGGTCCCGCTAGTGGAAGGGTTTTGTGAATCTCCGCTCTTGGATTTTTTGAGGCAGCATTTGTTATCACATCATTCCATTCTTCTCTGGGAGAGGGAGCTTTTGATCGCGCTATTGCCTTAACCTTCATGTAAGTGAATAGTTTGTAATCTTTCTGATAAGTGCTGCTCCGCTTGTTCGCTGCCTCGCCTCCTGGTCGCGATCGATCGTGTTATTCTCTGCTAGGTTCTTGGCCGCCAGGCTTCCCCGAAAGCATGAAGACCAAGGAACATGGCAGATCTCCTAAAAATAGGTTAACATTGAAGATGATGAGGAGGTAAAATCTTCCTCGTTGGAGGATCATCATTTAGATAAGGCATGGAAGTTGTTAAAGGATTTATTGTTAATAGAGATTATCAGGACCAATGTAGGGTTGCCGATTCTATGGAGGTATGAGAAGTGAATCCAGCTTGTAATGGAAAATGAAACTATCGACAAGGATTATCGATGGTAGAGCTAATGACAGTGGATTGTGTTTGAACATGACTTATCTGCATAATATGAAATACTTGGGCTCGAATTCAAACAAAAACTCAATGTTTTAGAAAAACTATTTTAACTAATATACCTAGTGAGCTAATGTGATTAATTTTGCCTTTAAATCTATGTTTTTATTATAACAACTCATTCAATTGTTTTAAGGATATATAGTCTATGGTTCAGACTGTCATTTTTGGCATATCCACATCAAACTCCTCGAACCCCTCTATACGTGCTATACCTTAAAATGAGCACCTGAATACTACGCCGTCGGATCTGTCAGATCCTTAGACCTATGATTTTGAAATATGAAATACGAAATTCGCTTAAGGTTTTGAGGAATACTCAACCTCTATATGGCTTTCCCAAGATTTTAGAAACGTGAAATACGGTCAACCTCACCAAAATAACTCAATGTTCTAATAAGACTACTTTAACCAATATACCCGCAAAGAGCTAATGTACTATTTTTGTCTCAATCTATGTTTTTTTATTATAACAACCCATTCGGAAGAATGAAGGATATAGTCTAGTGGTTTCAGGAATTGTTATTTTTGGTTATATCCATCCCCTAGAACCCCTTTGTTATTGTGCTACTGAGTCAACCAGGTGCACTGGATCATCACATCCATGACTACGATTCTGCCGGTCCGTGATCGTATGTCGGGTTCTCCTGGCACCCTCACCCGCTTTTTAAGGATTTATGACGGAGGCACTTTGAAATAATAAATACTTAGTTCGCTTAAGTGCCTTGAGGAATATCGAATCCCCATATGGCTTTGCCTAAGATTTTAGAATATGAAATACGGGCTCGTAACCTCTACCAAAATAATTCAATGTTCTAATAAGACTACTTTAACCAATATACCTTAAGAACTAATGTGATTGGTCGCCTGAATCTATATTTTTTATAACAACCCATTCAATTGTTTTAAGGATATATTCATGGTTTTAGGAATTGTTATTTTACATCCACATCAAATCCCCCCGAACCCCTCACATATGCCACATATTCTAAACGATGCACCTCGAACTAATACGGGGCCGTCGGACTGCCGATCCTATGGTCCGCATCATATGTTGAGCCTGGCACCTCTCTCTACGCTTATGGTCATTTATGATTAGAGGCACCATGATTTTGAAATATAAAATATGAGTTCGCTTCAAGGCCTTGAGGAATATCGAACTCTATGCGCTTGCCTAAGATTTTAGAATATGAAATACTTGTGGCTCGAACCTCTCACTAAACAATTCAACGCCTAATAAGCATTATCAATCAATATACCAAGGAGCTAATATACTATTTTCTGGTTCTTGCACTACCAGCTTCATCCTCACAATCCTATAAACTGCATCATATGTCGGAGCCTCTGCACCTCATTTCGGGCTTATGGTCATTTTTATGATTGAGGCACCTATGATTTTGGAATATAAAATACGAGTCTTCTAAGGTTTTGAGGAATATCTAACCCCATAACAAAATTTTGCTCTAAGATTTTAGAATATGAAATAGGGGCTCTAACCTACCAAAATAACTTCTAATGTTCTAATAAACTATTTTTAACTAATATACCCAAAGGAGCTAATGATTAATTTATGTCTTGATCTATGTTTTATTATAACAACTCATTCAATTGTTTTAAGTAACATATAGTCTATGGTTTCTGTGAAACATCCATATCAAATCCCTCGAACCTTGTTGCGTGCTACATATTCTAAATCCAGGTGCATCTTGAATACCACGGGCCCGGATCCGGTCGATCCTATGATCCGTGATCGATGTTGGGTTTCTAAGCACCTCTGTTCTTTATGGTCATTTATGATTGGAGCAACTCATGATTCCGAACATGAACACGAAGTTCTACTTTATACTGAGGAACATCAAACCTCTATATAATTTCTTGCCTAAGATTTTAGAATATGAACACGGGGTTCTAACTCTACTAAAAATAACTCAATGTTCTTAATAAGACTACTTAACCAATATACCAAGTGAGCTAATGTAATTATTTTTTGTCATGAATCTATGTTTTTATTATAACAACCCATTCAATTGTTTTAAGGATATAAGTAGTCTATGGTTTCAAGAATTGTTATTTTACATATTCATATCAACCCCTGAACTCTTCTTGTTATTGTGCTACATATTCTAAACGAGGTGCACCTGACCACCACGCCGCCGATCCGTCGATTTTATGGTCTGCATCGTAAGTTGAGCCCGGGCACTCTTGATCTTCGCTTTTTAGTCATTTATGATTGAGGCACCATGATTTTGAAATATGAAACACGAGTTCGCTTAAGGTTTCGAGGGAACATCGAACCCCTATATGGTTTTCCCTTTAAGATTTAGAATATGAAATACTAAGCTCGAATCTCACTAATATTCTAATACACTACTTTAAACTAATATACCCAAAGGAGTTAATGTGATTATTTTTGTCTTGACCCATATTTTTAATAACAACCCATCAATTGTTTTAAGGATATATAGTCTATGGTTTCGTGAATTGTTATTTTTACATCCATATCAACCTCGAACCCTCGCTATTCTCGCCATATTCTAAACGAGATGCACCCCGAACTACCACAACCGCTTCGGACCGCCGATCCGCGGTCCTGATTACATGCTGGGTTTCTAGGCACCTCTCATTTCGCCAGGTCATTTATGATTAGAGGCATCTATGATTTTGAAATATAAAATACGAAGCTGCCTTAAGGTTTTGAGGGAATATTTAATCCTATACTTTTGCCTAAGATTGTAGAATATGAAATATGGGGGCTCGAATCACCAAAATAAACTCAATGTTCTAATAAGTATCACTTAACTAATATACCTAAAGGAGCTAAATGCATTATTTTCTGCCTTGCATTGCTCACATTTTGATCCGTCAATCCTATAGTCCAGATTACATGTTGAGCCCGGCACCTCTCGCTTCGCTTTTATGGTCATTATATCGAGGCACCTATGATTTGAATATACGAGTTCGGCTTAAGGTTTTTGAGGGAAATGTCAACTCTATCCTATTTTGTCTAAGATTTTAGAATATGAATACTTGGGGTCGAACTTCACTGTAATAATTCAATGTCTAATAAGACCACTTTTAACTAATAGCACCAAGGAGCTAATATGGTTATTTTCTATCTTGAATTATGTTTTTATAACAACCTATCTAATGTTAAGAATATAGTCTATGCCGTACTTGATCGCATTCTGTGAAGCTGAATATTCTTATTCTTCAAAAACTACCCCAGACAAAATGTACTTTATTACCTTTAAATGGAATTTTTTGCTAAAGGACATTTTCTAAAAGTACACCACAAATTTCTAAACCAAAACGCGTAATTTAATTTAGGCCCACTATTACAAGAGATCTATTATCGAAAACCAATCAAATACCATTAATATCCCATAAAATCCTGCTCACAAACAATTTTCAACCAAATATAATAGTTTGTTTTAATGAATCATTATTCAGCAGAAACAAACTCCAATATGTTTGTGTCAAAATTTAACCAATATAAATACAAGAATTTTACTTTTCCTCGGATATCATCACTGAATGTTGTCAGACTTATCCACATCGAAATAATAGAGAGAAACAAGCTTAAGAGCAAGAAATCCTGCTACCGTATCCAACCATGCCAAAGTTAGCAATAATAGACTTGGTAACTAGACAAGGATGATGTGTGTTGCTGCATTTCGTTCATCACCCTCACTTAACTTGTAATCAACAAATAAAGTTTAATAACATAGGAAATTTATACATGCTTTACCCCGCATCAACTTCATCGACATCACTAATTACCCTTAACCATGTTGTAAGATCCGCACACAAGATGTCGTATATATACTCATACCCAAAGTATTCAGAGATTTACTCCAAACTTAGAATACTATAAATCTAGGAAGCCGCCGACAAAATACAAATTTAACTTTAAACAGGTATAAGACTAATTTTATTTAACTATGAACAACTTTAAAGCCTAATCATGGAACAAATGAATAATATAAGTCCTCAAGGTATTAAATTCATATACTCCGCCTTTATGCCAAATATCTCATATAAGAATTGTGATATCAAAGACCAACTTATGTTAAGTTATTTAGTTTATCCATAAAACATTAAGACAACCACTAACTACTCAAATCCATCGGATCTTAACCAATCTTTTAAGATTCCATTCCATTTGCCACAAATAACATGCATTCAAGCACTATGTAAGACTTATTTTACCAAGCATAACACCTATGCTTTTATATTTTCAAAGATAAACCAAATTAAAAATTCTATTTGTCAAAACTCGATTATATTTGAGGTCGTCACCGCCGTATGATCCGAATCTTCTACCTACGTCGGTGTCATATTGTATCTTGTCAACTCCACCTGTGATCATGGGCCACCCATGTTACAACTTCCCCACACCGGGGAAGCCATTAACTTCAGACATGTAATCATAACATAATCCCTTATTCATCCCAAAGAGGCTGTTCCATTTGCTGGCTGCAGGGCCGCACTTCAAGGCCCCCATGGCCAACGATCCTTTCGCTCCTAATCAAGGGCCAGGAAATGAGAAGGTCTTGGCCTCTGGTAATCCCAGATCTCTCTCCTCCTCCATCCTTTCTCGGCGTTGCCATGTTCAAGTCACCCTTCTTCCGCCATATTTTAACAACAAAAATATCACATTGAGCACAAAGAAGACTACGTGCCCTATTGGGAACCCTGGCGTCCACTATAAAAAGGCCAAATCACCGCCATTTTCACCGCAACAACAACCTCGAGATACCGATCGCTCTACATCTCGCTTCAATCGGCTCTTTATTCGGAATCTTATTCAATTCCAGTACATCGCCAACTAATTCCCGACACTTCCCTCGCCCATAATAAGAGTTCTCACTACTGCAGCACTTTTCGTAACCCCAACTTTAGTGTTAGTTTCTTTTTTTTATTTTGCCCCCGGGATTTAATTTCATAATATTAACTTACACGCAAGTCGGTACATTACTCCAATCTACACAATCCAAGTTCTCTCGATTTTCCACTGCTAGTGAAACATTTGAAGTTCAAATTGTACTCGTGTTAAGGAGATACTATGCCTTGATTCCTTTAATTCACTAATAAAAAACATATATATATATATATATATATATATATATATATATATATATATATATATATATATATATATATATATATATATAAGGGCCTATGGTTTCGTAACGGTTATTTTATGCATATCAAATTGCTTTGAACCCTTGTGCTACGAGCTTTACTAGTTGGGATTTCATTTGTCAAGACATTCAAAAGCATCAATTCTAAGTTCAATCGCATGCATCAAGGTCACATGTGATTGATCAACTTGTATTATTTGGTCTATCATATGTAGACTCATTTGAGCTTATTATTGTAAATTATCGTGATATCTTTCTATAGGCAAGTCTGCACATGGTCGAGTATTTGCCAAGTGTGCACATTACGCCGGAGATATAGTACGGAATAAGTGCGGGGTACTTTTTAACTTTATTCGTGTGATTGAACACAATAAAAGAGGTTGTGGCGTCAAACATCGCGGTATTCTGAAAAGAAATACTACAATTCTCTTGTAGAGACATTAAGTTTCATAGAATTAATTTAGGAAATGCCGTTACTTTCAAAATTAAGACTCAATACCGAGTCGAGGAGTACCGTGGAGGACCAACAAAAATTGTTTAATTGTTTTGTTGTGGGGGTCATACATGTTCCAAATAGATGGCGAACATACAGATGCCAACGGGAGGGCCTGGGAGGAGACACCGATCTCATCAATCATTTGCAGCCTTTGATTTGTAGATGTAGTTTCATGATATAACGGAGCCTATCGACTATATTTCCGCCACCAAACCCGCCATTCAAAGCAGCCAGCCCAGATGCGCAATGAGTTGCCTCTACAGCAGAGAACACCCGTTGGGCGCGAGCCCGACATGACCGGCTGTGTCAGCAGCTGAATTGATGCAGGTTCGCTGGCGACCACACCCAGCCGCTTCATCGACATCTCCCAGCAACCGTTCGCGACGGAAAAATCCAGCCACCGCCACCCCCAGCCATCCGAGGCCTGTTACCAACGCCGTTAATGCCAGTGGTGTCCGGGTGGTCAGGTCCCAATGAGAACAGAGCAGACAGGGTGCAATGAATCAGTACCATTGTCACGTCCGTGCATGCCTGCAGCCAGGAGCACACCACCTGCCCCTGGGCCCCACGATCACTGGCTGCGTATTTGGTCTCACTCACAGAAGTGACCTTGTTTGATATCTGACATTTCCGCTGCAACAGAGATGGTTTATCCGCTTATGGGGTCCTTTTGCACGGAACGAACGGACCCAGAACAAGCAGAACAGATCGGTGATCAGCGACGCGACGAAGAACAGCACGCAGCTTGGCGCAGGTTTGCGAGCGCCGGCGGCCCAACCGTATGACTGCATGTCCACCATATCTGTTTGATACCGCAACACAATCCTCACAGCCCATGACGGAAGCGTGATTACTCCAGAACCAGTAGTCATCACCACGAAACACCATCCTCACCATCACAGTTCAACAAACCATTCAGCGTACTTTCCTGCCCAACAACTCGTCCCTCCCAAAGCCCCAGATACAGCATGCACGGCACAAACGTCACGGGATGAGCCTGCAACTACAGACGCCAATCAGCAGATGGGTTTCAACCACTGAGTCCACTTGCCTGCATGCCCAACAGCGCATCATTACCCCTGCTCATGTTGCCGAACCCTGGGGCCCAGCATGCTGGCAGTGAGTTGAACGCCATGATGTCGATGCGTTCACTATTTTGCGATGCGAACGCCGTGCCATTGAGTGTCGATGATCGCACACGGTTGCGGTCGTATCCACAACGTTGACCGACCGGTGATGAGAAAGAAGAAAGGGACGCAACGGGTCCTCCTCATTCCGACGGCGCATAACGCACACAAGTCCTGCAGTTCCCTGAGATGCTTCATGTCCACACGATCCAAGATCCCAACATCAATCATCTGCTTCACTCAGACGTCAATCACCCTTAGATCACGGTCTCAACCATCATCAGAACGTGCCGCATCAGCCAACTGACAACACCCCTCAGCATGCACGGCTTCCCATCACGAAACATCACAACCGATGGCAACATCACCGCCTCGATATCTGCAACGACGTATCCAATCAACTGTCATGAACCCTCACACCATGCGCCGGATGGTCTCGCCAGTCCATTTTAGGCGTCCACAACCCATGCCATTATGTGATAACATCGAGCCAACGTTTACGCGATACCTTGAGCACAGTCCAATTTAACTTTAAAGGATATTTTAACGCCCCCGATATCCCCGGCGATATCAGTTTTCTTTACCAAACGGCGAACTAGTTAACACGATTGCGATGAAAACCACGATAATTACAAACATCACCTGCAAACATTATTGTCGGTTGCACATACGACACAAGCGGCCCAGCAACACGCGCCGCGCCAGCCGCACGCCACCGCGATATCTTTACATTCTGCAATCGCAACATATCCAAGAGGTTTTACGATGAAAAGCGAAAAACACCAGCCATCAATCAACGTCATCGTCTTGGTTAACGTGCCCCTCACCAACCACCAGCGTACCCTCTCGATTTCAATAGAACTGGTCCTCCTGTGCCCCGTGACAGCCACAAGCACGCAAACGATCACCGGACGTTTCGGCAGTCCACAGACATCCGCACACTGAACGGGTCAGTGAGAGCAGGCCTCCAGGGCAGACGTGACGAACAGCCTGGCACCAGCGACTGACACCAACCGTTTATTGCTGAGTTGCAATATAATCTATCAACATTTGAGCGTAGCAAGAGCATTGGTGAGCATCTCTGGTTTATTTCGAAAAACTTCTCGGCATCCCGTTTGCCTGGCATCATCGTGAATAGTTCCGCATAATACCTTAATCTCGTAGCTTAGATGATCGCTTGTTGTCAACCCCATAAGGTTGCTTCGTTGCATCAACTATTCCACCTTCGAGGACGCATTTTTATCGCAATTATTCATATCAGTCGACTCCATTCGCATCTGCATTTTTATTCGCCGGTTTGCTAACAATGGTCAGTTTCTTCGGTTATTCGCCATTTGCCGTTACCGCCTGTTCACAGTGCGGACAGCCGCCGCGTCGCGCACCGCACTGATTATTACGCCGGCATACGCTGATTTGCACCGCGTTCCGGATCCCGTTCACATCGCCGGGGAGGGGAAGCGGGTTGCAAAATGCAGTGCCCGATATTTCGTCATGCCCTTGCATTTTTGCCGAAAGACGAAGAAAATAAGACACACCTCATCAGCATTGTCACTGAAAGTTGTTGCCTTTCTATTCGTCATTATTTCAGTCAAACAATCCTCAAGATCAATGGCACTTAACCGTTTTGCACCTTCCAGCCATCGACAAATAATTTTCCATGCTGATTCCCTCAGCCTAATACGATGCCCTATCGCGGTTAACCGATTCCCCTTCACATAATATCGGTCACCGTCGAGCAGTGAGCGAGGCCGAATCCCACGGGAGGATCGCAGTCATTCAGCCCCGGATCCACCCAGCACGGCAAACATGCGCCACGAGGCGGCCAACAGTGAAGACATATCCATTCAAGGGTGGACGATAATTGATAACATCATACCGAGCACGATGGCAATTCTCACCGCTCACCCGCGAAAGATCGACCCGCCAGCGTCCGCATCACGCCGATGGATCGGTCGGCACAGACGGTCGGTGTCCATCGCCTCCCTTGCAGACAGGTCTGACGGAATCGAGGGCACTGGGGCAATACCCTGTCAGGCCCTTCTTCAGCCCCATGACGCCTCCATTAATGATGGCAGATGGACATCGCCAGAGAGTACCAACTCGGTGGTTTCATTTACCGAGAAATGAAGCCCATACAGTTACGCGCATAGTTAGTTTAAGTTCCGGACAGCCTTGTTTACAGCCGTAGGGATTAATCGCCATCTTATTGAAAGTTTCGTCGCCGGTTCGTTCGTAGGCGAGTTTGCGCACAAAGTCGCATTTAATCGACAGCCGAGGTTACCATTCCCAGCCCCGAGTCTTACCCTCCTTTCTGGTCGCAGAATGCGCAATGCATCATCCATCGCGACAATGACCGCATAATATCACAGGCCTGGTCCCAACACATGGCCAGTTCACGTCATTTATCGCGCTGCCATCGGGCAATGGCCGTCGCGCTGGCGTGAATGGCTCACCTATCGGTTCATGAGTCGTCGGGTGACTGAAGATTCATACCGTCGTTGTCGTCGAAGTGATCGAGGTTTGCCGAAGCGTTTAGAGTCGATCGGTAGCAAAAGTCGAACTTCCGCGTCGTGACGGGCGATCGCGTTTCATCCGCCGGTACTGGGCTATCGCTGGCTCCACCGACGCCCCTGGCGTTCCTCCCCTACAGAGCGCCGGGCATCTTTGGCAACACCCTTTAGGTCAGCGGCAGTCGCCATGGTCAGCCACGTGGCGCCAGTAAACGCAGCATACTGGAGTCTGTCACAAGACTACGGGCAACGACGCACGACCAGATAGCCAGCGCATTTATTACGTGGGCTCCAGATGGCGATAACACCACACCGGCATTATCTGAACGTCACACATTACGCCTCAGCTGCGCATTCGCCTGCACCGTTTACTGGTTCTGCAGTCACCTGTCAGTCGGCCTGTTTGATGTTGCCCAGAACCACCCTTTAATCAACCAGCATGCAGGTTAATTCCCACGGAGCGACGCGGTCGCGACATACATTTCGAACATGGCTGGAAGATGACGGCACCATCGCCTGAACACTTCATATTTCTTCCCCATATCGGTCGGCACAAGAGGTGTTTTCCCGTCCAAAGCTGCGTTCATTGCAGTCGGCAGGTCGTTAATCCACCACCATCCAGCGCGGTGCTGGCGTCGCCCATCCCATATCGCCCCGCAGTTCCGCACCGCGTCGCCCGCATCCGCCTGTAGCGGTTCACGCAGCCTCCAACACTAACCGCGGCCCGAAGAATCGAAGATCTCTCGGTCTTCATATGCCTGAACAATCGAACGGTCCTCGCCGTTCATCGGTTATCCAACGAAAGCTCGAGCATCCGCCTCCCACCTGAGCATGCCGCACCACGGTCACCATGGACCTGAGTCAGCAACCGGCCCAGGCTCGATCCTCCTCGACGAGCCCAGCAGTCCGTCTGTCTGGAGCCAGTTTCCGCACAAACACGCGAGCTTTGTTGTTTGACTTTTGTTTAAGTCGGTCAGAAACAGCCATTGAACTTTCGCGATTCTGCGGCTGTCGGCTATCGCCCAGGAGCCATCAGAAGATATCCTTTCAAGACTTCTCATCAACGTCCTGATTGTGCCACCGGTTGAGACACTTACTGATCGGTTGTGCCGTGAGGTATCGGGAAGTCATACCGATCATGGCGACATCGCGATGATTCCTCGCCAGGCTGTTGGTGAACGTACCAACCGCGAAGATAGTCACCATTGACCCGCCATTCCACATGTCTCAACATGCGATGCGCGCCGTCGTCCATTCTGTCAGATGATATACGAACTGGCGAGAGTTTTCCGGTGTCGATGGTGGTGAATGAAGTTCCAGCCAGCAGTACTTTAACTAAAGTCTTTATCGGAGATGACTTTCGGCATTCGCGGAGTCTGTGCTCACGGTCGCGTTGTTTATCCAAAGTTGTATCAAGAGCGCAGATGGCATAAAATGATATTTTGGACACTTCGTTTATCGGTTATTGCACTGGCGTTTCCTGTCAGTTAAATTGATAGCTCGTTATGAAGTCTGTCACCATCGCTCACGCTTCGAATCGGCAGACGAAGACCCGCACCGGCCGCCCGCCGCCCGCATATCAGCACCTCATCACCAGTACCTGTTTCCTTCGATGCCCAGCTACTCTACCTTGAAGCATGTCCGAACTCCCAGCAGTGAGTCGCATCTCATGCGTTGCGATATCACCAGCACTGGTCACAACCATCCCATGACAGGAGTTTCATCCTCTTCAATATAACCTTCCTTGTCCGCCTGTTCTCAGAGAGGCTTTCCATACTTCCTGGGAGCCCATTCCGCTGGCAGTCCCTCATTTCACAGAACATCGGTGAGTGCCGATGGCATTACAACGACTTCGCGAGCGGGATGCCTGAAAGGGCACTGCCAGCTTCACTGCCTGTCCCCACCTCACACTGTAGCCTGCAACTCATCCTCCTGCCTGAGTGAGTTATGAAATGTATTGATGTCTGGTATTTAGTTGGAATCTTCTTCCCCATAGCGAGTCTCCGTGACTGCAGGTTCGACAATACGTTAGCCACGCCTCGCTCATTTTCTGAAGAGAGCGTTATCATTTCGCCTTGAGCATAACCAGCCGTCAGACCCTTTTGCTTGCATCCATTGCCATTAACCAGTCTTAGATCGCAGGTTAAGACCCAGAGTCAAGCGTCTCCTTAGTTTGCCCATCGCGTCACGCTTATTTCGCCGACGCTTGGCCCGCATCTTCCCCCGTCGCGTCAACGATGTTACTGGCAGTTCCGACAACTTTTGTATTGCCCGCCGTCAGAGTTTCACGCATTTTAGTCGTCATTCTGTTGCCCGCTGAGTCTGTTGTCCGCTGAGATCTCCTGACACATGCCTGAACAGGTCAACCGGGTCACCAGCGACACTTCGCTCAACCCCTCAGCACAGCTTCACGCTCAGCTTGTTCACCGCGCTGACGCTTCCTTCCGCAGTTTTATCAGGTTGCTTCATTAGTGTCATGATGATTAGTTCATCGAAAGAAATCCCCTGACCATATCATTCATGTCCGGCGAAGTTGCCGAGTTGATCATGGTACGACCGCACCATGCGGTTACACCATCTTCACAGCAGCCTGCGGACGTCTTTTGCCTGATCCCATCTCGGTGAACTCGACCGAGTTCATCTGGAGAAGATCGCCGCCCTCGAGTCCGCCACGGCGCCCGCATGGTTTCCCCGATGGTGTGTCACTCACCGACCCGCAGTCCATGCACCTCGTCTCCGCCTCGCTTTGAACACATGCCCTCGCAGATGCCACTGTCTATAGTCCTGTCCGGGTTCTCGCATCAGCCTTCAACTCCGTCCACGAGCCGCTCATTCACAGAGTTTCATCGCCGAGCCAACCGATCTCGCGTTATTACTCCACCTCTGCGAGTTATTTGAATCATCGCAACATCTACGACCCTTGTCTCAGTCATCGACTGGCGTTTGTGAAGTCCTTTTCCTTCGCTGACCGGATTAACGCCTGAACACACCGCTCATTTGCACACAGACGCCGTATTGTCGACTCGTTATCTTCATGGCTCACAGCCGAACATGACCGTTTCCACAACCGATGAATGACTGGCCTGTTACTTATGAAATCCCCATCTCCGCCGCCTCCCACAGTTCAGCAAACCACCGGCACCAACCTTGAATCAACGCCGGCCGGGCAGTATTCTGCCAGTACCCAATTATTTCACGTCTGACTGGCCCCGGCGATTTCATCTCAACATCGACCATTCCCAGGCCTAAGCAAGCCAGAGCTCCCCGATATCGTTATATCAACGATCCACTCTGGCTTTCACCAGCCCGATGGCGGACACAGCGTCGGCCTCCCACCTTCTCCGGAACACCGCGCCTGGTCACATGATACCATCATGGATGGTGATGGCCTTCCTGTCGAGTCACGGAGGTTTCATCTCCTCCTGTCGCAGCTTGATCACAGCGCGGGGTTTCGATGCCTGTCGATATTCCCACGGTCAACCGTTTCCACAGCCTCTTCCTCATTTCTTCGAGGACCGGCCATCGCCTGAGCCCGCCCCTCCAGCCAGGCTTCATCCAAATACTCTGTTTTTCCTCATGCTTCCATAATGTCGCTGAATGGCCCATAAAGAGTCGGCCCAGATTACAAGTTCACGAGCCTCCATTTCACACCGCCTGCTCTTGCATGGCCTCCTGTCCTCCGAGCTCCCTCAAGACCCATGGCCTGATCCTTTCAGTCCATCGATTGGCTTGACTACCTCTGACTGAGTCGCCAACCCCCCATGGCTCATCTGCATTGCCGCGCCGCCATCCTGGGACACAGAGCTCCCGAGTCCGATGAATCCTTTGCACATTTAGACGCCCACTGTTGAATCCCCAGACGATCGCATCATGGCGTAGCCTTTATAAGCCTTCAGAATGGTGCGAAGATTGAATGCCTTTGCAAATTTCAGTCAGGGTCCAGTTCCCGAGTTGGCAGCCCGACAGGGTTCGTCGCAAGTGAGTCCGCATTTTATCGATATTTTGGTACCGTACCCTATCACTGGCGAGCACCAATCGACAGCATATCGACGACGGCAGTCTGAGTCCAGGCCTCGGTCCCGATCCCCGATGATCATCGGTTTTCATCGGTGATTCCAGTATCGACCGCATAGGGCTCCAATAGAGAAACATGAAATGACGAAACCGGAACAATCGAGATCGGTCGTTATATTGACTCCGCCGCGATCCGGCGACCGCTATTTGAGCAGCTCGTTGTGAGCGGAGCGTGAACCCCACAGTTGGCAACAACGTGAACTTGTGAGCTCGCCGACACAATTGAAGATACCGCTGATATGCTTCCGCAGCTCTATGATGATGTTCGAAGATCCGATTGAGTTGCGCCTCGAAGCTGCCGAGACGGGTATCAGATTGATCGAATATCGCCAAATGAACTGCCGAGATGTCGGCCAGAAGCCAGAAAGAACGGAGTTCCGCCGCTGAAAGATGTAACGAAAGGCAACCGCCCAGTGAAGATACCACCCAATCATCCGGTAATCGATAGCTAATTCGTCATTGCGCCGAGAGTTCCGACATCACCGCCTACCGATGATGACCGATATGAACGACGATATGCATTGTCTTCTAGCGTCGCTTCCAAATATTTAATCGTGTTCACGACGCCGACGAGCAGAGCCGCAACCGCGTTCACCATTGACGAAGAAAGAAGATCACAGCCCTTTTCATCGGTGATGATGACGCCAGGTTAATGGAGCCATCTTAGAAACGATCAACAACAACCATGATGGCATCTTCCTCATGCCTCTTCGTACCAACGCCAAGCACTTTACGGGATCTTGAAGAGCATTTCATAGACTTTATTCCAAGGTAATTGCCAGCCTCTCGAGGTTGATGCCATCATGGTTGTTGTTGATCGCTTTCAAGATGGCTCATTTTATTCCCTCGCAACGCTATCATCACCAAAGGAGGGAACAACTGATCTTCAGAAGTAGTCGACTTTACTATTAACTGGTATCACACGATCGCGGGACCACAGCCTGTCAGCAGGTTTTTGAAGCGGCTCAGAGTTATATCATCACAAGATCCGTCATCATCCGTAGCAAGAGCAATCGACCACAATATTTGAGGTGCTTTATCATTACCAGCAGGATGATTGGGTCGATTATCTTCCACTAATGAGTTTATTTATACACCCAAGAGAATAGATGCTTCCAACGCTGCACTCCATTCTTTCTAAACTCGCGCATCCTACCGTCTCAACGTCACTGGCAAAGTGACTCGATCATCCCAGTGCCGAAGTCTCGACTTGAGAAACTCCAGTTTCAACTGATCTTCAGCGATCATCTTCACCGAGCATGTGAACGCTTATCAACATTATGCTAATTTGTACTCCAGAAGCTCCTAAGTTTCACGCTAGACCTTGGCTGGCTTTCAGGGACCTCCCGCCACGTCCCCTCAATAAGCTCGATTATCGTCAGCTTTGGTCCTTACCCATCACGGCTCAGATCAGCACATAGCATTCCTGCTCGAGCTCCTCCGCCTGTCTCTAAGCTTCATCCAAGATTTCATGTTTCATTGGAGCCCCATAGGCCAATAATACTTCCTCAGACGCTTACCACCACCAAAAAAGAGAAATTGATGACGGGAGTCGGTGTCTCGAGAGATTTTGACTCCAAGTTTCTTCTCGGCTGATTGTGCCACTGTCGATTGGAAGGTTACCGCCATGATAGAACCCGAGAGCCCCGCCAAGAATCCGAGTAATGCTCCCGATAAATTGCTAAGTTTCACCGACGCACTGATGTCAAGTTTGAGTATCTGTTCAGGACTCAGTCGGTTGCCTAAGAAATTTGCAAAGGCATTCAAATACCACTATGTTCTAGAGAACATAAAACACATATGATGCGCCATTCTACAGTTGCAGCAGGCAACAAGACAAATTTAGAAATGTACAAAGGAGTCGATCTCCCTGTGCTCTATGCTGTCCCCAAGTTGAGCTTAACGCAATGTCGTAGATGCAGGGTACATAGAAGGCTAAACGATGAAATCGGCTATTGGGGTCAAAGCCATCAATCCTCGCTTATCGTGTTTAATCTAAAGGCCACGCTTGCAAGGCTCAGGACACTAGGAAAGTTCATACAAAGCAAACAATTATGAAAAATGGAAGAGCTCATGAGCTTATAGTCCTAGGCCAGCAAGCTCGGCTCTTGCTAGAGCCCCATTCAACGGCAACTATGGGAAGCATGAGAAAAAACAAATGACATTTAAGGATAAGCAAACAAGGAGGGGCCTAACTCTTCAAAGACTGCAGAAAAGTGTCCCTCCAGCGACCCAAAGGAAATGAGGAAAGAATGTATAGAGAAACAGTTGTGTGTCAGGTGCTTCCAGCCTGGGCACATCAAATTTGCCCCTTTGTTATGAATGCGGCACTTGCAGAACTAGGAGGATGGGAAACCCCTCCCGAGGACGATGACTGTGAGGCCCGCCCAATCAGTATCCATGGATGAGTGCTGCATATTAGCAATTGATCTCGTAAAATGCAGAGAGCCAGATAATGTGATATCCACCATCAAGAAGGTAAAGCCAAGTCGCTCATTGTTCTCTTTGATATGGGGAGCTCCCATAACTTTGCTTCTAGAATGGTCTAAATGTTGAAGATGAAAAATCCTTCTGGACGTAATCCAAGGCTGCTGGTATTAGCAAGGGAGCAAAACGCATACACGGCAGAAAAAGGGTTAATTTTAAAATTGAGCTGCCGTGGGACATAGATATGGGGAGCAGAAATAATGGAGATGGGAAAATAAGATTTCCATAATAGAAATGGAATACTTGGAGCCCAAAGAGTCATTCATCTCCGTTGTGGGAATGTAAAGGTCATATTCAATTTTACACCTAATGGAAAGACCATAGAGATAGCAGGTGAAGTGGTTACCCCAATAATGCAATGCATGTCTAGTAAGAAATTACTTAAATGTATAAAGAGAGAACAGGTAGCCTACATTTTCAAAATAGGCGCTTGGTACAGAACTTGCCAAGGAAAAGAAGATAAGACCTTCAAAGAATCGCCTAAGCCGCTGGCTAAGTTAATAAAGGAATTCATCGATATTTTTCCTGATGAGTTCAAATAGCTTTCACCCTATAGGGGAGTAGAGTATGAAATAGCACTTGAATCAGGGACGAAGCCAACCAGTAAAGCTTCCTATAGAATGACAACTCATGGACTAACGGAGTTGAAGAAACAATTACAAGAACTTTTGGACTTAGGGTTTATAAGACTTAGTATCTCTCCATTCGGGGCACCAATACTGTTTGTTAAAACGAAAGGCGGGAGTTTGAGAATGTGCATAGACTACCGTCAATTGAACAAGCACACCATCAAGAATAAGTATGCCCGGCCTAGAGTGGACGATTTAATGGACTAACTCCAAGGGGCGACAGTCTTCTCCAAGATAGACCTCAGGTCAGGTTTTCACCAGATCAGGATCAAGGCAAAAGACATCCACAAGACTGCCTTCAGGATGAGGTATGGCCACTATGAATTTACAGTCATGCCACTTGGACTATCCAATGCCCCAGCAACATTCATGAGACTTATGAATGATATAATCCGAGAGTTTCTCGATGAATTTGTCATCATATTTTTCAATGACATTCTAATATACAATAAAACTCTGGAAGAGCACATCAAACACTTGAGGTGAGCCTTAGAGAAGCTAAGAAGACATAAGCTATATGCAAAGTTGAGCAAGTGTCACTTTGCGACAACCAGAGTTGAGTATTTGGGGCATGTCAGAAGGAATCTCAACAGATCCAACAAAGATTCAAGCAGTAATAGAATGGCCAGCTCCGAAAAATGTGCATGAAGTAAGAAGCTTTCTTGGCTTGGCAGGCTATTACAAAAAAGTTGTCAAGAACTTTGCCAAAGTAGCCGCATCATTGACCGACTTTACAAGGGGGAAGATTAAAGACGGGCCAAAACATTGGCAAAATAAAGCGCAGCACAGTTTTGACAAACTAAAGGAGGCCTTGACAACATACTCAGTCTTAACATTGCCAGATCCACAAAAAGACAAGTTGGTAGCAATGGATGCAAGCAAAAGTGCAACCAGAGCCGTTTTAATATAAGAAGACAGAGTAGTCGCATATAACTCTAAGAAAATGAACGAGGCCGCTGAAACGCGCTATCCAACTGTTGTCAGAGCCCTGAAGATCTGGAGACACTATCTATAGGGAAGAAGATTCCAACTAAATACAGACCATCAAAGTCTCCAATACATTTTCACCCAACCACATCTCAATTTGAGACAGAGAAGATGGATAGAGTTTCTGGAAGAGTACAATCTTGAAATCAGGACAAACTAGGTAAAGCTAACGTAGTTGTTGATGCCCTTTCAAGGCATCCCTTCACCCCAAGAGTCCATTGTAATGCCATATCAACACTCACCAGTGAGTTTGCAAGAATATTGAGGAGACCTTGCCAACAGATAAAGACTTCCAAGAAGTATGGGAAAGCCTCTCTAAGGAGGCAAGAACAGATAAGGAAAGAGAGACCTTCAAGAACTTTAAGAAAGAGGGTAAACTCCTATGTCATAAGGATAAGTTATGTGTGCCTGAGAGGAAGTTGATACTCCACAACACGCATAACAGTCCAATTGCCGGCCACGCAGGTTTTATGAAGACATACTTCAAAATCAGAAGTAGCTACTATTGGCTAGGCATGAAGAAGCAAATTGCAAGGTACATTAGAGAGTGCTAGATATGTCTGCAGACGAAAGCAGAGCAACTTCGAATTCCTGGAGTCTTGCAATCTCTGCCAGTTTCGAACGCCAAATGGGAAGTGGTGAGCATGGACTTCATAACAGGACTGTCAAGACAACAATGAGAGCATGATGCCTTAATGGTAGTCATAAACAAATTGTCCAAAATAGCTCATTTTATGCCATGTAAAACTACTGATACAACTTTGGATACGGCAACGCATTTCGCTAAGGAGATTTTAAGACTCCACGGAATGCCAAGAGAGATCATCTCCGATAGGGACCCCAAGTTCATAAGTGCCTTTTGGCAAGACTTGTTCACCACCATCAGCACCAAACTCTCTATGAGTTCGGTATATCATCCCCAAACAGATGGACAGACGGAGCGCACTAATCGCATCTTGGAATATATGTTAAGGACATATGTATGGAATAAGCAGTCAAAATGGGGTGACTATCTCCACTTGGTTGAATGTTCCTACAACAATACCAAGCAGGAATCATCACAGATGTCCCCCTTCATGATCAATTATGGCTATCAAAGGCCTCATCTGATACTTAGCACAACCCAAAGGTCAAAAGTAGAAGTGTCTCAACTGACATGTTAGCAAATATGCAAGAGTTGATTGATGAAGTGCGAGATATATTCTCGGTCGTAAGAAGTCGTAAAACATTAGCGTATGCTACGATCCGTAAGGGAGTTCCAAGTAAACAACAACATCGCTACTTTTAAGATAAAAGTCAAACAAGCAAAGTCCGATTGGCAAGCCATGCAAGAAGCTTGCTCCCCAAGATGGGGTGGACCTTTAAAATAATCAAAGAGTAGGAGAGACTGCCTTCCTTGCTTGCAATTTACTTGCCTCATCTCAAAATCCATAATGTTTTCCACGTAAGTCTCCTGAAAAAGCATACTCCAAATCCGGAGGAGGTATTGGATACTCCAACTCTGTTGGAATTAACCAATGAACAACTTGAGATTGTTCCAGAAGTTCTTCTTCAAAGAGCATATAAGAAGACAAGAAGATCTCAATTTACCGAATACTTAGTTAAGTGGACGCGCTTACCTGTGGAAGATGCCACATGGGTACTACAAACAGATCTGGAGAAGCAGTACCCACAATTCTGGGAGCAATGCAAAGGACGTCTCATCACTGAGTTAGACGACACCAACACCATAGATGTGTGGAAGGTAGATTAACAGCCTACTTCCGACGCTACAGAAATAGACAACCTGGATGATAGGAAAACACCTCTTGTCTATGACCATTATAGGGAAGAAGCCACCCCCTATGCCAAGGGTGACAACAGATGTAGGCATTAGACATCATCTTAGCCATGATATGGTGCTGTCTCCACGGCCACGATGGAAGAAGCATCATCTTTCTACGTCGGGAGATTAGCCTTGCATACATACCTAGTTAATTAAAAAGGGTGGTTCCCTAAAACCAACTACATCAAATAAACAAATGACTAATAAGTGTGGCTTACAGGCCAATAAACTCGAGGAGTCGGCTGGAAGTCGCACTGGAAGACTTGTGGCAATAAATGTTATGTGACGTTCCAAGATAATATACGGTATGAATCCATATTATAATCGCCATCACCAGTACATATGTCGACGCTACAACATGTATAATTTAGTCAGATAATGACACCCATGGGTGCGCAACCCTAGACCCAATATATCCACGCTTATAGTATGTAAATATATATGCTATAACTCACATGGCACAACCCATGGCCCCGACTTTTCCTTCAACCCCAAAAAGAGTGTACTCCTAAAAAGATACCCCTTCTATAAAGTGGGGAGGAACCCAAAACGCCCCACCTTTGGGAGCATCGAGATTGGAGCCAACAACGCCTTTGACACCGCAAATCGAGATTCGAGCCCGTCAGCCGCCATCACCGACCTTTTGAGATCGACCGCCTATAGCTTCAAATTTTTATCTTCGCCACAAGAAGCTCGGCCAGCCAAGACTCACCTTCTACAATTTCCAAATGACAAATGCTAGCCATGGATGTCTTCGAGGGAATGCCCAGCCATGGATTCGAGGGTACATCTCCGGCAAGGTTCATTCATACATAATGTAGATAAGTTATTGCCCATTCTTGGCCTTTATCCGATAGACGCCAAGAACCGACTCAATGAACCCTAAATCATGTATGTTTAGATAGATTCTATGATATTATGATACTTTGATTCATTTTATCTTGATGGATGATCCGGTCAAGATTCCTCAGACATTGGGAAGGGGGTAGAGACCGCATTTTGTAGAATGATGATTCTAGTTAGCCCATTTAAATCCTAATTAAATGCAACTGCATAAGAGCCCGCCACGCTGGATGGAGGCCAAATGAACGACAAGGGGAAAGGGGTCCGGGATGGCGCTTGATCCTCCGGTATGTAAACCTACTGGGAAACACCTGACTAGGCCTAATACCTCATGCAACGATGTGGCTCTAGTATGGGCTCGACACTCCTTGGGTGGTGAGGCCACCTTAAATGGGGTTGAAGTCATATACGAGCAAGCTGGCCAAGTCTCACTGGCTATTGGCATGTGTCCTCGGAGGAGAGAGCGATCTCCTCCCTCGCCTCATCTGGATCGAAGATGCAACCTAGGAGTAGCCCTTTGGCAATGCCCCCCTAGCTGCTACTGGGCCCCAATCCCAAGACTTATCAACCTATCTGCAAAGGAGAGGCGGATGGAATGGACTACCACTGACCATGTTCTATGCCAGCCAAATCCATTGCCATGCTGCATTGACCTCTGGACACCCCAAGCCGTCAGTCATACCATAAGTCTGAGCTTTGAGTAGAATTTGCCATCGTTATCGAAGTTGTTATGATGTTATCTCATGTTGTTATGGTGAACTCCACCCCTTGAGGTGGATATATGTATTCTTTGTTGTTATGTACTTATATTGTATGTTTCCGCATTGCTAGGTGGATCCCGAGGGAGACGGGATGAATGACACGTGCAGTCCTCCCACGTAGGATTCCAGCTCACCATCAGGAATTCCATGTCAGACGGGCGACCCCTCGATGGTAGTATGGCCAAAGAGGGGGAATCTCCAGTTCTTATACGATGGGAGCATCGTATATTAGCTGGGGACGTCAACAATCATAAGAAAATTAACATCAGTAGCTTTTGGTATACTAAAGGAAAATTCACAAAACCAGAGTTAAAATTCTACCATTGACATTCTTGAGAGTTTCTGTTTTGATCACAAGTCTGAGCTAGAATAATGACCAGAATAAGAAGGTAACTTTAACTTTTTCCAAGTAATAATGCTTATTAAGGAATTGTGTCCTTGGCCTCACTGTCTCATACAAAAATGCAAGACGCATTGAAATATCAGGACACCTTCATTTTACAACTTCCCCCCTTTCCCCCTCCCAACCTGATATGACACAGATCCAGACTATACAATTTGCAAATCAAGTGCTGAGATATATGCCATGTCATATGGGGGCGGTAAAATGAAGTCTCAATTCTGCAATGTACCAACGCATGCCTAGTATCCTCTGCTTTTGTGACAAATAACAGAATGGCAATGCAAATAGCAGAATAGCCAGAGAATGCAATCGCTGGTAGCAAAATGACGAATAAGGAATACGAATGCAAATGCAGTCGCTGATATGAATGGTTGATAAAATGCAATCCTCGGAGGATATAATTCGAATAGTTGATACAACCTAGTAGCCTTATAGGAGTTTCGAGCAACAAACTGGTCATCTAAACTGCCGAAGTTAAAGGTATTATACCCGAACCTAACCACATTGGGTGCCAAATTTCAAACCTATAGGTTCGAGAAAGTTTTCAAGAGTAAATTTTTTAAGGGGATCTCCTCTAATGTATATATGCTCTTGCTACGCTTCAAATGTTTGATCATTATATTGCAACTCAACAATGATAAGCAATTTGATAGTATCAATCCCTTAAGGCATTGCCAAACCGCTTTATTTTCTTCATCTTCTCTCACATCTGCCCTCTTTAGAAAACCATCTCTCACCCCAAGCCTACATTCAATATACTGAATTAGCATCTATGGTTGCAAAAGCAAATGTCCATGATGTGACATGACATGCATGCTATGTATCTGAGGCTTTTTTTTTTTGAAGGACGAAAGTTCTATTAAATAAAAGAAAAAGTACACTAGTTGAGACATTTGTTGAAAACTTACGATATGGAAACAAGATGATGAGCAATGAAATTTGAAGTAAGCTACTAGTTCTAGGTATTTTCTTCACGCTTTTCCATCATAAAACTATATACTAAGTTATGTTGCGGTGCAAATTAAAGATATACTAGTAAACGTGTGCCCGGCGTTGCCGGGCTAATGTCTTGGCATATATTTTTACTCAGCCTTTAATGTCCATATGTGCAACTTCGACAATAATGTATATTGATATTTGCAAGAATGAATATTATTTATTTTTGTAATTATCTTGTTATTGAACTTGTCTATAATCAATGTATTAACTTTGCGTTCATGGATTTTAGTAAAGAAAACAATGCTTTGTAAGGAATGTAGGGGGCAGTTAAATCTACCTTTAAAGTAAAAAATTTAGAAAAACCGATCCAAAACTTATGCTCAAAATATCACCCTAGTAAACGTGTGCTCAGTGTTGCCGCACATAAGTAATAGCATAAATTTATATGGGCCTTCAAAAATGGACCTGCTAAAGATTCTATCCAACATGATTATGAAATTCACGACAAAATTTAATTGAATATTACATCATTTTAGATATAAAAACTTGCACTTGTGAGTCTTGTACCATAAGTTGCCAATCTTTTGTATTCGAGAGCTTCGTGCATAAAATATAAAGTGATATTTGTAAATTGTAATGCGCTTTTGATTGTAATGGTGTGGATTGGGGCCATGATCTATAAAGGTTAATTGGTGTATCTATAGTAAGCAAATAGAAGTGTTGTCATTAGGACCCCTCTTAGGTCAATATAGACATAAAGCATCTCAAAACCTTGCAAGACATGTGCATTATGCACCATCAAGAATGAAGAATTGCATTGCATTTTCTTTCTTCTTTCTCATACCAATTCCAACCAGTAACGATTGTGATACCGTTCTGGCCACAAACCATGTGCAATCATCAGCATAATGGCACATGGCATTCACACATCACAAAATAATGAACACATCATTATTCTGTACTTATCATAGCATTCTTTATCCTTGCCCATATAGGTTTAGGGATTCAACGCTTATAGTCGTATAAATGCAAAGGAGATGTGGTATTGCATATTTAAACATACAAACAAAAGTAAGACTCAAGTAAGACATCAGCAAGCCCATGCAATATACTGAATTAGCATCTATAGTTGCAAAAGCAAATGTCCATGATGTGACATGCCATGCATGCTATGTATCTGAGGCTTTTTTTTGAAGGACGAAAGTTCTATTAAATAAAAGAAAAAGTACACTAGTTGAGACATTTGTTGAAAACTTATGATATGGAAACAAGATGGTGAGCAATGAAATTTGAAGTAAGCTACTAGTTCTAGGTATTTTCTCCACGCTTTTCCATCATAAAACTATATACTAAGTTATGTTGCGGTGCAAACTAAAGATATATTGGACATGCAATTCATGGATTTTATCATACAGTTTAATTTTCACCAACACTCACCAAACCCCTTGCACCAAGCTTGCCCTACTGCTAGTTTTTTTGTTCTTGTTCTTGTCCTTGTCCTTGTCCTTGTTCTGATCTTGTTCCTGTTCCTGCCCATTTCCCGTTTCCGTTCCGGTTCCCGTTCCGGCAAAAAAGTTTATAAAGCAGAGATAAGTTAATTAACCATCTACTCTTGACACATAAGCAAGAATCATCCGTATAAAAATACAAATCCACTTCATATAAGTGAGAACCAAATGTACACATACGAGTAGTGGTCTATTCAAATTTAGAAACATAAGAATTAATTGTACTCCCACTTTGGAAAACACAAACATGCGTTTTTGAGACGTAACAAATAGTACACACGGTTGTTTTACTTTTTTCGTCTATAAAAGCCACGTGACATAGTAGAGTTTTATTTTGAGATACCACTAACATTAACGGCATTTAGTAGCAAGCCTCAGATGTGGCTTTCTAAGAAATTAGCTGATAAAAAAGCACTAAGATTTTCCATCACAGACAGGACACTAAGCAGAGATGTGATGAAGCAGCAGTGTGATAATTCATAGCAAGAACCTACTCCATCAATTCCAATACTTTATGCAAACCTGTAGTCATATGTCAGCTCCTTGCCAACAGTTATTTCTCTCTTTGTAGAAATAATAATGTGATATTTCGCATCTGCAGCAACCACTTTTGAATAGCAGTTTGGCTGAAGAATGAGAAGCTATAGTCAATAAATACATTATATGCGCAAAACTACATCTACAAATCAAAAATACTTGCAAGAATGATTGATGAGATCGGGTATACTACCCTCCCCCCAAACCCTCCCCTTCCCCGGTGGCATCCACAACATGTTCATCATCTATTTGGAACATGTATGTGCCAGCCCCCCTGCAAAACAAGCAATTAAACAATTTTCAGTCCCTCCACGAGTATACTCGACTCAGCAGCAGAGTCTTAATTTTGAAAGTAACAGCATTTCCTAAATTAATTCTTGAAACTTAGTATTGTCTCTACCACAAGAGAATTGTAGTATTTCTTTTCCCGAATATCTGCAATGTTTGGCCTTACAACCTCTTTTGTATGTTCAATCACCTGAATAAAAGTTAAAAAGTACACTTATTCAAAATATACTATATCTCCAGCGTAATGTGCACACTTGGCAAATACTCCCCAGCCATGTATTGCAGACTTGCCTATAGAAAGATATGCAATAATTTAATATCGCCTCAAATGGAAGTCTACATATGATAGACCAAATAATACAAGTTTGATCAATCCACATCGGCCTTGATGCATGCAATTCAGAACTTAGAATTGAACCTTTTAAGATGTGCAGCAAATACGAAACCAACTAATGCAAATACGTAGCACAAGGGGGTTCCAAGGCAATTTGATATGCATGTAAAAATAACAATTTCTGAAACCATAGACTATATATATATATATATATATATATATATATATATATATATATATATATATATATATATATATATATATATATATATATATATTTTTTTTATTAATTATGAATTAAAGGATCAAGGCACTTGGTATCTCCATATACAAGGAATTTTAAAAGTTGAACTTCAAATGTTTCACTAACAGGTGGAAAATCAGGAAGACTTGGATTATTATGAATTGGAATAAAGGTAATGGCCTCAGCTTGCGTATAAAGGTTAATATTATGAAAATTAAATCCCAGGGCAAAATAAGAAACCTAACACTAAAGTTAGGGTTACGAAAAGTGCTCTGGTAGTGAGAACTCTTGTTATGGACAGGGAAGTGATCGGAATTGGTTGAAAAGCAAGCAAAACTTAGATTGAATAGTCCTGATTCCGTGATAAGAGCCGGGCCAGGCGTATGTAGAACAACTTCTGATCTCAAAGTTGTTGTTGCAAAGAGAAAATGGCCGGTGATTTGGCCTTTTATAGTGGACATCGGGTTCCCAATAGGGCCTGTAGTCTTGCTGTTTTGCTCAATGTAGTTGTTATTTTGTTGTTCGATATGGCCCGGAAGAAGGGTGACTTGAACATGGCAACCAGGAAAAGGATGGAGGAGGAGAGATCTAAGGTTACCAAGAAGGCCAAGACCTTCTCATTTCACAAAACTGTGTTGATTCCGGAAGCAAAAGGATCGTTGGCCATGGGGGACGCGAGTGCAGCCTCTGTAGCAAATGGAACAGCAGCTACTGGGATGAATGAGGATTATGTTAGCAATTCTGTGTCTGAAGTTAATGGCTTGATTAATGAAGGAAGTTGTAACATGGGTAGCATGGCCCATGATCCTGGTGGAGTTGACAAGATACAATATGGCTTACCAGCAAATGAGAAGATTTCGGATCATACACAGCAGGCTGGAAAGCAGCCTCAAGTAAATCAGGTTTGACAAATAGAATTTTAATTTGGTTTATACTGAAATATAAAGCATAGGTGTTATGCTTGGTAAAATAAGTCTTGCACTTAGTGCTTAGATCTGTGTTATTTGTGGCAAATGGAATGGAATCTTAAAAGATTAGTTAAGATTCGTGGATTTGAGTAATAGTTGGTAGTTTAATGTAATGTTTTTATGGATAAACTAAATAACTAACATAAGGATTGGTGCTGGTATCACAATTCTTACTGCTATATGAGATATTTGGCATAAAGCTGGGTATAGATTTAATACCTTATGAGGACTTATATTATTCATTGTTCCATGATTAGGCTTTAAAAGTTGTTCATAGTTAAATCGGGGTGGTCTTATACCTATGACTTTAAAAGTTGGTTGTATTTTACATCTGGCTTCCTAAATTTAGCAAGTATTCTAAGTTTGGAGTAAGTCTCTGAATACTTTGGGTATGAGTATATATCTGACATGCTATTGTGCCGGATCTTACAACATGGTTAAAGGGTAATTAAGCTGTTATCAGTAAAGTTCGTGCTGGGGTAAAGCATGTATAAATTTCCTATGTTTATTAAACTTTTATTTGATTACAAGTTAAGTGAAGGGTGATGAACCCAAGAAATCTGTAGCTTACCTGTCATCCCTTGTCTAGTTACCAAGTCTATTGCTAACTTTGGCATGGTTGGATGCAGGTAACGGGATTTCTTGCTCTTAAGCTTGTTTTCTCTCTATTATTTCGATGTGGATAAGTCTACAGCAACATTCAAGTGATGATATCAAGGAAAAATCAGGATTACTGTATTTATAATGGTTAAATTTTGACACAAACATATTGGAGTTTGTTTTTCTCATGGATAATGATTCATTAAAACAAACCTATTCTGCTGGTTGAAAGGTATTTGTAGACAGGATTTTATGGGATATTAATGGTATTTGATTGGTTTTTTCCAGTAATAGATCTTGTAGCCTTATTAAGGCCTAAATTAAATTACACCTGATTTAGTTTAGGGCTGCCAATTGTACCTTGAAAATGTCCTTTGTAAAAGTTCATTTAAAGGTAATAAAGTCTGTTTGTACAGAGTAAAAAGGTTTTTTTTTTTGAAGAATATAAGAATATATTAAACCACTAGAATGCGATCAAGTACGGCATAGACTATATATTCTTAAAACAATTGAATGGGTTGTTATAAAAAAAACATAGATTCAAGATAGAAAATAACCATATTAGCTCACTGGGTATATTGGTTAAAGTGGTCTTATTAGAACATTGAATTATTTTGGTAGAGGTTCGAGCCCCCGTATTTCATATTCTAAAATCTTAGACAAAGCCGGATAGAGGTTCGACATTCCCTCAAAACCTTAGGCGAACTCGTATATTTCAAAATCATAGGTGCCTCCAATCATAAATGACCATAAGCGAAACGAGAGGTGCCCAGAGGCTCCAACATATGATCTGGACTATAGGATTGACAGATCCGACGACTGTGGTAATGCAAGACAGAAAATAATCACATTAGCTCACTAGGTATATTGGTTAAAGTAGTCTTATTAGAACATTGAGTTATTTTGGTAGAGGTTCGAGCCCCCATATTTCATATTCTACAATCTTAGGCAAAGCCGTATAGAGGTTCGATATTCCCTCAAAACCTTAGACGAACTCGTATTTTATATTTCAAAATCATAGGTGCCTCTAATCATAAATGACCATAAGCGAAATGAGAGGTGCCTAGAGGCTCCAACATATGATCTGGACCATAGGATCGACAGATCCGACGACTGTGGTAGTTCAGGGTGCATCTCGTTTAGAATATGTAGCAGAATAACAGGGGGTTCCAGGGGGATTTGATATGGATGTAAAAATAACAATTCCTGAAACCATAGACTATATATCCTTAAAACAATTGATGGGTTGTTATTAAAAAAAATATAGATTCAAGACAAAAAATAATCACATTAGCTCACTGGGTATATTGGTTAAAGTAGTCTTATTAGAATATTGAGTAGGTTCGAGCCCCCGTATTTCATATTCTAAAATCTTAGGGAAAACCATATAGAGGTTCGATATTCCCTCAAAACCTTAGGCGAACTCGTATTTCATATTTCAAAATCATAGGTGCCTCCAATCATAAATGACTAAAAGCGAATCAAGAGGTGCCCAGAGGCTCCAACTTACGATCTGGACCATAAAATCGACGGATCTGACGACTGTGGTAGTCCAAGGTGCACCTCGTTTAGAATATGTAGCACAATAACAAGGGGTTCCAGGGGGATTTGATATGGATATGTAAAAATAACAATTCTTGAAACCATAGACTATATATCCTTAAAACAATTGAATGGGTTGTTATAATAAAAAAACATAGATTCATGACAAAAAATAATTACATTAGCTCACTGGGTATATTGGTTAAAGTAGTCTTATTAGAACATTGAGTTATTTTGGTAGAGGTTCGAGCCCCCGTATTTCATATTCTAAAATCTTAGGCAAAGCTATATAGAGGTTCGATATTCCCTCAAAACCTTAGGCGAACTCGTATTTCATATTTCAGAATCATAGGTGCCTCCAATCATAAATGACCATAAGCGAAACAAGAGGTGCCCAAAGGCTCCAACATACGATCTGGATCATAGGATCGACGGATCCGACGACTGTGGTATTCCAAGATGCACCTCGTTTAGAATATGTAGCACAATAACAAGGGGTTCCAGGGGGATTTGATATGGATAACATTTCCTGAAACCATAGACTATATATTCTTAAAACAATTGAATGAGTTGTTATAATAAAAAAACATAGATTCAAGACATAAATTAATCACATTAGCTCACTGGGTATATTAGTTAAAATAGTTTTATTAGAACATTAAGTTATTTTGGTAGAGGTTCGAGCCCCCTATTTCATATTCTAAAATCTTAGGCAAAGCTGTATAGAGGTTCGATATTCCCTCAAAACCTTAGGCGAACTCGTATTTTATATTCCAAAATCATAGGTGCCTCCAATCATAAATGACCATAAGCGAAACAAGAGGTGCCCAGAGGCTCCAACATATGATCTGGACTATAGGATTGACAGATCCGACGACTGTGGTAGTGCAAGACAGAAAATAATCATATTAGCTCACTGGGTATATTGGTTAAAGTAGTCTTATTAGAGCATTGAGTTATTTTGGTAGAGGTTCGAGCCCCCGTATTTCATATTCTAAAATCTTAGGCAAAGCCGCATAGAGGTTCGATATTCCCTCAAAACCTTAGGCGAACTCATATTTTATATTTCAAAATCATAGGTGCCTCTAATCATAAATGACCATAAGCGAAATGAGAGGTGCCCAGAGGCTCCAACATATGATCTGGACCATAGGATCGACAGATCCGACGACTGTGGTAGTTCAAGGTGCATCTCGTTTAGAATATGTAGCATAATAACAGGGGGTTCCAGGGGGATTTGATATGGATGTAAAAATAACAATTCCTAAAACCATAGACTATATATCCTTAAAACAATTGAATGGGTTGTTATAAAAAAAAATATAGATTCAAGACAGAAAATAATCACATTAGTTCACTGGGTATATTGGTTAAAGTAGTCTTATTAGAACATTGAATTATTTTGGTAGAGGTTCGAGCCCCCGTATTTCATATTCTAAAATCTTAGGCAAAGCCATATAGAGGTTCGATATTCCCTCAAAACCTTAGGCGAACTCGTATTTCATATTTCAAAATCATAGGTGCCTCCAATCATAAATCATAAGCGAATCAAGAGGTGCCCAGAGGCTCCAACATACGATCTGGACCATAGAATCGACGGATCTGACGAATGTGGTAGTCCAAGGTGCACCTCGTTTAGAATAAGTAGCACAATAACAAGGGGTTCTAGGGGGATGGATATGTAAAAATAACAATTCCTGAAACCATAGACTATATATCCTTAAAACAACTGAATGGGTTGTTATAATAAAAAAACATAGATTCAAGACAAAAAATAATTACATTAGCTCACTGGGTATATTGGTTAAAGTAGTCTTATTAGAACATTGAGTTATTTTGGTAGAGGTTCGAGCCCCGTATTTCACATTCTAAAATCTTAGGGAAAGCCATATAGAGGTTCGATATTCCCTCAAAACCTTAGGCGAACT
Source organism: Isoetes taiwanensis (assembly GCA_021234155.1). Lineage (NCBI taxonomy): Eukaryota > Viridiplantae > Streptophyta > Lycopodiopsida > Isoetales > Isoetaceae > Isoetes > Isoetes taiwanensis. The sequence goes on from JAJEKV010000062.1 coordinate 5,007,702, forward strand.
CGTATTTCATATTTCAAAATCATAGGTCATAGGATCGACGGATCCGACGACTGTGGTATTCCAAGGTGCACCTCATTTAGAATATGTAGCACAATAACAAGGGGTTCCAGGGGGATTTGATATGGATATGCAAAAATGACAATTCCTGAACCATAGACTATATATCCTTAAAACAATTGAATGAGTTGTTATAATAAAAAAACATAGATTCAAGACAGAAATTAATCACATTAGCTCACTAGGTATATTAGTTAAAATAGTTTTATTAAAACATTGAGTTATTTTGGTTGAGGTTCGAGCCCCCGTATTTCATATTGTACGAATCTGATCATGTTCCAAACACAATCCCTGTCATTAGCTCTACCATCCCAATAATCCTTGTCGATAGTTTCCATTTTTCCATTACAAGCCTGGATTCCCACTTCCTCATGCACCTCCATGCAGAATGCGGCAACCCTCTGTTGGTCCCTGATAATCTCTAACCCTGTGTAAATCTCCTTTAACAACTTCCATGCCTTATCTCGTCGATCCTCCAACCAGAAGATTTGCCTCCACTCATCATCTTCAATGTTAACCTATTTTTCGGAGGATCCTGCCATGTTCCCTTTGGTCTTCATGCTTTCAGAAGCCTAGCAGCCAAGAACCTAACAGAGAATAGCACGATCGATCGCAGCCAAGGAGACGAAGACGACGGAGCAAACGGAGCAGCACTTATCAGAAAGATTACAAACTATTCCCTTACCCGCAAGGACCAAGGCAATAACTGCCAATCAAAAACTTTCCCTCTCCCCCAGAGAGAATGCAGATGATGTGATAGCTCGTACCTCCAAAAATCCAAGAAGCAGAGATCCTAAAAAACCCTTCCCTGCGGGACCCCCTAGATCTAACCCGGAGCCCAAGAAAGAAGAGGGGGAACAAAGCTAGTTGGTGACCAGAAATCTCCAGACCACCACGTCTATATCACTGACCGGCTGAAGATCAAAGAAGGCTGCCCAATAATATAAAGGCTCGACACCAAATTCAATTGGGGCACTCATAGTGAACAAATTGCGTTCAAATCTATTCCCAAGGAAAGGCTGAGAGTTATGTGCAGCCACCCTTAAAGATCCCGGTCTGTCGAAGCACAACACACATAGATAAAAGAAGTTGAACCCTAGCCTACAGAATCCAATTCTAGAGCTAGATTCAAAAGCAACCCTAATCAAATTTTCAACAAGAACTATGGAATCCTGGAATTCCTCGGGAGCGTGAGTTATTCCCAACCCCTGGAAAACAGCTTCAAGCAAAGCCTCATCCATCGGGATTGGGGAATTCTCCCTGGGACCGAGCGGTGGCAAAGACTCTCCTTCAAGCGCCCAACGTTCATCTTGATCTCTTGAAAGTCCATTCTGGAATCTTCTAGAAGTCCTAAATTCTAGAATATTTTAGAAGTTCTAGAACTTTCCAGAACATTCTAGAATCTTCTAGAAGTTCTAGAACTTTCCAGAACATTCTAGAAAATAAGGGAATCTCACAAAATCTAAGGCAATCTATGAAAACCTAATAGAATCTTGAAGAACCTAGGAGAATCTTCAGAGAATATAAGGGAATTACATGAAATGTAACAGAATCTAAGGGAATCTCATAAAATCTAAGCAAATCTAAGTGTATTTACGGGTATCTCATAGAACTTGAGGGGAATCTAAGAGAATTGACAATCTAGGAGAATCTCACAGCAATCTCATGGAACTTGAGGGGAATTTAAGGGATCTTCATAACATCATGGAGAATTTAGGGGAATTTTTATAGGATATAATAAAATATCATAAAATCTAAGGGTATCTAAGGATATCTTGATGCAATCTATAGGAATCTTCATAAAACCTAAAGGAATATACATAGAATCTTTGAGAATTTGCATGAAATGTAACAGATCTCATAAAATATAAGCAAATGTAAAGGGATCTACATGAATCTCGTAGAATTTAAGGGGAATCTAAGGGAACTGCATGAAACGTAGTAGAACCTAGGAGAATCTCCTAAAATCTAAGCAAATCTACGGGAATCTCGTGGAATTTAAAGGGAATCTAAGAGAATACTCATAACATCATAGAGAATCTAGGGCAATCTTGATAGGATCAAAGGGAATCTCATAAAATCTAAGAGAAACTAAGGAATTTTTATAAAATCTAATGGATTCTTGGAGAACTAAAGAAATCTTCATAGAATCTAAGCAAGGAATGTCACTAAGAGAATCTTCATAACATCATGAAGAATCTAGAGGAATCTTGATAAAATCCAAGAAAATCTCAACTTACACCATAGGAATATGCTGAAATTGGAGCGTGCATCGTAGAAACATGCACTATAGGACGTGCTAATTTTCTTGTATATATAATATATATATATTAGTAGTAGGCTGCGATATTTTGGGCCATCCTGACCGTGGAAGGCGCTACTGTGCACTCTGGACGGCTCAGATGCAGTGGTGCACGTTGATTTTTTTGACCGTCCACTTGGCGAGGAGGTGGACAATCCTGCGGTCGACATTGACTTCGATCTTGATCGTCGATCTGTGAGATCCGCCACGTGGCGCGATCCTAGGCGTTGGTGTCAATCTAACCGTCCACTTGGCGAGGAGGTGGACGATCCTGCGGTTGACATCGACTTCAATCTTGACCGTCGATTTGTGAGATCCGCCACGTGGCGCGATCCCAGGCGTTGGTGTCGATTTGATTGTCCACTTGGCGAGGAGGTGGACAATCCTGCGGTCGGCATCGAATTCGATCTTGATCGTCGAGCTACGAGATACGCCACGTGATGCGATCCTAGGCGTTGGTTTCGATCTGACCGTCCACTTGGCGAGGAGGTGGACGATCCTGCAGTCGACATGGAATTCGATCTTGATCGTCGTGCGAGATACGCCATGTGGCGCGATCCTAGGCATTGGTTTCGATCCTTGGTGAGGAGGTGGACGATCCTGCGGTCGACATCGTATTCGATCTTGATCGTCGATTTGTGAGATCTGCCACGTGGTGCGATCCTAGGTGTTGGAGTCGATCTGACCGTCCACTTGGCGAGAAGATGGAACGATCCTGCGATCGACATCGACTTCGATCTTGATCGTCGATCTGTGAGCTCTGCCACGTGGCGCGATCCTAGGCGTTGGTTTCGATATATGCCATGTGGCACTATCTTCGCCATTGATTGGATCTAAGATCCTACGTCCATTTTGTATGCTCGGGCCTTAAAGGGAGGCTTTTAAAAGTTTTTATGTTATTGGGGGGATTCGAACCCTGATCATTGCCCCCCAAGCCTCGGTTTTTATGTTATTGAGGGGATTCGAACCTTAATCATTGCTCCCCAAGCCCCGCATTCTAACCACTAGACCAAGCCTATATTCATTGAAAAGAGGATTGATGTTCCAACCCTAATGGGTCTAGAATGTTCAAGATTCTAGGGCATGCACAAATATCCCACATGCATAGATGCAAAAAAAAGCCTCCTTTTTCAGTATATAAGAAGGCTATCCACATGAGGATGGGCATTCTGATTCTTGGCTAGAAAGCACACCCAAGAGATTACTTAGGTGCGCATAGGTAAGAGATAATTTATCCCAGCAAACATGTTGGTCCCTCTGGTTTCCATCTCTAAGATAGTCAAATATAATAGTTGGCAACCCAATTGTTAATGGATGTAAGTTGAGAAGCTTTTAACATTGTATTGTTGTATTTTGATTCTAGATTTCTTTATTCGTGATACCACGGTAGCTCTGAACCTGAGTCTAGGCTCCATTGACAGCATGGCAAAGACCTGTAATACTCCATTGGGATCACTGCAAAAAGCATAAATCTTTCATCTGGTTCCCTATTTAAGAGTGGTTCTCTTGTCAGCATGTTGTCTTGCAATTTGTTATCAATTTTCTCAAAAAAAGTTGCATTATGAACGATGCAAAATTTCCCAATCTCTAACTTTGTAACCTAGCTTTCTTAAGCTTTGCTGCATACTCCATAGGTAGCCATTTGAATACATAGCCAAAACTGCTGGATAGATGAAGATGTCCTTCTGGAATTCCCATTTTAGAGTGTGCGTAGTTGCATATCTAAATTAACTATAAAGAGTTTGCATGAATTTGAAATTTCGTAGCAAATACATTGGTGGATACAGATGCAATCTGGCAAAAAATAAAAAGCTTACGTTTGCCTTAGATTTGAATTAGAGTTTTGTGGTCATCATGCTGTGCTGGAAGGATTTTGAGGTAAATTGTATGGCTTTTATATGGCATGGTATGGGTGCCTGGATGGAAGGAATTTTGAGGCAACGATACCGTACATGGAATTTCATGGGTGTGAGATACACGAATAATGAGTCTTTAGCTTTTGAATGATTTGAACAGATGCACTACGAAGGCACAAAAATAAACAAGGTTACAATATCTTTATTGTACAACAAAATTTTCATGCCACACAGGCCTTTTGTTTTACAGAGGCCCTGGAAAGATTATAATAACCGAGGGGCTCTAATCTAGGCAATTTCCATTCATGAATTGAGGCATAACATTTTCTTTCTGGTTTTAGACTACAAGCAGTGCCGAATTTAATGGAGGAAGTGATGCAAGAAATACTTTTTGGCGAGGTAACAAGTCTTGTTGTTTAGAGTTCAAACATGAAAAATAAAGCTTCTCTGTGTTGGTGTAAGTTGAAGTATGCTTTAGGCCTATTCTCTGGCTGTTTGATGCCCTTATTTGCTTTTCTTGATTGGTTCTGCTCGGCTTTCATCTTCTTGATTTGATCAGAGATTGTAACCTTAATCCAACTGGTTGCCTCTGTTATTGACACCTTAACTGTAAATTCAGCAACTGTGGAAAACCGTTCCTTTTCTTCATGATTGAAAAGGAGCTACTGTTGGGGCTCCATTATTTGGAGCTAGAAATGTATCAAGCAAACCATCTGATTAGGCATAATGAATGATCCTATTATTTGGTAGCTGCATGCAATTGTTCTGTAACAAGCCTGAACTGCTGAAATGACGGTATGAATATAGAGAAATCATGTGCTTTCATTTGGTATTTCGTATTGCAAGCACACAACTGTGGGTCATGTTGCAATTGACCTTAAAATATATGTTGCTCTCTCATATATAGAGTGCATGTGTTATAGTGTCCGACACGATAACTTACAATATCGGGTTCCGCTGCATTTTCCGTAAAAATAGTGATGATATACTCATTTATTCTAAAAGCGTGACCTCTTGAAGGTTTCGCTTATACTTTTATGCAAATTGGTTTTTCAGTTCTAAAGGAGCTTGCATGGCTCGAAAACAAATACTTTGAGGTGAGCAAATGGGATTTCTGTGCCATAGTTGGAGTGAATTTATGTAGTTCTTCCTCCTCCTCAAGGTTTCCTATTAATTTTTATTGCTCCTTTTGCAGACATAAAGAAGTTGACATAACTGCAATGCAATGTATTCTATTCTGTATCAGGCTATGTAGTCAGCCATTGGCATGGCATGTCTGTTTAGATCAAAGTGAGCCTATGCATTTTGCATCTATTCTTAATTTCAAAGTGATCTTATGCATTTCTCTATGCCTATATGATGTCATTTTGGGACTTCTATTTTATGAAGACCATGTAGCAGATATTGCGGCAAAATGTGGAACACTTTTAAAACTCTCATTCTTGTTGCTTTGTAGGTTAGTTCAGCTTCATTACATGCATGTTTTTTAACCATAACAGGTCTTCACAGGTAGAGAATCTACCGGCAGGAGATTAGAAGAATGCGCATAAATTTCAAAGGGAACCTTTGTTAGAGAGCTTAATGAGAGGTCCACAAATGATGCTCGGTGCATGTTTCTGAAATATCTAAGGTAAGCATGTCAAATAAATGACATTTCATTTGCTGTCTCAATTTTAGAGCTGATTAGAACCACAACCATAACTCCCATAAACAACCTTCATTTTTTGTGCAAGAGCATGTGTTGGAAAGAGGAGAGGAAGACCAGCAAATGATCTTGGACACATATTTACCAAATTGGTAGCGGAAATGCTTCAAAATAAAGAAAACATGCATATAGATCTTGTGGTAAGGCAATGCATCATGCACAAGTATATGCCTATGCCAGTTAGCAATTATGATGCCCTTCATTTGATGTTGTGTTGTTCTTAATGTATTGTTCGAGATAGTAGGTCATCGATAAGATAATTGTCTCCTCAAATTCGCTGCCGGCAGCAGATTAGAAAGGTGCGCATAAATCTCAAAGGGGAGCTTAAGTTAAAGGAATAGAGCTTCCATACTTTGTTATCTTTCCCCATGTTCATTGCTCAACAGGTTTTCGTGGCACTAGTGGGGTAGGATATCTCTGAAAGAATAATAGAGGGTTACTATGTTTCTGTAGCTGCTCTTCAGCATATTCCTTAGAAATTGCATGTGCCTCAGCATCAAAGTAATCCCCTTTAATTTAGGGTTCGAACCGTCAGGTGCAATATTTGAGGTTCTCTCCTCACATTTGAGCATAGGATAAACTTCTCCCTTAGCAAGTTTAAGATCTTTGAATTGTTCCAAGACCAGCTTACACATTTCTATATCTCTTTTATCAGTTTCCACGAGTTCCCATAGTTTGGTTTCGAATGACTTCAATTGTTGAAGTACATTTCCACCATTTCTGTAAGTATGGAACATTTGGAACCAATGTGGAGCATCTAGATTACTCAAAAATGGAGAAATCATTATCCGTAAGGGAACGGATAATGTTGAGTAATCTAGATGCAACATTCCTTTACGGATAATGATTTCTCCATTTTTGAGTAATCTAGATGCTCCACATTGGTTCCAAATGTTCCATACTTACAGAAATGGTGGAAATGTACTTCAACAATTGAAGTCATTCGAAACCAAACTATGGGAACTCGTGGAATCTGATAAAAGAGATAAAGAAAAAAGTAAGCAAGTCTTGGAACAATTCAAAGATCTTAAACTTGCTAATGGAGAAGTTTATCCTATGCTCAAATGTGACGAAAGAACCTCAAATATTGCACCTGACGGTTCCAGCCCTAAATTAAAGCGGATTACTTTGGATGCTGAGGCACATGCAATTTTCAAGGAATATGTTGAAGAGCAATTACAGAAACATAGTAACCCTCTATTATTCTTTCAGAGATATCCTATCCCACTAATGCCACGAATACTTGTTGAGCAATGGACAGGGGAGAAAGATAACAAAGTATGGAAGCTCTATTCCTTTAACTTGCTTGCCCCAATACCTATTGAGGTATATTGTTATTTAGGGGGAATAGAGGCCGATAAATCCTCATATGCCACATGGATGGACAAATATGCCAACTTTGTTCGGATGGGTACTATCGTTTGTGAGAGAGAAACAACTATACAGAAATTTTCCTTGGGGTTATTTGATCCTTACAAGTGTGCACTGGAACCAATGGTTGCTTTGATTAAAAAAAATTTGCCTACAGGTAGCAAGACACGGGATAATGATTATGAAACTAAATGGCCAAATTAGAAAAGCCCATATTGTCGATGTCCACATCCCCAGAATTCATGTTCTTCTAAAGGGGTGTTATGGGTGGACCAAATATTATGGTTCATGATGAACCACTTGGAATGATTTGTCAAGGGAGATTCTATTATTTCTAGATGGAGTCAGTTCATAATCTAATCTAGACCTCCAATCCTGCTATTGATGCCTTGATTCAACAATGTTTGATTTTCCATTTTATTCGGAAATATATGATAGAAGGACTCCTTGAATATGTGAATAATCCCGAGGCTAAATTATTTAGAGACTACCTACGAGGTCAGAAAAAAACTAATTAATGAAGATTAAAGCTTTGAAAGGGTTGATAATGTGAACTTGATTCATGATGGCGTTAAGAATGATCACGACATTAAAAAATCAAGGCGTACACTAACTCATGATGTTATGTGGAACGGGAAGGGGGAGGGCATTCTTGCCAACCGCCTGACTTGCAGAATCTGGGAGCGCCGTTGAGGCACGACTAGATTCTGCAGGTCAGGGGGCTGTCCACTGCGTCAAGGTAAGCCTACTTGATTCTCCCGATTTTCTACATGCCACTTTTCATTCTGAATAAGAATGATTCTGAATTTGTAGGAATCAACAGCCACTTACCTTGACGTCGTTGAGAATGTCCATAACATGAGAAGATCAAAGGAGAAGATCAAAATATTCAGCCCCCTTAACCAATTCAATAAAGCAATCGAAGTTCTTGATAGATGTTAAAGCTTAGATGACATCAACCACATCGTCCTTATCTTCCATTTTTATAACCCTTCTCTTCACTTTCACCTCTCTTTCTTTTTCTTCCCATGAATCCCAATGCTATTTTCCACCTTTTATGCCAAGCCTATCCTTTAAGCTCTTGATCTTCATTTAGACAGTCTCTTTTTAGGCACTACGTTTGTAATTAGTTTTTTTTTTTCAATTCCTCTATAGCAGAGTGGAACCCTATTCCTCTATAGCATGGACAAAAATAGAGCCTAGGAGTTGAATAGTAGCACGTAAATAGCAAGGGTTTGGAGATGTTGCAACGACGACAATGGATAGGCCCAATGCTCCAACATGACTTTGGCATGTGGGAAAGAAGAAAAGCAAGTCTGAGGCCCTTTTTCCACGCTAGTCGCAAAATATAGATGTCATATACAATATATGACATCATTTGTGACTCCAGGGCTAAAAATGAGACACACAAATTTAAACTTACTTTTCTACTATAGTCATAAAATATGACACCATTAAAATACTAGTGGAAAACCATGAAAAAATATGACACGTCTTATTTTTAGTTAAATATTCAAATAAGAGTAGGTGTCTTATTATTTTACGACGGGGGAAATCCTCCGGAATAAAATAAGACTCCATTTGGTATCCAAACATACTCCGAACCAAAATAAAACATGTCTTATTTTTATAGTGAAAAAGTGATTTACTTTTAAGACAATAGGTGGCCAAACATCATTGGATAAAATATGACGTTTAGAGATAAGACTACCATGGAAAAAGGGCCTGATATTTAGATTTATCAACAACCAGCATGGGCTACCTTTAACACGTTTAGTTGTTCTATACATTTTATGTGATACTTCTACATGTAGAAGAGGCTGACCAATTCGACCTAGAGGTCGAGTTCCTCAAGCCAATGGCTCGTATATGTTGCAAAACACAAGCCAACCTCCCACAATTTAGGACTATACAGCATAGCAAAGTTAAAAAGTTTAGCATGTACGAAAACTCTGGATTCATATTACTTCCTTCAGACAAGACAAGGCGGGCAACAGCTAAATTTGAAATCGCGAACAAAGGGGAGGAGAACATCAATTTTTTGGCCAAACGCCATAGAGCCATAACGAGTTTTGTAATAAAAACTGGTAAAGTTATATACCCATGATGGTATATGGCATGTCAAGTAAGTTTAAAATATTTGATCAAGCAGCGCTAGGAGGACATCAACCTTTTGCCAAAGGAGGTGGCACCATCTACACTATACTGGTTTCTAATATCAGCACAGTTTTGTACCATTTTCTACCTATGCAGTATACTAGTATACTGTATATCAAAAAGTCAAGGGCAGAATGTGGTTTCTTCTTGTATCTTAAAAAATTAAAGAATAAGATGATGCAATTTTGCATCAGAGTCAATCTGCACCTCGATGAGCACTATGCTTGGCCAAATCGGGCCTGCGGCCAGATAGAAATACAAGAAAACCAAGAACACAGAGAACAATACCTAACATGTTAGCAAGTAATGCCTCTGATCCATACCTTTCAATTAGTTTATTACTATATAAGAAGGTGAGCTTCTCCAATATTCCTGTCTCGGCTGTTGTCAATGCTAATCCATAAAGAAAGAGCCCAAAAAATACATGCCATGGCAGTAAAGATGTTCGTGCCATCATCCCTCCTCCAGGATACCAAAATGTTGTAAATCCTAGTATCCACTGCATTATGTGACAAATACATAAGCATCTGTAACATAAGTAAATAAATTAAAATGTTAGAAACAATACCTGAATTGCAAAAAGTGTTGCGGTCAAAATCCCCAGCCATGAATGCAAACTGTACCAATTGTCAATCCCCTTCTCATTATGAAATTTGTATGCTGCAAAGATACCAAAAATTCCCAGGATAAAGGCTAAGCCCTGAAGGCTGAAATGGACTGTCTTTTTGTAATTTTTTGTCCCACGAATGGTTCTATAAACTAGATTAGCTGCATGGGAATAAAAAATAAAAAAGAACACTTTGTCATATATTAAGTGAAGATCCAGAATATTAGAGTAGGTACCAAGAAACAAACTGTTCACCTTCACCATGGAGGAAAATAAATCCCACGATCATAAGAACAGGATGTAACTGTCGTGGACATCATGAGCAGGTCAGTCAATGTGAAATGATTTTTCATAAACATCATTTGCTCAATCATTTCATGCCTGTTATGACTCTTGTACAAGGTATTTCTCAATAACAAGAATTCGCATTACTATTACTTAAACCAAAGGGTTTTAGATAAATCTGTTTATACTCCAACTAGACAGTATTCCGTGAACTTCATGGACTATAAGAGAAGAAATATAATTATGTGTATAAAAATGTCTGGAGCTGTTATGACACAACCAAATTATTGTCTCCTATTGAATAGAATGATGAAGGTCATCAACATAGCCATTGTGGTCATGAACATAGCCATGAACGTCATCAACAGGCAGAAATTACGTTTCAAATAAGCATCAAATACAACAAATAGTATTACTCACATTAAAAATAAGGTCTTTAGAAGCAGTGTTCCAGCCGAAACCTCCTCGGAAATGGGTGAACCAGAATATCACCATTAGGGAAGAGATTAAACCCACCAAATGTACTCCAACAAAGAGAAGGCTACTGGATCTGAGAGGAGGGGACAGAAGGGAAGAGGTTGCAGACGGAGGGGCAAATGAGAGCTCTAAAGAAGTGATTTCCCGATCCTCAGGATCGTTCCAGATTGAAGCTCCATTAGTTTGCTCCTGAGATGGAATCATAACTGCTGTGCTGGGATCCTGAATTTCCCTGTGCAGCCGCATTCTTAATCGCCCATCTGTTATATGTTATGTAGTGGCATCCACTTCTTAACTTTAACCTAATTCTAAAGCTCTCTTTTAGTGCGTTTGTCAAAAAAAAAGGACTAAAGAGTCACATGGATCATATGAAGATCAAAGTTGATTTTATACGTCGTAGTCATTTGTATAGAGGAATGGCCGGGAGGGCCATTTTCTGGGTCTGGAAAAGGGCCCACCCAGAAAATGGCCCTCCGGGCCATTCACCTAACGTGAAGGTCGGTTGGGCTGCATTCAGCCGTCGATCTGTGCCACGTGGACGGCAGGGATTGTTTTGTTGCAGAATACAGAGCAGCGCCCGAGCAAAAAAACAGAATGTCGACCAAGATTTCAGAACATGGACCAACAAACGCGACAGGCGACATCCACAAATATAATGTTTGCCACGTGTCATCATTACACTGGCGGATAAGGCTGAATGCAGCCTAACCGTCCTTTACGGTAGTTTGTAACTCCTATAGATATACATAGTATTTTTAAGCCATACCATTTGACAGCATCCCATAGGGAATTATGACGTTCGCTAAAGAGCAAATCTTCATTTAGGTTAGTAATTTATGAAGCTTGCAAATCTTATAGAATTACAAGAAATTTATCATGGCCATTTCTCTCGTCTCCCTTGTGTTTAGGAAAGTGAATTAGTTCATCCAGTCTCTTACTGTCGAAATTGTCTCCATTCGAAATGTTGTCTTACTGTCGGAATTGTTTCTGTCTGAAGTGTTGTGATAGACACCCAGTGTCATAAACACTCTTTCTTCTCCTCATAACCTTTCTTCTAATATCCATGGGTACTCTTTCTTTCTTTCTTTCTTATTCATCTTCTATTATTTTTCAGGTGTGCACAAAGTGATATGGCCAAAGACTTGGACATGCAAAACAATGTGCACACTTAAAATTTTGGCCATGCATTATGGATCTAGAACATCAAGTATGTCTTAGACAAATGTAGAATAAGGATAATAAACAATTGGGTTAATCGGAGTTAAAAAGTCAGCACTCTATAATCGAAATACCCACCAACAATAGCTCTTAAACGACTAGCAATCTGCCTGGCATATGGACTATATTAGTTATTCAAATTACTACCTCTAAATATATCGACATTAACAAAATTGTCAAGCAGGCTCACAAAAGCCAACATCGATATCAACAAAACTCCCAAGCAGGATCAGAAAGGCTAGCTAGATCTATACATGAAAGCATAATCAAAACGCAATAAGTTTTGTGAACCTTTGTGGATCATATTTACCCTCGTTGAGGCCCTTGTGAATCAAATGTGCTGGAAGTCATAGCAAATAACATGCTTTGTCAACTTTTTTTTCTTCGGTCTATATCTTTTGCTCAAAGTGTATACCCAATATAAGACTTCCTACCATGCACAAACGGTCACACTGCCACAACAAACATGATATTATGGGAACGCAATTGAGAGGACTGCAAACATGCAGGGTTGTGAGGACCACAAACGTGCAACTACGATCTTGCACATGCATTGATGATCTATTGCATGTGCACATGTATAACACACTCCCTTGCACTTGGTCTCACGCTTATAGGCACACTCTCAAATTAGATAAACATTTGATTTTAGTGAAAGATTTGATTTTGGAAAAAATCTATTCCAACCTAGATAAAAAAAAGCCATTGAGGAAAACCTGGACTTCTTGTTTTCTATTTTGGTGGGCAACTAATATCTAAAAAAAAACAAATATTACATCAGTTATTCTCTCTATAACTATCTGCAATGTTCTCTATATGGTGGGATGAATGATAGTCCGGCAAAGCAGCAAATCTATGTCCTTTGATAAATGCTTTCCAATATATTCAAGTGCAAGAATTAATCAAAGATAAAAACTGCATATATGTATCCTTTATTCAATGTGAACCATATAAGGCAATTGTAGCACGACAATGTTGTAGATAGGCAACTGCTGAGATAAACAAATGATTGAGTCATGAAGCTCCCAGTAGATAGACAAATGCAAAGAAAACAGATAATTAATTCATGTCGCAGTCATAAGACATCCAAATAACACAAAACTTAAATTAACTATCAATAAACAGACATACCAAGAGGTATCGAGATCTTATAGATTTATCTTACCAAATAATGGTGCCATGTCAAAAGATAATTAGTTTTATCATACATTCAGCTTCCCTCTTTTGGAAGAAATATGTGTCAGTATGTTTATGTCATTACGATTTGCATGTTCACTTGATTGGGATGCTGATAAAACGAAGCTGTTATCATCCTCTTTGGAGTCGCATTTTAATATTAATATTAATTTACAATCAGCAAGGCTTCCAAAAGAAGCTCCAATTGCTCAAAAAGATTTTAATATCACATTTAATAGCCATAACACAATGGGGATTGAATAGCATCAGAAATCTTAATTATCCATTCCTGCAACAAATTAACCAGCACAAAAAAAGCTTAGATTACGTAGCTTCAAAATTAGAGTGCGCAGAACGTGGCGCATAGCTTTCCTACAACAAATTAACCACCACAAAAAATGCTTAAATTACACAGCTTCAAAATCAGAAGTGTGCAGAATGTGGTGCAAAGCTTTTGATTTTGCAGATGTCTAAAAGGCTCTTGCTGCATGAAAAGGATTTCTAAGACCTACAAAATCAAGAGTCCAATGAAGGTTCCACTTAGTAGACTGGAATAGTTGGTTAGAGAAATGAACATTTGTAGTGCATTTATAGTGGAAATGCCACTGGGATTCTGCAAGCAAATGCGAGTTTAAAAATTGCTTGAAACAACAACAACAACAACAACAACAACAACAACAACAACAACAACAACAACAACAACAACAACAACAACAACAACAACAACAACAACAACAACAACAACAACAACAACTCTTATTCACATTATCCTCCAGATATCGAGTTTGTTTTGCAAATATAATTTTGAATTCTTTCGCTTTCTCAGAGATGATATCTAGGTATTGGATTTGTTTTGCAGACATGATTTTGAGTTCTTTTGATTTCTTGGTTATTGTGAGCTTTGTTATTTCTATACATGTTGCCATGTTCTATACATATTGTTATTTCATATCCCTTTTTTCCACTGGATTTGCCTCAAAATTTTCCCACCCTGTAAATTAGGCCTTTTGCTCTCCTTTTCATCTAATCTACTGAGGGTTTTCCCATTGGTTTTTCCAACTGGAAGAAGGCTTTGGTCGAAATAGACCCAGATCATGATTCAAAAGTTTGAATCTGAAGGGAAAAAACTTGGCAAAAAATTGCATGGTGTTGGAGTTTTCATGCTCAAATGCTATGTCCTTTTTTTTTAAACCATGAAGCCATGAGTGGAACTACAACTATGAAGAAGGCTTTTTGCAGACATCTCCAGGTTATTCAAAGCAGGCCACTGATTGCACATGTTGAACTAATTTTTTGTTTGAACTATGTTTTATTGTAGTTCTGCTTTGAACAATGAATCTTGCCTTGAGGTCTTTAAAAAACGTTTTCGATTTTGTCATGGCTAAATCATTATTTACTTCTACTTCTTGAATGCATACATTACATTTGCATTTATTTTTCAGCATTTCTATTTTGTTGAGCATCAAATTTAACTATGGAACATGTTAATCCCTTAATCATTTCCATCTTTTGCAGATGCCGTTGAATATGTAGCATAATAACAGGGGGTTTTCTTTGTGTTTTTGTACGCTTTTCACTAAGGTTTTCCTATGATTTCGTGATGTATTCAAATGGATGTACTAATGCGTACTTCTAGGGTGCACCATTTCTGAGCCATTGATTTTAGCCTTTTTTTTCAATGGTCAACAACCAATGGCTCACAACAAAAGCCCTTTTTTTGTGCGTGTGGTGCATAATGGGCACATGAAGGGCCATTGATTTTAGCCTTTTTTTAAATGGTCAACAACCAATGGCTCACAACAAAAGCCCTCTTTTTGTGTGTATGGTGCATAATGGGCACATGAAGGGCTTGAAGGGCGCATGTAGTGCAGTTTCCCCGCTGGCAACACATTTCTTATCACAACTTTTGATCCGGAGCTCTGTTTGAGATGATTTGTATTGCGTTGGAAAGATCTATCCGAGATCTTTTTGATAGTGTATGATATGGATATGTTTGGTTAAGTTATCTATGCTAAAACAGCAATTTTTCGGCCGGGTTTGGTAGGCTTTCACATCCTACCAGCTGATTAATACAGGATTGCGCTATTGGATATTGTTTTATAGCTTATTCCGAATGAAGCTTGCAAAAAATTACCATGCATTTTTAGATTTTGAAGCAGTTATTAAGCAAATTCCAAGGCTTCTAGATCCTTGTGCTAACAAGTAGAAAAGTTTCCCACTTTGGTTTCTCACCACAAGAATCCATGGAGGCCAAAGGCTGCTGTTAAATTCCAGTTGAAAAATGTTTGTGTATGGGTGTTGCAAACTTTATACTTTCAGAATAATGGGATCAATCTACTCTATCTTTATGGTAACTTTTACTTATGTTCTATTTGTTTTATTGTGATCAAATTCAAAAGCTACAGGTGATGAAAGCCTCAAATGAATTCTGGTTTTTTTCTGGTTTGAATTCTAAAATTTTTGTCACACCCTGGGACGTCCCTAAGGTCTCAAGGGGCCAAAAATTTTTTTTTGCAACACAAACCATTAACATCCAACATATAAAAATTAAATCCCCCAACACATAACAACCATTGACATTAACAACCAACACATAACTACCATTGACATTAATTAACACAAGCATTGGGTCCAACACATTTAAATTAAAATCCCCCTTAAACCCCCTTTGGTTTGGGTGCATATTCACACGGGGGTGACTCCGGGCAACGAGAGCTGTTGGATAGACATATTCACCCCTTATTCCTTAATCTACACCGTACATAAAGTTCCTCGTTTGTGGGGTATGCAAGTACAAAATTTGCTATGCTTCAATGGATTTAATTTTCAGATCACGTTTCCTGTTATTTCTCTTTCTACATGCACTCATGTTGCAGCATTTTCAGGTCAGTTTCCCTGTTATTTCTCTCTCTACATGCACACACACTACATTATAAATGCCCCATTCATTACTTGCACTTTCTCTATTTTTTATTGCGGATTATATCTCGAATTCAGCCATTGTTGTAGGTGAATAACCTTCGCAGGCATTGTACAGTCATTTGTTTATTTTCTTCTAAGTTATCTGTTTGGATGTTGCATCCTACCTCACCCAAGGTCCCAGAGGAGAGAGAAGCTTAGTTTATGTTATGAATAAGTATGGATTGCATAATGAATATACACATATTTGTATGTATTTTTTGCTGTCACGAATTTCTATATTAGTTCTATAGAATTATCTCATTTTACCAAAAATTCATGTTTGTTTCCAGATTCACTAGGTCAACTAGATGAAGCACAAAGTTCCCATGGTTCCCCCAGCCATGGATGCACCGCATTAATTATATGTTCAAAAAGCATTGTCAACTTTTTAAGGACACATTATTTCCTATATGATGTTGTGAACATGTAAAAGGTAAATATAAAAACTGTGTCACACTTTAGCATATGCAAATTGCTAGCTGGACTGCCTTCAATAATCTGCAGTTTCTTAGCTCTTGCCCGATCTTGCATTTGATCTTGCAAATATAACTCCCAATCAAGAAAACATGATCTGCCATGGGGCGAATTTGCTCTGCTTTTGATGGCAAAGGCTTCATCTGCAGTATCTTCTTCATCTCTGAATGATCGATAGCATGAAAATGAAGGATCATTGGTTAGGTAGTGATCTTCTGTGATAATATTTGTCCACTTTTATCTTTCTCTTCTTATAGCTGTTGATACGGAGCTGAGCACCAAAATTAGCTGTAGAACATGTTAACCCCTACATCATTCCCATTTTTTGCAGATGCCGTTGAATGCTTCAATGGATTTAATTTTCAGATCAGTTTTCCTGTTATTTCTCTTTCTACATGCACTCATGTTGTAGCATTTTCAGGTCAGTTTCCCTATTATTTATCTTTCTGCATGGACACACGCTGCAGTATAAATGCCCCATTCATTATTGCACTTTCTCTATAATTCAGCCATTGTTATAGGTGAATGACCTTCGCAAGCATTGTATAATCATCTGTTTATTTTCTTCTAAGTTAGCCGTTTGGATATTGCATCCTACCTCACCCAAGGTCCCAGAGGAGAGAAGCTTAGTTTATGTTATGAATAAGTATAGATTACATAATGAATACACACATTTTTTTCCTGTATTTTTTGCTTTGACTGCAAGTATAATAAAGCCCTTTTGAGTGCCAGCTGGACAACCCTGTTGCGAGCTTGCACCACAGACTACCGAGAACCACAAAAAGAAAGGAAACAGTATATTGTCTTTAAAATTGTCAGTAACTTGTATATTAGTTCTATGGAATTATCTCATTTTACCAAAATTTCCTGTTTGTTTTCAGATTCAGAAGATCAACTAGATGAAGCACAAAGTTCTCATGGTCAACCCAGCCATGGATGCATCGCATTAGTTTTATGTCCAAAAAGCATAAGGACACATTATTTCCTATATGATGTCGTGAACATGTCAGACTTTAGCATATACAAATTGCTGGTGCAGGCAATTATTCTTTTCTTGGGCCCAATTGTGATGCATGTTGTATAAGGTAAAATTGTTCCTTGGAACTACATTATATTTAGTTAATATGAAAAAGACACGTGGATGGCTGAGTCAAACCATAGCAGATCATGGTTTAAACATAGCTTGAAATGTTGTAGTATTTTTGAAATGATATCTCAAAGCTTGATGGTTTTAGTTGTGACCAATGGAATTGAGAACTACGAAGTGATGCTTGAATATAGAGAATAGTTTATATTATGAATATGGTGTGGTCTAAGTTTTTGTTGGCTCTGATAAATGCATAGATACCTTTTCGATTTCCTTTTTGTTTGGAGCTTGGGAGATATTTTGATTATTTGAGACTTCAAGGACTTTACATAGATACTGGCTATTGAGGAAGGAAGGAAGGAAGGAAGGAAGGAAGGAAGTATATTTTAACGTCTATGGAGGCCAACTAGCCTATGAGACTGTCATAATACAATATATCAGATAGTATCCAAACACAAAAGAAAACCACAAAAAGCCCTATACAATGTTTCTCTACCACTTGAACGAAAAAACCCTCCATGTGGGAGGAAAAACCCTTGTAGTAGGAGTTCAAATTCCCTATCTGGGCGTTTAAATTCCTTGTGCTGTGAGGGGGCTATGAGGGACTCTCTGACGGTGGAGACTTGCAGAATGTAGGACGCGAGACGTGCAACCATTGGCGAGGCCAACAATTGATGAATTGCTATCTCAGAGCATCTGAGATCGGCATGAGCTTCTCGAATGTGTGCATATGCCGGACACTCCTGTAGAGCATGGTGTTCATTCTCTACTATCTGCATGTGGCATTGAGGAGATAGCGTTGAAGTTTACATGCCAAGAATGTCTTCGTGACAAAGCTCATTTAAACCATGTGATTCATGTATCTCATATACAGTGAAACTCAGGTAAAACCATTTTCCAGATGCAATTATTCAAGCTTGGATGCGTGCTAAAAATATGTCACAATTATGTCTAGAAATAGAGTATTCACACTTAAATAGATCTTGATATGTTAGAATCATGCAATGGATGTATGTTATTATATGTTCAAGCTGAAGAATACAAACTACATGATGGTCAGAACTACTTATTTATGTTTAGAAAGTTTAAATATTGACAATGCATGTTAATGTGTCCCAAAATCTAATCTTTGGTATGGGCTTTAGAATGATAAAGCTCATCTACTACCCCAGCTATATGCAACAAAGTTAACCTAAACATTCGGATCTAACACATTCCTTCAATTGCATTATCTTTTTCTATTGTCTTTAAAATATACTTACCTTGAGGCAAAAGATAAGTATCCAAAACAAGTTAATATACTCAAGTTAATACAAGGCATGGTCTATTTTCCATCTAAAAACATCCTCTCCCCTCATGCACTAACAATAGGCAATGCTTCTTTTTATCATTCGTCCAACTCTTAGCCACATTTCCATTGTATTTAACACATTACACTACAATTAGAGTTCAATTTAATCATTGCATACCAATGTTTCTGCCAGTGAGGGTGTTGTTCTATTCTATTCTATTCTATTCCATAAACCTCTCCAGTCATTTGTGATTGATCCACATGCATCTCAATCCCCATTACATAAAATTCTTCAATCAACATGCTTCCAATCCTTGATCTTTAAATTACTAAAAGACACATATTTCCTGACAAAATAGTAGTTAAAGCCCGTCAACGCCGGCCACTGTTACTAGTATTAATGGTTTTATATATTATTCATGAACTTGCCAACATTTTTTGAATTTATATTTTTTTTTCTACACCAAAAAAACTTCATCTCCCATAACACACCAAAACAAAAATTTGAACATCATAACACACCAATAGTTAATCATATACTTATAACATCATAGTTTGAACTATATTCAATGCAACAACGTCCTTCTATATATGGTGTGACGTTAAAATACTATCTATCTATCTATCTAAGTCTTGAAGGAAGATGTTATACAACCAAATGGGGCATCTAGAAGGAAATTGACCATCTGTTCCAATTTTTTTTGAAGACGCACATCTGGTATATAAGATACAACTATCAGTTATATGTGGATTTGAGCTACTATAACTGATAATATGGTAGGTGGTGATTCCTAAAAGATCTTAAAGATCTTTAATTCTTTTAAGATAGATAGATAGATAGTAGTTTTAACGTCACGCCACTAGGCAGCATCCAACTGGACATGTGACCACACACCACACTACATTGCTTGGTTGGGCCCTGCCCCCAACCACCTTACATTGCGTCTGTTGGGATTTGACCCCCAACAGTACCGAGTGCGATTCTAGGCGGTCTCGAACTCGAGACCACATTGCTAAGGAACTAGTGTGTTACCACTAGACCAAACGCCCAGACGCAAAAAGTAGTTAGGCTAATTCTGAAAAGAAAATTGGAATACTTATTTTTAACCAAAGTGAATTTTATTTTCTTTAAAAAGCCTCGTTGTCAAAGTGGTCATGCATCGTTGTAAAGCTGGTGAGGAAGGATCCACTTCAGCCATGTATAATGATGGGGGCAGGACCTATTTGGGTATGTTGTAAATTATCTCATAAGCCACGGCTTCCCATGGATATTCAAATACTGCATCTGTCTGTCCGTCCGTCCGTCCAAAATTGCCGCAAAAATGGCCTAGACCACTTTAAGATAGTCATTTGACTATTATTTACCACTAACTTTTTCAAGGCACACAACATCAAAAATTAATTGAGTCGAATTGAATTTTGATTGCCACATAGATTAAATAGTTTATGGAATTCAATACACTAAATACTATATAATTATTACTATGTTTAAAACCCACCCCAAAAGGTTGAAGATTATCAAGGGAAGAATATTCAAGAGATGAAGAGAAAATAAATAAGGTGCACCAATATGAGTTACTAATATATACAGAACAAATACATGAATGTTCCAAGAAGAGCAATCGAGCACGATCTTAAATGAAAGAGGCTTTCACCATCTTCCTTATAGCTGCCGCTTAATTCAAAATCGCACCAGGCCAAGCGAGGTATTTGTGCATTTTTTGTCCTTCTTTGAAAGACACTACAATAGATGTATGGCCTAGTTGCAAAGTAAAAAGGGCAATAGTGTTATAGAATTTCATTTTACTCATTCAACTTATGTTTTTTAGTCAATAAATTTTCTAAGGAAGTTGTAATAATGTCATGGTAATGTTGAGAGAATATGTTCGTCTACCAACACCACCATAATATTACCCTATGCAATATAATTGGGCGTTGAGATAAAAGTAACAAGTTTTGCCTTCTCTACATAACCATTCAATGCATATCTTGCATTGACATGCATTGAATGGCGGTACATAATATTAATTTAAGAGTTGTTTTACCATTTTCTTGATACACTATATATAGAATAGAATAGAATAGTTTTTTTAACGTCCACGAAGACCAATAGGTCATGGGACCCATACAATGGGCTAGTACAATCATTACTACTAGGATTAAAAAACCCCTGCCTCGAAAGGTTTTCAAGGGAAAAACCTTTGCAGTAATGATGATACTAGACAAGCTTAGATAATGACTACTGAGGGCTCAGTAATTGCAGACGTTTATCTAGATTTTATTAATATGCTGGAATTAGGCAATTATTGTCATTTGGCTCAATCAAACTACTATACCTTGGTGTCTTTTGACAAAAGAATCATTCCATGATTGACCATGGAAAGGACGAGGAAAGGGAGGAAAGTTCCCTATTGCTCATCATTGCTAACAAAATAAGATAAAGAAGAAGAATCAAGTTTATTTAAATTAGGGCTCCATGGTCCACAAGGTCAAACAAAAGCTAAATAAAGAGGGTGAGAAGATGATTTATTTGAAACAATGGGAAAGGCATTGGGGGATGAAGAAATTGGGATTGATGAAGCAAATTCGAACATACTACAACTTCAAGAAGATGCATATGAAAGCGGCTCCACGACCCCAGTGTCAAAAATATATGCACCAAGTCCAACCCTTGTTCCAATGCCAACCCTTGTTCCAATGCCAAGTACAAGTCCTATGCTTGTGGTTCTAAGAAATAATGTGGTGGACCTAGTGTTAAGAATTCTTGCCTTGGTATTCAGCCTCATAGCTGCTTCACTAATGATTTCTAACAAGCATGATGGCCTTGTATACAATGGCAAAGGAGGGGCACCTTTTGTGTAAGATTACATGAATAATTTTAAGCCCTATCTGTGCAATATATACAACTTACTATATTACTCTGCTTTTTTGTAGGTATCTGGCTTCTATCAATATAATTGTCATGACATACTCACTTTTTCAAGCTACAGTGGGTTGTATCCGCCTCTTTGGAACTAAATTGATACTCTCAATGCATGCAAATTTGGAGGGATACATTTGCTTCACGGGGGATATGGTCTGCCCTCTTCTTCCCTTTCCTATTCAAGTGGAATAGTTACATTGACTTTAGATTGGTGTGTGATTATATGTTACAGGTGCTTGCATTTCTCCTCATGTCTTGCTCTTCTGCTGCTTCCGGTGCTTATACTCTTTGGATTGGCTCCAATCAAGCATCTTGCTCCCTCAGATATTGTAAGCAACTCTCCGCCTCTATCAGCATCAGCTTCTTTGCCTTCATCTTCATGCTTTGCTCCTTCATCAAATCTGGGTATTTGCTCTGCCAAATCCTTCCATTCTAGTATAAAAAAATGACCATATCTATGCAAACTATATGCAATCGATTGATGATTTTGGAAAACAATTGCAAAAGGTGAAAAGGAGAACTTTACCACAATGTCAAAGCCTATTTTTCCAAAATTTTCTAGGTTTGTTATAATTTTAAGAACTTTCTAACAAGCATGTAGCACGATGAATAGCTCAAGAATTGACTTTCTACCTAATTAAGAATTAGATGCCCTTCAAAGATATAATTGGATGGGATATATTTATTACATTTATTAATCCATTGTTTTGAGCGCTAGAAAAATTATGCATATATACCTTTGAGATAAAACATTATGACTCTAAGGATTGTTATTACTACTACTGCCCAGGTTGATATGAGTAATTAAAAATTTTGCCTTGGCATCCTGTTGCAAGTCTTCCATAGTAGAAGTGTGACCGTTTGAACACCGTCGTCTTAGTCATGGAAGAACGTGTAATCTGAGAATTTTTTACCTTAGTTGTCATTACTATATAACGAGAAATTGGAAACTTCATGTAAATAAGATGCAATAGCTGAAAATTTATCTACACTGGTTATACTATTCTTCCTAGAAATGAAATGCAAACATTGGAAGTTAGTCACGTGGTCCTAAAATAAGTCGAACCTTCTTTTACACTTGCTATTTTTATTTTGGGAACTTCAATGTCCATTGACACTTGAATTTGAAAATATTTTACTAGAACAACCATGACTAATGAATTTTAAATGTCGATATGCAAATAAGATATGAATTTGGTTTATCATTGTCATGTGCAATTAAAATTATGAAAATGTTCTATTACAACCACCATGACTATTGAGCGGCAAATGTAAATGTTGTGGGATGGTTGAATTAGATGCTTCCTTATACTATGGGGAATCCTTCACTGCATACATTGCATCTGTTAAATTGCTAGTGGAAGTTAGTAAATCCTTCAAACTCAGACCTCTTTCTAGTTGGCTCCAACTTTTGAAAGTTTTAGACTAATAGCAAGCTTGACGTTCACACCAGGTATCTTTCACAATGTATGTCACAGTATTTTGAAGTCGAACGAGATATAATCCATTACTAAGTAGGCATTGCAACATCAAATGTTAGACGTTAATAATGGCTCCAATTTCATAGATTTGAAATCAAAGAAATGTTCGGGGCTGGCTTTGGTTGCTGCGATAAATTCTTGTTATAGATAACTCATTTTGCAAACCTACAAAAATGCAGCCCAAGGAGCCCAATTCGTTTTATGACGAGACGAGATTAAGTTATGGCCACAATTGCACGAGTGGGGCCGCCTCAATAGACAGGAGCTCCAGCTCTCTCCTCTTCTTAGTTGCTTGTTCCAGTTTCTATTCCAACTGTAGTTGCCTCAACTACTGTTCATGCTTCTGCCTATATGTCTGGTGATACTGGAAGACGTGTTGAACATGTGCCATTGGAAAACTCTTCTGAGAGTGTCGCACCTCCAACGCACATTGGAGGTTCTTCGGGTCAGGTGGTATGCTCTGGCCAATTAGCACTTCCAACACTCATTGGATGTTCTGGGGGTCAGGCAAGGCCCTCTTTGTTGCCGGAAGTTGCTGCTGGGCTAGTAGCTCCTCCAACATATGTTGGAGGTCCCTCATGTCAGTTCAGACCTCGCGTGCATGTAGAGTGCTCCTCTGGACAGGCTGCACCTAATATTGTTGTACATGCGACACCTCTAACACATGTTGGAAGTTCCTTGGCACAGACTACTCCTCGAATGGTGGTGCAACCTACACAAACTGGTGTACCCGCAGAGCAAGTGGTACGTCCAACACACGTTGGAAGTTCCTCGGGGCAGGAGGAGTTTCCCCCTCTTCCCCGTGGCAGCCTGGGGTGACATCCTCTTCCACCCCCCGAGCTGCATCGACCTTACCTTGGAGATCATCTGACACAGTGGCTCGAGTTACAAGTGTGCAGTTCTCTGATTGGCTTTACAAGAGCTTGGCGACTCCCACCACCTCAGCTCGTGTCTCAGAGGCCATTGCCACCATGGTGGATAATAATAGGAAAGAAGTATCCTATCTCCAGCAATTGCAAGCAAAGCAAGACTCCATGGATGTCTAGCTCCCATTAGACAAAATCTTTTATGAGGTTCAGAATTGCAGGGCAACTTTTGAGTGTTTTGGGACTCCAGTGGTGAAGATTAGCCATGAAGATCATCGATGACATGTGGAGCAGTTGGTTGCGTGTTCTGTGGTCTGCCACTTCACTGGCCCTTTCTTGGATTTGAAGCGCGTGGGATCTTGGCTGTCTAGGCACTTTCATAAACTAGGGCTTCCTGCTTATCAATCTATCAAGCTTGTGGCAAAAGATCAACGTTGCTTTCTTTTGATGTTTGAATCTCCTGAGCCGACTGCTCAACTCATAGAACGAGGTGTTGATCCTCTTTGGAAACACTACTTGCTCTATCAACAGTATGCTTCTGGGTCCTTTCCAGCTAAACCAGATGCCTTACGTGCCCCCTTCTGGTTTGCTATTGAAAATTTTCCTCCAGAGTTACAGGATTCCAAGTCCATTTATGCCATTGCTAATGAGATTGGACTCCATTTGCAACACTCCATAACCAATGGCATCATCAAGATTTGTGTTGCATTGCTCATTCATTGTGATGTCCCTCAAACAATTGTTGTCCAGAGCAGGCCCATGTTCTTTCCGTTTAAGCTGTTATTGTTGAATAGTCCTGAGTTAGCTCTCATGTTTTCTGAGGCCCCTCTCTTTGCTCAATATCACAGGGTTCACCAACAGGGTCCTCCATCTGCTCCTCCAGCAATCCATGCTCCTAGATCAGCTCCCACCTCAATGGATATCTCTCACACCCCTATGACTGCCTCCCTTACTCTTCCAGCTGCAGCTGCCCTACCTCAGTCTCTGGATCATCAAATGTTGAGACTGGCTGAAATTCAGAGATCGCAAGAACAAATTGAAGGGGCTCGTGGACAGTACATGGACATTGATCGGCGTGGCATCCACCCACCACCAAAACATCCACTGGCTCTTCATCAACCACGAAAATCAGCTAAGGGATCTAATTCCTCTGCATCTTAGCCCTCAGTTCCTGCTTCATATAGCTCTGCTCCTCCCATTGCATCTCACTGTGGTCGCTTTGATCCACTTCAGTGGGCTGATTTGGTTGATGAGGTTACTGCCGTGCCAGATGCCCAGGAAACATCTTCAAATCCTCTTGAGACACCAACAGTCTTATCTGAATTAGCCCCATCACACGGTCAATGCGGTTAGTTTCATGGAATGTCCAGGGGGTAGCCTCCTTCCCCCTCAAGCGGAGTCACATTTCTTTCTACTTATCTAGATTGGATGCTCAGTTTGTATGTCTTCAAGAGCACAAGTGTCGTAAGGGAGATGTATCAAAGCTTGCAGACATGATTGGTCGAAGGTTTAATGTCCTTATCGCAGCAGCTGATTCTGCTAGTGCAGAGGTGGTGATTGCATGGCTTTCTTCCTTGCCAGTCATCTTCATTCAGGCTGATCGGTTTGGTCGTTGGGCCCTACTTGTATGGCAGAATCAAGGGGTTAAATATGGTCTGATTAGTGTTTACGCCTAGAACAGGCCCCATCAGAGAGCTTTATTTGGGCCTCGTTGCAAGGGAAGATGCTCAGCTTGGGCTACCACATTTTATGGCTTCTTGTTGGGGATCTTAATATGGTGGAAGTGGAGTCTGATCAGCGGAGATTGATGGTGAAGGTGCATTTACTTGGTGCAATGGTCAAGTTGGTGGGGGACGCGCAACCTCTCGGCTGGATAGAACCTAGGGGAATGCAGCAGTTGTGGCACTTCCATGTCTCTTTCGGTTTTGTCTCAGAGACAACTCAGTTTCAGACCACTATCCGCAATTCCTTTCAGACGAGCGTTCGCAGCAGCGATGGCCTAGACGGATGTATTTTCATTTGAATATAAAGTTCTTAAAGGATGCTGACTTTTATGAAGCCTACAAAAACACTTGGACAACTACCTTCAGCCGACGTCGAGGCATGAATGGCATAGTGGATGCAATTGCGACAGTCAAAGGTTTTGTCAAACAGTGGGGCCGAGAGTCTGCAGCAGCAGGTCGTGCTTTATTGGACAATCAGGACCTGCTCCATGCTCGACAGGGATTTCTTCCAGGTGTTCATGATTGTGATGTTACGGTACAGATCCAAGCATTATAGGAGGAGCAAATCTAGCAGGCAAAGACGAAGGCAGGTCTGCAGTGGTTTCATGATGGAGACCATTGTACAGGCTTCTTTTTCCGTGCGGCTAAGAGGCGTCGCATGACGTCAACCATGTCCTCATTGCTTTTGCCGGATGGTTCGGTCTAATAGAGATAACTGAACTCAAGCAACATCTGGATAACCACTTTCAGACTTTTTACGCTAACCACTTTCAGACTTTTTACGCTGAGAAGCTTTTTCTCTATCAATCAGAAATGCAAGATGCTATTTTGTCTAGGATTTCCCCATCATCTCTGATGAGCAGCGCGAGTCAATAGAGGCGGCTATGACAGCTGATGATTTAGGTTCGGCAATCTTTGAAATGAAAAGATGCAAATGCTCAGGATTGGATGTTTTGCCAATTGAGTTCTTCCAGGAGTATTGGGAATGGCTGGAGCCAGATGTGTATGATGCTTTTTGTGACTTTCAGCGGTCCACTGCTTTGGATAGAATTCGATACACAGGTGCCATCTCACTCATCCCCAAGGTCACGGATCCTCAGACTATTTCAGACTGGCGGTCATATAAGATCTTTGCCAAGGTTTTTGCAGAGTAGGTGAAAGACATCTTGGCATAGTCCATCTCAACAATCCAATCAGGTTTTCTTCCAAAATGATTCATTCTGAACAATGTTGCTGCTGCTTACGAGGAAATTTAATGAGCATGTAAGCAAAACCATCCAGTTGTATACCTTGAGCTTGATTTTGCAAAGGCTTATGACAGTGTTAGCTGGACATTCATGCGTCGATGTATGCTAAGACTGGAATTTGGGGAACAATTTACATCAGATATTATGAAGCTGCATGTCTATGCTCAGACGACTGTTATGTTCCATGGTGAGCCATCAAATGCCTTCTCACTTGTTCGTGATATTTGCCAGGGATACCCTTTAGCACCAATGCTTTTCACAATTGTCGCAGAGGCTTTGTCGCAGTTATTCACCGTTGCAACCACAGGGGGACTTCTCCACGGTCTTGCAATGGAGGATGGTACACAAGAGGTCTGCAATCAATATGCAGACGATTTACGTTCCTCTTCCTAGTCACTAGTGCTGAGAATCTTGCAACTGCCAAAATGCTCTTAAACACTTTTTTACTAGCTTATGGTGTCCTTGTGGGGTGGCAGAAGTGTACAGCTTTATGGACATTGGATACTTCGACTCCAGCGTGTGTTCATGATTATCCATGGAAATTACTTGCGCATGGACAGGCCATCAAGGGTGGTCCACCACAAAGTTATCTCTTGTGGGTCACATTACAGTGGCCAAATTAGTCTTTAGTAGTATCCATGTTTATATGACATCCTTATTGCTAGCCCCACAGATCAAAGTACGTGAGCTCATTGCAATAGTTGGAACTTTATATAGGCGGGTATTGAGGAAGGTGCTGTGATTAAGGTGGCTTGGTCGGAGTGCATCCTTTCAAAATGGGCAGGTGGTCTGGGTATGATGGACTTCTTACTGCAGAGCAAAGTTCTTATTTCAAAGTTCATTTGGAGACTCCTGCGTGGTTAAGATGACTCTCCTGGTTTACGCCTTCTTAGACAAGCTCTTGGTCACTATATCCCTCTAGGCATGAAGGCTGTCAAATCAGTCCTACCTTGAGCATTATTTCAGACTCTGCAGCCTTTTCTAAATGCTTCTCCATTTTTGCGTGGTTTGTTGACAGCATGGGAGGCAGTCAAACATCTTTTCTGGCCATGCCCCTCCATCCACACCCTATTGGAGACTCTATGGTGGTGGGCACCACTGCCTCCAGACCCCTCAGCACCTCCATTGGCAGCATCAGTTCATCCCCTTACACAGAGACGATGGGTTCTTGCAGGTGTTGTCTCTATTCAAGCATGATATGAGGCGGGTCGCCTACTGTCTTGGCCTGAATTTCAGGCAAAGTTCCTGCTCTCTTATTGGGATGTGTCTCTATGGGAGAAGGTCGCAGAAAATTTGCCTCTTATAGTGCAAGTTGGTGTTGCGGAAAAGGTGCCATCGGACTATCATGAAAATATTAAAAAAGGCAAGCACTTTGTCAGATCAGTATATCGTCTTCTTTTAGCACCACAGTTTCTCCAGTTGCCAGATGGGTGGCACCTACAGATTCCACAACCCACTTTCTGTCGTACATGGCGATGGCTTTGGGATAGATTGCTCGGCCCTAAAGTCTATGTACTATGGTGGCAGGTTGTGGATGTACCTGCGTGTCAATGCCTTCCAACATCGCTATGGTCCTCGCATATCTGCAATATGCCCGCTCTGTCTTTCAGATGTTGAGACTCCTGAGCACTGTCTCTTTGATTGTCCAGAGGTTCAACCAGCGTGGTCCTGGCTACAAGATTTGTTTAGCATTACATTGGACTGTCGATGCATCCTCTTGGCAGCCTATCCCAACGCATGGTCTCCAGCTAAACAGAGGGCATTCCATCTTGGTTCCGGTTGGCTCCTATGGTCAATATGGGAACGTCGCAGACACCACATCTTTCAGAGCATTTATTCATCTGCACGCGGTGTTATTACGGTGGCCCAGAAAAAGATATTGGCATCCTACGAGTGTTCCTCCCTTGAATCAGAAATGATGGAATGCATCTAGATTCAGTATCTTCAAATTGATTCTTGTCGTTAGTCTCCTATTCTTGAGTAGGTACATTGTGCTCCAGGCTCGTGCTCCTGTAGCATCTTTTTTTGCTTACACAGTTAGATGAGACATGTAAATTTTATACTTTTTATCTGATTAATAAACTTTTTGGCTTTCGTGCTTAAAAAACAAGGTGCTGCGCACGGAGGGTTGCCCTCCGTGACCCGAGAGTGAAATGGCTTAAATCACACTTCAAAGTCATGTTTTTGAGCATATACTGACTTGGAATATGCCACAAACCCACATGGATGAGGGTTTTCCCCTTAGGGGCAACCCAAAAAACTGGACTCAAACATATCAGTGGAATGCTATTTCCATGCCCAATTCATAATTCATAAGGCAAGGCATTCAAATACGCTAATAACTCACAAATTGAATGTTGCAAATAGGAAAAAGAAACACAATCCATTGGTTCCATTCAACCTTGAACATATCGAAAGACGAGAAGCAAGAATGATGATTTCGTTGGTGTTTTAGTTTTCTTTATCGGGGCTCAACACATGCACGACCGTTGAGTCTTCTCTCCAAGATTCAAGGAATTCGATTTTTTATTGCTATTTTTGTTTTCTAAATTTGAAATTGCCTCCAAGATTTCCAACCACCTTTATTGATTTTAGTACTAAATTGGGGGACAAAAGGGACATCGAAAATGAGACACCCTAGTGTGCAGACATTTGTTTGGTTCTAAAACTACAAGGTTGAATCCATTATTAATGTTCGACATTTTATGGTAGAGTATATCTCTCAATTTTGAATGGCGTGGAAGACGATCTTGAATATGTGGAGGATCCAAATACTTCCTACTGATATTATAGTAGGAAGAACTGGTGTAAAAATAGTTAGGGCAGATCAAGGCAAAGAATTCATTTGGAAGTTCAGTGACATCTTGCAAAAGCGTGCAATCCACCATAAGAAATCTTCGGATTATGAACGGCACGGGTTTGTTGAGAGAAACAACAGGACCTTGCTGGAATGTACAAGAGCCATGATACATGGCAGAGGGCCGGGCCCAATTTCTGGCGAGGCTTTTCACCTGACCTACAATATGCTAAAACGAGATGTAACCAAAGGTAAACCCGCATGGTTCCGGAGGAGCTTTGGTCAGGAGATGAGCCAAGTGTGCATGATTGTTGAGCTTTTGCCCATCTGAGCCAAAAGGAAAGACCTCGAGGACCTGCATGTTTGTAGAATCTGACAATGGTATCAAAGGACACAGTATGTCCCACTCACAAAAAATATCATTGTCAGAAGAATTGTAAAATTTGATAAAAACACATTTGTGTTAAAAAGATGCATCTCCATAATTGAATGATATGAATCACAAGATGAAGAAAATGAAGAGGCACATGATGCACCATACAATAACAACATCCTTTCTAATGCATCACAACATGCACCTGACACAACCATTGATGATGCAGCGGACCTAGGTGCCTGAGGAGACAGATCTAGATGATAATGAAGACCTGACTGCAGTTCCCTTCAGAATGTCTACTAGACCTAAAAAGGTTATAGATGCATACTTAGAATCAAGATCTGAGAAAACTTCCTTATACATTGCCTTCTACAGCAATGTGATCTTTGATGAGCCAACACGTTATGAATGGAGCAAAGCCATGCAAGAAGAAAATAGTCCCCTGCTAAAATATGATACATGGGACAGTGCAAGCTCCCTCCAAGCAGAAAGCTAGTACCTTGCAAGTGAGTTTGTAAAGTAAAGTACAATGAAGAAGTAAAGATTGACGTGTTCAAAGCTCGACTTGTTGCCAAGGGATACTCATAAGTGCCAGGTATTGATTTTCATGAAACATTTCCCCCTTGTTGCAAAGCTAAGTTGAGTTAAGTTCATTATTGCATAGTAGCTGAACATGGTCTTGGTATCAAGCAGATGGATGTCAAGATTGCTTTTCTTAATTTAAAATTAGAAGAGGAAGTGTACATGAGGTAGGCACCTAGTTTCATCTCAGCAGGGCAAGAGCAGCTTGTTTACAAACTTCAGAAAGCCATTTAAGGCTTAAAACAGTCTTCTCGTCAATGGTACAAAACCATCCATATATTTCTCTTCAAAAAAAGATTCACAAGGAACCAATCAGATTGGAATATGTACTAAGTCTTCTCTCAATTTGTAATATTGGTCGAACAACCAAATATATAAAATGAACTATTCTGTTCATATTTGCTAAAGATTTATAAAGCCACAGTGTACCTAGCAAAACAAAAAAAGGCTAAACTTGGGCCATTGATGCATTACATTCATAAAGGTTCACCTAAATTTTAGGTTCTATAAGTATTCCCCATATTATCTAAATCTCTATAAAGACTCATCTACATTCCTAGTATTCTGTTAGCCCATCTACGTGCAGTAGAATTGTAGATTGTTTTAGCGCATAATTAACAATGTAGCACACGTTTCGGAGATGTATAGGATACATGTTCCTAAGGTTGTCATGTGTACCCAAGTTTGACCATTTGGAGGAGATAGCATTATGGATCTGCCACATTTTTAACATGCTCCCCATTTATACATGGATCTGCCACATGATATCCAATGGTTATTTTATTTAATTGAATAGGCTGGTGTTAACTAGCTCAATGGGCCATACACCTTCATTTACGTAACAAAATTTGTTCACATGTTAAATGGACATGACATGTATGACCCTCTAGGTATAGAAATCCCTTGGGCCATGGCAATGGAAATAAACACCCATAACGAGTCCAATATCTACTTTAGAATTCTTATTTTAGCAAGTTGGGATCTTTTGGAAAGCTTTATAGTTGACCATTCTATTAATACATGTCCTTGTGAAAAGGGGAAACCTGATATATGGTACATAAGGCATTTGATGCCTTACACCCTAGAATGGAATTGACGATGATGAATGATTTACATTAGCATTAGAATTCGTATTTTGGCATATTTGAAACCCGGAAAAAAAAAAGTGGAAAAGCTATAAAGTTGACCATTGTGTTAATTCACTATCCTTACATAGTGCATTTATTGCTTTATACGACTAGCTAGAATAGAAATGACGGTGACGAATGATTTAATTCAATCAGTCGTATACGGCTCAAGATACTTCTACCCTGGATTCGGGGATCCCGGAGCTAGAGATCCCGTCCTCCGGAATCCCCAGGCGTTCTCGACGGGATCCGTTCGGGGACCCCCGTTTTCCCGTACTGACACATGCACGTACCTGTCAGGTCGATCTGGGCCGTCTGAAACCCCATCGAATCTCCGCCGTCCGCAGAGATCCCCTCCTCCGGGATCACGCTCGGTGATCCCCTCCTCCAGGATCACGAGGGACTGGTCGATATCCTCTCCCGATATCGGCCGTGGTGATCCCCTCCTCCGGGATCACGAGGGGCTGGTCGATATCCTCTCCCGATATCGGCCGTGGTGATCCCCTCCTCCGGGATCACGCTCGGTGATCCCCTCCTCCGGGATCACGGTGGTATCCTCTCCGGGTCGATATCCTCTCCCGAGATCGGCGAGGGGTGGTGATCCCTCCTCCGATCACGAGGGTCCCCCGGATCGATATCCTCTCCCGATATCGGCGTGGTGGTGATCCCTCCTCCGGATCACATCCATGACTCGCTATCACCAGAGCGATTCCGACCTCCGTGATCGACCGCTGATTGCACCTCGTGATTCCTGAGGCCGGATATGAAAGCGCATGGACGTTGGAGATTGAAGCGTAGACCCACCCAACGGTCCAGGTTTGAACTTGCCAGCCCATGCACGACCGCCACCGAATGAGGACACGTAGGTTCTCGGTGATCCTCCCGGATCACTCCCGAAGCACGTTGTTTCTCTCGGTTTCTCTCTGCGCATGTCGGAAGTAGCCTGGTAGAGGAGCCGAATGCCGCAGCATGGACCGAACTAGAGGAGAAGAGAGAAGAGGTAATCGATTACTAAGTCATTTCAATGAAGAGACATGCATTCCCATTTATATTTTGAGTATTTTTCTGACTAAAGGGCTGAAATACGTTCCGAATCACCTCCAAATGGGTTGTTTGATCATGGCAATCTCCATTGGTATCCTCAAGAGCATCGGTACCTACTATTCAAGGGTGGGCGGATGTTTGCCGTGGACCTCAAGTACATCCACACCAACCGGTTCAAGATTTTATTCTTGGGGAGCGTAAGAATTCCCAAGCACCTTGCAACTTCTATCTCCTGAGCTCCGAGGCCGAGAGAGTGTTAAAAAGACCCTACAAAGATTCCTACTTGACCTTGAAGAGGTATAGACATTGTTAGATTCATGTGTTTTTAATTGGAAATCATCATTGAGTGAACCAAGAAGTTATTGTGTTTGCTTGAAGTTATTTTGATTCATTTGAAGTGGTTCTTTTAGAATTACACTTAGGTCTACATTAACTTGTATTTGCATAATACGATATTGGTGTTCATATGGACCTCAAGACATGACAAAGAAACACTCATGTGGTTGAGGATGGACCACGCCCACCTGTAGACGCAGGAAAAGGGTTCGTGAGGGGAGAGGGTGTAATGTAGGGGCTGCCAAAGTGCCATTTCACAATCGCAACTCTATCTCCTTCCGCATTTTCACATATCACTTATTATGGTTTTGATCACAAGAATATCCAAGGTTTGCCTTGCCATGGTAAGTCCATTGACCCTCGGCAAGGGATTAAGTTCAAGTTAGCACCTCGATCTCACAAGAATTGAAGGATTGGGTCCGAAAAGCTTGTGCAATGGCACACTCCACGTAGTGTCATGAATATGCATGAAGAGAGATGGAGATTGAAGCGTGATGTGCATGGAACTGAAAGCATGTGTAGGGATGATGTGCTCAAAATTCGGGACGTATACAATGTTGAGAAGGGAGTTGTTCGTAACACATGGAAGCTGCATGATGATCTTCCAACTAGCATCTATATGTGGGTTCAACAACACCAAGATTCGGTGTTCATGTATGAGCAAGGAGACTTGTTTCAGTTAGGAGTTATGACTCCAATCCAAAGGGAATCCATGTTGAGATTTGGTAAGAATGGAGCCATTTGCATGGACTCTACCTTCAAAACAAATGACAAGAGGTATGATTTTTCTTGAACCTTCATTTTGTACATTGATTTATTGGGTATGTATGTTTGTGCAGGTTCTATCTTTTCACACTCATCGCCTTTGATGAGTATTCCAATGGTTTGCCATTGGCTTACGTTCTAACCAATTCTCAAGAGAGTGGAGCTATAACAAAGTGGATGCAAGCACTAAAGGAATCCTTATGCCAAGATGATCCTGAATGGCAACCTTCTTGCATCATTACGGATGATGCCCATGCTGAGATAAAGGCTGTAAAGAATGTAAGTTGTTGAAACTTAATCCTTGGTTGTGATTCCATATGTACTAACCTTGGTTATTTTTGTAGGTTTTCCCTAATGTACCCGTGCAAATATGCATTTGGCACGTGAGGAGGGCATGGATTAAATGGTTGCGTAAGAATGTGAAGAACAAGGTGCATCGAAACGAGTTGTTCAAGGAGCTTGGTTACATTATGTACAGGACAGAAGGCCCTCTTGGAGACAATGAGTATGGGGAAGAGTACAGGGAAGCTGTGAGGAAAGAGGCCACCAGGAAATTGGAAGAGTTAGTGAAGAAGTATCCTCAATACCCTAAGCTGGCAGCCTACATGAGTAAGGAGTGGACTAAAAACATTTGTCAATGGGTGTTGGCTACAAGGATGTACCCTCACTCTAACCAAGAGACAAATGCTGCCATAGAGGCATGGCATTGTGCCTTAAAAGAGGCGCCTGGGCATTTCTAAACGTGCACTTCGAGGAAGGAGGATTGATTGGCTGCTCTACATCCTAACCAATAACGTGGAGACACACATGACATACATCAGGTATAGTTCCTACACATCTAATCCTTCTCTCTAGCCTTTGTGTTTATATGATTCCTTTGTGTTGTAGGTCCATGAAGGAAGCAGGCTTTGTAGTAAACACATCCCAGGAGGAGATAATAGAGTGCGCCATACGTGGTGCAAGGAAGATTGCTGATGAACAAGTCACATTCACCAACTTCGAGGAAGGTGAGGCGTATGCAAAGCGAAACGTGCTCTAGGGCTAGGTCCTTACTTTGTGAACGGGCACACAAGAATTGGGCATCTTTGATCGCCCTTGGGGAGCCAAGGGCAACTTGTGTAAACACCAAAGTTAAGGTTATGCAATTGCCGGGCAACTACAGAGATCGATCTTTTACATGTGCTTGGTTCCCAATATGGGACAATTCTTTGGGGGCATGGACCAGTTGAGGCCATGTGAGGAGATAGTTCCATGGGAGGGAAACCCATGTGAAGATGTGGCCGACATTGTATGCTTGGGAGAGGAGTCTCTCTCCCAAATGGAGAGAAGGTTTAACTTGGATAAGACTCGTGCATCCTTACAAGAAGTAATTGCTAGAGTGGTGTCAAGGGCGTAAAAAGATCCTAGCATGCTTGTTGCTACCGATTCTCTTATGAGACAACTCGACACTAGGCTAGAGAGAATGAATGATGTTGGGGGACCAACATGGTAGCCATAACAAGTCTCCCCACCTTGGCAATTGAAGAGAAGTGTGGAAATAGTTTGGCCAGGGCTCAAGCCTTTGATAGAGCTTGGGAACAGGAAGGACAAGGAAATCAAGAAGAACTGGAAGCAAGTTGAGATGGAGGGGATATTGTAAGTATTCAGTTGAACAGAACATGTTAAGTCATTTATGAGTTTACTTTCAATTGTTCTCACTACATACCATATAACTTAGGGGCAACGCAACTCATTTAAGAAATCAAACCATTGAGGTTAAATTGGGACATTTAAGAACCGGACGTGTGATCCCGGAGGTGGGGATCACATGGCATCTACAGAAGAATATGCCTTAATATCGAAAATAGTAACCATACCATTGAAATTAAATAATGCTTTTTCATGGACGTGTGATCCCTGAGGAGGGATCCCCATTAATTATGTTGTGATCCCTGAGGAGGGATCATCCCAAGATCTACAAATCGAATATCCCTTAATATCGAAAATAATATCCATACCATTGAAATTAAATAATGCTTTTTTCGCGGACGTGTGATCCCGGAGGAGGGGATCCCCATTAATTATGTTGTGATCCCGGAGGAGGGGATCATCCGGCATCTACAACGAATATCCCTTAATATCGAAAATAATATCCATACCATTGAAATTAAATAATGTTTTTTTCGCGGACGTGTGATCCCGGAGGAGGGGATCCCCAATAATAATGTTGTGATCCCTGAGAGGGATCATCCCAAGATCTACAAATCTAATATCCCTTAATATCGAAAATAATATCCATACCATTGAAATTAAATAATGTTTTTTTCGCGGACGTGTGATCCCGGAGGAGGGGATCCCCAATAATAATGTTGTGATCCCGGAGGAGGGGATCCCCAATAATAATGTTGTGATCCCGGAGGCGGGGATCACAACATAATTATCAAGGGACATTGACACATTGACCAATATTTCACATTGACCAATATTTCACAGAATTGTCTCATATTCCACATTGACCAATATTTCACAAAAGTTCATTTCTTATATTCATATGTGCATACAGTTTACTCAAATTACATTCAAATATACAGATTAGATCCATTGTTATTTTCAGGGGCCATTTAACAGCAGACGGGTAACTGGACGAGAGAACTGATCCGGGCCTTCGGGCAAATAGAAAGTGGATTTCCCTTGGGCTAGACAGTCACTCAATTTCTGCAAAACTGTAATGAAACACTGCCGGGTATTGTCTATCTCTTCCTTCTGGAACCAATCCCGGGTAATGACAACCTGAAAAAGAACAATATGAAAAGTGACAATTCTGAAAAGTGACAATTCTTAAGTCATTCAGAATTGTGATTTACCTGATCTTTGGTGCTGCAAACATCTCGAATAAATCTATTCACATAATTTACCACATATACACCACAATCTTGGCTGTTATGTTGCTGGGGAGCATCCATCAGTATGCAAGGAGCATTGTGAAGTGCTGATTCCTCGTGCTTCCACCTCTTGAATAGGTCACTCAAGAACCTGGAAATGTAATCCGAGTTCAATCCCTAAAATAAGAACCTAATTACCTATCTTTGAAACCATAAATATGTGTACAACTGAAATAACTCACAAAGTTATGAAGCCTCGAACATCTGCATGCAGGGGATCATAAGAATCAAAGTGCAAAATGCACGGGCTGGGCTTGTTCAGCTTCTGGCATGCCAATTGATCAACAACTAATATAAACAGGCTCCAATGGCCACTGCAGTTCGATAAAACTAATCACCATACAATTAAAAATGAAGGGGATCTTTTAACTTCACAAGCAGATGTTACCTTGCATTAACAGGAATGTAGTAGTACTAAACATGCTGAATTCTCCATTGAGCAGCTTTTGCCAAACGGTGATGGCGGGATCAACTTTGCAAATTGGTCATATGCCCCCTCCTAAACCCCCGCCTTGCTTCCACTTAGAAATAATCCGAATGCAGCAGGGTGAACCATTACATGGTGACATCTCTTCTGAATAGGAATCGAATGGACAAGTACCCTGAGGAGAGGATGTGCAAATTAAAACAGAATTCCAATTGTTTGAGCAAAAAAGTGAACTGTGGTAGCAAAATTACACTCACAGTAAAGAAGCTCCAATGCAGTCGGCATCCACCTCGCATGCCAAATCTCCGAGGCCACTTGGAATTGTTTGGAATTTTTGGGCCTCTGCCTCGGTGATGAAGAACTCCACGGATTGCGATTTGCTGCCCACCTTAAGTAGCGGACTCTCCACAACAATTGGATATGTCAATGTGAAATTAAAGGTCCATCTCTCCTCATTGCGCACCTCTCCGGTAGGGACGAGAACAAAGAATGTGAAAGGAGGGATCTATGCAATACAAATAATGAAATCTTATCCTCATTGGGTTTTATATCGAATCAACCGCCTCCTCTTCGTCATCGCTCCGGATTCTTGAAATAATATGATTGGGAGCCATGGTAGCATTCTCGCCGGCCTTAGTCGCCGCCTTCAATGGTGCATCCTAACGATGTGGTGTCCTCCTTTTTAACCTGGGAGATTTCAGATTATCATCTGCAGCAGCCCCGAATTGGCACTCCAATCGCCTCAAGGCCCACTTGGGCCTACTCGAATCCCATTTAGGGCTGGGGCCAAATTCCGACTTCGGTGACCCCATTGCCATGGCTCCGGAGCAATTCGAGCCCGAATTTCCCTTATTTGCTTCTCCTGGGATTCGAGCTCCTGTGCTTTCTTTCTCTGAACCTGCAAATTGATGAAGTCAGCTCGCCCTTCGGGTAGAAGCAATCCAATATCTATCTGTTGATCCGCCAATACTGCTGCAGCTCGTCTAGTCCTTTGAAGTTTCCTGGTCAAGTTATGGGCATACTTGAAATCCGGATCACAAGATCGGCGCCACACTATCTTCCCATAGTCCCTCTTCTTGGATTCACCCTTGCTGTTGTTGCCAGGAATTCGACCCCTTGGAGCATCGGGGAGCTTGAAATTCTCATAAATCCGGTGTGCCCAACCTATGATTTTCTAAATCAATCTTTCTCTGCACAGTAGCTCTTATCGCAGACGTCTACCTGGCACCTCCATCTGCGGGCCAACTGATCATACCGGTAGTCTGGGGGCTCTTCCTGTGGGTGCTCCAAGAAATCTTCCCTATCAACATCGCCATCCCCTTGAGCCCCATGAATATCCTCCTGCCAATGAGCCTCAACAGAGGCTGGATTTTTATCTGCAGGGGGCTCGACAACTGTTGTCGGATCAGGCTTTTCGCCCTTTTTCTTCTCTTTGGAAGGGGATTCCACCTCTGTATCTGATTCAAACCCGACTATATCTCTGAAACAGTCTGGTAACTTAAGAGAATTTGCAGCCTCATCTGCGGGCCCCCAGTTCTCATTTATGGAGGTATTTAAGCTAATTTCCAGGTTAACAGATTCGTCCATCTGCAAGGCCCGCAAGAAAAACGTTAAAAAACAAAGCAAAGGTTAAAAATAGTAAACCGAGGTTCGTATCGAGGTCTATTCAACGATTTTTTACCTTAAACAAGTGAAAGTAACTCACGCGCCAGATCAGAGAGACACAATGACTCTGGCGCCCGGCTGACCCCCCTCTCCTCTCGAAAAATGGCGCGAGAGGTTGTGTTCGAGAGCAATCCGAAAATTGCACTCCGGCAGAGTGGGAATTCCCTCCTCCGGAATCACTTGTCCACGTGGCAGCACATTATTGGCAACGTACGGCGTAATAACTCAGTCGTCAGCCTTAAATTTGAAAGGCCCGCTTGGATGCTACCACGTGGACGGCTCGTAATTGCAAGGACGTGATTCCGGAGGGCGGGATAACCGACGATCACGATTTGACGACCACAGCCCTGTCATGGATGTGATCCCGGAGGAGGGGATCACCACGGCCGATATCGGGAGAGGATATCGACCAGGGCCTCGTGATCCCGGAGGAGGGGATCACCACGGCCGATATCGGGAGAGGATATCGACCAGGACCTCGTGATCCCGGAGGAGGGGATCACCGAGCGTGATCCCGGAGGAGGGGATCACCACGGCCGATATCGGGAGAGGATATCGACCAGCCCCTCGTGATCCCGGAGGAGGGGATCACCACGGCCGATATCGGGAGAGGATATCGACCAGTCCCTCGTGATCCCGGAGGAGGGGATCACCGAGCGTGATCCCGGAGGAGGGGATCTCTGCGGACGGCGGAGATTCGACGGGGTTTCGGACGGCCCGGATCGACCTGACAGGTACGTGCATGTGTCAGTACGGGAAAACGGGGGTCCCCGAACGGATCCCGTCGAGAACGCCTGGGGATTCCGGAGGACGGGATCTCTAGCTCCGGGATCCCCGAATCCAGGGTAGAAGTATCTTGAGCCGTCGTATACTTAGAAGCAAACATGCTTGTAAAAATGTTTAGGATTCTTAGGGCCTATAATTTTCACACGAAATGAGTTGCCAGTCTACACGGATATGAGCAGGGTTTCTTTCAACGAAGCACCACATGTTGCAAAAGTTCAAGACCACTAAGGTACTCTGTTATCGCCGTTTTCGCACAAGTACTGGTAGGGAATTTAAACATTCACTTACCTTGAGCATAAATTGGAAGATACTGAGGCTTTGGCACCAGAATTGGAACATTTATTATTTCGAGGTATATAGCAATCACTTGATCTTCATAGTTTGTATCATGTCTACTCCGCCTTCTCTTGCTTTTTGTACATAATCCATGTCCAATGGCAAGAATACTGATGCTATAAAAATTATGCAGCCATTTCACTTGTAATTCTCCCCCCTATATTTTTGCAATGAACATATGTGATTCGGCTCTAGTAGTTGACTGATTCTATACTTTTCCAGTATATATCTCTCTTCTTCTCTACCCTGGATTATTAATCTTGCTTAGTTTGTAAAGACTAGAATCCTATCATTTCTGTCCTGCGGTGGCTGTGCTGTAGCCATTTCTTAATGCTCTTCATTTTCGGAAGCATATCTGAACAATCAAACTATGTAATACTTACATCTGATCTATGAATGCTTCTCGAAAACTTGGTACCTGATTTCGTGAAGCCATCAAGTTTGTACCCAAGGGATCTGCAAAACAGAGGTAAAAAGAGTATTGAAGCTTGAATTGGACCGGACCATGCAAATAAGATTCAATTCGATCTGGAATAATAATTTGGTCTAAATTGATGACTAGCTAAAGTATTACTCATGGAAAAGCATCAGGGTAAAGCCAACCAACTGCAGAGTTAAAATGTATGCCGTAATAAATTATAGAATAAGCTCAACTATATCACAGCCTGCAATTACATCACCTGTAGCAGAGGCATGGAAAAGCATCAGGCTAAAGCCAACCAACTGCAGGGTTAAAATGTATGCCGTAATAATTTATAGAATAAGCTCAAGTATATTACAGCCTTTACATCACCTGTAGCAGATCAAAAACATGCATGGACATATGGACACCTCATTACTTTAGCATATGTTACCGTATTTTAAGCAGATAAAAAGATCCTCAAAAATCGAATGTCTACACTCAGCTTTAGTACAGGGAGGCATACAGAAGCTTTCGAGTAAATTATAATTGCAAGCCTCCATAATAGAACTAGCATAATATTCTTCAATTTCAAGATATGTCACATTTATTTTAGCATATCAAGAACCTTCTCGGTTGCTTCAGTTGCAAAGACGCAGCTAAAATCTTCCACATCTTAAAGATGAAGGCACATCTACAAAGCACAAGTATTGAGCCAAAACAAATGAAGAATAAGCTCATTTTTCTCGCCTCCCCAGTCTCCAGATCCGGTTTGCACCAGCCAGGGTTGCGTTTTGGTGCCATGATCAGGGAAAGTTTTGAAGGACGCGACACAGAGAAAGATTACAAAAAGAATGCATAAAATGAGAACTAAAGCAAGCATAAGAAAGCAAAAGCTATAATTTGATGTGATATAAACTCAATGCAGAAACAGAGAGAAATATGCTAAGCAGATAAATTGTTACTGTTAAAAATTTTAAACAAGCAATGCAAGGAAGAAGTGCAGACCCCTGAAAGCGCGTGAGGTTGTGAACCGTAATCAGCTGTAAGCAGGATAACAGCAGCCACCCACGCGATTCTACGAACCAAAGGATCCTTTGAAGGATCCATCCCAGCACTTAGGGTTTGGGCTTTGCGAGGAATACGATTTTATTAGGATTTTGCTTCTTTTAAGAAAAAGATTCGACCATTTGTCGATGATTTACTAAACCATACCTGTAGGATGCATCAAAAATTTGCTATCCAACCAAGATTCTGGCCAACAATCGGTAGCTCTGCCATAGCCAAAAGGTACAGAGCAAAACTCAGCATGCCAAGAAGGTGGACATTTAAGAAGATCATTTGCGGGAACCAACTTTCCCAAAGCAAATCCGTCCCAGGCACCATAGCTCCGACAGAGAAAACTGGATTTGCACTTCCAAAATACAGACATGGCGCATCCATAGCTGCCCCTGTTTCATAGACAGTTTGAGCAGAGAATATGGAGACGTTCACTGGGATAGCTCTTTCGATGAAGCCGCTGGCGACAGACATTAGACCAGACAGCCAAATCACCACATAAGTCGGCCAAAGCATATGAGATAGAGCGGGATCAGAGCTCCATAGATTCGGCATCTAAGTAACTTACAGGGTTATAGCAAGCCTTGGTTTGCCAAAACAAAATCAGAATAGAAGCACAGAGCGATCATAAATCCCTGTTCAGCATGCCGCCCAATGATTCACTAGCCCATATTTCGCGCATTCCGCTTGATCCTGCCCAGACATATCCTCCAGAGTCTCAGAGCTCGATTTACATGGTCCCTTATTTGGCCCAGCTGAAAATTCGCACAGGGAACGGACTGCCTGCGCAAGAGTTGCGCCATAGCCACGCCTGCGCAGGAATGGGGCTGGATGACCGAGAGTTTACAGGCAGCAGCCAATTTGGAGCAGTCACCAGCATATGCTAGGCATATGCCGACATATACCTGAATATGCCCACATACCCACATAAACGAAGGTTTGCCCCCCTAGGGGCAACCCAAAAAAACTAGCAAGAAGCACACCAGAAAGCTATAAACTTCTTCATAGTTGGTCTGTACATTTGGCTTGGTCTGAACATTTGTGTTCTTTTTGGCTTGTACCTAATTGAATGTTTGGAGCTTTTTTCCCGTTGTTTATCAAACAATATCATTTGCAACTATGACACATGAAATGAATTGAGACGGGAAACAATATGCTGAATAGAACATTGACATCCAAACAAGCTACCCAAGTTTTTCTTATCTTGACAGTAAATTAAGCATATATAGTTACAACTTGTAGACTATTGGCATGTTGTTCAATTGCTCCATGATCTAAGAACACTATGTTTAGGTTGCTTCCTTGAGCTGCTGTCGATTGTGAACTTGTCAGGTATGCATAAGATGATTGGGTTGGCTTATCCAAATTCTTCCATCAAAACTATTTGACTAGTTTAGTGAAGCCCATATGTTAATTTGTGCTCTCAAGAAGGAAAAAAATGTTGTCCGAAGGCGCAGGCGCAGTAGAAACGGCCGCTTTGGCGGCGGCGAGGAACAGACCAGGTGCTCTTAACGGGCCCCCAGGGCCACCGATTTGCACTATAAGCATGGGTACAGCCGGGATATCAGCCAAACAGCAGGTTTTAGGGGCCTGTAAATCATCCCCAATTGTTGGGGCTTTCAACAAAACTGTTTTGTCGGTGGAGACTCCGGCAGAGACCACTCCTGGTCCTGCCGTTACTGGCCATACTCAGAAACATGATCTGCGGGAGGCATTAGCGACAAATGGAGCAGAGTTCAAGGTCTCGGATGTAATTGATGCTGAATTAGGGATTAATAGTGTCCTAAAGCAGAATCGTGGCTACAATCATAGCAATTTGAAGGGAATTGATACTGGAGCCTGGAAGAGCAGGAATACTGTAGAAAAAATCTCAAAGCCCCGATTTTCTGACTGGATAAAGCAGGGCCTATCTGCAGAGGTTAGAAGCAATAGAGTAAATGATGCTCTTAGTATGTTGTGTTCTGATAATTTTATGCCAGATCCGAGTAAGTTGTATCAATCTTCTGATGCTCCATTTGAATGTAGCAAGGTTAAGACAACGGTTATAGATCATGATAAACATTTGAGAAATATTCAAAATCTAGTCGCCAAATCTGTTGTTGGTTTCTACACGGGAGGTTTCTTGGACTTCAGAAGGTTACACTCTTGGTTGACCAGGCATCTTGAGAAGTTAAGACTGCCACAGTTTCAATCGCTGAAAGCCATTGGAGGGAATTTTTTTCTTATTTTGTTTGACAACGAATCTACTGTGGAGAAACTTGTTAGTAGAGCTGTAGATTACTTTGCAGGAGAGTTTATTTTATACCAATATTATGCGCCTGGTTTCACTTCAGATAAACTGTCTGCCATAAAACTTCCTTGCTGGCTCGAGATTGAGCGTTTGCCTCCTGATATGCTTGATCCAGATTTTCTGATTTCAATCGCCAATACACTTGGTACTTATATTTCTCACTCAATTATTAGAGGTCCTAAGATCTGCGTTGGCATACCGGCTGCAGAAGGTATACCGAAGCAAGTGGTTGTGCAAAGCGGTACGTACTTTTTTTTATTCAACTTGAAGTTATTAAATGGCTGGGACTTGCGTAGAATGTTTCCCAAGCTACACGTTGAAGGGCTTGATACTACGCAAAACAAGAAAAGTGCGGAAAGGGAGAAGCATACTCCGGACTCTAACCATCCCCAACACACACCCTCTTCAACAGAACCTACGAAGGGTACGGCAGTAGATGTGGTCACTGGCGATAATCCCTTAGAGTTATCTTTAATCTCTTGTGATGAAAAGAAACGGTTAGAAGTAGATCCAATAATTAGTCACGCTGTGCAGGAGAAATCAAACAAATCTGGCTCTGACACTCGCTGTCTTTCCTCTCAATTGACCAATCATGGATTGGCTGGGTGGAGTCAACGGGTTTCAGACTCAGAATGGAAAAGTATAAAAAGAAAAGG
Source organism: Isoetes taiwanensis (assembly GCA_021234155.1). Taxonomy (NCBI): domain Eukaryota; kingdom Viridiplantae; phylum Streptophyta; class Lycopodiopsida; order Isoetales; family Isoetaceae; genus Isoetes; species Isoetes taiwanensis. The sequence goes on from JAJEKV010000062.1 coordinate 5,052,534, forward strand.
CTCGAATGCCTCTAAACATGATGCTCCAATGAAACCTCCAAAAATAGGAGAAGAAGTGCATGTGGCAGGTGATAGTGATTTTCCGTTGGATAACAGTGAGTTGATGTGTATTGACCCACCTAATCTCTCGCCTCCTGATCCGATGGCTGGGATACCTCTCCATTCAAATAGATGGGCTGACCTGGTATTAGAAGAAGTATGTGATAATGCAAACAATATGGAATGTGAATCTAGAAAAAAGGGTAAACAGGGTGAAGGTGAAGAAGAGAGAATAACATCCAAAAGAAAGAAACCCGCTCCCAAAAATGGATCATAAGATTTTAAGCTGGAACATCAGAGGGGTGAAATCATCAGAGATAAAGGGTAGTAGATTAGCTCTGGCCTTGGCTAAAATTAAACCAGACTTCATATGCTTACAGGAGCACAGATGTAAGGATGAAGAAATAGGACATCTTCTGGGTTTGCTAGGAAATAGTTTTGTTGGAATTGCATCAACGAGTGGAAGCTCCAGTGCAGGGACCCTAATCGCGTGGAGGAAGGAAATCAAGGTATTATCTACATATGTAGACAATTTTGGCAGATGTAGTATAATCACCTGGGATGCAGGCGGACAACTATGGGGTATAATTAACGTTTATGCGCATAACGTCGCAAGAAAGAGAGGTACACTGTGGGCCTCAATTAAAAATAAGGTTAGACGTTTCGGTGGCAATAACATTGCGTGGATCATGCTGGGTGACTTTAATATGGTGGAAAGAAGAGAGGATAGAATGGGTAACGCGGCAGAAATTGTGTCTGGCTTTGAAAAAGAGCAATGGGTTAGTTTGTTAGCAGAACTGCAACTACCAGAATTGCATGGAGATGGCGGGTGACGGGTAGCGGAAGGAAGGGCATATGCTCGCCACGATAGATGTTATATTAACCAGATTGCTGCATCTAGGTGCCCATCTCTATATCGTCAAAATCTGTTGGATAATTCCATCTCTGATCACAACCCGCAATTGGTGAGTGGTCGCATTCTGGACAACTTTAAACCTTTAAGAACAGTTTTTAAATTGAATACTCGATACTTGAAGGATATTCATTTCAAGTTGCAATGCAAGAGAATATGGTTAGAGATGAGCTCAAATAAAATGGGAATGGACGCAATGATCTCCTCGTTAACAGCTATTAAGAAATTTGCTAAAGAGTGGGGCAGAACCAAGGTAAGAGAGGAAAAGGCGAGATTGGATTCCTTGTATCAGGAGCTCTCCAATCTTAGAAGGGGGGGAATTATTACAGGAAATCGCGAGAAGGAACTTCTGAAAGAAATAAAAAACTTGGAAACAATCAAAGTCACTCAGGCTAAAACAAAAGCAGGTCTTACCTGGATAAGAGAAGGGGACAGATGTTCTAAATTTTTCTTCAAGGTTGCAAGGCAAAGAATGTATGCTGCTACTCTTACTCATATTCAGACGGAAGATGGGTTGGTGGTCAGGGAACCTCAACTGATCAAAGAATATTTATATAATTACTTTAGGTGTTTCTTTGCGAAAAAGGATGTGGAGTTTCAGGATTGTTTTGAAAACATGATCCTTGCTAAAGTAAAACCTAAGGTGACGCAACCACAAAGGGATGCGCTGGGAGCACCTCTATCCAGGGAAGAGATTAAGGAAGCAGCCTTCTTGTTGGCTAAAGACAAGTGCCCAGGTATGGATGGCATTCCCGTTGAGTTTTTTCAGACCAACTGGGAATGGATAGAGCCGTTTGTTTATAGCGCGTATTCTGATTTTTTAGAAAAGGAATACTTGGACAAGAGACTCAACACTGGCGTCATTACATTGATACCAAAAGTGAAAGAGCCTAGATCAATTAATGATTGGAGACCGATTACATTGTTGTCCTCCTTTTACAAAATTGTGGCTAAGGCATATGCAGAGAGGCTAAAACCATTTCTTATGGAACATATCACTTATACGCAGTCTGGTTTCTTGCCCAAAAGAAGCATTCTTAGCAATGTTGCTGCAACCTTCGAAGGTTTGCACTGGGCAAGAAAAACACAACAGAGAGTCATATACTTGAAGCTGGACTTTAAGAAAGCATACGACAGTGTAAGCTGGTCCTTTCTTCAGAAGATGCTTTTAGCTCTAGGCTGTGGTTCAGACTTCACATCAGTGGTAATGAATCTTATTGATACTAGTCACGCATCAGTGGTTTTTTCTGGTGAATCCTCTTCTATTTTTCCAATTAGTAGAGGCATCAGGCAAGGCTGTCCATTGGCACCATTTCTCTTTAATGTTGTAGCCGAGGGTCTTTCCCAATTGCTTCTTTCAGCTACAGGTGACGGAATCATTAATGGTCTTGCTATGCATGATGGAACTCAACAGGTATGTAGCCAATATGCGGATGACGCCTTCCTATTCTTGGAAGCAACAGAGGAGAACCTATCTTGCGCCACTAGGCTTCTTAACATGTTTTCCATGGCTTCTGGTTGTTCTTTGAATTGGAACAAATGTGCGGCATTGTGGCCTTTGGATGAAACCATACCTGAGTGCATTCTCCAATATCCTTGGAAAGTAACACCAAGCGGTGCCTCATCCAGATTGTTGGGTATTCCGATTGGTATTAACAGGTCAGCAATAGAGACGTGGGATGAGATCCTACTTGGGTTGGAAAAACATTTAAATTGGTGGAAAGTATATAAGCTCTCTATGGCTGGCAGGATTGTGGTAGCTAAATCAGTACTTTGTAGTACGTACGTATATGCAGCTTCAGTGCTGTTGGCCCCAAAAAGCATCACTCAGCAATTGACGAAATCAATAAGGAATTTTGTATGGGGTGGAAATGAGGAGGGAGCGGATATTAAGGTGGCCTGGGACAAGTGCTGCACTCATAGAAACCAGGGTGGATTAGGGATGCTAGATATTGCGTTGCACACTAAAGTTCTGGCGAGCAAATTCATTTGGCAGGTGTTGAATGGGCAGGTGAATTCTCCTGGTACTCAGCTGCTGAAACAATCACTTTTACATTGCATTTCATGCGACAAAATCGCCATGAGAGTGGAGTTGCCATGGGCTCTCTTTTACAAATTAAAACCTTTCTCAGGGGCTTCACCTTTTTTGAAGGGATTACTTAAAGCATGGGAATCAGTGAGGGGTTTATGGCACCTCAATGTAGTGAACTGCCACTCCATCGCAATGCCAGTGTGGTGGTTAGCCATAGAAACGGATGGAGATCCAAAGCCTCTATTTTCTCTAGTGGATATGAGGACTCAGAGAAGGTGGTCATCACGTGGAATCAATTTTGTTGGCGATTGGTACTCACAGGGGGTGTTTTTATCATGGGAAGACTTCAAACAAAAATTTAAGCTGCGCCCACAAGATGAAGCAATTTGGCGGTCGGTCGTAGGGAGCATTCTGTATTATGCAATACCATTGGTGGGGGATTTTGTGACATCTCATGAAGCTTTACACGAGCACCCTTCAGTTTCTTCTTGTTACAAACTTCTTCATTTCAACGAGGTATTACAGTTATCGCCGAAGTGGTCCTTGCAAAGTGAGGAAGGGGATTTGAAGCGTATGTGGAAACAGGTATGGAAGAATCGTCTTCCCCCCAAAGTGCAAGTTCTCACATGGCAGATAATACACAGGGCATTAAGAACTAACAGTGTGGTCAGCAGGTTCAACCCACAAGTTAGTCCTATCTGTCCTATGTGTGATTGTACGGAGGAATCTATTGAGCATTGCTTTATAGAATGCAGAGACATCCAAGCAGTTTGGGACCGCGTGAAAGAAGTTTTTGAATTATCTATTCCTGTTGTAAACGTTGTGCTGGGAATTTATCCTAGAGGATGGTCTGCATTGAAAAGGGATGCCGTGCATTTGTGTAAGGGATGGCTGCTCTGGATTATTTGGAAGAGACGCAGGACTTTTGTCTTCTCACAGAATTACACGCATTCCTCCAGGATCTTGATATCTCTTAAATCTAAACTGAATAAACAGGTTCAAGCTGCGAAAGATCAAAGAATGGCTCGTCAACTATGGGATTCTTTCTTTAGTCAATTGTGACGTATGGCACGTTCGTCAAGACGTTGTGGAGGTTTTGATATCACATAGAATTAAGTTGTACACATAAATCCATTATGAATGAAAGCATCCTTCAAAAAAAAAAAAAAAAAAAAAAAAAAAAAAAAAAAAAATTGTGCTCTCAAGAAAACTTGCAATATTAAGCATGGAAGTTAGATGAATTATATAATAAGAAGCTTTAAATAGTCTTCACATAATAATTGATAATATCACAATATTAGAATGGATAATATTACAAGATAAACACGTGAACTTTCTTCATTCAAAGTTATAGGGCAAGAGACTTCAGCAAAGAGCGTGGACATTTAAACAATTAAATTGTAGCTAATAGTTGCACTTGTGGAGCTTGGATATTGGACCTATTCTTCAAATGCGATCAAAAGATCCAAGTTTGCATGCAGGAACATATGTTGTAACCAAACCCTTATTGATAAGCAAAGGTCAAGAATATCAGAAATAAAAAACAACCCTACCTTTATAGATGAGACTGGAATTGGCGAGCTGCTGCTTCTTTTCCTATTATCAAGGCTAATAATATAAGGAAAAGTAGATAGTGATAAGGTTCTAGAATGACAACTGAAAGTACCAGTGATCCGGCCAAAACCACAAGCAAAAGAAAGAAAACAAAATAGAAGCAATGGGATTCTTTGATATGACAGCCAGCTGATTCAGAAGAAAAAGCCTCATTTTGCATCAATTTTGTAAGCTTTGCTAGTTTCATGATGAGCATCTTATTGAGAATTAAAAAAGCATTGCTTAAGAATAGAATATAATATAATAGAATAGAATAGAATAGAATAGAATAGAATAGAATAGAATAGAATAGAATAGAATAGAATAGATCATCAATGCTAGCAATTCTTCAAATAGACTAGCAGCAATACATGTAGTCTATGATTTGTACAACAAGATACTTTTGTAAACATCAAGAGTGTTACATTGAACATGAGACAAGGCATTGTAAGGAAAAAAAATAAGATAGAGGATCAGCTTATGCTTCAAGTACAAAGAAGACGACAGAAGAAAACACAAGTGCATGTGATCAATCAGGCTCCAATCAACATAAAAGGAACATTTTGGCAGGCTTATTATTCTAGAAGAAAAGACAAGCATTTTCATGTTTATATTGCTAGAATCTCGACTCTTAATGCAAGGAACATCAGGATACATTAAAGTCCATCCTTTATACAAGATCCTATGAGATTTTCAGTGCGAGACCACTTGTTTGTGCAGTGATCTTAAACAGATCCATTGTTTCAATGCTTAAAAGCAGAAATCTAATCAGGCTCAACATGATGTATATTCAGGTTTTGGGTAATAATATGAGCGAGGAACTGAAAACAAATTTGTTCTGATTCTAAATAAAAAAGCGACATGTTTAAACAACACGAGGAAAGATAAATTGAAGAGTGTGTTACAGAAGAAAAAAACTTATACCAGAATAAGAAATCCTCTCTTAGCTACGCTGTGCTGCCGGTTTAGGTATAGTAGCATGATTGATATAATCAATTTATACCCTAAATGTCTACTCTTTCAAACAATATAGACAAACTAAAAAAGATCAGAATGAGATCAAGCAACAGCATTAGGACCTGAACAGACATTCAAAACTGGGCTCCAAATCGACTGAACAAGATAGTTTTGGCCTTTGATACCATGCAGGTTGAAGCTAGCTTCATTATGGTCAGTAAGGACATCAGCACGGTAGCCACCACCTCCACCACTGCCGTAGATTCCTTCAGAAAGATCTGTTATTTCTGTAGGAGCAGTAGCATCCTGGCCAACATATCAGACATTGATCAAAGGGTTGGAAGAAATTTCTGCAAGCTCATGGCCAAGCACACTGATCATCCCATCCACACCTACTAGGTAATTTCATAGGTTTGGTATTCATCATATAAGAAGCAATTGCAAAAGGGTATGCACAGACTTTTGGACATTGCTTTCCTGAATGACCTATCCAAGCATATGGCAAACTGTATCCAACTATTGAAGGAAATGCAAAGTAATGAAATCCACAGACTGCCCTGCAAAACTCTTGCATTTATACATCCTCAGAAGTAAGTACTAGATACAAACCTTCATGTGAATTTACTGGCACAGTATCACCATTTTCTTTTAGTGCAGATTTTATCACTTCTTGAACACTTAACCTTGTCAGTCAGACTATGGCCATGTGAATAGTAGGCTTCGTGCTCCTTGGCCATGATTACAGATTCTGTGATGTTATGGCCTGTTTGATCTATGTAAAGCCTTACGTGCCACCATTTTGCGTCAGGTGGTTCTTATTGAAACTAAAGAAAAGCATAGAAGGGAAGAAGACAAAGAAGATAATCCCAAAACCAAGAGTAATGTATTGAATAGAATAGAACACTTATATATGTACATGAAAGGCATGTCCAAGTTTGGACAAAGGGAAAGGCATCCAAGTTAGGATGAGAGCCAACGTGGCATCTCAAATACCCGCCCTGCAACGTTGGTCTCTCAATAAAAGAGACCCAAAAAATACAAAATACAAATACTCAGAAGGTGACCAAGGCTGCACACACACCAAACACCCCCCCCTTGCAGCCTTGGTCATGTGCCCAGGTTAAAAAACCTTTTGTGGAAAGCAAAAGGAAAAACCGTGGCACCCTTCAAAATTGAGCTCCAAATATTTTGCTTCAAAACTTCAAATGCTTTGCTCCAAGTACTTCGTTTTTAACTTATAAACTCCAAATAATTTGCTCCAAATACTCTACTTCTAAGCTGTTGCTCCAAATACTTTACTTTTAAATTATAAACTCCAAGTACTCTGCTCCAATTGAACCAAGATACTTCCTCCAAGTCTATATTTGTGCAACTTCAGCCAAGTCACAATGACACTATAACCTGTTCAATCTGTACTTATACATATGCAAGAATACACACATCAATAAAGTTAGTATGTTGTAAGTATATACCAATTGATGATGAATGATCCCCGTAAAATATCAAATAATTGGATTTGAGTTTATACATAAATAGCATTCAGGGATCTAAGGCGCCCCTTGCATCTCAACAAGAACATCCAACTGCATCTGAAAGAGTAGGTAACAAATATACAACGGCAGTAATATAACAGTCGAATATAGCAGAACTTGTTATTCTAGATAAATCGACAAACTCTGTCATCGTCCAAAAATGTAAAAGAGAATTCTCTCTACACCTCAATGCTTTTACATAAGACTTGAATCATAAGCAAACACTATTATATTAAATTTGAAGATCAAATATGTTGAAATGTAACAATCAAAATATCCAAGTAGCATTCTCTTCATTAAAATAAACCACAAACATTTGTAACTAACACCATAGATTCTGGAGCACCTAAAAGGACAAAATAAATAAACAGAAAAAGACATTACGTATAAAATCTGAATTGTCAGAAATATGATACTATTAGTACCAATATAACACCGATATTAAATACGAATATGACATAGGAATACTAGAATATATTTAACCCGAAACATACCACTATTGTTGAGTACAAATAGAACACAATTATGCTAAAATTTTAAAAAACATAAACTAGAACAATGTTATATGGCTGAAAAGATTCCTCAAAGAGCGCTCCGATGAAGACAAAACAGAAATCAGAAAAGTAGGACAAAAAGCATCTTGCCAGATTAAGGCAACACTGTCTATCGCTTCGGATCATATCTTTGAGAAAGTTGTGATGAGCAACCACAACCATCACACCATTAGCAATGCCATTGCATAAGACTATATAATACCCGACACTATACCATCATAAACACCATCTATAACACTATTATAACACCTTCAGAAACTATATCACAATACTAATATCAATATAAACACTTACCATTATAAACACGTCCTTGAACACCCTCACAAACATTATTATAAACACAATCACAGTACCAATATAAAACCTCTAACGTAATTATTAACAACATCTTCAATAATATTTTAAATATAATCTCAAATTTACCTTCTCCAACACTGTTACCATTAAAAGCACCTCCAACACTGTTACTATTAAAGGCACATCGAACACTGTTACCATTAAAAGGCACCTCCAACATACGATTATAACCTTCTCTAACATCATTATAACATCTTTTGCAACTTCAACATGATTATGAATATCATCACAAATTTCATCTTTTGCAACTTCATTAACACCACCGCTTCGTATAACAATAACAATATCCACCATCAGCAAGAGTAAAAGTAATAACTACAGTCGATAAGAATTACTTTTACAGTCCATAAGAATGCCATAAGATGCAAAAGTAAAAGTAGGAAGTCGCAGCTATAGAGCAAAAGAAAAAAATAGGCCGAATTTGAAAGGGCGTATCTTGCTTAATATATATTGGATTTGTGCGATTTAAAGCTTATTGGAAAGATCTTTGTGTCTAGTGTAAGTCACAAGAAAAGCCAATGAAAAAGGATAAGTGGTTCGTGAGTTATCGAATTTTTAGTGATTGACCCTGTTTGAAGACTGTAAGGAAAAGGTGAACTTTCGCATGCCGTTTTGCTCTACACATTACTTAGATTAAGACGATTAAAGGTATGATGTAAAGGTAATCAAGTTTATTTTTAGAAACAATAAAAATCAATGAGAAATAATATATATGTTTTGAGTTATTGCAATTTGAGTCGCTAACCCTATTTTATTACTGTGGCAACGAAAGGATTAATGTTCCAGTAAGTGCTCGGTTTGTTGAATTAAAAGGTAGCGCTGTTGTTGGTTTGCTTTTGGTGATAGTTATAATCTCTAGGTACAAAATAAACTTAGAATGATTGATAAGACTATTATAGATAGCTTTGAGAGATTTTGTGTGACATAGTTTTTATTCTGGTGGCTAGGTTGTTGAGCAAGAAGTATAAATTACATAAGAACAATGGATGGATATAATCAAGATATGTTGGATGTGTTTTTATTCCTAAAATATTAAGAGTCAAATGATGAAGTTTGAGAAGAAAATCTCTTTGTTCTCGATCCGAATAAACTGGGGATTCTATAACTCTTGCTTTTATATTTTTATTTCTTAAATTACTCAACATGAGAATATAAAGGGTTGAGGACACAAGGGAATTATTTAAAAGGAGTCTGAAAGTACTATATAAATAAATGTAGATATCATGAAAGCTGTGTGAAAGAGTAGTGAATAAGAGCTGAATAACATAGTTGATAGCATATATGATATTGAGATAATTTACGAAGAAGAAAAAATAATAGTAGGAGTCAAAAGTGATTGCTAATTTCTGTACTGGATATTAAGGATATGAAATATACGGTAAGTGTGTGGACTAATATCTTTCTTAATGAGTTGCAGATCGGGAGTTATGTGTTGAAAATGTAAGCTCATGTGAGGTAAAAGAAATTGTGCATGAATTATCTATTTCAGGTATAGTAGTTGTCCATGTATATCTAAATGAAGTATTATAGACATTCTGTGTTGACATATTTATACTTATAGCGGACGTGAAAAGTGTCGTATGTGTTTTGTGCATGTCAAATGTTGGTCTCTCAATAAAAGAGAACCAAATAATACAATATATAAAATGCCATATATACATACTCAGAAGGTGACGAAGGCGCACACACACCAAACATCCTAAAGTCTCTGTACTGTGGTGGCAGGTTATCCACAGGTGCCTGCGGGTTAATGCCTTTCGACATCGCTATGATCCTCGCATATCTGCAGTATGCCCGCTCTGCCTCTCGGACGTTGAGACTCTTGAGCATTGTCTCTTTGATTGTCCTGAGGTTCAACCAGCGTGGTCCTGGCTACAAGGTTTGTTTAACAGTACATTGGACTGCCGATGCATCCTTTTGGCGTCCTATCCCAACGCATGGCCTCCAGCTAAACAAAGGGCATTTCATCTTGGTTCCGGTTGGCTCCTATGGTCGATATGGGAGCGTCGCAGACACCACATCTTTCAGAGCATTTATTCATCTGCACACAGTGTTATTACAGTGGCCCAGAAAAAGATATTGACAGCCTACGAGTGTTCTTCCCTTGACTCAGAACTGGTGGAACGGATCTGGATTCAGTATCTTCGAATTGATTCTTGTCATTAGTCTCCTATTCTGGAGTAAGTACATTGTGCCCCAGGCTCGTGCTCCTGTGGCCTCTCTGTGTGCTTACACAGTTAGATGAGACATGTAAATTTTGTACTTTTTCTCTGATTAATAAACTTTTTGGCTTTCGTCCTTCAAAAAAAAAAAAAAACACACCAAACATCCCCCCTTGCAGCCTTGGTCATGTGCCCGGGTTAAAAAAACCTTTTGTGGGAAGCAAAAGGAAAAACCGTGGCACCCTTCAAAATTGCTCCAAATACTTTGCTTCAAAACTTCAAATGCTTTGCTCCAAGTACTTCGCCTTTAACTTATAAACTCCAAATAATTTGCTCTACTTCTAAGCTGTTGCTCCAAATACTTTACTTTTAAATTGTAAACTTCAAGTACTCTGCTCCAATTGAACTAAGATACTTCCTCCAAGTCTATATTTGCGCAGCTTTAGCCAAGTCACAACGACACTATAACCTGTTCAATCTGTATTTATACATATGCAAGAATACATACATCAATAAAGTTAATATGTTGTAAGTATAGATCAATTGATGACAAATGATCCCCGTAAAATATAAATTAATTGGATTTTATTTTATACATAAATAGCTTTCAGGGATCTAAAGCGCCCCTTGCATCTCAACGAGAACGTCCAACTGCATCTGAAAGGGTGAATAATTAGGTAACAAATATAAAACAACAGTAATATAACAGTCGAATATAACAGAACTTGTTATTTTGGATAAATCGATGAACTCCGTCGTCGTCCAAAAATGTAAAAGAGAATTCCCTCTACATCTCAATGCTTCTGCATAAGACTTGAATCATAAGCAAACACTATTATATTAAATTTGAAGATCAAATATGTTGAAATGTAACAATCATAATATCCAAGCAGCATTCTCTTCATTAAGATAAACCACTAACATTTGTAAGCAACACCATAGATTCTGCAACACCTAAAAAGACAAAATAGATAAACAGAAAAAGAGATTACATATAAAATTTGAATTGTCAAAAATATGACACTATTAATACCAATATAACCCAATATAACACCGATGTTAAATACGAATATGACACAAATTAGAATATGTTTAACCCAAACCACACCACTATTGTTGAGGTAAATCCCTAAAAAAACAAGGTGCTACGCACGGAGGGTTGCCCTCCATGGCCAGAGGGTATTTTTGCACAATCATACCTATACCATGTCGCAAAGAGCGGGCTTGAAGTCTGTCCAGATGTGGTCGAGCGGCGTCGCGGAGTGCATGGCGGCTTTGACTTGTTGGACTTCTTGGGTTAGAAAAAAAAAAGGAAGGGGGATACAAAAGAATGGAAAAGCGGAGAAAGACAAAAGATAAATAAATAGATAGAATAGAATATTATAAATAAATAGATAGAATATTTAACATACGACTGATTAGAAAAAAAAAGGAAGGGGAAAGGTATAGAACATTTAACATCCGACCAACTAGGAAAAATGGGAAGGGGGAAAAGCTCAAACGTTTTAACAGTGGAGAGTTATGCAGGTTATAATCATGCTAGCTTTATTTTTTGCAGAATTGCATTTGCAACCGATGCAAATTTAAGCATATTTGGTCGCATATGAAAATTTCAAAACTTTATGGCAAAATACAGTAATTTGCAATAACTTCTATATATAGATGCTTTCTTTTTAATATACAGATCTTGTGCATTCTTGTAACACAATACTGGACCATATGTAACATAAAACTGGACTATGAACTGGGAAAGAAATGGGTGCAGCAGATATGTTCAATACTTCGAAAAGAATCCTTTGTATGAGCTAGGACAAATGGATTTATTTACCATGGGAACATATGGATTTATTTTGCATGGGAAAAACAACTTTTCCAGCAACATAAAAAAAAGGAAAAATGGGCATGGCGAGGGTTGACAAAAAGGGCTAGAAAATGATTGGCATGGATAATGTCGAACTTTTTTATCATTGAAGAATCTTGTGTACAGCAAATTATTAGATAGATAAATAATACATTTTCAAAAGAGACATTTCTCTTCCACACCGACCTCTTCAACAATGTAGGGACGTAAAAATCGCGGTGTGAGAGGAAAAATGCCCCTATTTTTTTGTCTTCAAATTAAAATGCCGATATCCGTCTTCCATGATCAACCATCACAACATGGTCGATCACATCATACGTGATCGCCATTTTACATCTTCGCCCATTGCGGATGCTACATAGATCCGTTATACTGCGGATCGCTTGTTATATCCGACAGGGTTGATCGGGATTTTCCTGCTCTTCTTTGCGGTAGCCCGAATTGGCCGCTCATCAATACCGCATTGTTCAAAAATAAAGTTTCAATTTGATGCGATTACTTGAGCTATCGAGCAATCTATTTTGCAATAAACGTAAGAACTTGCTTCATGTATATATCAATATCACATTACATTATGACCACATCAATTAATTCATCCCATGCAAATCATGATCCCTAGTACTTATCATTAAATCCCCGCTTTTTTACCTTGACTTGTAGGCTGCGAAACTTCAATGTAATTAATAGCTTTCTCTAGCATTGTCACTAAATCAACCTCGCAAAAAATGGCCACCCAATGCATGTTATAAATCAGAGGGCTTATTCTTGATGTAAATGGATACATAATTAACGTGGAAATCGAAAGGACTTGCCTTGATCCATTGAGTCGTCCGGATGCGACCTATAATAACTCCGTAGAGTGAACGTAGCATCCATTCTTCCGGGAGCTTCGGGAAAATAACCCCGGATGCATCTAGCACAATCACATCGCATTCTAGGACTCTACAAAATACAACTCTTCCGGAAGCATATTCAAAGCAAGTTTGCAAGTAGAATCTTGTATTTTCTAAATAGGTCCATACGCCTTTTTCGCTAACTACACTATGCCGTGTGAGGTGTGAACTTGTTGGAAATGCTATCGGCATGTTGGAATCACGAATCAACATGACAAAGATAACATGAAAAATTATAAAATGAATCTGCATGGCTACTTACTTGTCTTGTTGCATCCGGGCGAAAACCCGGATGTATATCAAATGTATTCAACAACTCAACTTGAATGTGCAAATCAAGATTGTAAGATTGTAAATTTTGGGATCAAGCTATCAAGGCAACTCTGTCATGCGAAAAATAAAAGCATGAATAAATAATGCGGAAGCGAAGCACACATGGAAGCATAGAATGAATGCGAGCAAAGGGCGATTCTAAGAAGGTTATAAAGCCAAGAGCCTATGCACGATAGAGAATGTAGAGCCAAGCTAAGCTCGACCATTGCGGACATGAACAATGCAAACTCACAAATAGTGGAGCCTATAAGCGAAGCGGATGCTAACAGATCCCGATCCTATGCGCATAGGCTATGTTGCCAAATGTAAGAGAACATCTTATCTCATTAAGCCACCAAAGCTAAATTTTGCACGATGTCGTTATTTTCTACTTAGAAGCCAGCAAATATTTCAAAAAGGAGCCAAGCTAAGCTCGACCATTGCGAACATGAACAATGCAAACTCACAAATAGTGGAGCCTAAAAGCGTAAGCGGATGCTAACGGATCCCGGTCCTAAAAAAGCGAGGAAAAAGGTCGATGTGGACATCCGAATTTGAAAGGATCAACTGGGGCAACTGCTTTCGGGCTATGGCATAAAGATTTGCTTGAAACTCCACTACTACTCTGCCATCTTTGATTGCTTGGATTCAAGCCTTCCTATCAACAACTTTTACGCCTCTTGAAAGCTAAAATTTGCCCTTGCTTCCTTTTTTCACCGCACACGCTCCACGTGCCTCTGTTTTTCGATAAGTGCAACACAACAAAAATTTATGTCTTCGTTGCATTTTTTCGCATGACACTTGCCCCATCGCCTGAAATTAAGCCCATTTACCTTGCTTAATCTATGAAAAATTCTAAGGATAACCTGATACTCTCTTTTCCCTCTATAACCCCAATTCATAGTTCCTATCTCCGTGAAGATGCGAAACTTGGGCCAAACAAACACAACCCGGCCATAGCTCTGCTTGTGCTTTGAGCCTAAAGGGTTGCCGTGAAAAATTGAAGCATTGATTTCGAAAGCAAAAGTCTTGACTACCCAAAAGAGTTTGGCGAATGCCCAACCGGGCTCCGAACAAAAATTAATCTGAAGCAATCGATGGAATTCGCAATCAAGGCCGAAAAGCCCCGGAGTCGTGCCCTTGTTTTATCCGGCTTTTCCAAACAAACACGGTCGCTATAGCCTTGCTTGTGCTAAGGAAATGTTCATCCTCTCTCAGAGGCCTAAACACACACCTGCTTTATTACGTCTACAAATTTAACTAAGCAACCCCCAAAACCCGCAAATTTATCCTTGGTGCAGCTTTGTGCTCTTTAGATTTAGAGTTCAAAGGGATTTATACGATTTTGTGCTCTCTAGAATTCTGCACAATTCAATTTAACGATGGAAGCGTGCACTGGTTTTACCTGGGTCGCTTTTTTTATTCTTGGCCTAGCCTCGGCAAAAAGAAGGCGTTATTACGCAACGCTCAAATCGTAAGGGTAATTTTACAAATTCTTGTCGACTTGAATTCTTCGCAACATCGGTACCGTGAATTGCCTTCTAACAGTTATTGCCCGTAGGTTCACGGCTCCGTGTTCCCAATTTATGAATTTGCAATGACCTCCAGTTACACAGCACCGGGCAAAAGCATCCGTGCTTGCCTTTGAAAACCGAAGCAAAGGCTATATGCCCAAAGCACTCAAAGCAGAGGGTCGCCAAATCAGAAAAATACTGAGCTATGGAATAGAACAACCACAAAGAAACTCCAAGCTCGGGCTAGGTTAGCCGGTTTGCACAAAGATCCACCGACAACGCCGGCGACCCTAACACTTACGGGCACCACCGGTTTTTAGCGATCAACCAAAGATATGCTAGGCATATGCCGGCATATACCTGGATATGCCCACGTACCCACATAAACGAGGGTTTGCCCCCCTAGGGGCAACCCAAAAAAAGAGGTTATGGCCACACAATTCGTGTAAATATCGGACA
Source organism: Isoetes taiwanensis (assembly GCA_021234155.1). Taxonomy (NCBI): domain Eukaryota; kingdom Viridiplantae; phylum Streptophyta; class Lycopodiopsida; order Isoetales; family Isoetaceae; genus Isoetes; species Isoetes taiwanensis. The sequence continues at coordinate 5,067,712 of JAJEKV010000062.1, forward strand.
TGGTCGCGTAAAAGCCAGAAGTAAATCATAAAATGGTAAGATTAGAAGTAATAGGGCATTGATGTCGAGGCTGATAACGTAAAGACGTTATGAGCCAGTGATGGTGAAACCCTAAAGAAAAAGAGGTTATGGCCACACAATTCATGTAAATATCGGACATGGTCGTGTAAAAACCAGAAATAAATCATAAAATGGTAAGATCAGAAGTAATAGGGCATTGATGTCGCGGCTGATGACGTAAAGATGTTATTAGCCAGTGATGGTGAAACCCTAAAAAAAAAAGAGGTTACGGCCACACAATTTGATAAATATCGGACATGGTCGTGTAAAAACCAGAAGTAAATCATAAAATGGTGAGATCAGACGTAATAGGGCATTGATGTCGAGGCTGATAACGTAAAGATGTTATTAGCCAGTGATGGTGAAACCCTAACAAGGAGCTCGAGATTCGGACGGAGATGCTGAAGCAGCTGACGAAGGTTAGGACCGAATTCAACCCAAGGGATGCCTGAGCCTCCGCAGCTTTGGAGTTTATGGCGCAGAATGCAGGTGACAACATTGGCGATACAGAATGCAGGTGACCGCCAGTTTACAGGGAACAATGGGTTTGGAGCAGTCACAAGCATATGTTGGGTATATTCTAGCATATACTCAGGATAAGCCAAGGTTTGTCCCCCTAGGGGCAACCCGAAAAGAGGTTACGGCCACACAATTCGTGTGAATATCGGACATGGTCGTGTAAAAACCAGAAGTAAATCATAAAATGGTAAGATCAGAAGTAGTAGAGCATTGATGTCGAGGCTGATAACGTAAAGACATTATTAGCCAGTGATGGTGAAACCCTAAAAAACAAGGTGCTACGCATGGAGGGTTGCCCTCCATGGCCGGAGGTTGAAGTGGCTTAAATCATACTCGAAATTGATGTTTTTACAATCAATCAAAATTGCTATTATGATATATTTAACAAAATTTGGACTTATTCAAATCTAATAAATGTACTCCAAGCATGCCATGATAATATATTATATGTAGTTTTAGCTATAATAAAATTTTCTGTTTATCTTTAAATCAAAAATACGATAATTACTAAAGTTTAAATTTTGCAAAGGTGGCAACTCCACTGACGGACCTCACCAAAGCAGGAAAGATAAAAGATTGGGGCAAGTCATTGGCAAAAGAAGGCCCATGTAGCATTTGAGACATTGAGGAAGCTCTAACGACCGCACCAGTCTTAGTCTTGCCAGATCCAGCCAAGGATAAGCTTGTGACAATAGACGCTAGCAGGATAGCAACAGGTGCAGTTCTCATGCAGGAGGAAAGGGTAGTCGCATACGACTCCAAGAAGATGAATGATGCAGAGCGACGCTACCCGACTCATGACCAAGAGCTTTTGGCCATTGTGAGGTCCTTGAGAATCTAGAGACACTACTTGTTGGAAAGAAAGTTCCAACTAGACACAGATCATCAAAGCCTCCAGTACATCTTCACGCAACCACTCCTGAATTTGAGGCAAAGGAGGTGGATGGAATTTCTCGAACAGTACTACTTCGAAATAGTCTACAAGCCAGGCAAAATATAGTCGCAGATGCGCTCTCTAGGAAGCCATTGAAGACAATGACCCATTGCAACGCCATATCGACCCTCACAAGTGAGTATGGCAAAAGAATTGAAGAGACGTTGCCATCCGACGGCGACTTTAAAGAAGTGTGGGCAAGCCTCTCCAAAGAGGCAAGAACAGATAAGGAAAGGGAGGCCTTCAAGAACCAGAATCTTCGGAAGTAAGGAAGTTAATTCTTCACGATACACACAATAGCCCCATAGCTGGCCACGCAGGGTTCATGAAGACATATTTCAAGATTAGAAGCAGATAGCAAGGTACATTCGAGAGTGCCAGTTATGCCAGCAGACAAAAGCGGAGCAACCCCGAATTCCAGGAGCTTTGGAGCCATTGTCAGTGCCGAACGCTAAGTGGGAAGTCATAAGTATGGATTTCATTACGGGACTCCCAAGAACAGCAAGAGCCAAGGATGGCCTGATGGTGGTGGTGGATAAGTTGTCAAAGATGGCACATTTCGTGCCGTGCAGGACAACAGATTCAGCATTGGATACTGCCGTCCTATTTACTAAGGAGATTTTTAGACTCTACGGTATGCCGAGGGAGATAATCTCGGATAGAGACTCTAAATTTATGAGTGCATTCTGGCAGGATTTGTTTACCACTATTTAGATGAAGCTCTCTATGAGCACAACATACCACCCCCAGACGGATGGTCAGACGGAGCGAACCAACAGGATCATTGAAGATATGCTAAGGAATTATGTGTGGAACAAACAGTCTAAGTGGGAGGATTTCATCCACTTAGTAGAGTTCGCCTACAACAGCACTAAGCAGGAGTCATCGCAGATGTCTCCTTTCATGATTAATTATGGGTATCAGTGTCTTACCCCAGATACTTGGCACAATCCAGTGTCAAAAGTGGAAGTATCCCAGCAGATGTTATCGGATATGCAGCAGCTAGTGGAGGAGGTATACCTTCTAGCAGCAAGAAGTAGGCAGAAAAGCGTAGCCGATAAGCACTGAACGGTCGAAGACAATGTATGGTTGAAGATCAAGGTGAAGCAGGCCAAGCTCCACATCGAAAATTGCAAGAAGCTTGCTCCAAGATGGGCTGGACCTTTCAGGATAACCAAAAGAGTAGGTATACCCAATCCTACAAGTTGGACCTGCCAGCACATCTCAAAATCCATAGGGTCTTCCATGTAAGTCTCCTAAAGAGGTACACTCCTAATCCAGAGGAAGTATTGGAGACAACTGAGTTACTGGAAATGACGGACGACCAGCTTGAAATCGTCTGAGAGGTTCTTCTTGACAGGGCCTATAAGAAGACAAGAAGATCCAAATTTCTCCAATACCTAGTGAAATGGACGCACTTCCTGTGGAAGACGCTACGTGGATACTACAATCAGATTTGGAGAAGCAGCACCCCCAATTCATGGAGCAATGCAAGGGTCGACTCGTCACCGAAGTAGTCGACACCAAACCGATAGGTGAGTGGAAGGTAGATTAAAAAGTCTACTTCCGTCCCACGGAAGTAGATGACCTTGAGAGATAAGAGGCCATTCAGGCATGTATTGATAGGAAAGCACCTCTAGTCAGTGCCTACTACGGGAAGGACGCCATCCTTCACGCCAAAGGCAACTAAAGGTGTAGGCATGAGTGATCATCCTAGGCATGATAGGGCGCTGTCTCCACGGCCACGATGGAAGAAGCATCCTCTTCCTATGCCGGGAGATTAGTCTTGCATCCATGTAAATTGTAATTAATGGGTGGTTCCCTAACAACCAACTTTATAATAATTAAATGCATACTGACGTAGTGTTGAACCTGTAGGCCAATAGGAGAGTCTAGCGGCAGGAAGGTCGCATTGCGAAGACTTCCAACACATATTTTTTTTGTCATGATGTGTTGTAAGGAAATGATATGGAACCTTGATTAGAGAATTTTGAGACCTATGTTTATAATAATGGTGTAAGCCATAAAATTTTGTGAATAATAAACGATAAAGCAAGAGGATGAAAGAACCTCTTATCATAGTATAATATTAAACAAGGATGTGTTATGATAAATTAAAATATTACCTTGAGGTAATTACGTTGTAAAATTATATGTATCAAGTGTAATTGCAGGATATGCAGGTTTCCAAGGTGGGGAGACGCGTGATGCTGAGGACAACATCAATTCAAGGTGGGGAGATTGTGACGTTCCAGTAATATACGATCCGAATACATATATTACACTGCCACGTCACACGTACATGTCATCATGACAAGTACTGGAGGGACATAAAGGGTTGCACCTAGGGGGCAACCTCGTATGTTGTGCATGTTTAATAAACATATACAACTATAAACCCCATTGCCAAGTGGCAAAACCCCATTTTGCCAATGTTAACAACCCTAAAAGTCCCCATATAAGGGCTTTCCTTAAACCTGAAACCTTTCTTCTTTTGCAATTAGGGTTTTCCAGAGCCATTCCGGCCAAGCCAAGACCCTAGTTCGCATTGCCAGGCTCTGATAAGCCGCATTTGCACAATAGTTCTTCCAGCAGCAGCAGTCTTCAGCAAGATCAAAGGCATGGACGCATTCCGAGGATCTGGAGCGAGTCAGGGGCCAGGTAAATGGTCATTCTGTTGTGCAATGCCGCCTTTTGGCTTGGCAATGAGCTGGTTTAGCATGTTAGTTCAGCCTTAGAGGCCTTATAGATTCCAAGATCATAAGCTCTAACAAAAGAACCTAACTTTGGATGTTTAGGTAGATAGATTAAATGTTATTCTACATTTCAGTTCTTTGATGATGATGGTGTTCATTCTATGCTCTCTGGTGTATTGGGAAGGGGGGTAGAGACCCTGAAAGCCTTAGTAGTTGATGTATCTAGATAGCCTCATTAATTCCCAATTAATGCGGCCTGTGCACAAGAGCCCGCCTGGTTGTAGGTAGAGGGGCTAGACCGATGGAATAAGGGGGACTTGTCCCATCACTGATTGATCCCTCTGGTGTGTAAAGCCTACCAGGGATCTTAGTGGGCTAGGCTTAATGGTTTGCCACTGCGCGTGGGCAAGGCATGAGCTCGACACCTCTGGGGTGATGCGCCACCTTCCATGAGGTTCAAGTCGAATAAGGGCAGTGGCCCTCTAGCCACCTGTGATGGGCATGCATGCCTCTGGAGGGGAGGTGACTCTCCTCCTGCCTCATCGGGACTGGGAAGATGCAACCCAGCAGTAGCCCTCTTGGCTATGTACCCAGCAGGCTACGGTCCGGTCCCAATACTTTTCAACCTACTCTGCAAAGTGTGCACGGGAGGGGCGGATGGAGTGGACTACCCAACAACCATGTTCTTATGCCAGCCCAATCCATCGTCATGACTTCGGTCTACATTGACTTCTGGAGACCCAAGCCGTCAGTCGATCCCCTATGAGTCTGAGCCTTGGGTAGGATCTCCCCATGTTGATGTTATTGATGTTGTTGGACATGTTATGTTATGATGTGATCACCGCTCGAGGTGATTTGTTGATGTATTGATGTCATGTGCTCATGTTTATTCACGCTTCCGCAGCTAGGACGGTCCCGAAGGAAGACGGGCAAATGACCCATCCACTCTTCCCTCACTGGCCCAGTTCTTGGGATTGGTGTCAGGTGGATGGCCCCTGCTAGCTTGGCTGTCAGGGGGATGAACTCCGCCTTCTGATACGATGGGAACATCGTAGAGGAAGTAGGGGACATCACAACTACCTTTTTTATCCAAACCCTAAAGGCAATGTCTTGTAAATCATAGCAATACTATGCTAATATTTGCAAAGATTACAGATGCCAATTGTGAATACTTCCTTCAGATGATTGATCCCTTTATCTGCAATGCCAAAACGTCCATCTTGCAGAACATGCTAGATATAAAAAAATGAAATGACATTGGTACAATAAAACTTATTGTTAGGCAGTATAAGACTAAAACTAATTAAAGATCTAAGGCACAAAAAAAACACTGAAAAGTAACAATTTCTATCTTTTCAAGCACAAGAAAAGACACTGGTACAAAAACTTATTGTTAAGCAGTATAAGATTAAAACTAACTACAGATGTAAGACACGAGAAAACGACTGAAATATGACACTTTCAGTGACTTTGAAACAAGGCTTGCAATTACTTTACATGGCAGGAGTCACACAGTACCTTTGAGTGTTGAAAAAGGGTGTTTGAATCATGTCGCAGTGCAGGAGATGGATTTTCCTTATTGGTTTTTACCCATCATATATCTTCACACCGTCGAAAACCCCACTGCAGAAAATATCATGCTACTATAGTTAGAAATCACACCCGAGTGCTGGCAAAAATAAGCATGGACTTTGATTGTGCAAAGCAGCTTTCACTGCTGCAGATCCTTGCATAGAATAGCAAGGCACATAAAATGGCTCAGAGCAAAATGCTTGTGGAAATAAAACATAGAATAGGACACCTAGCCGAGAATTCATCTACAGGTGGAATCTAGCCCTTGGATAGAATAGCAAGGCACGTAAAATGGATCAGAGCAAAATGCTGGTGTAGAAGAGTTGCATGGAAGTAAGGCCACAATTAATGAGACATAAAATGGAAATAAAACATAGAATAAGACACCTAGCTGAGAATTCATCTGTACAATATAGACAAATATTAGAACATATAAGTATCTTACATGATGATTAAACATCACGGAAAAGCCAGACTATCACTGCAGTGTCCGTCATGGTGCAATTCAATACTAAACAAGAATAACGCAGTTTTGCTAAGGTTATGCAACGCTGCTAGCTCATGAAAAGACGCCAGATAAGGTTACTCTAAAAAGGAATTCTTATCATGTAATCCTTCCGTTGTTAACCATTGACCTCTGAAAGACGGGAAAAAAGAAAGAACAATTCGAAGAAGAAAGGGGCAAAAAACTATAAACTTAAAATTAGAACAGGAGAGAACAAAGGACTTGTTAAGAATCGTGGAACGAAGAGGAAGCGTACCTTGGAAGAACACGATGCTGAAACGGAAGTTCAAAGCTGAGATGCAAAGTGAACATAAGATATTTCCTCCACGCATTCGGATCCCTAAATAAATAGGTCTTTTGCATAGAATATAAATCGAAATCACCAGAATGAGAGGATGCATAGAGCTTACAGTTCTGAGAATCTCAAAGCTAGATGCCTTGAAGCTAGATGCCTTCAGAAAAGAAGAAGAAAGGTGGTGGCAGGTCTATGCAAAACAGAACAAATGGATTAGAACATGAAATATGATGCTAGCATCTACAGACAGATATCTGGCCCTAAGGCTCTCTTCATCATCAGATTTTTATTAACCTAAAATCTGACTGGCCAATGCACCATCTCTGATGAGAACGGACATAATCAGGCCTTGAGAAAGAAAAGGTTTTTACAAATATGGCTTCAAAAGGCACCAGGAGCCGAAATGCACCAAGAGCCCGATGATTCAAAAGCTCGCCACTTTCAATCTGCCTTGCCAGTTACCCGGTTGCAACATCGGCGATACAGATTGCAGGTGACCGCCAGTTTACAGGGAACAATGGGTTTGCGGCAGTCACAAGCATATCTTGGGTATATTCTAGCATCTCAGGATAAGCCAAGGTTTGCCCCCCTAGGGGCAACCCAAAAAGAGGTTACGGCCACACAATTCGTGTGAATATCGGACATGGTCGTGTAAAAACCAGAAGTAAATCATAAAATGGTAAGATAAGAAATAGTAAGAAATAATAGGGACGTTATCAGCCATAGTGGTGAAACCCTAATAAGGAGCTCGAGATCCGGACGGAGATGCTGAAGCAGCTGACGAAGGTTAGGATCGAATTCAACCCAAGGGATGCCCGAGCCTCCGCAGCTCTGGAGTTTATGGCGCAGTGCAATTCTCGCAAGGCGGTCGAGTCCAATCCAGATTGCCAGGTGACTGTTAAACGTAGAACTGATGATTGCATCCCTCGTGTAGTGGTTACCTATCAGAATGGAAAGGAGGAGGCTATGGATGGCACACAAATGCATGCAAATCAAATGCGCAAACATATTCTGCGCAAAGCAGAAATGTTTGAAACTGAGCAGTTGTTCCGTGAAGTTGGTCTGCAATGGCCTGAAGGTTATACCTGATTTCTGCATTCTATGCTTGTCATTTACATGCTAATTATCAAGCACTCTATTTAGTGCCTTAGAAGAATTCTCTGATTGATAATATAATATTTGGATGCCCACGCTGTTGAATTTGGTATTCCAAGCTAGAGTATGAAATGGAACTGTATAGTTCAATTGTTTTTTTGGTGCTTGTAGATCAGAGCAAGATAATATATGATGTTGAAAACCATAGCATGTTTTAATCAATGGCTGTAAAATTTCTGATAAAGGTCTTAGGTCGAATTATTGTGAACTCAAGAACTGCAATGCTTGAAATTTAAGCATGACATCTCTTTATAACACCCTTCTTTCCTTGGTTCAAATGGATTAGGCAATATGAGGATCATTTGACATGATGTTGATCTGAGCACATGAAAGTCTTGTTAAACTGCAATAGTAAAAGGCAGAAAGAAAGAAAGAAAGAAAGATTTATTAACGTCTACGTAAGACCTGAAGGGTCTATGAGACCATAACACAAACAGAGTTCAAGACCTCCAGGAGGAAAACCCTCCTGTTATCTAAAGTATAGAAACAAAAATATTGAGTTTAACAATTAAAAATCTAAAAATCTGCTCAGGTAGGGATTGATGGAGATAGCCCATTCGTTCCTGTGATTGCTGCAAAGTAATTCATAATACCCCTTCTTGGCTTGCTTTGATGCTTGATGCTTGGCCTCTTCTGGAAAGACTTTTTATGTTTCATGGCTGCTGATCTTTTTATCTTCTTAGACAGTGCCAAAGTCACCCCTTTAGGGTCAGGATACTTCCTCTTTTGTGATGAGTCCACTATCATCTTATCATCGTTTGACTCAGATGAGAAGAAATTAGTTATTTCTGTTTGCTTCAGGCCCGTTGGATTCTTTTGTTTGAGAATATTTCTCCTGTCTAGAGATAGCTCATATACAAAGTGAGACACACATTTCTGATCGTAATATTCTACCAGCTGTCGTAGAGATGTGGGGTCTCTAAAAAGACAATGATATCTGCCTCTAATAATGTAGTAGGTTGGGCAGGTAAAAATAAAATGTTCTTCTGACTCAACCATGTTTAGATCGCACATTGGGCAGAAGAGAATATTGTAAAAGATTATAGATTTGCAATGGCACATGGGACGGGTTTAACAAAGAATCTGGTGGATGGTTTTAACTTCTTATTTGTTATCCACATTTGATGGGTGTCCTAAAAGCTGCCCGTTTTCTGTTTTGATTTGCTATATTACGCTCTCAAATATGTGGAATCAGAGGAGTATCTACAAGTCAGATATATCTAGTGACTGTAAATGTAGTTATGACCTTGCAGCAGCTATGCTAGGGTCTATCTTGTTTGACCTTTTACCATTCAGATGGAGTTTATCAGTTGCAAAAAAATAATTTGGGGGGAGCTTTCAATGACTTCTAGAACTGGTGATTGCCAGCTTGGAATTGACAGTATGGTTTCTGATTAGGCTATAACATGCAGCAGTTTCAAGTTCTGTATCCAAGCCGCAGCTGTGATAGCCATGAGCACTTGCCTTTCTCTGGCTGCTTTTGATCAGGATTTTTTTCTCTCCAAAGCCCTTTCTAGCCTGAAACAAACCGATTACGGTTTTTGGACATAAAAGTAAAGTAATAATGATTCTTTTAGATTGACTTGTTTGCATACGTTTGCAACTTTGATACTTTGAAATAAACATGGATTATCTGGTCGAAATGGGGGCTTTGGTGACTTTCGTTTCACATTTTAGTCGAATACTTTTTGGGAGGATAGGATCCTTCCTAATGAGCGCCAGTTTTTGTTTTTTTTGTCACGGCTCAATGTCAACGTGCTATGTGACTTGCAAAGAAATCGTGGCCTGTCTGTGAATTTTAAAATATAATAATATCTACTCCAGTTGTACAGATATACACACACAAGGAAACCTCACGATGTAATGTTAAAGTAAATATTTCTTTATTGCAGGTCAAGCTAACGAATAGGTAAACGAAATACTCTTTTCAGAAGCCTGAGACTTTAGCCAGCAGAAACCCAGATCTGACAGCAGAAAAGAGCAGAAATATGAAGGCAATAAAACTCATGGCTATGGAGGCTATGAGTTGGTGACAGAAGTCTGAGTCGCATACATATCCATAAGCATGGGCTACGTCCATCCAAGTATTAAAAGTTCCAGTAGCAGCTGAGGAGCAGGATACTGCCAGAATTGTAAAAAGCTGCACAGATAAAATCTGAACTTAGATTCACGCAACTTAACTAGCTATATTTTTCATTGTCAGGCATGCAATCAAACCAAAAAATTCCATTTCCATTGAGATTGGATGGATTCGGCCTTACCGCATCGCAGATGAAGCACAAATACTCGGCCGTAGGCGAAGGGATCATGCTGGCACCAGAGAGGCTCATGCAACCTGCAATTGCTTGAACAAGGGAGTATGCCATAACAATTGCATTGATAGAAAGAAGATATCTACGAGACAAGAGAACAACTATTAGGCATAAGCTTCAATAAGTAAATGTGATATTAAAACTACCAACTATAATATGCATGTAACAAGAACTATTAACTGAAAATTATATCTTACACATTAGCTGATAGCCCTGTGTCATTGAATTTGGCGCCATTCTTGTTGTCTGACACCATGAGTGCAAAGGCTATGAGACTGAACACAAAGGCGAAGATTCTTAGCAGTGGGTTCAACACACTTGTGTTGTTTTGTATAGGAACTCCATAGATAGGAGCTGGACTTGGCACTGGGACTTGTGCCCCTAATTGTTCTGAGTATGTAACCTGAGTTGTTCCTTCAACATATGCAGGATTAGGATATGTGCCTGGAGACATAAAGACTGTTGTAGCAGTTGGACCTCCATTTCCTCCTTGAGGTTGAGATCCAAGTTCTTCATCCCTCATTGCCTTTCCCATTGCTCTCAACCAACTATTGACAGTGAGATTCGCCCTTTTATATTCACCACTTTGACCTTTTGGATCATGGAACGATCTATTTACTCATAACTCATTATAGCTTGCATATTATTTATTCTATTCTATTCTATTCTATAAGGAAGTCAACGTGCCTAAAAGGATGGGATGCCAAGTTGTAAATGTAATACAAAAAATAATAAGGAAATAAAAATGTCCTTCACTCATATATAATCGAGTGTCATTTTTTGTTTGAAAATATTTGTTTGAGAGCTATTTATTTGAAGCATCGTCGTGGTGACACGTGGTTCCCCTTTTCTTGCTCTGCACTCAAGCATTGCGCTGCAACAAAACTCCGTCCCCTTTTCTTGCTATGCCGGAGATGGCCGTGCAGAGTCAGGGCTTTGGTCGATCGCCCCACATACCGGCGCCAAGAACAGACCCTTCGCCGATACTGGTCGCCGGATTGCGTCTTTACCCACATTTACTCCAATGTTACGGGCTTGGAAAATCTCATCGCCCTTTACCAGGCTTCCCAAACCCTTGTTCGCTATCAAAAGGTCCATTTCCATTCCGTTTCTTTTGATTCTTCTAACGATATCATTTATCTCCGCATGAGCGTCGATGTTTTGCCTATCTTTAAGCTCCATACAGGCGTTCTTGAATTTCTTACTGAGATCGAGCTTGAAGATTTTAAATCGCCTGTAAGAATTTTCAAACTCAAGCGTTGAATGCTGTTTGTGCATCAGAAGAACTGCGCTTGCTTGCTTGGAGTCTCAAAACCTAAATATTTTTTCGTATGATCTTATTCTGTGGGGCATGTCTGTAAGTGTTGAAAGTCTGAAGATTGAAATTGTTCTGGAAGATTTTCATTTTCTTTGTGCGTCTTATATGAATTCTGGTCATGTGAATTTGGAATCTTGTGCTTTGGTTAGTGAGTACTTAATATCATACAGACAGAAAGATGCGAAGCAGATTAGGGTTCGCCGTAGCTGGAGCAGAACATTATACTAAGTATTAACCAGCCTTTTCATTTTTGGGCGAAACAAGTTAGCTCTGTTTCTTTGTTACAGTATATTAATATATGCATGTGATCAGGGAAACCTAAGAGGCAGATCGTTTAGCTTCAGAGGCATGTGTTCATTCATATCTGCTTTGGAGCTCTCTCGCCAAGGATTCTAGAGTCCTAGCGAATATCTGCAACAGCCGAATATTCATAGCGATTTCATCACAGCAGCATCATTTTGTCATTTCATTCTTTTTCATGTGCGGCTCTGCAGGACATCATTTTCCAAGCATTCCGGCGCTGCAAATCCTTGCTCATGCCAAATCTCGGCCCTGTTGGTCTCAGTTCTGGACATATCTTGCCGTATAGCGTATTTTGTGAATGATTCTGTTGCACAGACAAAGAACTCCTTTATGTCTCTCCTTTTTTTCATTTCGTCCAGTTAGTGGGCGAGATGCCACCATGGCTAACCCGACGCCACCATGGCTAACCCGACGGCTGTGCATGCTCAGGTCTTTCAGAACTCAGAGCTTGGTAAACTTAGAGCTTCTTCCTCAGCCTCCTTAGTCAAGGGCACCGGGAAACCCATGGCCGCAGGTATGTAATCACAGTAGTCTTTGACATGGAAAGGAAAATTGTAGCGAATATGTCATATTAAAGTTTTGCTCATTTGTTTATTCCAGTGGCCAAAGGTATTCAAAGTTGATTATGGACACGAGGAAGCGAAAACTCGATTTGGAGAAGACCCAAGAACTTACGAAGTCTTGACCAAGAGGTTTATTGGTAATGAGGAAGGTATTGTCACAGGTCTATAAATTAAACATGTGAAGTGGGGCAAGGATGCTGCGGGGAGATTCCAGATCGAAGAGGTTGAAGGGTCTGAGCAGATTTTGGAAGCAGATCTTGTGTTGCTAGCCATGGGGTTTTTGGGAAAATGTATTACGTTAAAAACAGAGCTACGGTTAGGAGGTTATAGAACTTGAAAGTTACTGCTATAAATTTGTGACAGTGGAAGTTCAATACATGTTTTAAGTGATTTAAGCTTCGATTTTGCAAAACATGTCTACACACTTTGTAGGGCAACTTGTGCCGTTTCCAAAATATATGTACACTTAAAAACAGAGGTACAGTTGGGAAGTTATAGCTCTTGAAATTTGCTGCTGTAAATCTGTGACAGTAGAGCTCAATGCAAATTTTGAGGGATCTAAGCTTTGATTTTGAAAAATATGCCTTTTAACACACTTTGTGCATTCAATTTTTTATCTATTCATTGCAAATTGGCTTCACCTTATTCTAAATTCTAGCTTCTTGAAGTCTTCGGTAAGTGCTAATCTCCCTAAATTTGCCTGTGACAGGGAAATCCTTTGTTTTCATGTAGGACGCTGAGGCTGAGGATAAATGGGGGGAGGTAATTTTCACTCTAGCTTTGGCACCACAAATCATATTTGTAATTGGGCAAGCAATTAGCAACTTTTGATTGGCCACCGAGGTCTCGAACTCAAGATCAAGTCCAAGATGTTAGTAATTGTTTATACATCAATTTCTTTAAGTACTGGAGGGTTGGTCTATGTGCGTGGTAGATCGTATAAATTTCTTAGCCTCAAAGCTTTGATATGCCATAAAACATAAAATTGATCATATTACGAGCATAGCTCAGGTTCAAAGTATATGCTTTTGCAAAATTGAGTAACTATAGTAGCTTTTGTCTAGCCTTGCAAAGAACATATCTCCAACAATTTTTGTGTGATTCTTCTGGAAGTAAATTATTTTCCTTTGCTTCATATATGTAGCATAATAACAGGGGGTTTTTTTTGTAATTTTATACGTTTTTCTCTATGGTTTTCGTATGATTTGAAGGCCGTATTTTGTGGGACGTACTAATGCGTATATCTAGAGTGCGCTTAGGTTCATGGTGCTTTTTGTGTCATTTTTCCAATGGTTGCTTCCATGATTTTTTAACGTATCCTAAACAAAAAACATGCAAAGCTCGAGCAAGGGCATTTTAGGGTTTCAGAGCTTGAGCAAGGATACAAGGTTCAAGGGCATTAGGGTTTCAGAGCTCGAGCAAGGATACAAGGTTCTGTGCTTCATATTTTTCGAAGGCAAAGAAAAGCTTCCAATCGATTTTCTTGGTCTATCTTGGCAGACTATAAGCCGGATTTATAGCATGGTATGGATTTGGGCTTATAGGAAGGAGCGGCAAAGAAGATTTCAAAACCGCCGTTTCTTACGTTCCTCACCTCTTACGTTGCTTTCGTCTCCTCGTTGTGTCAACGGTTTTGACATGAAAAGCTCCCATGTCGGGCTTACGCCCGCGAGCTTACGTCCGAAGAATCCAAATTGTAGCATGGTATGGATTTGGGCTTATAGGAAGGAGCGGCAGCAAGATTTCTGAAACCGTCGTCTCTTCTGTTGCTTGCCTCTTCTGTTGCTTGTCTCTTCTGTTGCTAGCTTTGTTTGGCAATATCTTTGCAGGCCAGAAACAATGATGTGGGATTTCTTACGTGCATGAAGATGGTTCGCATGTGCACTTTAAGTTAGAAGCTCGGTTACTGTATTGGATTGCTACTTTTGCAAGGACGTTTCTTCTTTGGTGTCGCTAGGGATGCCTCAGATCCCATGTTGCATCACGTGGATCGCGATCGCAGCAGTGTAAATATAACCCAATTCTTTATCGATTAAAAATTGAGCATTTGCCTTTGTTGCGCATTACAAGACCCGGTTGCAAAATTTTGTAGTTGCCTCTAATTCAATATCCAAACCTGCCATACCTTGATATTCTCGCCGTTACACTAATGTCGCTCTTACATCTTTGCTTTTAGCTCATTCAATTGCAAAAGCTAGAGGTGTGCGATGAAGCTAGAGGTATGCGACCACGTCTTGCTTGAACGAATGCGCTCAAAGGGGAAATTTCACAATTTGACAGAACCATAGAATCATTCTCGACCGCACAGAGAATCAAACAGTCTTGGAAAGCCACATAATTGCAAAGGGAAAGATTTGATTCTACCTAGTATGCAAACACCTATTTGGTTCTTTGTAACAATTAATTTGAGGATTTTGCATTATGCTTTTCAACTCCAGTTTAGGCGGTTGTGCTACATATCCAAAGTAAGTGTGGCATGGTGAGAAGATTTGGGGAAGCGACCAAATTCTTCTCTTCTGTGGGGGAGGGCGTAGCACCTATGCTCCCTGGTTCGGGCTCCAAATATAGTCGTCCAAATTATTCTTATTTAGAGGCACACGATATTTCTAAGAGATAGAGTAAAGCAGTTCAACAGATTATTGAGACATTTTGGCTTCATTTCCACATTACACTTTGGCTTTATATTACGTTGTATTTTCTTCTTACTTATCTATCCTGTTCAATGGTTTGTGACCATTGTCATTTTTTTTTTTTTATATTACTTTAATCGTCATTTCCATATCCATAGATGATGTTTTAATGCATCCTTTGCACCAACATTTAATGTTATTTCCTGAAGCATAAATAAGCATAAACAAAGGACTAGTTTTTCCCCTCTCCCGTGACTACTAAATACTCAGGGAATAAAATATGTTCATATTTGTTGACCTTCATGTGACCTTTTCAGTTATTAATTGCCATATGAAGTAAGGGGCATAAAATATGAGGTCATGGAGATTGTTGTTAAAAGATATGATGAACTTTATTTAAAAGAAAATTGAGTTCCTTCATGGCAGCCTTCAATGGCACTACTAAATTGGCAAGACCTTATAAATTGAGGTGGCACTACCAAATTCGCAACCGACGAAGTTTTCCATATATATAGGTAATCTTGTTGGGCACGTTGCCATATCACATCATAGCCATTGAAATTGTGTTACATGGTTGTGGTTTTAGTTTTGCCCTTAAGTGCACAGCCAATGGTTGTGGTGTGTTGATGTTGCCATCTCTTTGTTTCCCTAAGGGCCCGAAGGGCCCAAAATTTTTTTTGATACAATAACTAACACATAACTACCATTAACATTAATTAACTTAAACCATTGCATCTAACATTTTTAAATTACAATCCCCCTGAAACCCCCTTTGGTTTGGGTGCATATTCACACGGGGGGTTACTCCGGGCAACGAGAGCTGTCGGATGGGCATATTTGCCCTTTATTCCAAGATCAGGACCGTACATAGCGATCCTCGTTTGTGGGGTATGCATGTACAAGTTTTTGTATACTGTATATTAAGGTTTATAAAATACTATAAGGTTTGAGAGAATGTACTTAATAGTGTTAATTTTGTACACGTATTGTAAGTTCTTAGGGGCTCTCGCTGCCCTACGTAACCCCCCGTGTGAATATGCACCCAAACCAAAGGGGGTTTCAGGGGGATTGTAATTTAAAAATGTTAGATGCAATGGTTTAAGTTAATTAATGTTAATGGTAGTTATGTGTTAGTTATGTGTTAATTAATGTTAATGGTAGTTATGTGTATTTAATGGTAAAATGTCTGAGATTCTTAGTAGCTTAGCAGACTTTGACAACTTTTAGATATTTTCTCAGGTTTGGCATCTTTTGATAAAATTGATCGCAAACAATCATCATGTTTTTTTTTTTTAACGGCATTATTTGTGGAGGTTTAAATGCTTCGACCAACCTGTTAGAGCTTTGTGCAACAGCCTCTACAGAATACCAAGCTAATCTTAAGAAGGTACCAAGCTTCGATCCTTACTTTAAATTCTGTTGAATACCTTAATTGTATTATTGTTTTAACATACCCTTCCTTTGTAGAGGTTCGGTTATGTCCAACAAATATTATACGAGAATGGACCTAGACTTAATGAAGCTATAAAGGTACATGCATTCAAACATATGACAAAAGCTACTAGATCTGATTCACTCTCTCAGAATGTGCTGGTGTCTTAAAAGGAAAAACAAGGGATTGATTGAGGTCCTATACATGAATAGGGTTTTTATCTCAGCCTAAGCCATTTTGATAATAAGTTGCAATGTGCGATGTCTATCACCTGCTTGCCATCTAATATTTATGCAAGAAACCTGGGAGAGTTGAAGATCCAAATCAAGATGTAGTTGAGTGCTAGTGCTAGGCAGCTACAAATTAGCTGCAATTGTGTACCATTTTTATCTATTTTTGGTCTATTATCCCTTTGTAGTAAATGTAGTGCATCCTTCAATATTTGCTTAGGCACAAACTCATATTTTACCTGGATGCATTGACAGGTACTGAAAGCATTGGTCCTTAAGAGGATTGGAAAGCCTCATGAACCACTAGTCTGCAAATTGTTTATCAACGTCATGGCCATTGTACTTGCATTGCCCGTTATGTCATAGGATGTGTTGCATATTGTACGAGGAATATTATGGATCCATATAGTATGTCACCAATTGCATTATGATGAGCCATACATATGAGAGATAATCATGTCTAGCATATCATTTTACCAATAAAACAACATATTATTCTAACGAAATTATTGGCAAACACGTATATTTTTCAAGCGATCTATAACAACATCGTTAAGCATGTATAGATGAGTTGGGGAAGAGAAACGTTCGCGGCGGCCTTGGCCGCCGCGATAAGTTTCTTGTAATTGTTAACTAGTTTACCAAAAAGCACTTGAAGATGTCGAAATTCCTCAAAATTTTAGGAATTCACATAGGCCTCTATTAACAAAAAATTGCTCCATTGTTCCCTAGAATAGAGATACGGATAGAGAAAATGTTGTTGACACCCATAAGAACATAGCTGCATCTTGTTAGGGCTTCCTATTGCAGTTATTGATTTAAAAACTACATCAAGTTTTATGTTATTTTGAAAAGGATTGTCTACTCTGTAAGCAAAAAGAAAAAAGAAAAAGAGAGCAGATGGTTTTTTAGGAAATAAACAGACTTAAAGGCATTTCAGGAATATTAAGGACTTTCTGGTACTTATTATTAAGGTGAATTATTGATCCGTTAATGACTTATTGGTAAAATTTCCAAAATAGAACTTTATTATATATATCATTACAAAAACAAATAAAACTTAGATATTTAATATAAAAAATAATAAACACCATTCCAATGGTAGTCCATGGCGTTTGGACATGGTGCCTTGACACCTTCTTACAATTTGCTTACTTATTCCTTTGCTGAATGAATGCCTCCTATTTGTTGAGCTTATGCTTCAAGGTGCCTAAGGGGTAGACTTGACTGGTATTATAAAGTTGGATTGTTCTTTAGTTGAGAATTCCTTTCTTTAATCCCCAAGGTTTAAAATAGCCTTATAAGATAACTTTGCCCACAAATAAGAATGTTTAATAAGAATAAGAATAAGAATGTTTTTTATCGTCCACTGAGACCAATCGGCCTATGGGACCCAGAAGGAGCGCAGCAAATTTATTACTGCCCGGGTTAAAAAAACCCCGCCTCGAAGGGTTTTCGAGGGAAAAACCGTGCAATAATAAGAATGTTGTCAAACTGTACAAGTATACATCATAATGAAATAAATGTATATATACGTATCAAGTGTGTGCCCGAGGACATAGCTGATCTCGCATGTCCATAACCCATGAAGGTATGATCCCAGCACCCGTACGGACGCCGTGCTCAATGTCACATATAGCGGCTGGCCAGGCCTGACCAACTCAACATAGCGCGTCCAGATTTGATCATATGCTGGGCAACTTTGAAGGGTATGAGATTCATTCTCAATGACTCCCATTTGGCAGCATTGACAAAGCCTGTCCTAGTGTGGCTCACCAATCCATTTGCCCGTCTCAATTCGAAGATGATGTGCCCCTGTGCGTGGAGGCAATGAGTCTGCGTCTTTTCATGGGCAAGTGCGTACGCAGGTAGCATTGCCGGCCTCGTTTCATGTCAAACGTCCTAGGTGAAGTAGCTATGACATTAATGAATAATAGGTGACATTTCACCTGTGGTTTGATCTCAACGACATGCTAAAGGTTGAATAACGCCATAGATATAAACAAATCATTGCAAAATAATCCATAAATAGGTGAAATTTATTATGTAAATAATACCTTTTCATTTGTTAGTTTTAGTAACACAACAACCAGAGACTTTGGCCAGCAGAAACCCAGATCTGACAGCAGAACAAAGGAGGAAAATGAAAGCGATAAAACTCATGGCTATGGAGGCTGTGACTTTTCCGCAGAAGGCTGCATTGCATATTGAACCATAAAAATTGATGGCATTAAGCCAGTCTTGGTGATTGCTAGCAGCAGCTGAGGAGCAGGCCAGTAGCAGAACTGCAAAAGTCTGCACATATAGATCAAACATGTCTTAAATTACACAACTTAATAAACTTAGACTAGATCGCTATCAAGGATCAAGTAAGAAGTTTCAATTAGAGACCGAATCACATCGACCTTACCGCATCGACGATGACACAAAGATATTCCAGCAAGGGTGAAGGGATCATGCTAGCTCTAGATAGGCGCATGCAACCTGCAATTGCCTGGACAAGGGAGTATACCATAGCAATTGCATTCATAGCAGCTAGAAATCTGTGAAAGACATAGGACAACTATTAGATAATCCAAAGCATAAAACAAACATGTATTATTATGCATAAAATATTTTACACATAGAAAGGAATGCATCTTACACCATGTTTGCCTCTGGATAGGCGCCGGTATAGTTAATAGCAGACACCATAACTGCAAAGGCCATAAGACTGAACAGAAAGCCAAAGATTCTTAGCATTAGATTTAACACACTTGTGTTGTTTCCTATAGGAACCCCATATGTAGGGGTTGGACTTGGCAATTTCTGTGCCCCTTCTTGGTATGGATATGAAGGATGCATGTATGGAGTTGCTTCTTGAACATATGAGGGAGGCATAAAGACTCCATTTCCTGGCGGAGGCTGGGTTCCAAGTTCTTCATCCTTCACTATCCTTCCCATTACTTTGAATAAGAATGGGAATGACCACTCGCCCTTTTATTCCCTCACCACTTTGAATTTCTCAAAATAATACCGTCATGGACTTTCCACATTCATCACGAACTCATCCTACCCAATATTATAAGAGGATGGGAATGTGCCTAAGGGGTAGACACCAAGATATTACTTGAATATTACTTATATACATCTTTCCAATGCATGATTGGCACAAATTGCGGACTCCCCAACTCCAATCTAGCACGTCTTTTAAAAACATTCCCATTTGCAATTTCTTCATTTTGGTGTAGGAACCTATGTACCTATTTATTTAGTCCTCATTTACAAAGATGTTTAACTTGAGTGTTTCCACAAACATCCCTGGTATGGTCAATCAATGTAAAACACAAACAACAAGGTTGGTGTTTTGTGTGTCGCCATAATGTCTAATCGATGCTCTCATTGAAGCTCTAAAACAAGGCCCTCTAGGTAGTTCTCCTTGTCAAGGAATCCCAAGGAATTTATGAAGTAGGTCTATTTTCTTTATGAACAGAGAAGCCAATACATGCATATCTTTAGGTTTCCATATACTGTACCAATAAATACCTGAATCGATTGTGTAATACTCGTGAATGCATCAGCGCATAGCACTGAAAAAAGAGGTAGCTAGATTCTTTAAAGGGTAAAAAGCACATAGATGCACAATGCACAATCACTTTGTGAAAGGACGTGTCCAAAATGAAGAAATTAAAGTTGTTAATGTCGATGGAAAGATGATGGAAAGATTAGTCTGTGGTATGTTGGTGTGTTTTTGGAAAATAAGGATGGCTTTTATAACGTCAATGAAGATGATCCTGACTACCATGTTTACAATGCCTAACTATTCTTACCTCTTTGTTATCTTTTGTCTACATTAGGAGCTTATGTATTGGGGAATGCCATAGGGGACCCCCTTTCCAATTTGGAAGGGGGGGCCCCGACTGGCGTTAAGCCCCCAACCGGCGTTAGCCGGGAGGGAGTCCCTTCCAAACCGGAATATGGCATTCCCCAACAAAATGGAAGTTGGGTCGTTTAACTTTTTGTCCTTTTTTTACTTTTGTTGGGTCATCTATTTTAAATTTTGTTCATTTTTAACCCCAACTTCCATTCGGGATTAGAAAGATTGCCACATGGCATCACCAAATTAAACTTCAAACAAAAACAAAAATGAGACCCAACTTCCATTTTGATTTTGGGCACATTATTGGTTTCCTCATGATGTGCAGTTAGCTTTACGTTGGCCTTCTTTTATGAATCCATTCTCTACAATTTTTCTTATTATTTTTTAAAATAGATAAATAGATAGATACAATTTTCAATGTATGGGAGAAGCCAAAATTTATGGGACACACACCTATAAAATAACTGATAAAACTCTGACAGTGGTAATAGAAAGTCTTATAACTGCTAATAAATTTCAAGGTTAATACGTGGAAATCAAGCCCAAAATTGCATTGCCA
Organism: Isoetes taiwanensis; assembly: GCA_021234155.1. NCBI lineage: Eukaryota > Viridiplantae > Streptophyta > Lycopodiopsida > Isoetales > Isoetaceae > Isoetes > Isoetes taiwanensis. The sequence continues at coordinate 5,088,654 of JAJEKV010000062.1, forward strand.
TGTTCCGCACTACTTTTAGGTTACTAAAGTATGATCACTGGAATATGGAAATCCAGATACTTGTGTTTCTACTCTCTGAAGCTGCTGTAAGACATGTTCAAATTAAATAATTTGGCAGGGGAATGTTTGCCATTAAGTATTGTAGGGATGCACATGAAATCAAACGTATTCTAATACTTGTTGAATTTCGTGAGATAATAAAGCCGAAGACTTTCTAGATTAAGGTATCAACTGGCAACGATATGTGCAGCAGAGAATGCACAAAGTCAAAACTTATGATATAAGGCTAAAATAGAACGTTCCCATTTGCAAGTCAACTAGCACAGCAAGCCGAGACTCTGGCAAGCACAAATCCGGATCTGACAGCGGAACAGAGCATAAAAATGAAGGCCAGAAAACTCATGCCTATGGAGGCTTTGAGTTGCTGGCAGAAGGCTGCTACGCATACATAATCATATGAATGAATATAGTCAAGCCAGTTTTGGTAAGCATTAGCAGCAGCTGCAGAGCAGGCCAGTAGCAGAACTCCAAAAATCTGCACATATAAAACTAATTCATCAGATATCATATACACAACTTAACTCTACGTGTAAAAGCTGTCTAGAATCAATCAGAACAGCAAATTGAATTTCCATAGAGATTGGATCTAACTTACCACATCAAATATCAAGGAAAGATATTCTGCCACCGGCGAAGGGATGCAGCTAGCACCACATAGGCTCATGAAACCTGCAATTGCCTGGATCATGGAGTATCCCATAGCAATTCCATTCACAACAGCTAGAAACCTGTGTAAAAAGATATCACACCTTTAGTTTTTTATATACTCACATCTTTTGTGCTTCTATAATGCCCCTATAATGCTATAACAAATATATTATGCATAGACAATAGACAGACAGATAGTATTTTTACGTCAAAACGGGATATCAAGCAAGAATGCCTCTTACACCATAGATCCTGAAGTGAACACGGTACCATCATAGTTGTTGTTGTCATCCACTATCAGTGCTAAGGCCACCACACTCAACAAAACGCCGAAAATTCTCAACACTAGGTTTAGCACACTTGTGTTGCTTTTTGTAGGAACTCCATAGATAGGAGTTGGGCTTGCTACTGGGGTTGGATTTGGCATCTGTTGTACCCCTACTTGGCCTGGATTTGAAGGATGCATATATGGAGTTGCTCCTTCAACATATGTAGGATATGTGTTGGGAGGCTTAGAAACTGGACCTCCATTCCATTGTTGAGGTTGAGCTCCAAGTTCTTCATCTTTCATTGCCCTCCCCATCTCTTTGGACAAAGAATGGGATTGCTCACTTTGCCATTTTATGCATTCATCACTTTGACTTTTACCAAATTATATCAATCATGGAACGTTCATCGTAACCCCCAACCCACAAAAAAAACAACAACTCATTCCGGCTGGCATCCTAATCTATATTGTAAATTGAAAGGAAATGTGTCTAAAAGGAGGAATGCACGTTGCGGCTTCAAATATCTTTTTATTTATGTTCATTGACCTTTCTAATGCCAATTGGCCATCTTCAAATATCTAGTGCAACTTCAAACCTACCAAGGTCAAAGTGCATTAATTGTGAGGCCAGCACTTGCCATATACTCATTTTCAATATTTTCACATTTATGTTTAGATACCTACTCACTAGTTGTGCCAAGGATGTCCATTGTCCCTTATGCTACATAGACTATATATTGATCAACTGGACGAATGGCTTGCTGATATGGTGGTGCTCGGGAGGCGGCTACAGGAAGGGAAAAGTATGATGTTGGGGTGCAGAAAAATGCCATCCCTTTGCCTATTATCTCGCCCGTCACTTCATTGGAGCTATTACATGTTTCTAATGACGACCTGGTTACTGCTTACCAGCACCATCAGCACCCTAAACAAGCAAAATCAGGGGTGTTATGTGTGCCTGTGAGAAAGAAAGATAAAATATTTATCCCACAAACTATCTAGTAAAACATCTATAAGTCTAATAGTAAATAACCTTAAATGAAAGGGACAGCTAAAAAATGCCAATGGCTTCTATATAGCAATAAATAGACGATGGTATTAATAAGAGAATAGAATAGTAGTTTTTTTTTTAAGGATGATAAACTTTATTGAAAATCCATACTCAAAGACACATACAAATGCACAAGCAAGATTAGAATCTCAAAGGATAATCATGATCCACTAAGTAGAACCACCATCCTATGCATAAGACAACACATTCAAATAAATCTCAAATATCAATTGCCGCTTGGTAGGAGCAAGAGAAGCGCAATGGTATCTGAGAGATGCTAAGCAGGACTGCTGAATATATATATAACTATTGGAACATGTTTGAATCGTTTGAAATGCTCGTTCAAATGCTTGTTTTCTTGTTGAGCATATTTCAACATCGAGAAACTCTCTCCATTGAAAGATTCCGAGCAAGAAAGCAAGCAATTGAAGACTTTAGAACAATTATTTTTCTTCTTGACTTGCTAGTTGAGAATGGGCCTTCCCAACTGGGTTAGACTGGGTTGAGGCACTTTCTGTCTCGCAGTTGAGAATGCATTCACGAGTCGTAAATTGCAGATGCCTTCACCTAGACTAGGGCCCTCCCCTCTGAAGATTTAGAAGAGAGGGGTCTAGTCTGGTTAGAGGCACCGACTTTCGAGTCAAGAATATACCTTCTCGACTAGTCAGCCGAGAAGCATGGACTGAAACCAAGGGGTCTAGTATGGGTTTGTACTCTCGACTCGCGAATCGAGAATATGCTGAGGGAGTCTAGTCTAGGTTGAGGTTTTGGGTGAGAGCATATTCTCGACTCATGAGACAAGAATATGCCAAGGGGCTTAGTCTAGACTGAGGTTTAGGTGAGGGCATATTTGTTGAGAATATGCCAAGGGGGGGTAGTCTAGACTAAGGTTTGGGTGAGGGTGTATTGTCGACTCAAGAGTCGAATATACGCCAAGGAGGTTAGTCTAGGTTGAGGTTCGGGTGAGTGCGTGCTCTTGACCTGCAAGTCGAGATTCTCGACTTGCGAGTCGGGAAAGCATGGAGTGAAGCGAATGTTGCAACATCCTTATACCTAGAAGGAGTGCTTGAAAGAAGTAAATACAATTCTAGAGGCCATAGGAGGTCGACCTCTTTCTCAACCATATTCAGCAGGTTATGGAAAGCTCACTTCTCAGATGTATATGTTTTGCAACAAATGCCTTTTTCGAACTGCAACACTTGTATTTAACTGAAGGGTACACTTCCATCAACTGCAATTAAGAAGGAAAGGATGGCAATCCGAGAGCAGTTTGCAAATCACTAGCCGAATGGAATATCATGTGGGCAGTTGTACTGGCAATGAAGAACCTTTTCTACACATGGATGATCCGAAATTCCATGTGAGTTTAATTTTGTCAGGTGCTTGAGAACACTGGAGAGAGGAACTATCAATGGCCCGCCATAAACTACAAACTCACACCTACCGCTCTCACCACGGATCCTAGACCCCCCACGATGTGACACACAATCTTAGATTGCTTGATTCCAAACTAAGTTGTGCACCATTTGAAGCCCCTCAAGCACTTACCATGTCCCGCACAATATCACAACACCCCAATTGGGGCCCATGCATCTACCGTCCACGCACATTGAGTCCTGGACTCCACAAAGTGCATAGTGATGAACCTCCCAGGTTCACCTAGCAGTCCTACTACTGTAGATTGATCATAAACAAGATTGATGAATTCCAAATTGAGCCTAACTAGCACCCATAAGCCAAGGAACTCCAAAACCTATAGCTTATGATTCCACGTATGGGATTGTGCCTATGCTAGTGCCTAGAGCAGATGTATGACATCCTTATGTCATATGGACTGACCTCAACATAGTAACCCCTTGATTGCATGTTCTTGGATCCTAGCTTGATCCATATAGCCACATCATATCTTCCTTGATCTCTTGCTTATGCCTTCCATAGAGATCCTTGATCTCTTATATATATCCTAACTCTAGTGGCACTATCACTTCACTCTACCTCTATCAGTAGTGAACTCGGCGTACTTGTGTTATTAACACTTAACCAAATGTATTTTCTCTTCACAACTACTTAGATTCTTGGCACTTCTTTTATGCATTGATGCCATGTGTCCCTTAAACCTATACAATAAGCCTATTTAGTCCTATATGACCTAGGGCCCAATATTTGTATGTAACAACTTGCCACTGCCTCTATTAAATATGGTGCAACTTGCTCGATTTCAAGACCTAGTTCACATACTAAGCCTGTAGATATAAAATTGTGAGAACTCCCAGATTTTATCCACACAATTACCAGGTTATCAAAAAAATTTCCTAGAAATAATTATTACTTGGCCTTCAAACCTTTGGTTGCATACCATAGGAGTCTGCTCCTCTTGGGCAATAATGGATACACCCTGCACTTCCTTAGCCCCCAAAATTGAAACAATACGATTTTATTTTAGTAATTTCTTGGTGAAAATCAAGCTCGTAAATCAATACGGGTTTGTGGATTCAAAAGTTTACAAACTATATCTAATTGTCTAGTATGGTTCATGAATAAGATTTTTCTAAGGTAATAAACCAACATTGTTTTCTGGCATGGTATTGAAACATGTTAATTCTAATTGCTTATTGTAAAAGCTTAAGATATATGGTATGCACTAAGGTTTAGTATGTCAAGTTTAGTGGACTGGTATTTCATGACATTTATCCTCCTTAGTATATTGGCATGGTGAATTTAAATGCATAATTATCATAATGCTTTATAGTGATTAATCATCAATAGACGTCGTGGTAAATGTACATGGTTCAAATATGCTAATATAGCTTTTTATCATATTTCTTTGTGTGGTACTATAACATGACCATCCTAATTGGTTTCTTTAATAGCTTAAAATGCATGTTATCTACTAATGTTTATCGAGCATATTTGATCACATTTATCTTCTTTGGTATATTAACTTGATAGATTATATGATTATTTTGTAGTAATTAATCATCAACATACAGCATGGCAAATGAGCATGGTTTAAATTTGCTAATATGATTCATTTTGACAATTTCCTAGTCTCCCAAATGCCTATGCTTATCAGTCACATGGTGAGAATCCATAACCATAGTGCGCCCTGTGTTTACGAGTATCCGTGGAAAGTGCTTCCTCAAGGGAAGGCCACTAAACTCTTGGGCATTCCTGTAGGTATACATATGCATGGGATGTTATAGTGGAAGGCCTGCGTAAGCATCTTTTTTGGTGGAATATAGCTAAGCTTTCTCTGACAGGGCGGATAGTAGTTGCTAAGCAGGTTCTCAGCAACACTTATGTATATATGGCATCTGCTGTGCTTGCCTCACAAACAAAGTTTCAAGAGGTTGTCGCAATTGTCCGTAACTTCATTTGGGCAGGTACTGAGACAGGTGTAGTTGTGAAGGTCGCTTGGTCCACATGTATCAAACCAGAATTTGCTGGAGGTGATTGACTTTCATTTATAGAGTAAAATTATGATATCTAAGTTCATTTGTCGCTACTTGGTGGGTATGGTACATTCACCTGGAATGAGATTGGTTGTGCAAGCACTTGGGCAATGTATTCCTTTTGGGAAACCGGCACTTAGGGCAGTTCTTCCTTGGTGTCTCTTTTATCAGCCTCGTCCATATCCGAATGCTTCCCCCTTCTTGAAGGGACTGCTTGATTCTTAGGAGACAGTTCGTGTGCTATTTAAGATTAATCCAGGTGTATGTCCACATGCAGGTTCTCTGTGTTGGTGGATTCCTCTAGATAATCACATGCCTCTGTGTGCTACTGTACATCCATTGACTCAGCGGCGTTGGAGGCCTGCTGGTATTCTCACAGTTGGTGCTTGGTATGAGGCAGGACACTTGTTGACTTGGGATGCTTTTCAAACTAAATTTATGCTATCTCGATGGGACAGAGCTCTGTGACAAAAGCTGGCTGGCATTCTGCCAGACGCTCCTTCACAATCAGTTGATGTGCCTATTTGGACTGGTCCCCAAATTGTTAATGCACAATGTCTTGTGCATTCATTATATCAAAAGCTGGTTGATGTTGACATTGTCCCCGCTCGGGCTGGTTGGCAGCTCCGCATCCCCCCTCCTCAGTGGAAGCGTATGTGGTCCTGGGTCTGGAATAAATTGTTGCATCCCAAAGTTTCTACCTTATGGTGGCAACTCCTTCACATATGTCTGCGGGTTAATATGCTGGTTCATAAGTTTTATCCCCGCATTTCAGAACTCTGTCCACTGTGTAGGCGACAAGTTGAGAGTATCGAGCACTGCTTTGTTCCATGTGACCAAGTTCATCCAGTTTGGTCATGGTTACTATCTCTCTTCCATGTGGTCTTGACTAGCCAGCAGGTGCTTCTCGCCATTTATCCTTCCACTTGAAACAGCTTGAAGCAACAGGCTTTCCACTTAGCTTCAGGCTGGTTGTTGTGGTCTATTTTAAAAAGAAGGCGAATGTGTATCTTCAAAGGCTTATCAATTAGTGTCAACCAACTTCTTCACGAGGCGCAAGACAGATTCGTGAAGGCATACCTATGTTCTCAGCTTGCTCCTGAGAAAAAACATTTGATTTTTGAGGAATATTTGGGTATCTTATCTTATGCATAGACAGGTGGCTACACTCAGTGGATTATCTTTGTCTGCTGAGATTGTATTCCTGTCTCTGCATCTATGTGTGTAATTCTTCTGGAATATTGAATAACAGTTTGTCGTCCTTCAAAAAAAAAAGATAGTTATCATTTTAATAGAAAACATAAAGGATGCAATATTAATTACTTTCAAGATTTTGAAATTCTAAATGACTTCAAAATAGCTCAACGTTGTTGTACATCTTACTTCTGTTCATTAGAACCTTAAACATGTGGCTTCCATACAACTAAAGTGGTACAAAAAAAAAGATGCATTAATACTATAAACCATCTAACTGCATCTTTCTTTGACTGCATTACAACATGGAATAAACGAAAAACATCTCTCTTTTCTGTGGCCTCAAAGTAAAGCTCCATTTTGCTTAACCAGAACATTGCCATCTCACATCCTGCTCCATTCCTTCAAACTCTGACAGAATCTTATGTTTAATTTCTTAACATTGTTATGAGATTGTTCATGACTAGACTGCTTCTCATTTTCTCGTGTTCCCTAAACTCGGGCAGTCACCATAGATTGAGTTTGAACTTGTATAGAGGCTTCCAAAACCTCGGCATTTGGAACATTAGAATGAGGTATGATCAGATTCCCTTAAGCATTACCCAAGAAGGGCACTCCTTTTTCAAAGACAGATACTAATCGCATATTTTGGGCCAAACCATCTCCTTGTGATAGCTGCAACTAATCTTTGCAAATTTGTTAGTCTGTGCCACCCGGCCTTTGGACTATTCTGAAACACAACCGCGAGCCGCCAAAGGCAGGGTCAAGTTCAAGCGTCAGGTAGTAGACCCACGCCCCCACCAAAACCTATGTAGAAACCCACGCCCTCATCAAAGAAGAGGACCAGGTAGGACAAGTGACCACCTTCGGGGAATACGGCCTTAACTTAGCGGGATTCCAGGCACTAATGACGGCACTACAAAGCTTCCCTCAAATCAAGCATATGAACTAGGATTTGGTAACCGAGATCACAATGGCTCTGCCATATGTCTATTTTGGGCTCAAGGCTGTTGTACTATATATATCAGTAGAGTTAGACCTCAAGTTTTTAGATGAGACTTCGAATCGTCTTGTTTTAGTTTTGTGCCGCAGCTTCTTGCGTGACCTCAAGTACACTTTATAATATCCAAAGGATTCTTGTCTTGGCATACAACTTCCTTGGTATTTTCTTCTTTTTGTTCTTATCTCTTGCAAAATACTGTGTGACACTCTATACTAAGGATTTGTCTATTTGATCCAAGGTGTCTTGCAGACAATAACGAACCCAGGCTGCTAGGTCTTAGTCCTTTTTTTCCAGACCTCAAGGTGTCTGTTCGTGCTTTCACTCAAGGAGAGCTTCTCGGCCAAACTGTAGCTAGATTGGACCACCATCAACATAGGGAAGCTGTTCACGATATGTATGATGCTGAGTATGACATTGAAGGAGGCCGTTTATGCTTACATGCTTATTCTGCGCCTCCCATCCCTCGTATTTTTTCCAGGCCGGGCTCCCCTCCCAATTGCAAATATTGTTCTCAACCCCAGTCACCGCATCACAATCCTGTGCATCACACTCCTCATTACTTCCAAATGCCCGAGAGTACTTATATTTATATTTCCTCTGGGTAGACGCCATTGCCTTCGCAACCGTCTTTCCATACCATTGTATGGGCTACACTCAGGTTTCTTTTGGTTCCAACCATGTCCAAGAATTTCAGTCTTCCCCATCTTTTCAACATCCTGTCAATGTCTACAATATTGGCAATCCTAAATTGAATGAGGATGGCACACAAGAGATCTTGCCCACTGATCCCTATCCTCCTGGACCTCCTGGGTTTACTGTTCCAATGCATGTGCCTTGCTCGCAGCCCTCAGCTGTGCCCCAAGGACCATCTTATTCTTATGCCGCACCGCTTCCTACCCAGGTTCCCATGATACCATCCACTGCTCACAATCACACTTACATATCCGACTTTTGGGAATCACGAAGGAAACATTAGAATGCTCATGCGCACATGGAAGAATTTAAAGCTCTTGCTGTTTTAAATGGACACTCTCAGTCCCAGATCAAGTTTTACATTTTCTCTACCACACTGCGAGGAGCACCACATCAGTGGCTCATGGCCAATAAAAGTCATTAGAAAGAAAACTGGCAAGAAATGAAAACAACCTTTTTGTCCCATTATGGTACCACATATGACGATCAACAATTTCTCAAGGAATTCAATGATCTTCAACAATAAGCCACAAAATCTGCCCATGATTTCTTGGTTAGCAAGCTCAAAGAATATCCTACGCAGAGTCAGATCTTGTTTTGGTTTCTGCAAGGACTACCTCCTGCTGTTCGTCTTATGCCTGAATACTTGCCAAGACGCTGGACCACGCTAACGAACTGGTCGGTCATTCCATCAATGTGTAGTGTCCTCCCGTGGTGTTCCCCTCACAGATCTCCCTTTCATTCCTCCTGTCGTGGTTCCACAAAACACGGTCCAACCTCATCAATCTGCTCCATAATAAAGAAGTCAAATCTGGTGCAACATTTATAAGTATCAAGTCCATCTGGCCAATGAATGCAATTCCACGAATGGTCCTCCTCACTGCAAGCATTGCAACATGTGCAACCACACTACTGAAGAATGCACGCACTCACATCCCATGCCTTTTCAATAAAAATGGTCTTTCAAGTTCAAAAGACGCCTCAGCAATATCCACAACCTCGGCAATATCCACAATCGCAGCAATATCCACAAACTCAGCAATCTCAACAATCACGAGGGCAAAACTCATGCACTCCTTTTAATCCAGCGAAAGCTAATGTTATCACTGTCAGGAGTTGGGCCACACCACCACGGCATGCCCACAACTTCCCCAAGTTCAAGTCCAACTTCTAGGCACCAACCAAACTGCCTCGGTGCGTGTCACCACCTATCAACTCTGGGTCACTAATGGAAAACAAAACCCATGCCCCACGTTAAAAAAACCGCCTGGTGCGCCTCAACAGCAACAGAATCCACAAGCTCCATAGCCTGCTGTCTTGGACTAACAAGCCCAAGAAGAGATATATCAAGCCATGAACCCTCCTGTGCAACAATCCAACTGGGTTGGTCTGGTCTCATGCCAGCACCTCGGCACTCGCCCTTTGAGGCTTACACTACAAGACATGCAGCCTGCTTTTGCAGTGGACATTGTTCCTCTTGAACAACTCAAGACGATGCATTTTGCCCCTGATCTGGAAAAACTCATGCCTCATGTTATGCCCAAGGTATATCAAAGTATTCTTAAGCTCATGCAAGCTGCAGAAAGACGCACTGCTGGCCAATGTTCATGCTAATCTCGAGCTCAACAACGTAAGGAGGCGCCCTCCACATCTACGCCTACTTCACGCGCTCAGCCATATCCTAACATTGTTGCCGAAGTAGAGCTCCTCAAGGAAGTATCGGCCTCCATGCCTAAGGAACCAGCCCCGTTGGACTCTGTTGATTCTTTAGCCTATGTTCCCTTGGAGCCGCCAAGATCAAAATTCCTCTTAGTCTTCCCACAATTTTGAAGTTATGTGCTGCCCTCTGGGAACAGTCGCCTCTACCCACTGTTCTTATTGGCACAGTCGCTACTTCCATGCCCATGGTTCACGCAACTGTTGGGAATCAGCAGATTAATCAAGTACAGATTGATGGGGGCAGTGCTGTCAACCTCATCACGGACAGAAAAAAACTTAGCATCACTCAATTATATCGTGCTCCTTATGGCATCAAATTAGCCAATGGTCACATCAAGCGCCCTCAAGGCGTCACCCCTATTCTCCAAATCAGCATTGGTGACCTCAGGATTCTCGTAAAGTTTTAGCATGAGATCTAGATAGATGAATCTCTTAGCAAAAATGCAGGAAAATATGAAACTACCAGAACAAATTATTAGAATCAAAGCAAATTTGAGAGATCGGATTTGTACGCCTGGTTGGTTACCTATACTTCATTGCAAATAATCAGGCCGATTCAAGCGTGATAGGCTTACAGAGCTAAGCCTGAATGCGGTACTGACAACTAGCACAGAGGACCGGGTAAGCAAGAACATCTGAACTTTAGCTGTTAGTTTAGTATATGGATACTTTTACTGACCAGAGGCCCAGTGCAAGACTTCCCCAAAACTAAGAAGCAAAGAAAAATAGATGTAAGCCCTCTCTGTGCCTGCATCCTGGATCAGCATAACAATCCCGCCAGTAAGATAAACTAGTCAGAAATTCGCAAGTTCGATAAAGTAGCCAGAGATTTGCCACTCTTATATTAGAGCTTTTGAGGAGAAAAATTGATCAAAGAGACGCCCTAGCATGCTGGATGGGCTTCTACATGGCACGCCGATTGCATAAAGCACCTTTGTTTTAGAACCAAAACACAATGTCACTGCACAAGTCCCAGATCTCACCAAAACATGGCTGCACTTTGTACTCTTGGATGATCTATATGAGGGGACTCCAAGCCCTCTCGAACAAGCCCTGGAGCAAAAGGCATGAAAACCAAGAGCATCAAATTCGAGGATCACTAAGAAAAACACATACGAAACCAACATGCATGCATAGACAGATAAGAATAAAGCTTCCATGGTACCTGCTGGTACAAGATGCTTGCTAAAACGTTCTCTGGCACCTGCTACAACGCGCCCGCTAACAACCAAGTATATATAATTTTATTGTGAGAATCCAAGAGTAGAATCATGTAAGGAAGTGGAAGAGTGAGAAGAAAGACTAAAGAGGGACAGGGAAAAGAAGAGAAAAGCAATGGGCAATGAGAGAAGTGTTGCTGTGAGAAGACGTCGATAACCGGCCTCGAATATAGACTTAAATAATGGCTCGTCCCTGCCCAGAATGGCGATCCAAGGGCTGATCGATGCTATTATTATGATTGCAATAAAGGGAAGACGACTTTGATTTCACAATTGCCTGCAATGAATCGTAATAATTTCATTTAATGACATAATTTTCACAAGTTTTGGCGAGAGATTTATGTACTTGTTCGATGAAACTGAGTTTTGTCTCAAATTTTAAGATAACTTTGATGACTATATTGAAAATAAAAATGAGTTTGTATTTCGAGTATTTGCCAAAATACCAGAATTGTCCCCTTACTTTTGAACCAACAGAACAACATGGCCAACTGTTATAACCCCCAGGTGGCTTGGTCAACTTCTCATCCTGCTTGAAATTGCCATACTAGCACATTTGAATTCTGCATATGTTGCTACACATGTAAAAATGACAGGCGCTTTTCCTCTGTACAAAAGATTACTCCAATTTATACAATCCAGCATACTTGCAAGATAAAATGAATAAAACACTATAAATATACCATGTAGTATGTGGGATATAAGTGCCATATAACATATGCCTTCTTGAATATTGTGGTAGTGCATTTGACAGTATATCTGCAAGTTAAATCACTTTACAATCAACTACAGCATGATTTGAAATTGTAACTGTCCTAGCCACTTGATAGACCGGCATACGTATTCATGTATGTATGGATATGCTTGACATGCATGCAGGATGGAACTAAAAAATAAGCAAAGATTTAGATAATAAAGAGGCATTGGGGAAAAGGAAATTTAAAAGATTTTTTTGCAAAAGGAGATCACCTGGAGCATGACGCAGAGCAGGAGATTGTACCAGGAGGATTAGCAGGAGACGCCAGATCCTAGTATTGTATCGGATCTTTATCTTCTTCAGGTGGGGATTTGGATTTCCATTGATTCAATAGAGATTTGTATATGTTGTCATGATTAGATCCATGCATGCTTTCATAAAGGCTTCAGGGCTATGTATAATCTTGAGAAGCAGTGGCTTAAACTAGATAGCTTGCAATCACATAGGCTGCAATCAGATTGTAGGATGTCGGATTAGAGTTGCACAAGGACAAAAGACCAGTGCTCTGGAATCAATCTTGGGGTTTTCATGCCTTGTGAGATAACTTCAGTATCACCTTACGTGAACCTGTGAAAGGGTATTTGTTAGTATTGCGTATGGATTGGATTGAATAGTACTGGCTAAAAATTTGAATATGATATGCACTGGTTAACTCGAAGAGCAGCAAGAGCAGGAGTAAAATCATGTGGATCATGTTAAAATTGCTACTAAAGTGCCATTTTTGATGAATCAAAGGCCGTTTTTATACAATCAATGGTTGTTGTTGTTCTTTGGTATAAATTGAAGAGCTCAAAGAGAAACTCCAGACTTCGAAGGTGATGAGATCAAGTTGGAAAACCAGCCAAAATTGCTTAGAAAGGGCCAAATTCAAGGTAAAAAGGGTCGATTTGCCCTGGGAAGGACCGGATCAGAGAAATTGAAGTCTTTCAGGAGCTGCTACAATTGTGCCAGAATGAGTCGTTCAATGTTTTTTTTTGTTGATGCTTATCTTTGTTTTGTTATGCGTTGTTATATTTTATGCTTTGTGAGATTTCTAATAATTAGTGGAAGCTATGACTATAGCATTAATAACATACATAGGGGCTAGCAAATTAGTTGCGGGAAGTGTGATGAAATCACGATGCTCCACACCTCTCCTTTTCTATGGGTTCCTCTGCCTCCCGACATATTTGCCTTTGGTGCCCGGCTTACCTTTCGGACCTTGGGCTGTTGGACTCGGGCTGCAGTGTCCACCTTAGAGGATTGGTATTGGTATTGTCATGGCCAACTGGCTCCTTGGGAGTTTTTCGGGGCCGCTTTTAAGAGAGCGTTGATCGAGCTATCTGGCGACAAGTGGCCTCCTCAGATTCCACTTGCATATTCTGTTCTCCCTCGGGGAAGGGTGGTCTCTCAGATTGGAAGGTTCATTCGGAGGTCGATGAGTCATGTTTTGTTCGTTCTTGTTACCAGACGTTGGTTATTCATGATACTTTACCTCCTTCTGACAAGTGGGCACTGAAGCTTCAGGATTCCTGTTGGCGCTCCGTCTGGACATGGACTTAGAAACTCTCTCCCCCCACCAAAGGTTAGGGTTCTCTTGTGACAAGTAGTGCACCGCTGCATTAGGGTAAATGTTCTTGTCCATAGATTTAAGCCAGCTGTGAGTTTTCTTTGCCCTTGCTGTGGCTCTCATCGAGAGTCCATTGAACATTGCCCACATTTGCAAGCTACATGGGATTGGGTCAGAGCATTGTTCCGGATCAGGATGTGTAGCCAGAAGATACTTCTTCATGTGTTTCCAGCTTCATGGTCCTCTCCTAAGAAGCAGGCTTTCCATCTGTGTAAGGCATGGCTGGTTTGGTTGATTTGGAAACAACGTCGTTTATAGATTTTTCAAGGTATTCAACAACCTTCTCTAGTTCCACGACTCAGACATAAGCTATTCCAGAGTTTTCTTGTGTTTACTGGCCTAGAGGAGACAAAGTTTTGCATCTGGCGGGATATTTTGCACATTGTAAATGCGAATGGGGAGTTTGCACAGTGATTACTAGAGGTGATTGGAAGTTTACGCACTAGTTTTTTAGTATGGAGTGTTGAGGTGTCTTTGTCCCTTAGGGGCATTCTTTTTCCTCACTACTCGTCTTGTATCATTGCCATTCTTTTAATATAAGTGTCTCAGTTCTTCAAAAAAAAAAATTTAGTTGCAGGAAGCACAACTATCAGTGACAAGAGGTCAGTATGGAACCCCGTCGTAATTCATGTATTAAATTTCGTAACTAAGGAATGGTAACACATAAGCTTAATACAAACCATTACATCCAACACTTTAAAATTAAAGTCCCCCTGAAACCCCCTTCGGATTGGGTGCATATTCACACGGGGGTGCCTCCGAGCATCGAGAGCTATCAGATGGGCATATTTACTCAATATTCCTTGATCTAGACCGTAGATAGCGATTCTTATTTGTAGGTTTTTCTTGTACAAATTTTGATATACTGTATAACGAAGTTTGTGAAATACTATAAGATTTGAGGCAATGTACTAAATGGTGTTGATTTTATACGTATTATATGATTTTAGGGGCTCTCGCTGCCCTACGTCACCTCCATTTGAATATGCACTCAAACGAAAGGGGGTTGGGGAGGGGGAGGAGGGATTTAATTTTAAAGTTTGGATGTAACGGTTTGTATTAATTCAAAAAAAAAAAAAATTGGCCCCTTCGGGGCCTAGGAAAAGATGGTGCACAAATTAGAAGGAAGGAAGAAATTTTAACGTCCACGGAACCCAATCGGGTTATGGGACCAGAACAAACAAAAGGGGGCATAAGCCCTAACAGAACAGAGGGCCGAAGCCCAAGAAACAGAACATGGGGTCTAAGCCCGCTACAACACACAAATAAAGGAAACCGAACCAACCCAAAAAAAAGAGCCCGTGGCTATGCCAAAATCGTCCCGGGGATCGGTAGGCCACCGATCCCTATGATAGCCCGGCCTCCCTATACACCGCCCATTTCCGTTGTAGGCAGCCTCGGCGCGCTCGACATAGCTCTTCTTTCGCTGCAAAGGCGTCTTTGAGGTCAAATCTTCTGAGCGAGAGAAGGTGGTTCCCTTCAAATGATTGCCATCTTGGTAAGATGTGCGCGGCTGGAAAGAGCATCCCAGCGGACCAAGAGATGACGGGGCGGTCGGGCCGTCTTTGCTCCAACCGGGCCGGGCGAAAGGATGCCGTCGGCGGTATGTGCATCACGGACCGAAAAAAGAGGCAGCCTCATCCATGCTTGGTAGCGCTTACCCGTCTCCTTTAGACCTACAATACGCAAGGTCAGGGTCGATGCATGTTCTGTGGCCCTACCAAACTCGTAATGACGGGACCTCGGCATGGGCAAGGCAACAAATCCTCAAGCGGGAGGTGTGGGCATTGAGACCGGGTTCATCACCCTGTGCATAGCATCGGCCGCAGGCATAGCACTCCACAGTGGTCGCCCGAGGGCCCCTGTGCTGTTAATCGTGAAACATTATTGTGACTGGCTGAGGTGTGCCCCGCAGACTGTAGCAATAACTCAAGAAGTTGTACCCAGCCTTCTAGTGGCAACTGAGCAGATGTCTCTGTGAGAGTAACGGTAGAGCGGACCGTGTGGATCCTGGCAAGTATCCCTGAAGGCAAACACTGGAGCTGAGCATCAATCCTGTCCAAGGCCGCAGCTAAAGATGCACCGGAAAGATGGGTCAGGATGGGACGCTGGGGCCCAAAGAAGGGGCTGCCTGAAGGTATGGCTCAATTGTGGGGTCATAGGGTTTGTCAAAGCCTGACGCAGGTGTCTGAATCAGGTTCTTTGATTTGCGGGTCTCCCTAGCCATGCGCTTAATCTTTCGGGTCATGCTAACGCTTTACTAGGCCGTAACTGAGGAAGGACAAACACTTGGGGAGCACAGACCAAGGTAAATCAAAGAACACCAGAAACCAACAAAGATGAGCAAGAACGACAATTGGCGGACTAGACACAGAATGTGTTGGCAAGAAATGAAATGTGTAATGGAAAGAGAAACAAGACACAGAATAGATGGGAAAAGACCCAACAAATCACACCTGTGGACACTGGCAGAAAGGGATTCGGTGGTTGTCTGTGCCGTGGGAAACCCCAGAAGCCTTGAATACTGGACGGGACCCGCTGGAAGCAGAGACGTTTTACTGGGTGACAGGAGTGTTGGGCGCGACCAGGGTGTGGCGGGGCTGAATCCGGCCCAAGCTAATTTGAACTGGGAAAAATCGATGTGCGGGCGTGGGATAAACAGAGAGGAACAAATCCGCTCCGGAGGAAAACTTGATTGTGCACCTGATTATGTGGCATGTGCTTGGATACTTGGCCCAAGCCAAATTGAGGGCAGACTAGGTTAATCGGCCAGCCATGGTGATGCAGAACCAATCACGCATGCCATATCATAGCCCCCTCTCTCGTGTCTGAACCAACCGAGTCAAGCTGTGTTTCGTTGTGCTGCTGTGTGAGATCTGGTTGCTGGTGCCGATGTGCCTACATCAGGCTGCCGTGATTGGTGCCAGCTCCGGATCGCCTATGTGACGCTGAAGGGGGATAACCCAGAGCTACAAAAAATAGACATGAAAATACTAGAATAAGCAAAGAAACAATATAACTTATAAACAATATAACTTATATAACTTATGAAATACAAGAAAGAAACAATAAGAGAGATATCTCGAGCAATAAGAAATAGTTTTGCAAGTTTGACATTGAAGTTTTACACAGCCCGTATTTAAGAGTTAAATCCCAATAGGTTCACACGTGGTTTCCAAATTCAAAAATATAACATTTGAATGTCAATGTCAAAATATAACATTTAAGAGAACCATTGGCACAGTCGCTACTTCCATGCCAATGGTTCACGCAACTGTTGGGAATCAGCAGATTAGTCATGTACAGATTGATAGGGGCAGTGCTGTCAACCTCACAGAAAAAAACTTAGCATCACTCAATTATATCGTGCTCCTTATGGCATCAAATTAGCCAATGGTCACATCAAGCGCCCTCAAGGCGTCACCCCTATTCTCCAAATCAGCATTGGTGACCTCAGGATTCTCGTAAAGTTTTAGCATGAGATCTAGATAGATGAATCTCTTAGCAAAAATGCAGGAAAATATGAAAGTACCAGAACAAATTATTAGAATCAAAGCAAATTTGAGAGATCGGATCATGCATGCCTTGGTTGGTTACCTATACTTCATTGCAAATAATCGGGCCGATTCAAGCGTGATAGGCTTATAGAGCTAAGCTTTGAATCGGTCTCGACAACCAGCACGAGGGGACCGGTTAAGCAAGAACATCTGAACTTTAGCTGCTTTTACTGACCAGAGGCCCAGTGCAAGACTTCCCCAAAACTAAGAAGCAAAGAAAAATAGATGTAAGACCTCTCTGTGCCTGCATCCTGGATCAGCATAACAATCCCGCCAGTAAGATAAACTAGTCAGAAATTCGCAAGTTCGATAGAGTAGCCAGAGATTTGCCACTCTTATATTAGAGCTTTTGAGGAGAAAAATTGATCAAAGAGACGCCCTAGCATGCTGGATGGGCTTCTACATGGCACGCCCGATTGCATAAAAGCATCTTTATTTTAGAACCAAAAGCGCAATATCCTTTGCACAAGTCCCGGATCTCTCAAAACATGGCTGCACTCTGTACTCTTGGATGATCTATATGAGGGGACTCCAAGCCCCCTCGAACAAGCCCTGGAGCAAAAGGCATGAAAACCAAGAGCATCAACTCACAAATGCATCTCACATTCATTCAATCGACAATCATCTTAAAACTCAAAACACCAATATGCATTCTTAGCACGTAGAACACTCTACTCCAAATTCGAGGATCACTAAGAAAAACACACACGAAACCAACATGCATGCATAGACAGATAAGAATAAAGCTTCCATGGTACCTGCTGGTACAAGATGCTTGCTAAAAAGTTCTCTGGCACCTGCTACAACGCGCCCGCTAACAACCAAGTATATAATTTTATTGTGAGAATCCAAGAGTAGAATCATGTAAGGAAGTGGAAGAGAGAAGAAAGACTAAAGAGGGACAGGGAAAAGAAGAGAAAAGCAATGGGCAATGAGAGAAGTGTTGCTGTGAGAAGACGTCGATAACCGGCCTCGAATATAGACTTAAATAATGGCTCGTCCACTTGGAGAATGGCGATCCGAGGGCTCGGTCGATGCTATTATTATGATTGCAATGAAGGGAAGACGACTTTGATTTCACAATTGCCCGGCAATGAATCGTAATAATTTCATTTAATGACATAATTTTCACAAGTTTTGGCGAGAGATTTATGTACTTGTTCGATGAAACCGAGTTTTGTCTCAAATTTTAAGATAACTTTGATGACTATATTGAAAATAAAAATGAGTTTGTATTTTGGTATTTGCCAAAATACCGAGAATTGTCCCCTACTTTTGAACCAACAGAACAACATGGCCAACTGTTATAACCCCCAGGTGGCTTGGTCAACTTCTCATCCTGCTTGAAATTGCCATATTAGCACATTTGAATTCTGCATATGTTGCTACACATGTAAAAATGATAGGTGCTTTTCCTCTGTCCAAAAAATTACTCCAATTTATACAATCCAGCATACTTGCAAGATAAAATGAATAAAACACTATAAATATACCATGTAGTATGTGGGATATAAGTGCCATATAACATATGCCTTCTTGAATATTGTGATAGTGCATTTGGCGGTATATCTGCAAGTTAAATTACTTTACAATCAACTACAGCATGATTTGAAATTGTAACTGTCCTAGCCACTTGATAGACTAGCATACGTATTCATGTATGTATGGATATGCTTGACATGCATGCAGGATGGAACTAAAAAATAAGCAAAGACTTAGATAATAAAGAGGCATTGGGGAAAAGGAAATTTAAAAGAATTTTTTGCAAAAGGAGATCACCTGGAGCATGACACAGAGCAGGAGATTGTACCAGGAGGATTAGCAGGAGACGCCAGATCCTAGTATTGTATCGGATCTTTATCTTCTTCAGGTGGGGATTTGGATTTCCATTGATTCAATAGAGATTTGTATATGTTGTCATGATTAGATCCATGCATGCTTTCATAAAGGCTTCAGGGCTATGTATAATCTTGAGAAGCAGTGGCTTAAACTAGATAGCTTGCAATCACATAGGCTGCAATCAGATTGTAGGATGTTGGATTAGAGTTGCACAAGGACAAAAGACCAGTGCTCTGGAATCAATCTTGGGGTTTTCATGCCTTGTGAGATAACTTTAGTATCACCTTACGTGAATCTGTGAAAGGGTATTTGTTAGTATTGCGTATGGATTGGATTGAATAGTACTGGCTAAAAATTTGAATATGATATGCACTGGTTAACTCGAAGAGCAGCAAGAGCAGGAGTAAAATCATGTGAGTCATGTTAAAATTGCTATTAAAGTGCCATTTTTGATGAATCAAAGGCCGTTTTTATACAATCAATGGTTGTTGCTGTTCTTTGGTATAAATTGAAGAGCTAAAAGAGAAACTCCAGACTGTTGAAGGTGATGAGATCAAGTTGGAAAACTAGCCAAAATTGCTCAGAAAGGGCCAAATTCAAGGTAAAAAGGGTCGATTTGCCCTGGGAAGGACCGGATCAGAGAAATTGAAGTCTTTACGAGCTGCTGATTGTGCGGAATGAGTCGTTCAATGTTTTTTTTTGTTGATGCTTATCTTTGTTTTGTTATACGTTGTTATATTTTATGCTTTGTGAGATTTCTAATAATTAGTGGAAGGCTATGACTATAGCATTAATAACATACGTAGGGGCTAGCAAATTAGTTGTAGGAAGTGTGATGAAATACTGATGCTCCACACCTCTCCTTTTCTGTGGGTTCCTCTTGCCTCAGACATATTTGCCTTTGGTCGCCCGGCTTTGCCTTTCGGGCGTAGGCCCGTTGGACTCGGGCTGCAGTGTCCATAGAGGATTGGTATTGGTATTGGCATGGCCAACTGGCTCCTTGGGAGTTTTTTCAGGCCCGCTTTCGGCTTAAGAGCAGTGATCGAGCTATCTGGCAGCAAGTGGCCTCCTGTATTCCACTGCATATTCCTGTTCTCCTCCAGGGAAGGGTGGTCTCTCAGATTTGGAAGGTTCATTCGGAGGTCGATGAGTCATGTTTTGTTCGTTCTTGTTACCAGACGTTGGTTATTCATGATACTTTACCTCCTTCTGACAAGTGGGCACTGAAGCTTCAGGATTCCTGTTGGCGCTCCGTCTGGACATGGACTTAGAAACTCTCTCCCCCCACCAAAGGTTAAGGTTCTCTTGTGGCAAGTGGTGCACCGCTGCATTAGGGTAAATGTTCTTGTGCATAGATTTAAGCCAGCTGTGAGTTTTCTTTGCCCTTGCTGTGGCCCTCATCGAGAGTCCATTGAACATTGTCTAGTCTTGTGCCCAAATTTGCAAGCTACATGGGATTGGGTCAGAGCATTGTTCCGGATCAGGATATGTAGCCAGAAGATACTTCTTCATGTGTTTCCAGCTTCATGGTCCTCTCCTAAGAAGCAGGCTTTCCATCTGTGTAAGGCATGGTTGGTTATTCCAGAGTTTTCTTGTGTTTACTGGCCTAGAGGAGACAAAGTTTTGCATCTGGCGGGATATTTTGCACATTGTAAATGCGAATGGGGAGTTTGCACAGTGATTACTAGAGGTGATTGGAAGTTTACGCACTAGTTTTTTAGTATGGAGTGTTGAGGTGTCTTTGTCCCTTAGGGGCATTCTTTTTCCTCACTACTCGTCTTGTATCATTGCCATTCTTTTAATATAAGTGTCTCAGTTCTTCAAAAAAAAAAATTAGTTGCAGGAAGCACAGCTATCAGTGACAAGAGGTCAGTATGGAACCCCGTCGTAATTCATGTATTAAATTTCGTAACTAAGGAATGGTAACACATAAGCTTAATACAAACCATTACATCCAACACTTTAAAATTAAAGTCCCCCTGAAACCCCCTTCGGATTGGGTGCGTATTCACACGGGGGTGCCTCCGAGCATCGAGAGCTATCAGATGGGCATATTTACTCAATATTCCTTGATCTAGACCGTAGATAGCGGTTCTCTTTTGTAGGTTTTTCTTGTACAAATTTTGATATACTATATAACGAAGTTTGTGAAATACTATAAGATTTGAGGCAATGTACTAAATGGTGTTGATTTTATACGTATTATATGATTTTAGGGGCTCTCGCTGCCCTACGTCACCTCCATCTGAATATGCACTCAAACCAAAGGGGGTTGAGGGAGGGGAGGGGAGGGGGTTTAATTTTAAAGTTTGGATGTAACGGTTTGTATTAATTCAAAAAAAAAAATTGGCCCCTTCGGGGCCTAGGAAAAGATGGTGCACAAATTAGAGAAAAGGGTATATATAGATATACAAAAAATAGACATGAAAATACTAGAATAGAATAGAATAGAATAGAATAGAATAGAAACAAAGAAACAATATAACTTATAAACAATATAACTTATATAACTTATGAAATACAAGAAAGAAACAATAAGAAAGATATCTCGAGCAATAAAAAATAGTTTTGCAAGTTTGACATTGAAGTTTTACACAACCCGTATTTAAGAGTTAAATCCCAATAGGTTCACACGTGGTTTCCAAATTCAAAAATATAACATTTGAATGTCAATATCAAAATATAACATTTAAGAGAACCATTGGCATTAAAAACCACCATAGTTTACAAGCTTGATACAAGAGACATCATTGATCAATTAAGCTTCCCATTGCAAAAATCTCCTTTGTATACCAAGCCCTTGCAAACTGCAAGGATGGAAAAGAGTACCATGTGTCATTGAAATTTTAACAAAGCAAACAAACAGTTTTGAACCAACAAGCTTTATTCAGCACTGCACATCTGAACCTGATCACTTCAAAGACTGCACATGCCAAACCTGATCACTCTGAGATATTTGAATGCGACAAGCATCTTAGATGGACTTACAAAATCTGTAAAGATTATAATAAAAGGGTGAGAATTGAAGGCTGCTTCAGATATCATGCCACGGACCTGTATATATTTTATAATCCTTCATTCTTGATTAGAAACTACAAAGCACTGAGATGTAAACAAAGCATCTAATAAAATAAATACTGTAATAATAACAGTTCGCTACAAACCCATGGAAGCAGGGGCATGAGCAAAAAAATTGAGATGGCAATTAAGTGGCAGTGCTGAAGAGGCCATAGAAGCAGGAAACTAAGAGCAAGATTGCATGTCGGCGGTGGTAACCATGGAAGCCGAAATGCATGATCCTAATTACGGGATTGAATTACAAAGAAAACCACTTAATGCCATACACTTCAAAAAGCTTACTGCAAACGCTTTCCAACGCACCAAAAATTGCTCAAAACGGACACCTGAGGTGGAAGATATCTGAGATTGAAGCAACGCCAAAACTGACGGTAACCATGGAGGCCGAAATAGATGATCCCAATTCCGGGACTGAAATAGAGAGAAACTTACCTGATGCCATACACCTTTCAAAAGCTCACTGCAAGGGCTTTCCAAGGCACTAAAAATTGCTCGAAACGGACATCAGAGGAGAGAGATATCTGAGATTGAATCAGTGCCAAAACCCTAGCCCCACTTAGCTGCGCCATCACCAAATCAGTCAAGCCTTTATCTAATATTCACATACAACCACACAATCTCTCTTTTTTTAGCCTTTATCTAATATTCACATACAACCACATAATCTCTCTTTTTCTTTTGAAAATCAACGGCCAATAAAAAGTGCACTCTAGAAATACTATTTGATACAGGCAAACCCTGGATCCTTCTTCAGCAGTTCCTTGCATAGCCATGGAGCAGCAGGAAAGCCGAGTCTGAGGGATCTAAAGCTCTGAAACGGCAGCACTGCAAGGGGTATCAGCTATGTCTGACGAAGAGGGAATCAACAAGGCAATAGGAAGTGATAAATACAGAGGAGGGAGAATTAGAGTCGGGCGCCATGGTCCCAAAATATAAAGCACATAGCGACACAGGATTTAAAACCGTTGCAAGCAAGGCCCGGAGAGGTGTTCAGTGACGGCTTGTGCTCTTCTTGTGTGGAGGGAGATGCGCTATCGCCATCTATAGCACTGCATACTCTGTTTTTAATTCCGGCTCTTGGCAGCGGAAGATAAAGCATGACGATTAGCAAAAGAAATGAGGGTCATATCTTCTAAAAAGCTCTGCCATAGCCTTCTTCTCACGACTCTTTCCGATTGATTCTTTTTTTCATGTATGCCCGATTCTTGCTGCCAACTCTTTCTGATTTTTTTTCGCATCTTTCCATGGTACTTTCTGCTGGGTGAGAACTACGTCTTACCAGCCATAGCCAGGAGCTTCGATGCTGTAGCCAAGATTTTGGGCGTTCTCCATAGCCATGGCATAAGTGTACCAAATCTCAGCAGTGACACATGGCCTAAATCTCTCTTGTTTTTCAAAGGTATGTACCAAATCCCCTCCCCCCCTTTTTTAAATTTCAAATTTCGAATTTAAGCATAAGCGGGATATAGATTGTACGTAACAAAGAAAGGCGGGGTATAGCGTGGCCAATGGGATATTTATCTAAGGCCAATAGGTATGGATTAAAATCTTATATATAAATTCTAATGAAATAAATTCTAATGCCATATGTTATTATATATTATTTTAGCTCATATTATATTATTTTAGATCATCTTATTATTAAAATCCCATTTTTTTCAAGCAGAAAAAAAGTGGGACATCAATGGGATATTTATCTAATGCCAATGGGATATCATAAAGTCTATATTATTTTAGGTCATATTATATTGTCTAGCTCATCCTAATATTAAAGTCCCATTTTTTTCGAGCATGCATTCATTTTGTTTATGTATACATAGAAAATGCATAGGATATGGTGTGCATTAGAAAATGCATAGAAAATACATAGAATATGGTCCAATTAGTTATGTTTTTTGCTCCATAATATTGGAGATAGAAACTATGTTTGTAGGCAAGTAGATTTGTTTGATCATGTTGCATATTTGATCGCATATATGAGTCTAGAAAGATCCTCAAGTTTTTCACTCTAAGCTGCCTTTTCTACAGAATTGGCCCACAGACCTGCGTTTTTCACTCTGAGCTACCTTTCTCGACTCGAGTCGAGAAAGACCCTCAGACTTAAGTTTTTCACTCTAAGCTGCCTTTCTCGACTCGCGAGTCGAGAAAGTTCCTCAGACCTGCCTTTCCCACAGAATTGGCCCATAGACCTGCATTTTCCACTCTGAGCCCCCTTTCTCGACTCACGTCGAGAAAGGCCATCAGAGGGCTCTTGAGGGTCGAGAAAAGCCCTCAAAAAACTTTTTTTTCCTACTTAAAAAAATGGCCTCAGACCTACTTTCTTCAGAAATGGCCATGGAAAGACCCGTTCATTGATGAAAGAGGACGAGAAGAGGTTGGTGACATGCATTGGTCAGAGGCTAGCGTATTCAGATTTCTATTATCTTCAAGTTGCTCTCGTGGCTTGGAACACCTCGGACCTTGCTCTGCATGCTGTAATATTTGTGTCAGCCCGACCGTCATGGTATCTTCAACCATTGTAAAATACAATGTAATGAAATTATTTATGAATAAAAATTCAAGGCAGATCAACTAATTTATTAATAAAAAATCTTTTTCAACTAGAACTTTGGTTTCAATCTGTAATGAATTTCCTTTGTTTGAGTTGTATTGTTCTTGTTCTCGACTCGCTATCCGAGAAAACTGGGAGAAAGCTCGGACCCACACTAAGAGACAAATATTTGAATTAAGGGCAGTTTTCGAGTCGGAGCTCTCCTTTTTGTGTAAAATAACAGGGTTTCGAAAAAAAGTGGGAATGGAATGAGACCCACTTTAATTAAATAGTGCTTATATACATTTCCATCATGTTTGAGTGCCTCAAATCCCTGTTCTTTCAGATAACTATCTATCCATTGTCTGGGAGATTGCTTTAGACCATAAACTGCTTTCTTTAGTCTCCAGCACTTATTCTTTCCTTCCTCATACCCAGGTGCTTGTTTCATAAAAATTTCCTCCTCAAGCTCAGCATTTAAAAATGTTGTGCTAACATCCATATGATGTAGCTCCAAGTCACAAGCATTTGCCATGGCAATGAGCATTCTAATGCTTGTCAACTTAACCACTGGAGAGTAAGTCTCTTCATAATCAACCCCTTGCTTTTGAGAATATCCTTGGGCTACAAGTCTCGCCTTATATTTAGTACTCCCATCTGCATTAATTTTTAGCTTATAGACCCACTTGTTCCCAACAATATTCTTATTTTTTGGTATATCCACCAGCTCATATGTTGAGGTTCTGTCAAATGCATTAATTTCCTCTTCCATTGCTTCTCTCCATTTGCTTGCATTTAAGCTGTTCATGGCATCTTCAAATGTCTCCATTTTCTAAAACCATTAGAGCTTCAGTTATGTCCCCTTTATTCAACCTGCTACTTCTCCCATTCCTTTGTCTTCCACAATCTTCAATGTTTATGTTTAAATCATCCTTTAATTTTTCACTTTCTGTTTTCCTTTTCTTGTGCCCATCATTTTCATGAAAACTTTCTTGATTATTTTCCACATTTTGATGGTGTTCACTCTCATCTCTTTCCTCTTCTTCTTCACTATCATTTTCAAAATCCTCAAATTTTGATGAATCTGAAGGTTCACTTAATGTATCCGACTTCTTATCTTCCTCTTCTGTCATGTATTTTGTTAACTCCTTTTGTTCATATTCTCCACTCGTTCCCCTTGGCTTATATAATTCCTTTTCTACAAATTCAACATCCCTGCTAACTACAATCCTCCTTGCTGCAGTGTCATATACCCTATACCCTTTCGAATGTTCATCATAACCTACCAAATAGGTTATTAGTGATCTATCATCAAGTTTCAGCCTTTTCTCTTCTGGTATATGTGTATAGGCTAGACATCCAAATGCCCTAAATTTTTCATAGTTTGATGGCTTTCCTGTCCACAATTCTTCTGGACTTTTTCCATCCAATACCCTTGTTGGTAAAACATTTTGAATTACAACTGCAGTCTTAACTGCCTCTTCCCAAAGAAAATTAGGAAGTCCAGAGTGTTTTAGCATGGCTCTGACTACATTTAATATGCTTTTATTTTTTCTCTCAGCTATGGCATTCTGCTGGGGAGTATAACTGCAAGTATATTGTCTCTTTATCCCTTTCTTTATGCAATAGGTTATGAATTTGCCTGACATATATTCTCCTCCCCTGTCTGATCTGACACATTTGATCTTTTTCCCTGTAGAACATTCTACCTCTGCTGCAAATAGCTTAAAAGCCTCAAAAGCCAAATTCTTGCTTCTCAAGCAATAAACTCTTGTTTTTCTACTATAATCATCAATGAAAGTTATAAAATATTTCTTACCTGAAATTCCTGTTATGTTCAGTGGTCCACAGAGGTCTGTATGCACGAGTTCCAAGACATCTTTTGCTCTTTCCTTGGATCTTGAAAAAGGCAACCTGCATTGTTTCCCTAACATGCATCCTTTGCATACATGATTGACAATTTTGCTATTAGAACTTTGTATCAGTCCTTGATTTATTAGATACTCAATATTTTTAAAGTGTGTGTGATCAAGTCTTTCATGCCAGCACAACATATCAGGAATGGTAGCAACATTAATGCTGTTCAAGCAGTGAGGATCAATTCCAAACAAATTTCCAACACGCTTTCCTAAAAATTTCAATTTATTTCCTTCATAAACTTTACATTCAAGTTGTTCAAATACAACTTTGAACCCCATATCAACCAGTTGACAAACTGAAATTAAGTTCCTGACTAAGCTTGGAACACCTACCTCTTCCCCTTGCACTCGTGTTTCTTCCTCCCCTTCCTCTTCCTCTTCCTCTAGAGCTGTCTTTTGGTGTGGAGCAAGTAGAAGCATAATGACCTCTGCCTCCACAATTGTAACAGTTTATTTCCTTTGTCAAGTTTAGGCAATTTATCTTTATATGCCCATGCTGGTTACAATGGTAACAAGGTCCAATTCTGCCTCGATTTTCTCCTCTATTCTTTCCCTTTGTAAATAGTATCTGACTTGTTTCTTCTTCATCAGTAACTTTATTCTGTTCTATTTCTGTTTTCAACATCCTTTCAGCTTCTTCTCTGGTCCTTGCTATTGTCCTTATGAATACTGCTATATTTCCTAAACTTGTCACACTTCTGGAGATTGCAAGAACTTGTTGTTGTTGATAATAGGTTACCCCTGCACCCTCAAGATCTGCAATAATATTATCAAAGCTTTGTAAGAACTCATTCACATTACTCTTGTCAACAAGTTTCAACCTCCGTAATTCATTTTCCAAGACATCAATCTGTGAAGAAGTCTTCTCCTCATATGTCATCAGCAAATATTTCCACATGTCTCTGGGATGTTTTCCTCTTAGTTTCAGTACAATTCCAGAACTCACTTTACTTATTATGATGCCTTGAGCTTCTCTTAACTTGGTCTGACTTTCACTGCCTTCACTTGCACCAGAGGTTACACTCACCTCTCTGCCCTCTTCTCCAGCCATACTCTCTGCTTCTGCTGTGGAACTTCCTTCTTCAGCAACATTTGAAGGCTTTTACTTAACTTCTTTCACAACTGTATTAGTTGGCTCAACAATTTCCCATAAATCCTCTACTTGCAACACATGCTTAATCTTCTCTTTCCAAACTTGAAACCCTGAGTCTCCCTTGAATACTTCAATAGCATTCAATAAGCCTGCACCAAACGGTTAGACATTTTCTAGCTCTGATACTAATGTGAACAAATTAATTGGTCTAGCATTTTCTCTAATTGGTCAAGACAAAATGTCTAGCTTACTCAACATTAACATCTTTAAAATATCAAGTTCAAGATGCAAACATTTGCATTTAACTACTGCATAACTTAGCAAATAAATCTCATCGCATAAGCACTACAACCATGTTAATCACAAGGTATGCTTCAACACTAACCATTGTCATTCTTTCAAGCAATAACCATTGAAGATAAAATCAATGGTCATATAGAGCCATATACCTTATTCTCAAATTACCTTCACAAAAACAGACCTGTTATTCTACAATGGCTGTCGCATAGAATAGTCACGAAACCCTGTGCATAAATCTAAATCAATCTAGCTTCTTAGTTTTATAATGGACAGTTCCGGCAGTGCTGGAACCACCCAAGTCTTCCGGATCCATCTTCGATCTTATCCTTTCAGAAGTTTAGATCAGAAGAAAGTTTCTACTTTCGAAAATGGTGTTTGCCTCCAATTTCTTTGATGCCAAAAAATACCATCAATAATATATGTTCACATTTTCAACCATAGGTCGAAATATATGAATATCCCATATTCTTCACACCATGAAATATCACACCCACTCGGATGTGGATAGGCTGGACCCCTATGTCGATCTATATGATGACATACAGCAGCATAAGCAGTTGGGCAGTGGCATACTCCTTGGAGACTTCAATGCGCGCACCGGGGTAGAACAACCCATGAGATTTGATCCACTGATGATATATTGCAGTTGCGTCCTGCAGAAGGAGCTTGGCCACGGACATCAGATGACAATCAGGTCACGCGCTATGGTCGACAGTTGCTTCTGCTCTGCAGTATCTTTGACCTGGTAATCTGCAATGGACTGGCACAGTGGCCTTCCACCCGCATGAACACTGGTAGATTGTCTAATGGTGGACCACGTTGCCATGTTACTTTAAAATAGACCGTGTGAAAGGTGTGTAAGTGCCAAGGAGAATCAAGTAGGTCGTCTTCATCTTAGATAATCAAGTTGTTTCACTTGAACTCCATCATATCAGGTGAACTCTTCTGTCTCCATTTGTCTGTTAACTTCAACTTCTGATCATTCAGTTAAATTTCAACCTGACAAATGTTTATGAATAATAAGTTGTGAGCTGAACAATACTCTCACAACGTCAACATGGTAAGGTTGTATGGGCAACCTCGGGAAGAGAAAAGTCTAGGCACATGTTTAGTAATTGTCTAATGAACACACATGTCATGGTCTTTACATTGTCTCATTGTTGTTTTGTTATGTATTTGGATCCTCCGGGGTCGGACTTCCAAGTTCGGTGGTCTGGGTTATTCCGGCATGACTCCTGTTCTATGTTCTCTGTATTGTGCTCAGTGACACTGGGCGTTAGTTCTCCTGGCCAGAATTGCTACGTCAGTAAACTCTTGTGAACTCCCATGGTAAGAGGTCCTTCAGTGCCAGACGTGGGCTGGGAAGGCTATCTTTATCTGAGGTTCACCCTCCCCACCACCACCTCTGGGGGCTTGGAATGTAAGTTGGCTGGGCAACATGCTACTAACGAGACCTATGTGTCTGGCTGAGCTACTCATTGTCCCCGAGTTTGTTTATGATAGTTCGGTACTCTGGTTATGTTCTTTGCTCCTGATGTTTATGTTATTTTTTGTTGTCATTGTTTAGCGTTGCACCATAGGTTCTTGTGTCTTTGAGTTGTTATATTTGTCATCCAATATTGCAAGATGTTCTATGCATGCAAAAGCAGCTATGGGATCCCCACTTAGTCATGAGGATTAACCCCCTTGAGTGCATTGTGCAGTGAATTAGCAAGCAATGGTCAAGCTAGCGGCAACAATGTAGCCGGGGATCGTGATTGGGTTCTAGAGGA
This sequence comes from Isoetes taiwanensis, assembly GCA_021234155.1. Classification (NCBI taxonomy): domain Eukaryota; kingdom Viridiplantae; phylum Streptophyta; class Lycopodiopsida; order Isoetales; family Isoetaceae; genus Isoetes; species Isoetes taiwanensis. The sequence goes on from JAJEKV010000062.1 coordinate 5,118,416, forward strand.
GAAGCTCTTCGTTAAATTGCTCAGCTAGATCTTGTGAATGTGATGATGATAGTGTTAACTCTTAATATTATTGTATTTGATAATGGATATACTATGGTTGATCTCTGATTATTATGAGTAAGAAGATTCAATTCTTCACCAATACTATCAGCCTAGAATTAGTGCAAGTTTAGACAAGATCCCGAGTTGCCAGGAGGGTCAACTCCGCAGGCTCGTCACAGAAATGAGCATCCAAGTGGTAAAACATGCATCATGTTAGATAAACATCAATTAACGACGACGAATAGAACAGAACGAATCAATAACTTGCAAAAACATCATACCTAATTCGTGCAAAAGATATACCTTATTTTTGAAGGATGCATAAACTAAAAATCAACTTGAGCATCTCCTCCAAAACATCTATACCACTATCAAATAGCATGAATTTCAGAACAAATGTCTAGCAAATAACTATCTAACTTATAAGATTGGATTATTTGCAAAAATCAAGAAGCTTACATACTATTTCATCACCATTTTTATCTGTTTTATTTGGTTGCAACATGGCTTGCTCACTAGCCAAAGCACCAAGGCAATAAAGAGCAAGCATTTAGAAAATGCGAACACAAGATTCAGCACATCAAATCCACGCACCTGATACCAAACTTCTTTGTTGTGCTGGTTCCAATGAGATGTTTTGTTAAAGAAGAGACCAGCTTGAGATGATGGTCAAACCCTCCAGCTCATATGAAAGGAAGCAAGGCAGGTATGGAAGGAAGCAAGGCAGGAGCAGACCTACATTTTGGCGAAGGAAAACCTGATCAAATCATCGTACATCAAATCATTATACACAAAACCCAAATAAAACCTAACTGCAAGGCAAAAATAGCTTGAAAGAAAAAAAAAGCACCGGAGGTTGAGGACCGCACAGAAGGGAATTTTGTCCATGCAGTTGTGCCAAATCTGGCAAAGCTCTAGTTGTGATTTTTCTGTTAGTCCTCTACGTCCTGCTACAGGACTATTCATGCACACCACGGATCAGGGCAGGAATAAGACACCAGGTCAAGGTCAACCATCAGGAAGTAGCCCTCCTCTGAAGACCACGACAAAGACCACGCCGAAGAAGAGACAGAGAACAGATAAATGAAGGCCCTGCAGAAGTACAGTCATCACAGCGCGTGATTCCATGCACATAAAGAAGGTACTGCAAGATTTCTGGGAAATCAGGCTTTGATTCAGGAGTTGGTAGCGAGATCTGCTAAACATCTATTTTGGGCCCAAGGCCGTTGTACTATATATATGAGTAGAGTTAGAACTCAGGTTTTTAGATGAGTTTCAGTCCTTGTCTCTAGTCTTTCTCTCGATTTTCGAGAGCTCGTGTACACTTAGTGATATCAAGGAAGCATCATTATCTTCACTGTTTGTTGTTCGATCTTCCTGTTTCATTCTTTCTGTTCCTTTGCAAATCCCGCATAACACTCAGCCAGGATTCTCCTATTTGATCCAAGGGTCCTCACAGAGGGCTGTCTTACAGGAGATCCCGAACCCAGACCCTAAACAATCTGCCATCCACTTTTATGATGTCCAACTCTCGAGTTGCCTGCATTAATTGTTATTCCTTCATCCTATGCCCGTCTGCCATTATTACTCGTACCTTCACCAAGCTGTCACATCCTACCGTTCATCCTTGTTCATCTCCATGTTCCTTTGCTTTTCCTTTGCTGCTTGGGGACTTAGCCAAATTTTTGCCTCCCAATCGTCTCTTTCAGATCTGCTGCCATCTGGCACTATCAACGGCTCAGCTTCTCCTCCTCAAACACCTTTCTGCAACACCCGCGCACCCTAAACCTTTTCGCATCTCTTTCGTCCTCCGTCTTCCGCTCTCCGTCCTCCAGCTTCTTTCCTTCTCTTTGCTCATCGTTATGGCTGCCTCGTCTAAGTTCCCCACTCTTCAAGTTACAGTCCCCAGGGATCCAGCTCTTTTTGAGTCGGTGGTTTTCTCCACTCCCACTCTCCGAGATCCTTTGGAAGGTCCAAGTCGCGAAGTTGCAGAACGCACAGGATTATTTGAGTTCTCTCGGCAGGAGCTCCCGGCGCCCAATCCACTTCAACTCAGACAGTTTGTTGCTCATCTGGTCAAGACCAATGCCGGCTATCTCAAAGAGGTTAATCAAACTCGTATCCTCCTCACTCTGACTCTTCTGGCAGAGGTGTTTCAATTGCCCATCCGCACCCCTTCCTTAAATTGGGCTGCTTTGGAGGATTAGGATGTCACCAAGTATGGCCAAACTCCTTATGCGGCCACCATTCATAAGCTCACCAACATTGCCAAACCTCATGAAGGCTTTGTGCAGTTTTTGTGGCGCAAGTTCTTTGGGTACTCCATCAAGAACACCCATATCAACAAGCAGTTCTTTCATACTGCTATCATGGCCATTCATTCTCCGCATCCTATTGATTAGCCTCAGATTTTGTTCCATCGGTTGTGTTACGAAATTGATAGAATCCGTCATTCTCCTGCCTCTGGCTTAGAATCTGCCATGGGTGCTCACATGCAAGCACTCATCGACCATTGTCTTCCTGTTCCAAGTCAGGGTTCTTCTAGTAATCTGGATACAACTTCTCAAGCCTCCACTCATCAACCAGCCAACATCATTTCTACTGTCAAAAACCTCCAGGAAGAAATTTCCCGTCCCCAACCATCTTCATCTCCTCACCGTCAGCAACAACGCGAACCCATCATCAATGTTCCATCCTCTCAGTCCACAATAATCTAAAATTCCCGTTCTCAGCAAGTCTCTTAGAATACCCCTTCCATCCGGCCACACCAGTCCTTACCAGTTCAACCCCTGCAACCTCCACTGTCCCGATGCGCCCTCTATCAGTATCAGCAGGATGTCCAAGAATGTATGCTCAAACTCCAAGACTCTCAAGAAAATCTTATGAATGGGATCCAACATTACATGGATTCCACGGATGCTCTTCAATGTGATCTTCAGGCTGCCGCAACACAAGTTCAGTCTCTTGAAGAAAGTCTCCAAAATAAGCACGCTGCCCTGTTACAGACCCGTGAGGCTCTCCAAGCTGAACAAGAAAGGACCACCACGCTTGCAGATTAGCAGATTCAGTTGCAGACCACCATTCAGGAACTTCTGGCCCAGCTCAAGGATAAGGATAAGCTCCTTACTGATCTTCAAACCATGTATACAGATCTCTCCAAAAATTACAACAGTCAGTTACAACAGGTTGCTCTCCGTGATGATCGCATATCTCTTCTAGAAGGACAAGTCTCAGACTTCCGGACTTCGAGTCACGCCCTTACAAGCTCAGGTTGTTGAAGCCCAAAAACAGAAGTTGATTGATGACATTGAAATTACCAGTCTTCAACTTCAACTCTCTACTCAGGCTCCTTCCTCTTCACATGCCACGCACTCACACCGTCCATTCCGTGATCAGTCCCGTCTCCTCACGGACAAAGATAACAAAATCCGTGACCTCGAACATCAGATCACCCAAGCTCTCCAGTCTGCTGAAGAAGCGCAGAGTCAACACGAGACCTACCTACAGCTTGCTATGACAATTCCACGGGATTACTCCACTCCCTCAAGTTAATTAGATTATTTTATCTCACGCGTCATCTTTTCCTTCTCGAGTGGTATTCTGCAAACGGCAAAATTCATGAGCCCCTCAGCAGCACCGATCTTCTCACTATATGGCCAGATCTCTTCATTGAGGATAAAGGACTCTTCTATGGTCTCTTGGTATATGGCCTCCTCACCTGCGACGATCCTGAATTTTTTATCTTCCGCCTGGTACAGCCGATGCCTTATGTCCTTCATGAGTTCTATCTGGCCGATACCATCGACAAGTTCGATGATAAACCCAACCGGATATTCTGTAGCAATGAACAGGCTCAATGGTTGTTGTTACCAGAGAACACATATTTGCAGGATCCAACTCAAGTCACAGCTTTCAAATTGGAGTATATGCCAGAGCTTGCTAATCATCTTCCTCTCTGGATTGCAGAGACTCTGCAACAAGTCCGTAAGAACTTGTCCGAGGACATGGGTATTCAATTTGCCCAAATTTATTTGCAACATCTTGGTGGATATAACACTCTGCGTGTATATCTGGACAACCACACTATCCTTGTATACTTCCTTGTTCTGATTGGGAACAATGGTGTCAAATCTTGGATGCTGATCTCGTTCGAAAATTCAGAGAGCAGGCTCAGAAGCCCACGATGCAGCCCCAACCAGATACTCATCCGTATGCATCTCTGGGAGCGCCACTACGCCGTCGCTATCTCACCTCTGACTGGTATCTCCCCTTTTGGACCAAGGTTCTGGACGGGCACGCTGACTGGACTCCCACTCAGATATCCACTGATCTCAGGTGGGATCCACGCTTTGTTTGCCGCTCTGTCTGGCAAGAAGGGGATACCTTGGAACGCACCAGCAATTGGATCTATATCCCCAATGAAAGAGGTTGGCAGACGCCTACTCACGTTGTCTGGGTCTCACTCAATTCTTGGAGCGTGCTGCCACCTCCCCAAATCCTTCTGTTCACCGTCAAGCCGGTTTTTGTGCTTCTTTGAAGTGCCTTATGTTGTGTTCTCTTGCACAGAAGCGCCCTATTTATTATTGCAACCCTAATGCAAGTGCCAGTGCCTTTGGCCTTCAGACATATCTTCTGATGGAGTGCCAATATGTCCCTGCGGAGGCTCAACGTGCCCTTGAAGACATGGTGCTATCTGGCTTTCTCATCGATGCCTCTCAGGCAATTGGCCTCAATACCCTTGAGGCTCTCAAGGAACGGCAGGAGCTTATCACGACCTACCACTCAGGCAACCGCCCCCATACCTGACAAGATGATTTTTCTGTTGCTGGGTTCCCGCCTCCTGAATCTGTTCCACCTTTTCTCTCCCTTGAGTGTCATTTGGTGGGGGGGGAGTGTTAGTCCTGTACGTCCTGCTACAGGACTATTCATGCACACCATGGATCAGGGCAGGAATAAGACACCAGGTCAAGGTCAACCATCAGGAAGTAGACCTCCTCCGAAGAAATTGTCATGAAAAGCTTGAGATTTGCAGAAGCAGACACTTTTATGTCCTTCCTCATATGCTCCATATTGAGATGCACCATGTGTGACAAAGTATTTTTGGGATGTGCAAGGGCACAAAATTTTTGATAAAAGAAGGGAAACAGAAAAGGACGAAATGATCAACACATAAATTTTTTTAATAGATATTCAGCAGATAGAAGATGAAAAAAGGGATCCAAACAAAAATGGAAAAAGGGGTCAAACAGTGGATTTTCTGATAATCTTGCAAAGAGGAGTGTTGTCACCACTCCAGCAATCCTTAACTGTGAACTGGGCTTGCTGCATTAAGAACGGGGTCTTGAGAACAGATTTACGAGAGTAAATTGATCAGCTAGCAGAATCATCAGCTGTTTTGGAAAAACAATAGCCTCCAAGCGAATACATGAATGCACTTGGTTGGGCAAACTAAGGAAATTTAAGAGGGAAGAATAGTATACAAAAAGTTTTCAAAATGGAGAAGCATGAGAGCTGCAAGACAACAGCAGAAAGTAAGGCTAAAGAAAATGATCACGAGTGAACCCGGCATAACTGCGCCACTGTTAATTGTGAGTTCTTGGCATACAGCCTGCAGCAGCAGTCTATGACTGTTGGATGCTACAAAGCTGCCATGCTCATGATCATAAAACAAGAACACGACAAACAAATATGTACAAAGAGTGAAGGGAACATGGCCAAATGAGGCTCTCCAAATTTGAGATAAAACCTGAGTACATCTGAAGAGGCTCTGGTCTAATATAGTGTAGACCGCAAATCTGAGCCCTACATCTAACTAAATCTAAGCCATACACTTAAGTTAACCTAAACATGCCAAGTGTCAGTCTGCCACCACTGACACCTAACATGTGCACAATGTTAACCACCATCTAGGTGGTTAACATTTTCTTTTTTCCTTCAACCAAGATAATGCTAGCCATAATAACACCTTGTATTGTAATTTGATAAGAGGACAGAAAAAATCTTAACGCAAATTACAACTAATAGAAAAGGAAAGGAGGAGAAGAAAAGCGAGATATGGTTTTGCACCTCAAACTGCTACTTATCAAATTCATGTATCAACGAGACAATCAGGACTCAAGATGGAGTTCTTTTTAGCCACCCCAAAAGTGGCTTGAATCATTCGATCTGTAACAGAACAGATCAAAAAATAAGTTATGGGGAAGGGGCCAGATATGGCCAGAACTGACGGAATATTACCTGGTGACGAAATGTTACCTGCTGCTATCTAGAATACTCGCCCCTGGCCCATCTTCTGGCAGGAGGTTTAGATGCAACCACATCTCTTCATCTGCACTCTAATTCTTATATAGAAATCGAAATATCAACTGCCCAAAGAAGAGAAAAATCGGCAATTTTGTAGCCACATTTCGCCCTGCTTGCCTTCCACATTCTGCCATGCGTTGCCATGGTCTTGACCACATAGCTGTCGAACGTGCCATATAGCTAGAAAAGTTTTGCCCTTTTTTAATGCGACATGTCAAAACAAGGTGTTGCGCACGAGGGGTTGCCCTCCAATGCCGCGAAAGTGTGTTTTCATGGTTTCTGTTTCATCATTTTGTGTTGGGTCCTTTTTGTTTGTCATAGGGTGTCATTTTCTTAGGGCAAGAGTTTTGTTTATGAAGCTATGAAGGTCAATTTATAGAACTGCAGGAGGAAAGAATAATATTTCAAACTAATTTACATAATCAATACTGTGCAACGAATAACTCTATGATTTACGGGTACTTGAGATATAGAACGGGCCGCGATGAATAAAGGGTTGCATTATGATTTAAGATACATAAAAGCAAGTTAAGATAAATTTGGGCGTTGACATTGTTATTAGTTTTTACGCGACATTCTTGCATTTCACCTCACATTCTTGAATTTTACCTCACAATGACAACCTTATTGGCTATTTAGTTGATCTTGTTAGCATATGTCGAATTATCTTCCTTAAATTTATCAAACAAACCTGGCACAAAGTGCACAAAGTGCATGACTCTCAAGTTTTGGCGAGTCTAGAACAAGAACAGTGGCATACAGATAAGTATATGTTTCAGCTTCATAAAGATAATGTTGGCAAAAAGGACTTTCATTTAAAGGCAAAAAAAAAGCATCTACTAGGCATGACCATATCAACCTTTTTAATTTGGAAATTTCCGGCATGGCCTAAAAGTTTTTGGTTTTTTTTTTTAACCGATTTTACTAAGATTGTTAGGTATTTCTTTGCCGGAAAATTTTTCCGTTATTCTAGAAATCGACTAAAAATCGACTATTGGGAAGTGTTGAGGGGTTTTTGGCGTTCGTCCATGCATGTTGGACGACGATTTGGTCCACAAATCCAAGTCCTTGGACTATGCACGTTGGACGATTTGCTCCACAAATCCAAGGAGTGGCGAGTTTCAGGTATCGAAGGCCTGCCATCCGAAATTGATGCCGATTGTATAAGAGTGAGTGAGAAACGAAAATGATCAGCAGTAGAGCAGTAGAATTTGAGATTGGAGGTGAGTATAATTTGAAAGTTTTTGATTTTTAGAATGGCTGGCAGTTCTGATGTGCGATGTTTTGATAATGTTCCTTGCTCTTCTTTTCGGTCTTCTGGTGCGCCCTCTTCTATTGATTCTGATGCTCCATGTTCTCATGTGCCCTCTTCTTCTGATGTGCCCTCTTCTATTGGATCTGATGCCCCATGTTCTGATCCTCCTTCCTCTGTTCCATGTTCCTTTTCAAGTAGCAGAGAGACTAGGATCATTCCTATTCGTAGTTTAAGTCCTTATATCCTTAATTGGAAGATTAAGTGTAGAGTGACCGCAAGGGTAGCATTAAAAAAATTTGCGTCCTCCAGAGTTACTGGCATTCTTTTCCATTTTGATGTCATGGATTTGGAATCATCTGAGATACGAGTGGTATGTTTTAATGCCTTGGCTACAAAATTTGATAGGCATATCCGAATTGGCAAGGTTTTGACTATATCAAAAGGGATGTTTAAGCCCGCAAATAAGATTTTCAATCAGTTAAGTCATTCGTGGGAATTGTATTTACAAGAGAGTTCTATGGTTGAAGAGTGTGAAGATGATAAAACTATTCTGCATCACATGTATAAGTTTGTGTCCATTGCAGACTTAGAATTTAAAGATAGGGATTCCGTGGTTGACGTTATTGGTGTTATTACTGAAGTAGAGGAGGCATCACGTGTGCATCGTAAGAATGGAAGCCCTGTTGATCGTAGAATTATTCATATGAAGGATGAATCTGGTAAGCAGATTGAGATCACTATGTGGGTGCAGGTGTCATTGCGAGAGGGCATGCAAATCGAGGAGGCTATGAGTGCGAATAGGGAGCCAATTGTCGCGATAAGAGGGGCGAAGGTGAGCGATTATGCAACTAAATCGTTGGTTACTCTTCAATCCAGCCAGGTGCAAGTAAACCCCTTCATTCCTGAAGCTAGGGCATTAAGGGCGTGGTTTGTTAAAGAGGGCAAGAAGAGTGTTTCTGTTTCTCTCACAATGACTGCACAGCCATTGGCTGTTGATGATTCTTTAAAATTTGTCTCCGAGCTATCTGAGGTGGCTCTTAGGGAAATTGAGAAACCAATGTTAGTAGAGTTAAGAGGCACAATAACAAATATGAAGCATGATCTATTGTACTATGCAGCATGCCCATTGAAATGTGGCAACCGCCAATGTCTGAAAAAGGTGAGGGCTACTGAAGATGGTCTATGGCATTGCATTAGCTGCAATGTTTGTGTGAAAGAGTGCTCATACAGGTATGTAATCTCGCTGCAGTTATCAGACCACACAGGAAGTTTATGGGTCACTGCTTTCCAAGATATAGGTGAGCAGATATTTGGTTGTACAGCAAAGCAATTAGATCTCTGGAAACTTACAGACATTGGAAGGTTTAATGCGATTGTGCAAAGAACATTCTTTAAAACCTTCCAGTTCAGAATTAGAATAAAGGAGGAGATATATAATGATGTGGAAAGGAACAAGTATATTGTGGAAAAAGTTGATGAGGTAAATTATTCGATGGGATGTCTTGCAATTTGATCGAAACAATCACGAGAAATTGTGTTAGGGTCAATTGTACTTATTCCGTATTGTGTTTAATGTGGATTTGTGAGTAGTGTAGAATATCCTTTCTTCTCACTTCCTTATGGGAATTTTGCCTATAAATTTAGTTGTGCACAATGTCACAACAGCTTATGTATTGAATAATTAAAAATTAAAACAGATGTATTTTTTGGATCGTCTAGATTGCACAAAATTGCAATATGAATCAGTTGTTACATTTTTTACCTCCATCTTTCCTCATTTTATTCATAATTTCAGTAGCAATCTAGGCTAGGTAGAGTCTTTTGCTTTCTAATGAAGGGGTTTTTACGATCTGTAATGATTTTCAGTGGAAACGATTCAAACTTCAATGTCATCTATGAGAGCTTGAACAAATCATTATTTGCCAACTTGAGGTAGCCGATCTCTTTTTTTTACTTATTCATTATTCTCATGCATGCATAATTCTTTGATTTTGGGAAGAACAATTAGTATACAACGTCCTCAGTAGGCTGCATTTGAGGTGCTTTCGAGGTATCAAATCTGTGCAGGCCCCTATTGTTCTTCTTCACAGGCTTTAGGATTTTAATGATGCAATGCTCATTCTTGCATAGGATCATCTAATTGTTGCGGTGGAAGATAGTCATAAATCATATCCATAAAGAGGCTTGAGATTCTTCCAAAATATGCACGAAAAAGAAATGTATCATGGACAACCATGCTTCTTTGCTTTTGCCAATCATGGTCACCGGAAGATGCCCTTAGTCTTTTCCAAAAATGCCTAAGAAGCATGTAATGTCATGGAACACTATGATAATGGCTTATGTTCAACGGGGAAGCTCAAGGAAGGCTGTTCAACTCTTTGAGCAAATGCCATTCGAGAGACACGATTTCATGGAATACACTAATATCGCATATTGTTTTCCATGTCCTTGTTTTCCATGTCCTAGAATCACATCCTTCTGTGATGACTCAAGTGCCTTATAGCTGCCCTGGCTAACTATGGCAATATCTGCCAACATAGGAGGCTGGCTTGCCATATTTAAATTAGCAAAGCAGTTCTTTCTCATCCATTAGGGAGTAAATATTCTTATGATCCACAAGACAGTGCATCAATTATAATAACTAATTCTCCTCTTTAATACAGATTATTCAAAGTGTAGGCTTTCTTGGGCCAGCCTTTTTCCTAACACAGCTCAGTGGTAGTTCCATGCACCATCTGCATGACCTACATGTGATCTACAATTCTGGCATCTATAAATGGGTCACATGATGCAATGAGAAGAGAAATCAGTCAGGAGGAACTTCAGAGAATTGAATGAACAAATGACATAAATTTAATGGTTGTAGACTTCAAAGAATCAGATGGCAACTAGAAACTTTAAGCATCAGTTATGTTATAGATCATGCGCATACAGATCGTGCACATACCTAGAAGATTAGGTTCTAGAGAATAGATAGGTCAGTTTGATGTAAAAAAGCATGTCTTAAACATTTCATAGAAGATATAACATGCGAATAGTACTGAAGGTTAAAAGAAACAAAAGCCTTGGTTGTAAAAATGATGGAAAATGATATAAGCATCTGTTTGGGATCGTTTGCAGAATCATGCCCCTTCTATTGCTCCTTTTGTCTGGGTACATGCATGCCTCAAAATTTTGCCATGCCAATAAATCAGAGTTTTTTCAAAATAAAGAGTTTAGTAGCACTGTTGGTGAGTTCAGCTCATGAAAGGTCTTGAAGAGGGCAAGCTCGGTACAAAGTCACCGCGTGAGAAAACTCTAGATTTTGACCCTGTCACACCATTGCCAAGGAACGAAACAGGTCCAAGTTCTCCAAAGCTCCATTCGCTGCAAGAAAAACTGCATAAGCTTGAAGATAGAATTGCAGAGAAATTAGGTAAAATGTCCAAGATCAGGGCTTGCATACAGGCTTTTGGGTTTTTTGATTGTTCATAAATGCCTACTATATAGATATACATAAAAACTGCTATAAAAGAGAGTAAAAAGCTTTGAAAGAGAGGTCGGCCGGAATAAAAGCCATAGCCAGATCTCCATACTTATATCTGCAGGTACTCTTAAGCTTTTTTACTTTAGTTTTCTTCTAGCAAAGTTCGAGGGAAGAAATAGAAGACTATAATTTTCGATTCTATCTATTTGTTGGTTCAAAGTACAACTACGAGTCTCATTTTCTTCACCATTTCGTTTCATTTGCTATCGAGAAACATTGACTCTAAGCTTATTTGTATAATCCACAGAGAATTTGTGCATGTTGCTTAAGTGATGTTAACTCTTTTAGCTATTACCATCTTTTTAGACTATTTGGACTCTCAGCCACTTCATGCAGACTTGCAGGACTATGAAGAAACATGACCAAAACATCACGCAACTATGATGCAGCACAAAGAATGAGTTGTTTTGCATTTCCTTAAATCTATAGACAGAGTCAGCCAACATCCGCATTTCCCATGTTCCGTACGTTTTCTTTATCTGTCAGTACTAACATTGGCAGATCCCTTAGTTGGTTTGAATGCAAATAGTTCATTGAGGTTAGGTAAGCTTCCACCATTTCCAGATCCTTAGATACTCTGAAAGTTCTAAGCGTTAATTGCACCTACAATTTATGAGCCACAAGACTATAATCATCTTTGCTTTGCCTATAAGCATCTTTGATTTGCTTCCAATGAAATGTTGGAAAGACATATCTGGATTCCTCCTTTTATATATGATAGTTCCCGTGAGGAAATCAGGTACAAGCCTCTTTCTTTGTTTGGATAAAGCTCGGGACCGGGATAAAGGCGCACTATGTAGTAGCTATTCCATAGTGTCTATTGAGCCTTAGATGCGTAGAAACTTAAATAAATGGCAAGGACCTCGGGTTTTGGAAATACTGGTGAGGCGGATGTTTGTGTCTTCATGTCCTCGCACGGATGAAGAAAAACCAGCTCGCCCTCTAATGAGGAGCACTAAAGTGCTTAGATTGCTCTTCTTGGCCAATCCAATTTTAAAGTGGGAATTTGAACTTGATGTTAGAAGACAATTTGGAAATTAGTTACCAAGATGGCATTATGGCAAGTTCCAAACTTAACATTATATTGTTTCATTGACCATGATAACATGGACCACTATTTGGAGCCAATAATAGCCCATATCTATCGATGCAATGGTAAAGAAACTGATCCTTAAAGTGTATGATTGCATGAAGGAGCTGGCTTGACATTCCGATTATAGCGGTGTTCTTTAAGGATATTACAATTGCATCGGGATAATTAGAAGTGTCGGTCAAAAATTGATGTATGAGACACTACCCTAGCTTATATTGTCTAGGGGTCTTTGAGCATCCCCTCACCAATTGGTTCTGATGAACCACTGTCATTCTCTGTTTATATAATCATCTTATTTTACCTTGAGGAAACCTTGAAAATTGTCTCAGTCTTTATAAAGAAATAGAATCAATTGTCCTTGCTTAATGATCTGCAACGCACTAGCGCATTTTGCAAGTGCAAGGCAAGAAAATCCTGTAGGTAGTGAAAACGCAATTGCGGATGTGGAGAAAAGAGGGGAAAATAAAGCAAGACATCATGATAGGAAAGCTCATTGGTGAATCACCGCCTAGGATGTCTAAGCTTTGTAGGCGCATTACAACTATTCACCTAGGACATTTCATAATTATTTTTATTTTATAGTGATCCTACCTGCGTAGTAATGCGTCTGTTTCTAGCAAGTTTGTGATTGGTTTTATGGTTTGGATATGCGGTGTACACAATAGCTTCGGCTTATGGCGGTCGAGAAAACTTATGAAGGCGAACTCTCTGCGATTGCGGTATGTTGCAATTACCAATTTAAGAACTTAACTAGAACATTTGTGTGTAAATGTATGTTCAGGGAAAAGTGCTCTCGAGAGATTTTGCTTCTCACTTTCTTGAGTAACAAGTAACCAACATCTGAGACATCAAAATCTTTCGGATGTATTGTAATCCTTCCACGGTGCGACAATTTCTAAATGTGTGGATTTAGTACCTCTAGCAAGATTCCAATACTACGGTGTAGTTTGTCGAAAACAGTCTATAGGTTGGCTTGAACGAATTTGACTAGGCAAAAGCAGTTATTTGCACTAGCACAAGATCTTAGTTGGAAACAAATTTAAACAATGACAATGTAATAGAGATGCTTAGTTTTAACTATTGCAACCATTAGAAATATCACGAACAATGTCATTGAAATTCAAAGGCTAATATTCTTTGTAGCAATGAAATATCCCGCTCAACCCGATAGCCCAAGCATCGGTATACACCGAAATTTGCAACAATGATTTTTCTGCCGATCTGCTAAACCAAATAACATACTCATTGTTTTATTTGTTGATCCGGCCGATTAGCCGGACCGAGCTCACCTGCTGTAGCCGGAATGGAAACTTTGAAGCTCCTGCGTTTTTCATGCCACTAGGGCATTGGACCGAGAATAACAATTCTAATTTTAACCCCATATAGATAAGACCACCTTAAAAATAAAAGGCCCGTATCTAGGACCATTGCATGCCCACCATTCGGATCATAACAATCCCACCTAATAATATTTTTGCATCAATCTTTTTCGTCCCTTTCAAACAGATGTGGATTCAAATTATAGCCCCTTCAGATAGTATGCTCATGATCACACAACCATGATTATGGTCAAGTACACTGCTCTGCAACTTTAACTTATAGCAATGTTACAGTTCTGAACTTCTATCTTCAAAATTGATGGCAGTAGAATAAACTGCTATAACATGACCTTAAATTCTTCATGGCTTTAGAGATAGATCCCAGTTTCTGCGCCCATTGGACTTGGTAATAATTCCATAGATAGAATCTACCACTGTCCATGTTCTCTGTCCCTGTACAATGCTGCATTAGAGTTATATAGTTCAATAACGTGAGATAAGCTTACGTACTTGCAAGGCAATAGACAAGTGGCCTCATATTGCAAGCCTTACAATTGCAAAAATGTAGCAAATGGCCACTTTTCATTCAATAACAAAGACACTATAATGTGCCGTAGTCTGAGCTATTCCCAATATCCTATATTGTCTCTAATCATATAACAAGCTTTTACTATTCTGAAAGTTCTAAGCCTTTATTGCAGCTACAACTTTTGAGCCACGAAACTATACGCATCTTTGATTTCCCATGACAAGTACTCCTAGCCACTAAGAGGATCGTACATATCAAGCTCTAATGCCACATAGTGCCTTTCAATATCTAGCCTCCTAACAAGATTCGAATATGATAGGTGTAGTTTGTAGAAATAGGTCTTGAAGCACCATGGGATCACTTCCCTAAAATTTATTCTCATACCTTGCCAATTTGCGCAAACTACTAGATGTTGCTTATATTGTCATAATCTCGAAAATCTATATGGATACCACATCCTTCCTTTCACCACAATGACATCCATTTGCTAAAATTCTTTTAATGATACTAGAATCCCCGATGTAAATTTGTCGTCTTCATGAGTAATAAAGTTTTTTAGCCATTGCACATCATGTCCACTTGCAAATCTTAGGAATTTAGTTTTTATTGTCTACGATCTTAAAACTACAATGTGATCACAGGAACAATCTAATTTCTGACAAGATTGAAACCATGAACAATCAACTGCAACAAACTAATTCAGGGGTCACACTCTATACTTCACTCCAATAACTTCGAAAAGGTACTTGAATTTCTATTTATTGCACTTCTTTAGCAATCTCTATACTTCGTCTAACTAATTAAGTAGTTTCTCTAATTTAGCTTCCTTTCATTTCAATTACTGCATATTATATTTAGTTTAGCTTAAGATCTTGAAGCAAGAATCCATTACCATTTCACAAATCTTATATCGTCTTTAATAGTTAATATCCACTTTCCCATACTCATTATCATTCTTATAACACTCACCAGTCTGTTGTCTTCCAGAGCTCCTCCAAAACCATCACTACAAAAGACACAAAGCTACCTTAATGCAAAGCCAACGAGAGACTGATGGAACTCCATCTAGCCCTAAGAGAATATGCCTCGACCAATTTGCACCATCCTCCTCGCGATCGCCACCCATACGATACAAAGATAGTCGAACCTCAAGCTACTACCCAAGCACCCTTACCAAGACCATCAGCAAACGAACCACAAATTTCCCATCACGACACAATCTCTTGCAGAGAGGCAAGACGAAATGCTCGAAACCCACTAAGTATTCGCACTATACAACTCCTTCCACCAGTTGACAGGCAAGCACCTATTGCCAACAACACGGCAAACCCAATTACACCAACACTCATTGACCAATTCGCTCCATCATCCTCCCAACAACAACCACCTATAGAAATTCATCACAATGACCAACAACAAGCACACAACAACTCTTGCGGACACGCATGAAGGCGAGATGCTCGAAACCCATCAAATATCGCAGACGCAACACACTCCATCGCCCACAAGACAAGCAATTGACTCCAACGCAATACCACATACAGAGCAGACAAATACACCGAATGATCGACCAATACCTGAAACCCACGGATAGAATCGAACGTCATCTTTTCGAAAAATAGCATGGACCACAAACATTCCCCATCTACACGACCTTGGCACCATGCAGAACACATGCTCCCATTGTGATGCTCTTCTATGGCCAATGGAACAATCATCCAAATGTTGCTACAATGGTAAAATCAGCCTCCCACTAATGCCACCACCACCACCTCTGCTAATGCAACTGTACACATCTGAAGGCCCAAGAACTACAGACTTTCGCCAAAACATCAGAAAGTACAACAACGCCTTGGCTTTTGGATCTCTTGCGATCAGAATAGATCGCCAAATCACCAACACACCAGGGCGGCCATACACATTGAGAGTCAATGGTAGAATGTCGCATCTCATGGGCCCACTACAACCGCAACCCAACAACCAACCAATGTATGCCCAAATATATATCTTAGACAATGACGAACAACAACTAGATATTAGACAGGATTATGTACATGACCTCCGAAGAGACACACTTCGAGAGCTCCAAGACATAATCAGCCACAACAACCCATTTGCACGTGCTATACATACTGCAGCAGAACTGATTCGCACAAACCCAGCTATAGATATCAGACTGCGCATCCTATCTCCAACTAGCCCAGATGCAAGAAATAGACAATACAATGCACCTACATCCAATGAGATCGCACTACTCATGCCAAACGAACCAGACCCAGTAGAGGGCCATCAAAACATCATTCTACACTCGAGGAATGGCACACTCCAATCGATAAATGAATGCCATGCATCGTATGACCCATTACACTTCGTCCTAATATTTCCATACGGAACAGATGGTTGGCATATCAACATTCCACAGACAGCACCTCAACAAAACCGCAGGCAAAGAAATGTCACAGCGCTTCAATTTTATAGCTACCACATACACTTGCGTCCAAACCATATTTCTCCTATCCATTATGCTGGACGACTATTCCAAGAATACATATGCACTGCCTTTGCAAAAATAGAGCAAGCGCGTCTCAACAACTACGTCAGAATGAATCAGCAAATCTTTCGAATAGAAATACGCCAAGGCATAGAGGATGCAATTGGGCAACTGGCAACAACAGCATCAGGAATAGGAAGACGCGTCATTCTACCGTCAAATCATATCGGTTCACCTAGAAATACAAACCAACTATACCACGATGTACGAGCATTAGGCAAACCAGATTACTTCATTACCATCACTGCCAACCCAAACTGGCTAGAAATAACAAGAGAACTACTCCAAAGACAAACCGCATCCGATAGACCAGACACAAGGAGCCCAAAAATGAACTATTGTATTTAACTAGTGCCATATTATCTAAAAACCACCATATACATGGTTTTTTATGCATAAATTTTTTTGACAGAAGAAAACCACATGCAATAGTGGTTTTTCAATACTCATAGTGGTTTTTGATACGAAAATTAATGATAATTATCAGCGATATAGTGGTTTATTAGACTAGTAGTGGTTCTCGTGCATACTATAGTGGTTCATTAAAAGTAGTGATGGTCACTCCATAAATTTTGAGAAGCCAAAAGATCTAATTTCTTTTTATTGCCTAAATTACAATTCCTTGAACATAAACTCAAAATTCATCTTGTATTGGATAAAGAACCAAGGTTACATAATGGCAATTTAGTTTGGATAGGCAACCGACATAATTCTTGGCAACTGTAAGGAACTTCAAATAAAATGGGATTGCTAGGTATGTACAAGTCCAGATGTGTGTGCATGTGGTTAGATCGTATGATTTCTCTACTACAAGAAAATGGTTGTTGAGTGATATATGTTAGAAGAGGAATTTATAGTTGATGGCAATATTGATAAAATATAATATCTAGTCAGGCATTTCCTGGCCAACTATTATCTCCCGTTCAAGGCATGGTTAATGCGAAAGGAAGTGACTATGTGGAATAGGCATACTAATGAAATGGAGAACTATAGTATTTCGTTGCATCGTCCTACCCTATAGATATACATCTCAAATGTCTTTTATACCCACTAATGCTATTTAGAAAATTTGTAGAGATGGGATGGATCCAACTTCCACCGCTAAGTTGGGGTGCATCAAGTTGGGGTGCATGTTATCCAACCGATATTTCATTCTCGCCTGCTTTTTATAGTGCTTGTTAATGGCTCTAGTTTTCTAGTTCAAATCTAAAGCCGTAACATGCAAAACAAAATGGGATCACTACGGACTAAAAACAAACATGCTAGCTATAATTATCTGAAAAATTATCACAATTTAAAAACTTCCCTTCTAGTATTCGACTTAAGAAAGGAGGACGACTTGTTCAGTGTTTTTTTTTCCCTAACCCTAATTTTTTTACCTAAAGTATATGACGGCCATTCCTCTCCTGCATTCGGCCGTTTGTTGTTTCTGCTATTCTATGCGCATATGGATTGGTAAAGGAGCAGAAGATTCAGGCATAGTGGCACATTGATTTTACCGGTAAGCAGCATTCAATCTCTATCGGTCTCAATTTTTAAGAGGATGATTAGTGCAAAAGTTTTAAGCAAGAATTCGGCCTCAAAAGCCTGCCTACGAAATGCCAAGAATGGCAGATAGCTCTGTTGAATCTGTTTCTCAAAAATGTTTTGAAAGAAAGAAAGAAACGGGAATTAGGTCCTATTCAAATTCATTTCCGGTATTGTCTACTTTCCGGTATCTTGGTTTGCCCACTTCAAATTTGAAGTTCTTTTCTCATTTCTTTCTGGTCGCCCATGCTCTTAGCTCTACATGACGTGCTGTAAGAATTGTTGTCATATACCCAAACGATCTGGAATGAAAGAAAGAGTTTATTAATTTCTATGGAGACCCATAGGGTTTATGAGACCAAATAAATAGAGCGTGTTATAGCAATCATGCACAGTCAGCCTTACATGTCAGCATGCATATCTTCATGGTTGGTTGGCAGCTGTCATGCCTGCACCTAACCATGCTAGGATGTACAATTTGCTTATGGGTCAGTGGTCATCACATGGACTCAGCATTCCTTTTTTGCAGGTATATGTTAACCAGGGCTGGTGTTCCCAAGCACGGAATAATAAAAAAGTTTGCTGGGAAAGAGATAGCAAAACTCGATGATTTTATTGCTGTTTTACCAAGGTTATCCAGGGGGGCACGTGTACCACTAGAGTTCATTACATACAATGATCGCCATAGGAGTAAGGTATATGAGATTTAGATATATTGCATTACACATTGTTTTACTAATTGCTGCTGGTCTGTGGTTACAGTCTGTGCTGGTAACCATTGACAGGCATGAGTGGTATGCTGCACCGCAAATATACAAGCGGGATGATGCAACAGGCCTTTGGAACACCAGGCATGCCATATCTGTTGTCTCATCTAGTATTGGCCCCTCTATCATCTTTAATGGACAGGAAATAGAACCCCCAAAGGTGGCGAGGCAGAACAGATTGTATGAGGAAGTTGGTGCGGTTGTCTGTTGCATTGAAACATCAGAGAGCCTTGCACATACGAGTTATGCCTCGAGTAGTGAAGTGAGTCAAGGTAGTGAGGTTCAGTCCGACCAGAATGAAAACAACAAGAGGAGACAGGTAAAATGAACTTGGGGCAGGTGCAGGAGTTGTGTCTAGTCAGCAAGAGATTGGAGAAGAAATTTCTCAATCAGCCGTAAATATGGAAGCGAATATTTTGACTTTGAGAAGCAGTTCCTCATCAGCAGAACATGTTATTGAACCAACCCTAGTTATGATGGAGGTATGAGCTGTATTATTTTATAAATAATTTCACAAGGTTACTTGAATGGTTAGAGTTAAGTCACTGTATATATTGCTTGGATAACCATAGGATGCATGAGGGGTATCCGTTAGCAATAGATTCCTGCCAGAGGATTGACGACATGTCTGTGCTGATATCATGATCAAATATTGTTCCTTAATTTCTGTCGAAACTCTATGAAGTCTGAACAGCTAAATATTATTTTATCTTGCTATGCTATAATGTTATCTTGCTATGCTGTTTTTGTCAGAATTAA
Organism: Isoetes taiwanensis; assembly: GCA_021234155.1. NCBI lineage: Eukaryota > Viridiplantae > Streptophyta > Lycopodiopsida > Isoetales > Isoetaceae > Isoetes > Isoetes taiwanensis. Next base: position 5,138,087 of record JAJEKV010000062.1, read on the forward strand.
ATGATCTAGGCAGCAAGAAACAGAGAAGCAAAGCAATAAGCAAGACCGAACTCATGGAACAAGCAAATGTAATGGCTGAGTTCATTTAAGAAAGGATTACATATCTTTATAGAACAAGCATAAAAATCAATGCCTCGTCTATCTATCGTTTTAATAAAAAGATCCCCTCTTCATAAATGCAGGTTGTTGATCTTGGGAAACTTGATACTTCCAGCTTGAGAAAGTACCGGAGACATTTCAAATGGATAGGTAACCTGCTTTTGCTTATTTAATCTATTTCTGTTTGTGCTTGTGAAGTTTGAGGTAGATCCAGAAACAACTCTTGCGTGCTGTTGGAAGGCATTTCATATCTGCTGTAATGTACCCTGTGTGATGCATACTATCCAACTGAATATTAAGTGCTATATGTGTGGGATGCATATTACCTTCATAACCTCTTCTTTGTGATGCAGAGCAATCACCATCCTAGAAGGATCAACCATCCTAGAAGCATCAAGAGTTTTAGCTGGATGGATTAGCTTTTTTTGCCTCAACCCAAAGCTTTGCCTCATTTTTTCTTTCGTTTTCCTCATGAACCATGCCTTTCTGTGATACCAGCATGAGCTCAGACAGCTCAGGTCCACCGACTTGGCCCCAAAATTGATAATTTTTGCTCAAATTATAATATTTTCTTCTCTTCCATTGCCATTCATTAGTTAGATCTATTGGACGATTTATAAAATGCATCATGCATTGCCGTGTTGAGTTATGTGTCAGGTGGAAAGCAGCTCCTATTAGTTGTCTTCTTACAGTTTTTTCAAAGACTCTTGTTATATTTGCATGGAATATGCATATGGCCAGCACCAGTAGGATCTACTTCTAGACCACATTGTTGAAAATGTGAGCTTTGTTTCTCATAGTTTCTACGTTGTTTCTTTTCATAAATCTGTGACTTTATACGTTATTCCTAGGTAACTTAAATGATTGTGCTGATAAAAGATTGTTTATGGTCAGGGGGCGGATGGGAGGCTTTGTTAGATGCTTATATACCTAGAGACGAGGAGTCAAAGTGCCAGAATTGTACGGATTTTTGTTACAAGATTAGGGAGAGTGCAAACTATGTATTGAGTCTTTTTACTGATCTAGTCACTCTGGACAATCGCTCTGGACAATCGCTCTGTTCATTTTAAGGTAGGTTCTTTCCTTCAACATTTTTTTATACTAATAGGTGCCAGACTCATCAGATCTGCCTTTAGGGTCATAGAAAGGGGCTTCCCCCCTTCACTTAAAGGATGGTACTGGCCAAAAGAGCAGAATGGCCAAAAGAAAAGAAATAAGCTTCCTTTTCTGGTAACTCTTGCTTCACAAACTTAAATGGTTTGGCTTATAAGGAAACTCACCGTGAGAGAATATTGCAAGACTAAATTGTGATATCTTTGTAAGGGAGGCAAGTTAATGGGTTGTTATTTCTAATCCTTTGAAACCTTTGCAATCTCTTCTAATGTCTGACTGATTTTGTTTAAGGATAGTAGGAACGCTAGTCATAGATTATATTGTTTGTGACAAGTACTTTCATTTGTGGGAAACATGGAAATACCAGGGTTCAAATCCCTCGGTTCGTAAACCGATCATCAATGCTTTCGTAAACTCTCATCAATGTTTTAACACAAAAACTTGCATCAATTTGCTTGATAGACTTGCATATAGATATTACGTTTTCCTACTATACAACAACAATGGGATGTTCAATGAACCTTTCTTAATTTGTTTCAGAAACCAATAACGTTTGAGACAGCAAAACATTGATTAAGTAATGGAGAAACTCATGATACATACTTATTCATAGTGGCATTGATTTTCAAGTTGGATATGCCTTAATTATGTCACTAAACTAACACTAATTGCATTGTCCAAAGCACTATTGATTTGATATGCAAATCTTTACTATCATAATGGCAAACCATCATAATAAATAGATACATTTTCTTGTAGGCAAGGACATTGATTCCTATGAAAAAATGTAAATAATTTCATGTTGAAACCACTTTAGATTCTACAAATATTTAAAAACAAATCCATTAATGGTTTCTGGTCTACAACATGAACTTTTCCACATACTTAAAATGCAAACAAACTACCATAAGGAACCACGAAGATGAAATGTGGTAATAAACTAGAGTAATAAACCATAAATAAGAACTATACTATGTAACTAGTAATGGTTATTCAACACATTAACCCACTTAGTAATATCGGTTTATTATACTAGTTTTATGTAAGAACTGTTGTGAACAACTGGTAATGGTTCTTTTTTGGGGGCCTTGTGAGACCTGATAGCACGCGTGTTCCAAATGAAACTCAGGCAACTGCTGGACTTATTAATAAAAAAAGAAATCTTGGGCAAAATAATAGGCAAAGTCTATGTCATAGAGTTTAAAAAACGAGGCCTTCCACATGCCCACCTGTTACTCATTGTCTGCCACAATGACAAACCACAAACTGCTGCAGATTATGACAAAGTCATATCAGCAGAAATCCCAGACCCAGAAACAAACCCGGAGCTATACAACATCGTCACAACCAGTATGATACACGGACCATGCGGAGCCCTCAATCCATTATCGCCGTGCATGAAAGACGGAAGGTGTACAAAGCATTACCCGAAGGATTTCCAAAACGAGACTACTATACACGGCGAAGGCGGGTCAAATACAGACGTCGCGACAATGGACGACACATTATACGCAACGGACATCGTATTGACAATAGATGGGTCGTACCACACAATACATGGCTATCAACGTACTTCAATTGCCACATCAATGTCGAAATATGTGCCCATATCAGGTCCATCAAGTACCTATACAAATACATATACAAAGGCCCAGACATGATCTTAGCAACATTAGAATACCAAAATCTCCCAATAAATAGAACTCCCTCCGGCACAACCCAAGATGAAATCGCACACTACTTGAATGCCAGATACTTCTCCGCAATAGAAGCTCCATGGAGAGTGCTAGCCTATGATTTACAAGAACAGGAACCACACGTTGTGAGGCTTGCCATACATCTACCTAACCAAAATGTATTACACTTTAGAGATACCGATGACCTCAACAACACATTCGAACGAGGCACACACACAACACTGACAAGATACTTTGAAAAAAATGCAGAGACTTCGAACACACGTCACCTTCTATATCAAGATTTCCCCTCATCTTACACCTGGCAAAAAGCCAGCAAAACCTGGACACAAAGAGAGAACAACCAACGCATGCCAACGATTGGACGCATGTACTTCGCCAATCCAAATGAAGGAGAGAGATTCTACTTACGCCTCCTCCTCGCTAACATTCCAGGCGCTACAAGCTTCGAACACCTATGCACAGTACACAATACAATCCATCCAACATTCAAAGACGCATGCAATGCATTACTCTTACTAAATGATGATATAGACATATTGCAATCCCTTCAAGAAGCTTGCACATGGCATATGCCACCTGAACTTCGCCAATTATTTGCCGCTATACTCATTCTCAATCACCCAACTAATCCAATAGAACTTTGGAACACATTCGAACACCACCTTACAGAAGACTACCAACGACAACACAACATCACATCAGCAAATGCATCCAACCAAACCACACCTTACGCAAGACGATGCGCACTACACGACGTAGAGCAGCACATGCAAGCAGCAGGTCAAACATTGGAGAGCTTTAGATTCACAAACATAAACGCACAGCCAACAACAAACACACTCATCCTAGAAGAAATCTACCAACCCACTCCACAGAACGTCGAAACATCAGTAGACCTCGTCAACACTGAGCAACGACTAGCATTCACTGAAATCATCTCAGACATGCAACAAAGAACAACCCGTCAACACTTCGTCTACGGAGCAGGAGGAACAGGCAAAACATACCTCTACAACACACTCCTCGACCATGTACGAAACCAAGGACAAATCGCTCTAGCAGTAGCATCATCAGGAATAGCATCTGTCCTATTAAAAGGAGGAAGAACAGCACGCTCCGGATTCAAGATACCATTAGAAATCCACGAGGATTCAACATGCATTATACCAAAACAATCAGAACTAGCCACACTCTTACGATCTACCCGCTCATTGTATGGGACGAGGCTCCAATGGCACACAAGCATGCATTTGAAGCGCTCATAGAACATTACGAGACATCACAGAAAGAAACGCTATTTGGAGGAATAACAGTAGTTCTTGGAGGAGACTTCAAACAACTACTACCGGTTGTCCCAAGACGAACTAGACCAACCATAGTAGATGCGACCATAAACAAGTCATACATCCGGAACCATATCAAAGTCCATTACTTGAAGCTCAACATGCGAGCCCATCAAACAGAACAAACCCAACCAAGCGAACAAATCAACGACTTTTCCAACCGGTTACAAAGGATTGGCGAGGGCCAAGAACAAACATACCCAGAAAGAGGAGAAAACATCATCAAGTTGCCAAGCAATATTTGCATACGAACACAAAACCTCAGTGACCTCATTGAAGCCACATTTCCAGGAATCAGAGAAAATGCAAGTGACCCCAAATTCTGGACAGACCGGGCCATACTCACTCCCCTAAATGAGCACGTCGATGAAATCAACGACATCATCACAAGCATATTTCCAGGAGAACCAAAGACATACCTCAGCGCTGACAGAATACCTGACCAAGAAAATCAGCAACTCTATCCAACTGAGTTCCTCAACAACCAGGTACCAAGCGGCATGCCACCACATAAACTTACCCTGAAGATCGGAATGATTATCATGCTACTAAGAACAACTTCTACCAAGCTAGGACTATACAACGGAACTAGACTAATCATAAAAAGGATGGGAGAAAGACTACTAGACACAGAAATAGTTACTGGAAAGAATATAGGAAAAAAAGTCTTCATACAAAGGATACCCCTCACTCCAGGCACTACACAACTACCATTCCAATTCGAAAGAACTCAGTTTCCCATATGCCCAGCATTTGCAATGACAATAAACAAAGCACAAGGACAAACACTACAACAACTAGGACTTTACTTACCAAGGCCTGTCTTCGCCCATGGACAACTATATGTAGCACTTTCAAGAGCACGGCGACAACAAGACATAAAAGTATTTATCATCGACCAGCAGGAACAATCAATGAATCGGCCAGGGGCCAATTGCAAAACATACACGACAAGCGTGGTATATAGAGAGGCCCTATAAACTCTGCCACCACTCATCACATTTCAACACAACAAAGCTTCAGGTAAGAAATGCAACACTGTTATATCTTCAACCAAAACATTCCTTTACGGCAAGCATGCAACACCTAATTTCATACTGTCATTGACGAACTACCACATACTTCTGATTTTGTATATTTGCAGATCTGCCATAAACTTTAACAAACAGTCAATCATCTAAGCACTCCAACAGCTTGCAAATACATCAGGTAAATCCCAAACATATTTCTTTCACTCTATTATTTTATGTTCTTTTGTTCTGTCCAATATCTATGCATTTACCTCTGTTAGTGCAGCTATGCGTCTTACATGTGACCCCAATATTTTTCTCCCTTCTTTGCTCCTCAAGAATCCTAATTCACTCTTCTCCAAAACTAGGTTACATTCTCAAATTTACTGATGCAACGTTCGATAATGCACCGTTGCTCAAACTTCTAACACCAGGCATGACAAGGAAGCGACGTCAATCAACCAACATATATATGTGAGTACCAAAATTGACATAATGTATTTTCTAATCTGTGTCTTATTCCTCTCTTCAAATCCAAAGCTAATATTCTTTGCACACACATACAGGTTTTATATGAAATTATGTACAGTCGACAATGCACTATACAATTACCTTTGCAGGTTATATTCTAAACCAGCAACAAAAATAGACGGCCAACAACAAGTTACTGGCCATTAACATGGTACCTCTACACATGTATATAAAGGATGCATCTATGATTTAAGATGCTAACAATTAAATCTACATGCTCAAGGCTGGAGCATACTGATTAGGTTTACATACAACATGACCTTCCTCACACTGCTTTTAATCCATTTCTTATTTCTGCATTTCATATTCCAGAATGAATCCTCCATTCATTTCAGTTGTTTCATTGTTACTTTTTGTACAGTATACTTCATCATCTCCAACACCCATATGATCGTCTACTATGGCCATTATAACACTACTCTATTTCAAGCCCTCACAAGCACATTCAACTAGAGGATTTTATTTCTTCGTTAGAGGCAACCACATATTAAAATTATCCTCCATACAGTAAAACTTTGCTCATGAACCAATCCCACCTTCAATTTGCAACATTCAATTTGCTATCAACAAAACTGTGGCATTGCAACACGATGAAGGTCGGCGACCATACTATCCTTAAACGGATTCATCCACACTACACCAAATGGCAAGCAGAATATGGTAACCTTTCTTCCTCATTTTAGTTCATACGCTATTCCATAACTCTTTCTTTCGCTTCTATTTAGACCGCTACCCTTTTTCTTCTATGTGCCTGTGTTCCTTCATCATGGCCTTTATCGGAATTATGGTTATGTGAATGGTTGTGTCATCACATACTTCCTTATGCAGGGGCAAAGCCATTCTTACATAAGGGTCTTAGCCTATTATTATTATTTAACCTTCAGTATATCGAATTTTATGGTTGGTTCTCTTGCAAGTAATAAGCAATTTTTCCGCATTAGTGCAGCCCTTCTTTCATGTTGAAGCTTGGTCTCATTATCCAGCAGAACGGCAACGCCTTTTCAATCTCATTTCACGTACAAATGTAATCTTTGATTCAGTTTGTAGTCATAAATTCAATGTGTTTATTCGACATTGTTGAAGCTATTCATAGAACATTATTCTTGACAGGCCAATGGGGTCTTCTTTTTAAGTGGAGATGTGCATTTTGGTGAAATTAGCAGCGATGATTGTGCGGTAAATTATCCATTGTATGATATCACTTCAAGTGGTCTCACACAAGCAGTGGAGAAGTCGGCATTTGGTATCTTTGCAAACATGGCAGCATGGCTGATGCCAACAACTATGAGGGTGTATAATTCTCAGTGTCATTATAGCTCCTATGTTTACGGTAAATATTTTCCTATTTTCTAACAATGTTGCCTTTCCAAATTTTTGAAACCCGAACTACGCCACTTTGCGGGGAAAACGAAATTTTAGAATTATCCATATAGAGTGGGATAAAGACCCTATGGTGATTCATCTAGAAGTTAGAGGCGTGTGGGGAATCCTATCTTTGCGAGAAGTTATCTCATTGTTAGATTTACAAGCAACTAAGAATGGTTTCAAACCAAAAGAATTTCGGAGGCACTGCACTTTGGAGATAGATCATCCGTGCTATTTAAGGTACAAGCTTGCACTTAGTTTTTACGCCATTGTTTTTGGTAAGTGGTTTAATTTATAACTGATTACATGATAACAAGATCACATGATAACATGATCTTTGCAAGTTCCTTGAGCATCTCATTCTCATTCAGGTCGGTTTCATTTTCCTTTTTATTCATTACAGAAATACAGGCTTTTATTGATGGAGGTAGACCTCTAATAGTAAATCCACATTTACATCATAGATCACTCAGCACACATCTTGCTTTAAGAAAGCTTGCCTCTTCAAATTGTAAATAAAGCCCGGCAACGCCGGGCACCATAACTAGTTAACATGAAAAGCAATCTTAATCCCTTTCATGCCTAAATGTCTGCACTGCTATTCTAACTCCTGTTGTATATGAAATCATTTAGTATTTCAAAAAGGCCATCTATCCGTGAAAGTATTTCTATACAAACATCTGATAAAGGCAGGTTTGGACTGCACGGGAATGTAAGATGCCCACTTTCATCAAATGCTTTGGATTTGTCATATTTGCATCATTACAATGTTTTGGGTTTATCATGTCTTCTGTTTAATGTCTAATGACATATCATTTAAATACTCCTATTAGGCTTCTACTCAGAGGTCCTCCCATGCAGGTCTGTTATTGCTGGTTGTTTAGCAGTTATACAATAATGCATGTCTTCTAACTGCCCAGAAGTCCCATGAAGCTACAAGAAAGAACTCTCTGAAATAAATAGCCTATTTATGGGCCTTCAACATTAGAAAATCATAAGATTAGGCTCCAGTTCTTTGAACCAAAGAGTATTTCTGTCTGTACCAACTTTGTTAAAGTACAAAAACATCAGTAGAAAAGCTCAAGTGGCTTGCAATATTTTCTTTCGTGTACCTAAATCTTGGCAATTTTCCTTAAAAGCATAATTTCTTCATATACAGAACTTCTAGTTTAGTTTCTAGTACTTGTTGATGTCCTTAAGGTATCCATTTTTCAAAATTCTTTTTGGAAAAGCTGTTACTTCCATCCAAACTGGGCAGAAGGCTGTATTGTTCTAACCCCCAAAATGCTATGAATATCAGGTCTCTACTGAGGTTAAGCGGGACAGGATCCATGGGTTCCACTATCAATACAACCTATCTTGAACACCAAGTAGCAGCTATGAATCCAGTAGTACAGAGCCTATCTCCTCCATGCATAAGTCGAATAATGATGAAAACAGACAACAATAGAATATCTGGGAACCAGTGCAAAACAAACAATCCAAGTAGAGTTTCTTAAAGAAAACACCTACTATAGTTTGAAAAGCCCAATTCAGGCCGGATTGGTTGAGCACAAAGAAAACAACAATTCTGCCCAATATAAACAATGATTTAGATAAAACAATGTCTTCTTCAATGGACATACATGTATGTATGCAGTTGTTTTACCTACAGTTTCATATACACTTTGGAATCCACTATTTCTATAAGAATGACCACAAGGAAAAATAGTTGCATCATCCATCAGCATGCCCCTGACATAAAGAAGCCCCTGAGCATATAAATGATTAGAGGGCACCAAGAACGTTGCCTTCCTTTAGAAATATATAGCAGAAGAAGACTAGAGGACTTGCGTTTTCCACATAGTTCATCATTTGTCAAGAGATTTTCAATCTAGCTTACAACACAAGTACATTGATGGCCTTGTGCAAATCTAGCTGCATAACGAAAGGTAAAAAGTTGCAAGCTTATATAAATGACATATGAGCTCACTATTCTTTGGCTTCATGTTTATAAAAAGATTTAAAGGTGGTACCTGAAAGATCCAATATAATTTCAATCCCTGCAATATTAGTGTGCAGCATGCATATCAACTAATGACTCCAGCTCCCCAGCAAGATTAAAAGGTGACATCTCTATTTCCATTTTACCTCCTTCCACTTGAATGCGGCATTTAGTGATCTATTTCGTGAACAAGCTTGTAATTTACTTCAGGCTCTTATGTTCCTTGCTTATGTCAAGAATATTGTCAAGTAGTGTAAGAAGTTCGGTTGCACATAATCGTATCTGACTAAAAGAATATTCTTTTTCAGTTGTTAAGGTGTCACAAGACAGAAGATCCAGCAGTCCAATAATGCCAGCCATAGGAGTCCTCAATTCATGACTGCATGAAAAGGATATTAGCAGACCAGCTTCGCCAAACGACGGCAAGTTAAAGAGCATTTTATTTGCTCACCTCATATTGGCCAGAAATTGACTTTTGTAGTTACTCGATTGTTCTGCATGATGTTTGGCTACTAATAACCGAATTACTTCTTGTTTAAGCTACATTTCAATGCTCATTTTGCTTGTGAGCCCACAAATTACGATGCACCCAACAATTGAAAAGCCTATTGCAATACCCACAGAAACTCCAACAACAGTTCGTTGTTGAGATTCAACCTTTCCCATTACACTGGCTCTTGGTACAATAAGAACCGCAGTCTGTTAACCAAGTCCAAAATTTCAGGAACAGTATTTGGCCTAATATTAGTAAGACCAAGTGCAAAACCTACCAATTGCAGATTCCCAACAATACTGTTACCAATGGGAAGGGTATCGATGTAAAATTTCCTAACCATCGGGATGACATTTTCATTGTGGGTTTCTCTATGGCAAGGGTATCATGGCCATAGTTGGATCCAAGAAATTGTGCAGCTGCAACAATAAAATGGTTAGAAGCATTGCAGGCATCTTGCATCGCATCAATTGAATTGTTGTAAGATCCAGTAATCATTGTTCCATTCTTCCTGCAGAGAGTTATAGTTACATTTGTTCTCAAACATGTGTGTACTGATGAAAGCTGGAAGGACAGAGTATACCATGTCACATAAAGAAATCCGCCAAGGAGATCCACACTAGATAGATATCTTGTCAATGAACCAACAACCCAAAGATTTTTTTGTGCCTGATGTTCTCACTGGCACTGCATATGAGACAAATGGATCCCCGGATATACCAGGTTCAATGTTCCATATTACCTTTCATCACAGAAGATCAAGCTAAAGTTAACAAAAGAAATGAATGCTCCTGGGATGAGAATCAATGCTGGGCATCAGCAAATGAAAAAATAAACATAGTATTATACCTCTTGTTTTTCTTTATTGCTAAGGGAATGGCCTTTCCTAATCCATTGAATGGTCCTGTTATATTCTGCATTAGAAGAGAATGTTGAGTTTTTTGAGAAGCAAGCGAAGGGGACGAAAATGAGGTCCAGCCCTGCAAATAACCGAGGAAAGAACCATTGTATACTGGCGGATTTATTGTGAGCGGCTATTCAAGTCTACCAATGCGTGAGTATTCAGTCATGTAGCCCTTATGACTTCTAAACCTCGCGGCACTCAGCTGTTGCTGACTTTGGAAAAATGCCCAGCAGAAACAAAGAAGAATGGATCCACCCCCATTGCACCTATAGCAGAGTCGGCAGAATCGGCTATGGTGGGTGCTACCGGAAGCATAATGGCTCTTCAGCACTAGAGCGGCAAAGCAGCGCCCCTTTTGTGGCAACGAAGAAATATGGCCTCTGTTTCGGGTACATTCTAGTAGGCTCAAGATGAACAGAAGTGCCAGAGTCGGATCTGTAACTGCCATCGCCATGGCTGCGGCTGTCCAAGAATCTATTCCTGAACAACCGGTTAGCCGGTTTCCAAAGTGGCTGCCCAACAACAGCGGCCACCGCCAGTAAGTTTGGAGCAGTCATTGGCATATTCTTGGCATATGCTAGCATATACTTAGAATATGCCATAAACTCACATCGATGGCTTGCCCCCCAAAAAATTTTATAGAAGTGTTGCGCACGAAAATAAGTGACGGTGTCACAATTATAGAAGAAGAAGAAGAAGAAGAGATTTTAACGTCACGCCAGAAGGCAGGCTACAATAGTTACATAAGTAAATACATAGGTTAAGAAAATGGCATGATTCTATTGAGTCGTACCGTCAATATTTTTTCTGAAATCGACAAGTTTCAATTTCCGACACGCGTATGAATTTGACTTACAAAGTTGTATTACAACGCCTTAAACACCAAAGCATTCAAAAGATTTGGCATGTAGCTGTTGGAATAGTGAACAACTTGTGGTTCAAGAGTAATCATCGATCAATGAACATATATATACAACTTCCATATGGTGGAACACTATACAACGAATCAGGGATGGTGATTACAATGTGCCTGCTCTAATTAGTGGTATAAATCTCAATTTACACTTGTATGGTTGCGCCCTTTCTTCTATTTCTTCGAGGGCTTTCTTCAAGATTGCAGAAGAGGCCCTCCAAGAGGTTAGAATTGTCTTCACATGTAAAAAAATTTATAGCTTCTGGGTTTCTTAGTAGTTGCTTTGCAACAAGATACCCAGCAATTGACCATGTCTGGTATAACTTTGCTTGTTTCCCTATAAATCTTGCCTTCCGAGTGTCATAATACTCAGGCCATCGGTCCTTCGAAATTCTTGATTCTAAGATGCTCACTGCCCTTGCAGCCAAATCAGACCTTCCCATTTTAATACAAGCTGCTGTAAACTGCACCAAAAAATTGCACATTTTAGTTTACCACTGATACATACCATAAGTTGAACCTTTAGATGCAAGAGGCAAAATTACCTGCCAGATAAGGGTAGGCCAGGAACCTCCATTGTGATAAGACCAAGGCCTGAAAATCACATAACAGGTTAAAGAAGCTGTTCCCAGGTGAAGCAATGTGTAACAAGATAAAGTTGCTCACGTGTTCTTTGGATCACTTCCTGTGATGATGCGCCACTCTTCTCCCTCAAGGGCTGGATAACAAATCTTGAGTGGCATGCTTGCAATTAAATCATCCCATCGGGACTCAATGAGAGCTAATATAGCTTCAGCCTGTTTCTGAGTAGTCAAAGATGTAACTATAGACCATAGATTTCCAAGTGAAAAAAATCGAAAATCCATATGAGCTGGTTGTAAATTGCCAATAAAGTATCCACCATGTTGAGGCATCCAGTCAACAAGCCAAGAGGGTATCTGATCAGGGTATATGTTAAACTTATTCACTGCGTCATGTGAATATTCTTCTGTTTTGTACCTATATATTTCATTCAATCTTGAAAGATCTACCCAGTAGTATTCTCTAATGTGGAAGGACAGTGCATAAAGCCTAGAATTCACAGCTTTCATTAGGCCTTCAGCACCATCCCCCAAAGTTAACAATTCCTTTGCACACTGAAGAGCAGAGTAAAAAAGTGCCTGCAATAAAAAATTTAATCTGAATCAGATATACAGCCCCTCTACTTCGCATATAATTTCCATGTAAATACGCTTCTCTTTTTATGTGCCAAACTTTGAACTTGTATTAACCAATATTATTTCATTATTAAGAATTGAGAAATAAATAGATGTCCTACCTGGATCTCCAGTGGATGACCATGGATACCCATGCGACGATCAATCATACATGAACCATCAGTGACAAGCAAGGTTGGGAACATGTCAAACCCATCACTCAAACATAATTTCAATATTAATTTTATTCCTGTCTGAACATCCACCCTTTCTTGTAAGGACAAATCACCGGTGCACTTGCCATAAGCCCTTAAAAGGATAATCCACCAAAGCCCTAGAGATTACAACCATTTGAATGTAAATACAGGAAAAGCTTCATATCAAATTGAGTGTAACTCATCCTTACCAGAGTCTACAGGCGCCACTCTCCCAATTGCTGCCTCACCAAAATCTGCATCTAAAACATCTTCTGTGCTATCTCCGTCAAGTGGCAGCGTTCGAATCTTGAAACTTGCTGGCATCAAACCCTGCCCTGGACTGTGACAATCAACACTTTTTTCCCAACTCTGCAGTAAAAAGGTAGATTATTCCCAGGAATGACATTTCAATATCCACGATACATTTGTAAGTAGCCCGTAAGCCAATGGCTATTGAGCAGAATGATATCAGGTTGGCCCGACGAAGATGTTAATCATTACCTGTAGTTGCAAGGTATGAAGAATAAAGTTGCGCACAATTTCTGACTCTCCATTTAGCAAAAAGGCCATTGCTGAGGGTATGAAATCCCGTATAAACACTTGATCATAATTAACAGGATCAGTGTCCCCAGGATCATTGGCTGCTATAGTGCCCACAGGGTTGCCACAATAGTTGACAATAGAAGATCTTAATAGCTCCCATGCCTCAGATTCTAAGGAACTTTTTGGCTTATCTTCTGGAGACCATCCATGAGTTAGAAAAGGGTCCTCAAAAATGGTGAGCTGACGTGGTATGCTGCCACTGTGGCTATTGTTGAACTCCCCAACTGACAATGTATCATACAGGCATTCAGTTGCAATTTTTTCAGACAAAGAGATCAATACGTCTGAACTACCCGCTACAATTCCATCTGAGCTATCTGAAAGATTCTCTAATTTGCAGGTTACGGAATCTTCTTGCCGAAGAGCCTCATTACTTGCGTGTAGCTTAAAAGCCTTCTTTTTGCTCGACTTTCTTCTACGAGCAACAAATGACGAAACACCATTACGCTCTTTAATACTAGGCAAAGCTCTTCCTTTCAAACTGTTTGTGAAGGCTGACCTCAAGTCGGGGGCACCATACTGGGAATTGTGAGCTACAGATCCTGAAAAAGAATACTTGGATGGAATTTCGGAACAAAATAGAAGGATGGTTCCAGTAGAATAGGCATCAGTATGACAACATGGAGACAACGCTCCGGCACCCAGAAATGATTTGGAACTCATAAGGAAAAACCGAAAAAAAGCTTATTTGTACGCCAAAGCGTTAACAGGGCAATCAGATCCCGAAAAGGATTCAAGGATCACGAGTTTCTTCAAAAATGGCGAAGCAAATGCAAATTTTGTGAGAGCGTGCTTGTTTATGAAGCAAATGATACCGTAAAAAGGAAATGGCGTATATGGGCAAAGCTTGAAAAGGTTTTGATGGAACAGTGCACAAATGTCGATGGGCGAAAAGAATTACCAGTGAATAAGCTGCAAGAATCGGCGATGGTCGAGAAGACGCTGGGTCAGAAGATGGGTACCGGAACGAGGAATGGAAGCGCCCTGCTCGAAAGAAATGAGAAAGCTCCTGGAATAAGCAAACACATAAAAGAGAGGCAATAAAAGTGTGTACGCGGTGCTACATTTAGCAGGCAATCTATGTTGGCAATGCCGCCAAATGCAGCGCAGTACGTGGACAAATCAACGGTTTCTTTACCACGAAGCATGTCTGTAACGGCTGCGATCTAGAAAGCCGAAGCGCCGTTGGTCCGCAACGTGCGCTACCTGTCAAAGTTAGTTGCGTGTTTGTAGAGCGGACGATCCAGGCCGTCGGATGCGCGTGCGACAAGATTAAAATATTTGTGGAGGAGGGAGGCTGCAGATTGGTCCTCCACGTCGGCCCTAGCTGGATAATGCTTCAAACCCACTAGATCGGATTGCTTTTAGTGGAGCCATGCCATAAAAAGTTGTTTGGCTCCGTCTGCAACACACTTTTTGTGGTCCTTGTATTTAGCTGACGTAAAAATTGCTTCTTCTTCTTCACCACTATTCTATAACTTTGTCGGCATTATATCCACAAAATTAGAGGTTCCCAAAGCCAGTCTTGATATCAACAGTTCCCTTGTTGCACAATCTCATCCTTTTACTCATGGATCTCTCCACATTTTCCACGATTTATACATTGTAGATGCAAACAAGAACGTTTATACATCATTGTCCACATCTATCTCTTCCAAAGTTACCATCTTCTCTTGTAAGTTGCTGAAAATGTGGCAATGTTTCGAGACTGGCTCCTTGGTTTCAATCAAACACTCACGATGACTTGTTTTAAGGAACCATCATGATTCAATTAAGAGAATCAATTTGCACATTCTCTCCCTTGCCTTGCAGTTTTGCTTTTTTGACCGGCATCTATCATGGACTCCCACCACATTCATCAATTTTTTAACCTCCAAATAGCACAAACTGCCACATCTAGCCACACAGATCGCCACATCCAAGGACACACGTGCAGAAAAATAGTGGATTTACTTACCTCAAATGAAATAAGTTGTGCTGATGCAATCATCAAATTCTTTTATGTGAATCTATATGGTTGTCCGATTAACATGAGGCCAATAAAGTCCGCAAAAAACGTGGTCACCATATAACCACCTTACTTACATATCTTCCATTTTAGGAGAATTTGAGACCAAACATCCTATGTTTCCTTTTATATGCCATCTTTATTTTCCATCTTTATGGGATTTTTTGCATCTTTCATTTTTGGCCATTGATGTAGCGAATATTCGGTGCTTTATGCCACATCAAAGGCCATTAAATTTTCGATCAAAAACCTCCCTGCCACTTCCAATGGTGTAAAACATACCATGGGTGCGATATTTTAAGAAATGAAAAATAGGATGAACCTTTGAGTAAATAAAAACTGGATGCCTCCACCTGTTGTGCTACCTGCTATGCTGCTCAGTGTACTACCTATTGTGCTACTTCCTACCGAATCACCAAGAACCACATTCGAACAAACCCTAAACACAATCAAACTGGTCTACCCTGCATTTGGAATCGGCAGATCTTTTGAATCGCCTGCCTGCATCTGTGCATCTCTTCATACTCATAGCAACTGGATTTTCAATTGCCACTTGCACCACAAGCAGATTTCTATCGCCATAATGGATCTTGGGCTATTGCCCTAACCAATCCTGCATTGAATCCAAAATTTCGAACTGTCTGAATGATCCTGGGCCGGAATCAATCCTCTTCTTGGGTCAATCCTCTTCCTCGACACCAGGGCTGCAGGATTCGAACCTCCAGGCCATGTCGGCCTCACCAGAACCCTTCTAATACCATCTTAGCTACTGCGAAAACAGAGAACTATCCAACAAACGGTAATGGCAACTGCCACAAATTAGCACTGCTCATGATTCAACAGACAATGATTCAAAAGTGCGTGGGCTTCATTCGCCATAGGCGATGTCGGAATTCCTGCCTCCAAGCCCCCCCCTGGAATCCATTGCCGCCCCCGCCGAAAAAAGAAAGGATCATGCATTCTTATCCTTCTATCTCAAACCATGCTTAAAAATCACCAAAAAAACACATGCCCAGACCCGATTTTGGAATGCTACCTTTAACAGCCAACAAGCAGCTCAAATTAGTTAAAAAATATAGTTTGAATACAATTTCTCATACAATACAGGGGTCAAATCTTGGCCCAACCATGCCCAAAATACTACACGCAAATACTAAACAAAAATATTGCAAGCGCTTATAGGAGAATTTGAGACCACGATACGGGGGTGAGAGTGGTATGGCATGCGAAAATGGGAGCGCCATCTTTCTTGGTCTTTTTGTCTTTTTCCTCCCTTTTCTCGCTCAAACTCGTTTCTTGATAGGAGCCACCCCCGAACTCCATGTAATTGGTGTTGGATCCAAGGCAATTCAAGCAATTGAAGAGGCTATCCCTCAGAGAGGATAGCATTTTAGAACTCAGACATTCTCGCTTTTTCATGGAAACCAAAATTTTGCAATTATAAAGGTGGACAAAAGTTAATTTGTGGTTTTCTTCGTGGCTCTCCTCAAGAACTTTGGAATTCTTTCCTAATTGAAAATTTCTTCCCTGATAATCTCTTCTTGCAAGAATACGCTTTTGTACCAAGTCGTGTGGAATTTGAGACCCAGATCGTTGACTCCCTGGTTAGAAGAATTTGTTGGAAGCAAAAGAATTCAAGCTACTGCCATCTTCAGAATTCATCGCGGATCGGCCTAAGATAAAATTGTTGTCAAATTATACTCTCCTTGCTGAATTTGCTCAGTTTTTAGTGTTCCAGACATGACTAATCTCTATAGCTTAGCTTTTGTAGGTAAATTATTCCACCCTTTTCGTCCAATTCGATCCTCTACTACCATTTAACCACCTATTTTCTCCTATTTAGCCTCCCCCTGTTTTTCCCTTGCTTAATTTCCCCTTTGTTGAATTCGCCTGAAGTTATCATGGTTCTAAATACTTTCCAAAACCTAAATTCCTCTACTCTGCCTTTCCTCCACTGCTTTTCCGCGCTCAAGAAAGAGGATCAAGGTGCTCTCCTCACACATCTTCATAAAATCGCAGCTGATCCGTCAAATTTCATTCCGTTTGGGAATTTTAACGACTTTTCTCTGCTCCAAAATAGCAACATGACTCCATTATCAGATAAGACTCCAATTTGGGATAACCTTTCCAAGGATCCGAGTGCTACTGGCAACCGGCCTCAGATCAATCCTGCTACAGGTGTTCCTTTTCCTTATGGGGTCGCGAGGCCAGCAAATGAAGTACGCTCTGATGAAGCTTGGGATAATATTCTTCAACAAGAGAGACCAGACATTGCTTCAAATCTCGCCACTGTCCATGGTATTCATCTGAATATGTAGCAAAATAACAGGGGGTTCCAGGGGGATTTGATATAGATATAATTCTTGAAACCATAGACCATATCCCTAAAACAATTCAATGGGTTATTATAAAAAAAAACATAGATTTAAGATAAAAAATAGTCACATTACCTCACTGGTTAGATTGGTTAAAGTAGTCTTATTAGGACATTGAGTTATTTTGGTAGAGGTTCGAATCCCCGTATTTCATATTCTAAAAGCTTAAGTGAAACCGTATAGAGGCTCGATATACCATCAAAACCTTAGGCAAACTCGTATTCGACATCTTAAAATCATAGGCGTCCCCAATCATAATTGAGCATAATCGAAACGAGAGGTGTCCAGAGGCTCCAACATACAGTCTGGGCCATCGGATTGACAGATCCGACGACTGTGGTAGTCCAGGGTGCACCTCGTTTAGAATATGTAGTCCAGGGTGCACCTCGTTCATGAAAAACTGAAATGCCTCTCAAATACTGCTGTCATTGTTAAAGTCAATAAAGTTGGCATGAGCATTGAAAAATTATGGTCTTTCTTGTTATCCCTTCAAAAAGGTCTATCAATCAAAGCTGTATACTGGCTAAATTATCCATATATTATGGTTGAGTGTGGCTGTCAAAGATCTGCAAATTTCCTGTTACATAGTGGTGTCCTTGTTTTGGAAAATTTCCACTGCTCATTTATAAAATGGAATCCCAGGCTTTCAATTGCTGATCTCAATAATTTCCATGTAGCTTCAGTTTCCTTATTTGGCTTAAATCCAATTTACTGGAATGAGGAATCGATCAGAAGTCTTTTCAACTCCATTGGAAATTATGTATCCACTGTTTATGCTCCCTACAAACCTCCTGTTGTTTATGTCCAAATTGACCTCTCTAAAGACATCCCAATTTCCATTCCCTATACAGACTTTTTTGGCCAAAAAACCTCACTGGATCTTAGGTGGAATGGATTACCTCCAATTTGCTCTGCTTGTGATCTTAGGCATTTCTGGTTCACTAACTGCAAGGAGAGCTATAAGGGAAAAGAAATTCCAGATTCAAATGTCAAGGAGAACAATTCTGACATTCCTAAATTGCTTACTCAAAGCATGACTATTCCAGAAAAACACCAAGAAGAAAAGGCTTTCTTATGGAATAAGGTAAATGGTAGCTCGAGAAGAATTGCAAAAAAAAGATTGGAGAAAGGAATCCAAATTGGTACAAATTCTCAATTTGTTGCTAATCATAAGGATTCTTCCAGTACATATACCAATAATTCTACAATCATGACTGCATCAGAAAGGTATATGGCAAAAGGGAAAGCTAAAGTTGGCATGGAAAATTCTAACACCAAGAATCTTCACTCTACTTTATCTCAAATTGCTAAAGATTCTAATGCTTTAGCTAACGTAAATCAAAGTTATATCTCCAATGCAAAATGGAATCTATCCAACCGGATTCCTTCCAAAGGTACGAGAGATTCATTAACTAAGGAAATCCAAACAAAATATTCTTTTGCGTAAAAAGGTGACAGGGAATAATTTAAAAGGGCAAACGTGGATATTGGTGGCACATCTCAACATACCAACAAAGAAGAGAAATATTGCGTAAACCTCTAAAAGGTTTCCTTTTATCATCATCATGAAGAACCCGAAAAAGTATGATGGAAAATCCTCATCAAGATTCAAGCAAGCAAGAAAATGATGAGGTAATTCATTGTTCTAATCAATTTGCTATCTTTACTAATTCACATGCGTAACAAATGGATTTACCGCATTCGGATGTTGAGGAGCCAATTCCTGCTCAGCCTATTTTACCTTCACCAAAAACTCAGCCTATTTCTAAGCCCTCTCAAAAGGATTTCCTTGATCTCATAGACCTATCCTCCCCGATGACTCCTTGAACCGCCATGACCATCATGCTATTATCTCCGATAAATTTGTAAAACAAAAGGCTTCAATTGACTTCAATAAGGTTCGATATCCTCGAGTCGGACAAGTCAAGACACAAATAAATTGGAAAATGAGATGTGTTCACAAGGTTCGATTCAAGTCAAGATTTAAATACGTATATAGAGTGTGGCATTGATTATGTCCCGTAG
The DNA here is from genome assembly GCA_021234155.1 of Isoetes taiwanensis. Classification (NCBI taxonomy): domain Eukaryota; kingdom Viridiplantae; phylum Streptophyta; class Lycopodiopsida; order Isoetales; family Isoetaceae; genus Isoetes; species Isoetes taiwanensis. The sequence goes on from JAJEKV010000062.1 coordinate 5,157,946, forward strand.
ACTCCGAGTGTGCTGATTTGCGTGATCCTTGAACCCCGCAAAGGCTTCACAAAGGCAAGTTCTCGAACCAATAAATAATAATAATTCTCCTAATTCTGATTTAAATAAAATGGCTATTAATGACATGTCCGTTAATAAGCTATTTGAGTTTATTCCCGAGGGATTTCATCCGATGAGTGTGACAAAGGATAAAGAAAATTCGCACTAGGGAGAAAGATAACAATTGGGATTTGGAATATTACCTTAACTCTTCCACTATAGCTACTTCCGATAAGAGACAGACATCAAAAGTCTAGGGCTAATAGGAAAAAACTATCCCAAACATTTCTAATACCCCCCTAATAACACCGTAAGTAAAAACAAATAGGAAAAAAAAAAAAGGGAAAGCTAAGGGCAAGTGCGATAGATTCCTCTTATTTACTTTTTACCTACCTTAATCCATGAAGATCCTATCTTGGAATCTAAGGGGTATTAAGGGAGCTCTAAAAAGAAGGAGAGCTATTTCCCAAATTAGGTCCTACAAAGCTGACATAATTCTTCTCCAAGAATTAAAACTTCAAAAATTTGAATGTGCTAATTTAGGGGAATGGATATTGCCTGGTAGTTCTTCTATATGGATTGAGGCTGAGGGTACTTCGGGGTTTATGCATGATTTGGAGTAATTTAAACACGATTTCTTCTATAACATCCAAAGCGTAATGTGGCGTTGTACTACTTTTATGATCAAGGATAAACCCTTTGGTCTCATAAATGTCTATGCTTCAACTAATCCTAAAGAAAGAGAAGTTCTATGGTTGGAAATCAATAATTGGATGAGAGCTCAAAACATTATTGATTGGATTGTTGCTGGGGACTTTAATAACACTCCAAATTGGGATCAAAAATTGGGAAACAAGATTAACATGACCAGACTGGAAAAAACTAGATGGAATAACCTTATTGATGATAACTCTTTGCTTCAAATTCCTTCCTCTTCTGCTAAATTTACCTGGTCAAACAAAAGAAAAGGAGATGCAAGAGTTTTCTCAGGTTTGATAGATTTTATCCAATATCTCTAGCTCAAATTTCGATAATGCCTATGTTTTCAAAGTGATGAGTCTCATTGTTATTTCAGATCATCAACCTCAATTCCCCGTCCCACTCAAAGATCAAATATCCGTCCCTAGATCCGAAATATCCCTTACAAATTTAACTCTAGTTTGCTTCATAATAATTCTTTTCTCAGAATGAATTCGTGAGAATTTTATTCTAAGCTAAATAGAGTTTCTGATCATATGTCCATGAAGAGCTTTTACTCCAACCTTAAGGCTTCCAAATCTTGGATAAAGGAGTGGACTAAAAAGGTTAATACTGAAAGAATCAAGGAGAAAAAAATTCTTCTCCAACATATGAGAGATATCAGATTGGCTTTGCTTGATGATCCCTTTAATCCTAATTTACATCTTCAAGAAGAAAACCTTGAGAGGAAAATCAGAACAATTGAGGAAATCGAAGCCAAAGGGGCTGCCATTAGGTGCAAGGTTAAATACTCGAATGATATGGATTCTGGTAGCACCAAATTCTTTTTTAGAGTTGCTAAAGCTAGGCAGATAAAAAACTCTATCTCTGAAATCAAAAGTGACTCTGGGGATATTCTAAATAACCCCTCGATATCTCAAATTTCTTCTACTCTAAATATTCTCGCCTGTTCTCTAAGCAAAATAATTTGATGCTACTGCATCAACAATGCTAAGGCTTTCAATCGATTTGATTGATGCCATTATCCCAAATGATCACCGCCAAATGGATATTTCTCTATCTAATGTTCCAAGCTCGATGAAGTCTTATCTGCCTTAAAAGTTTCAAACATGAAAAATCTCCGTACGGATGGCTTTCCCCCGAATTCTTTCTTATGTTCTGGGATTTAATGCAAAATGACATTATGCATTTTATAAAGGGATTTTGGGAATCTAATCATCTTCATCCCTCGATTGCTAGTGGTTTTATTTTCCTGATTCCCAAAGTTGAGAGACCTTCTGATTTCTCTGATTGGAGGCCTATTTCCTTAACAAATTCTACATATAAGATTTTTGCTAAAATCATTGCCTCAAGAATTAAGGATTATCTGCAAAAATGTATTAGTGGAAATCAGTGTGCTTTTCTTCCAAACAGATTCATTTTAGAAAATTACATTGCTGCCATGGAAGGATTGCATTGGAATAAAATATCAAGCCAAAACTGTATTCTGCTTAAATTGGATTTCAAAAGGGCATTTGACAATATCAGATGGGATTTTATTGAGTTTGCTATGAAAAAGCTAGGCTTCCATGATAGAATGATTCAGCTAATTATGGGTTTAAATCTCAGATCTAACTCTGCTGTTCTCATCAATGGCTCTCCTAGTCCCTTTTTTCCTCTGGAGAGAGGGGTTAGACAAGGTTGTCCACTGACACCTTATCTATTTATTGTGGTGGCTGAATTGCTCACTAAAGCAATTAAGTACCATCAAAATATTGGCAATATTTCTGGTCTTAAACTCCCGAACTCCCCTGAAACTCTCTGTATTCAACAATATGCTGATGATACCTTCTCCTTTCTTGAAAATAATGCTAAAAACATTGCTTTCTTCATGGATCTTTTAAGTCAATTCAGTGCAGCTTCAGGAGTGGATTTAAATTTATCTAAGTGTGTTATGATAAGTGACAGTGACAATTCATATGTGGCAGGAATTAAAATTATCAAAACTTCAGAGGTTACCAAACTTCTTGGCATGCCTTTGTCTCTGAATCCAAACCTTTCTGGTCTATGGTCCCCAATCATTGAAAAGATCAGAGCTAAGCTTCATATCTATAAAAATACTTTATCTTTGGCGGGCCGAGTTGTAATTGCCAATCAAGTTCTTACCAGCTCTCATATCTATTTCTCTACTGCTTTAGTTGCTCCAGCCTCTGTTTACAAGCAGATTGAGAAAATTATTAGGAACTTCATTTGGAATGGTAATAATCTAGTCAATTGGAATACTATCACCAGGCATAAAAAAGAGGGTGGTCTTGCTTGTAAAAATATTCATAAACAGGCACAAGCCCTAGCAGGGAAATTTGTTTGGAAAGCTTTAAATGGCTCGCATAAAGGTAGCATCTAAATTCATCGATATCTCGCTCACAAAAAAGCTCTCCTTCCGTCATCCCTCAATTCCTCATGACTTACCAAATTCTCGCTTTTTGTGAAGTCTCCTTAGCAGCCAATATGTCCCCTCTTATGAGAAACATTATTAAGGCCTGGAATAATATCTATTTAGCTTTCAAATTTGATCGAGCCAAAATTTTCATTCGGACATGTCTATTTTCTGGTCTCCTACTTTCAAGGATCATCCTAACCATGTGTTGGCCTTGAAACATCCTCAGATTTACAAGAAATGGTACCTCAAGGGCTTTAATAATTTGGGTGATCTGTGGCATAATGGTAGATGGATTACTTGGTCAAATCTCAAGATCAAAATAAGGGGAACACATAACGACAAAAAAAGGTTTACAAGCACATCGAACATTGTTGGAAATTGCCCCTTCTCGGTTGCCCAATAGTGGCCTTAGCTGGATGCTTAATAAGAAATCAAATTACAAGGTCAAGGATATTTACAATTTCTTAGATCAAAGGCCCGATCTTCCTAAGTCATCCATTGCTTGGAACATAAACTCTGCCATTACTAAATCTCTAATCGAAATGTATGGAGCTCCTATGCTTCAAGAAAGGTTTCCTTCTTTGCTTGGTTGATTGCAAATAAAAGTGTTCCCCTGTCTTCAAGTTGTGGCCAGAGAAATCCTAATGTCTCACCAAACCGCCCCTCTTAACTCGCAATAATGTTGAGGATTTGGAACATATTTTCTTTTGCTCAAAATTAGATCCCCTTTGGTTGTGGTTTAATAGATACTTTGACAATTATGATACCTCTTCCATTCTTAATTTCATGCAAGGAAATGATAATTACAAGAATACCATTGCATTTCTAACTCGTGGAATATTTGGAAATCGAGAAATAGGTGTCTATATGGTAAGAAAAGGTTTTCTATTACTTGGATTAAGCTACATATTAAATATGACATTGAGCTCTTAACTCGCATTATAGGAGAACTTTTTGTCGACAATTATGACAGTCCCGGGATCAAATTGGTGAATTTGTGGGGTATTATAAATTATTTATCTCAACACTTTCATTTACAAATACTAATTAAGTTCCTTTTCATAGGATACATGGAGTTGCAGAGGGTCCTTACACCTAACAGATACTTTGTCTCCAAGGATGGAGAGTCTCCGAGAAATGAAGTTGATAGATATGGGGTGGAGAGATTGCATGAACATCGTGTCTGCTATCCCCTACTAATCGCTGGTCGGCCCGCAAAGAAGAAAAGATGAAGAGGTCAAGAAAAACAAATGAAAGGCTTTGGGCGTAAATATTTTCAAGGGAAGTTATGCAAATGGTCTTCATGTTCAAAGTTCATTGAGAAGTACAATCAAAATTTCACCGAAAGGCGCTTTCTAAGATATAGAGAATTATACTACACTCACGTAATGCTTGCTGATAGTTATGGTACACTTTATGTCGCTTATGGTACAAATTACTACATTGATCGAGATGAGCTATGGCATGCACCTTCCTATATTCTTGGCACTACCTCAAATTTCACAAACCGCTTTAATCCGCTCTTCTTCTCCAATGATCCACATGACACAAAAAATTCCTACTATCCCTTCCACTACCATCATATCGAAAATTGACAAAGATTGGCTCCTTTTGAATGCAAGAACTTCTTTTTGTGAATGCAGTCAATTAGTACTTTTAGCAAAAAGGATTGGCATGAAGAATTGTGGAGAACTGCTTTCAAGACTCTTTTGGGATTCTACACCGAAAAACTTTGACATTTGCCTTCAATTATCACATATCCGAAACTATTGAAGATCTTCTACATCGATGTCACATTCTCGGATGGAGTTAAGTTGTCGCTACTCTTAACATCATATCCACGTGATTTTCGGGACTACTCTACGTAAACTTGTTAACATAATTTCCTATTCATCAGTTCACATTTTCTATTGTTAAGTCTTCATGGGACTTAACTATATTTTGTATGTTTTTCCTTAATTAATGAAAAAATCATCTCGTACCTTCAAAAAAAAAAAAAAAAATTTGAGACCACACATCCTATGTTCCCTTTTAGGTACTACTTTACCCGAGGTGCTAGAGTATGTGTGTCCTTTTCTACTTTATTTGGCATAACTTCCTCTTGAAACTCATGCTAGGTCTTCAAAGGATTTAGAATTGTTCTCATAAGGCTGGGCTTAGGTTTGGCCACAAGGACAAAACCTTATTATCTTCCATAGAATTTTTTTGTTTAATTAAAAGATACTCATCCATAGAATTTTTAACTTATTGACTTATTTAATATGTGACATAGATTCTCATAACTAATGCTAGTAAGTGTAGGATGTCAAACTCCCGGTCAAGGCCAAGCCCATTGCCCCTCAAAATGGGCCCTCGTAAGTACTCCTACAAAATTGACAACAACTACTTTAGACATTTATGATATAATTTGGGGTTTTTCAGTTTGGTTAAACATCTTTTTGAGTTTTTTTATTTTTTTTAAAGTTAATTTCCTATGATTTTGGGGTTTCTGAACTCCCAAGAAACTTTGATTTTCAAAAATTATTGAAGTTTCCCTATGAAATTTTGTTCTTCAATTTCCACTTCAAGGGCACGCCACGTATAACCCAGTGATGCATCGCTGTGACATCCATGAGGATATCTTCGAGAGATTTGTCCATCTTATTTTGGTAAAATCATATATAATTGTGCATGCTTATAGGTGGTTCCTAAGTCCTCCTATGGATGGATTGATCAAGCATCTTGGGGTGATGCCGTATGAGCCTTGGCTTAATGAACTCGTGGCATATTCTACTAGAAGTTTCTTTCCCCCTCCCTTTTTTCTTTCAAGAAGCTCATTGTTGAATACGACAAATGGAGATTGGAAAAGTCTACTGACATACCTCGATTTGTCTTCTTGATTGATGAGATCCATCCTTTATAGTATCCTATATTTTTATTCTTTTTTCGATCGATTCATGTAATTTCAAAAGAGCTTCAATGCTTCCAGGTATTGTTTTATTTTCCTTTCCATGGTACACTTTTAAGGCTTCTTTGAGTTGTTAACAAAGACCCTCAAGCATTCAGCTAGATGATGGGTAATGATAAAATCTATGTTATAAAACCCATTGCTTATCATTGTCGTGAAGTACTGAGTGCAAAGTCTCATTATGCCATGTGAATTGTTCTTCAATAAGATGCGCTTATTGTAACTTACTATAGAATAGAGAAATGAAGACAAAAATCAACCGTGAGGATTCAGCTTATCAATCCTGTCAAGAGTGAATGAAGATAGATAGATAGATAGTATTTTAACGCCACGCCACTAGGCAAAGATCCAACCGACATGTGACCACACACCACACTACATTGCTTGGTTGGGCCCTGCCCCCAACCACTTTACATTGCATCTGTGGGTTAGAACAATGCCTGTAAATTATTGTAGCATACATGATACCGCTAGAGAATATGTACAAAAGAAGGACAATATAATAAAGTATGAGCTTCATCTTTAACCTGCTACATATTACAAAGAAAACACAATCTCTCTTCTTTTGGAATCTTAGCCCACCTCCCTGTCTCAAAATGCAATCTATGTGAGACCGATCAAAATCGAGCAATTAGTTGTTTCGAATGTGGAGATATATAAGCATGCAAGTAATCTTAGCATCGGGTTAATCTCATTCTGATAAAAAGCAAGCCTCGAACCTTTTATTGTCCAAAGCTTATCTATCGCTAGAGATTGTACCAAGTCCGAGCTCCTACAATTGTAACCGGTCAATTTGCCTCAGAAATGCCCCATTTTCCTGCCCAAGATATCACATCGTAATACCATTTAGTGATTGATTCAAGCTATCTTTTCAGCCACTTGTTATCATCCAATTTTCTCAACCTATTGACAAAATTAATTATCAGGCAAAGGGGCTCTAATTTAAAGGTATCATGTTTTTTATTCTATTCTATTCTATTCTTTATTTAACTTCCAACTCTTCATGTAAAAAGAAGAGTTGGGGTTTATCTTGGTTTGGCCCCATCTCGCATATACACCTAATACCAAAGATCTACTACCAATTGCAAACTATCACATATTGGGAGTTTACTCATACCTACTATCAATTCCAAAGTCTCGCCCATTAGAAGCTGACTCACACGTACTACATTGACTACCAATTTCAAATTATCACCCATTGGAAGCTTACTCACATTTACTACCAATTATAAAGTATCACTCATTGGGAGCTTACTACAACTACTATGAATTCTAAAGTACAACTCCTATATATTCAAGAAACTTCCCATGTTACTAAGCATGCATTGCTCAACCACCCATGAGGAGCTTACTCATACTTATTACTAATTCCAACGTATCACCCATGAGGAGCCTACTCACATATACTACACTGCATAACACTTAACATTCTTATTCATATTTGCTATCAATTTCAAAGTATCACCCATGAGGAGCATATCCACACATACACCCATGAAGACCTATGCCACCTCTACACCCATGAGGCCACATCTACTACATCCACTATTTTTAGACTGTATCTCCATATGAGCATTTGAAACATTCTAGAACATTCTATTTTGAGTGTTTGCAATATTCTAGAATATTTTACTTTGAGTGTTTGCAAAGTTCCAAAAAAAAATTATTTTTAGACTAAGGTGTTTACTCTAAGCATGTGGAAGATTCTAGAACATTCTGTTTTGAGTGTGCAAAATTTCAAAAAACCTTCTATTTTTTAGACTGGACTGCTTACCCATGTGCATCTGGAATAATTGTAACCCATGGTCTAAAGCATATTGACAATCCATGAAATTTATATTCCTTCTAACAATAGTTCAAAAAACCGCAATCAAATATTACCTCTATGATGCCATACTTTGTCAACATATCTGTGCATTCTGCTGAAAGCTATTACAGGCATTAAGAATACTGATCAGGCTAATTTTATTAGATTAAACTAATCCATAGTCTTCTAAACTAATCCATAGTCTTCTAGTAGAACTTGACGACATAAATAATCTGAATTTATAAAATCCGGAGAGACCACGTCTATATTGAAAAAAGGGCTCATTAAACTTACTGGAATGGATAGAAGCTAGCATTACAGTATCCAAAGTCTTCTAATAGAACTTGACGGCCATGAACAACCTGGATGCATAAAATCTGAAAAAATCTATATTGAAAACATAAAGGATGATTAAGCTTATCTAATTGGATAGAAGCTGGCATTGTGATGAAAGATCTCCATAGCTATGTGCATCAGTGTATCCAAAGAATGGCACCACATGGCCAATGCTATGTCGTCGACCGCCCCAATGAACCCTCGCGATTTGCCACAAAGCGATCCGGCTGATGTCGCCGCCGCTTTGTGTGAAGATGTTTCATGGACACAAAATGAAAACACAGCTGAGAATTGCTTTGCTGCATATACTTGATTGAATCTTGTCTCCTAAGACAAATTCGATGCACACCAACACTCAGAAAATCACTTCCGGTTGCTCTTAGTCGGGCACAATATAATTCCAACAAGCTTTTCAGCTAACAAAACTTTTGCTCTTCTCTGATGCAGATGCATGTCTCCAAAATAAATGCAAAATGGAAGACCTAATTTTTACCTGGGATGGATGCGATGCTTTGTTCTGGAAGATTTCGCTGTCTTTTCTTCCCTTCCACATTAGAAGACATTTAGCTTTGTCATTTTGAGCCAGGATTATGCCATGTGGCATGATTTAGGCCTTCCATCGCGGCAGAGGGACGATTGGACAAATCTAGACCATCGATCGGGGCAGATGGACGCTCGCAAAATCTCGACCGTCTCGGAACATTCGTGCCTTTTCAGTCAGAATTATGCCCTCGTGGTGCAATTTGGGCCATCGGTTGGGAATCCAAAACATGGTGTAATCTAGGTCGTCGATAGGGGTGGAGAGACAGGCTGACGCCACGATTTTATAATATAATAAGAAGATACCTAGAATATATATTTACCCACATGAACGACAACCCAAAAAACCAATATAACCTTGTGTTTTGACCAAGGGCAGCCACTGAATTATCAAAGGATTATTTTATGAAAATTCTTCATTTTTCTTGGAACGCATTATGGTTCGGGATGTATTATGAATTTTTGTGGTCACAAGATCATGGCATATTTTGGAGAATATTCCTTGTGCATCCATATGATCTGTCCGCTCAAAGCCAAGATGGGTTCAAACAGCTCCATGTTGACCCGATTTGTAAGGGAGATTTAGCAAGCCCCAATCCAATGGTTGCCTTCTCCCAGTAAGCACATGACACATCAAACATACACTACAACACTAAATGGAAATTGCAGAATCGAACCTTAACTAGAATTCAATGCTCTCCACTTACCTGTCAACTAGAAGCCAATGCTCTCCACGTACCTAGAATACTCAGGCTTGCTTTCGGCGTCCCCCGAGAGCTCGAAAGATACCAAAGATCAACCCTGTAGAACCCTAAATAAGCATACAGTGTGGATGGACAGAACATATAAATTGCCTTATTCACATCCCAAAATGTGCGTGACTATGTGCCAATCGGCTTAAGTTAAGAAGCAAGAATAAAGCCAGCCAAAGAAAACGGGCACAACGGCAAGACCGACAAAGAACCTCGCCATCGCAAAAAGCCATGAAAACAGGTCGAACAAGTTTGACATGATGCAAGAATCCCAGACACAAGCTTGAAACAATCCAACAAAGACCTGGCAAATCAGGCAGACAAACGAAAGAGATCAAGTTAGAAAAGCCTGTTGAAGAGCATGTTGCCGGCCTGTTGAAAAGAGTGGTCAGAACTGCATATCTAACTTGAAGAAAAACCGTTGCCTGCTTCTTGCATAGAATCAACGATATTTGGACTCCGTTGGCCTTAGATGCAAGCCCCCTACAGAAACCGGCATCGGCTACATCCTTTGCATTCAACATCGGCTCCAGAACCCTACCTTGTGCTACGGGCCTGCAGAGGCTGGCTTAGGGCAAGTGGGCCCTCTTGGCCTCATTTTCGACGGCCGAAAATCTGCCATAGCCATTTTCTTCGAAGCCTCGAACCCACAATCATCTTCATCCGACACCTACACAGTCCAGAATAGAAAGCCATGTGCAGCATCGCCATGTGACGCATTGCCCATTCCTCCCACATAAATGAGCAAAATCAAACCCTAGATTCTCTTGTTTCGAATCTGCAGTGCCACCGTTAGCAAATACGGTATTCCAACACGAATACCAAGAATAACCTTATCAAATCATAAGTTATAAATACAAGAAACTTATCGCGGCGGCCAAGGCCGCCGCGAACATTTCTCTTCCCCAACTCGTCTATACATGCTAGAACATGCATAATTTGAACCTGCATTTTGTTGTCTTGTGTTCAGTGTCCGCACGATAGAAGAATGTTGACCATAACGACTCGTTACGAAAGATGTTTTGCATTAAATCAAAAGAATCTAAGTTCCGAACATACAAAAATTGAACGGTGTTTGAGCATGGAGAATTCTAACCTCTGTATTTGCCAATATATCCATGCAAAATGGTCATTCAAAATGCATATGAATAAAACATGAACCCATTAACCCAATAGCTTTCCATATAATAAGAACAAATTTATGATATGCATCATGGAGATGGTCCGTCATGCAATATTGCCCAACACTATTATTTGCTCTACTCAATGTACGGAAATGTTTCAAACGTGGTAGATCAAATTTGACCTCTGCTGAAACAAAATGTTAATGATGAGAACGATAATCTAAATGAGAACGATGTTTGGAAAAATGATGCATGCTTGACACGGGTTGAATATCAGTCTGCAAATTTATGCAAATTTAGTGTACTAAGGCACATGCATTACATGCAACCAAAGTCCATTTCACATCGTCATGATCACTTAACCTATTTCTGCAGGTTTCGTCCACTTTCTATCCGTTCTTGCAACTTAAAGTTTGGTTGCAAGCATTTCAAGTGCATGAGCCAATTATGTCGTGCCACCTATGACAAATTCTCAAGATTGTTGCCAAAATTATCTTCCAAGAGTGTTGCCAGGAATATCTTAAGAGACTACGATTTTTATATTTATTTTTACATTGCATTCTTAATCAGCTATTTGACAGTTTGCTATTCTAACCGATGTTGCTTGTAACTTCACTTCACGGCGTGTCCACCGGGGTCAACTTGCCCTCTGTGCCCCTAGAATCAAGGGTGGAACGAGACATTGTTGTTATACCATAAGAGGTCTGGGCCCTAGAATAAGAGGTCTAGACCTCATAATATACAATAACTTGATTGTGATATCAACGTTCTTCTAGGTTGAGACAAAGCCTTTAATGCATTACCAACAGAAGCATAAAAGAAAACCATTTCTTGTGCCACACCAACTATTTCATTCTCTATTTAGCTAACAAAATGCATAAATCAGAGGTCTCACACCAGCAGGATTTTTATCACGGACGTTTTTGGTATGTTTTCAATATTTGAAAACCATCTTCATGTTACAATTCATTTTCTTATAGCCATTAGAGGTTGCAAACTAAAAGATTGTGTTCCTCCTCTTCACATTTAGCTTTGCAATCAACACAAAAAGAAACTGCTTCATCCAATGCCATATATTTAAAAGGTGTTGCTCGGGCTATGGTTTCAGATACATGAATTCCAAATCTACATGGCAAAATATAAAATGCGATCAATTGTTTTACAATAGCAAAAGTTGGGAAGAGGAAAAACAAATATAATAGGAATCTACAACTTAAGGGACCATAAAGTACAAAATATCAATGTTATTCGAATAGCATTTGCAAGAAAAGTATAGCCCTCAAGTTTGAAATAGTTGTTGTATGAACAGGTTGGAGATCCAATTGACTTTCCAAGGATGGATGCCATGTTTGACAATGGAGATAGGTCTGGGAGGATGCCCTGATAATAAATCACAGTCTACCAGATGGCTCATGAGCCACATATAATTTTTCCAGCTCTGAAACGAGATCTGCACAGGAGCATAGGTAGGGCAACGTGGGCATAGGTGAACTTCAATATGAGTAATAGTTTTAATTCAAGGCAAATCTAGCAGTAACAACAACTCCTTCTTTGGAATAAATTTTTGTCGATTGACTAAGTAGTGGAATAACGTGGGTATCTCATTGCATTCAGAAATCAAATAGCACATTTAGGGCAAACTTGCAATACCTAGAAATGGATGACCTGTGCATTGCTGTGGCATCTTAGGTTTTGATAGAACTATGGAAGACATGTGATAACAAATAAGAAGGCCTATTTAAAGTAGGCAGTGCATGTACCTATTAAGGACGCCCTCCAAACAATGGTCGATAATGTTTCCCAGCAAAAAGCAAGTAGAGATGGGCAAGAAGAATTGGACGTTCATGTTCTTATCAATAGCTGAAGGAAGCCAACCGCTTCCTGCAACATAAGTCGATTGAATAGCATTTCACGCCTTCCCAAGTTATCTACTAAAACACTTGTAGCAAATGTAAGAGAAAACTCCTTACTTTCCCATGCTCGGGGTCCATATCAAGCATATTTATTGCACATGGTTCTCGCAACCGTGTCTAGTGCCATGCCCGTTTTAATAAAAAGAAATAGTAAACATCTTTTCTCGCAAGCTTACGCCCAAACATTAGTCTATTTTGCGTGATCTATCTTATGCATTGAGCAACCTCGCCCCTATGGTAACCAAATTCATCGATTCAAAGAACAAAAATGACGGGACCTTACCATCAATATAGATCCTTGATTTGCTACTAATGTTGTAAAAGATCCTCTCTAACCATTGATACATTCTTGGAGCCAATAACAAATCATGAGGTCACTATTTACAAATTGTTTGGCCTTTTTAGGTAGACAACAAATTTCTACCTAGGAAGTTTCAGAAGCACACAAGGTCGGCCGTTGGGGAGTTCTCAACAGCTTTCAAATTAGATACTAGTTTTAAAGGCGCCCAACATATTTAAGCCGAATCAGCCACGTAATAATATCCGCCGATAATGGTCATGTATTCGTAGTTGCTAAGGCAAAAAGACTAAGCAACATCAAACTATCATAGAGATTTCAAATGATACGTAAGAACAATGCAACCCCTATAGTGGCAATGTGGACGCAAATGAGCAAGAAGAGATACAGGGAAAGGGATTAAAAAGAATATCTTTTTTTTCGCTTTTTGGCTTTGAAACCGCCTTGTAGGTTGTTTTGACGAAATCGCCTTTGTCTCATGACAACAAAACGTAAGCTCATGCTCGCTACAAATGCATTGTTGAAATGCAAGATCCTCGAAGATGAAGTACCCGATAGACGAATGAGCTTTTAATCTTGTTCTTCTACTAACCCAAACATTGAAAGCTCAAAGCTCGAATGCTCTAAAGGCCGTGGAGATCCCTATGAACTACAACCATCGATTTGGCCACAACGATGGGTTCGGGGCCGTATGTCCGAATTGAGCCCAACAGAGTCCAATTGGCCCAAATAGGGCATAACTTTGCTTCTTAGCCAAGATGATTACTTGCGTAACAAAGAAGGGGAACATCATGCCTAAATCATACTCAAACCTACCCAGAAGTGGCCGATTTGCCTTGAAACGTTTTTAGTATGCTTGACCTTCTCACCCGTCCGAAAGTGTCAATGGCGTAACGTACTACTCCATAGCTTCCTTTCCCAATTACTTCAAGTATTTTATATCTATGTGCTTCACCATATTCGAAGAACTCGAAATCGACCATGCTCAATAAACAAAAACAAAAAGATTTCAACTCAATCTGCATGCGCCTAGAAAGTAAAAAGAAAATGGCATACCTTGCGGCGGCGATCTCCAAAAGATCCATAATGGGGATGGGTTTTTTCCCCAAAAGATATAGTGGCCGACAGACTCGGGGGGACGAACAAACCGATCCTTCCCCGCTTGCCGTGCTCACTACTAGGATTGCCGTAGCGAGTTGTGGCCAGGAAATCCAAAATACCACTGCTTGAAAGCCTCTAGTAGGGTCCAACCCATGTGCCAAATCACAAGCTACTGACTATAGACACTAGATTCTGCTCCAAATCGGCATCATGCAATGCCGGAACCAGCATTTGAGTGGGTTGTTAAGCCTGGACGTCGGATCCTCATGATTTTATTTAATACATAGGAATGGAGGCCGGAACTAGAAGGGATAACCGTGAAAGCGATTTGCTGAAGCTTTGAAGCACGCGACAAATCCAGAGCAGAGGATTGCTTCCAAAGCAAGAAATCTGGAGCCCGTTAAATTTTCTTTCTTATTTTCATTTTTTCTTTTTTAAAAACACGTGTCGCCCCCAGATTTTTTGCTGGGGAAAAAATATTAGGATCAAACAAAAATGGCATCTGCTGCATATAGTGTGCTAATTTCGTTTTGGGTTGGGGGAGGGTTTTGAGGCAGTGGTTAGGACTATGATTTTCGTATGGTATTGTATAAAAAACGATATAATTTGCCATGTGGGAGGAGCTTGAGTGTTTTTGCTAATTTGGGTGCTTTGGAACTCCCCTTTTTCTAGGAATTAGTCCTCTATGTCGTAGGTTCCAATTTAGAAAGCATGTGAAGGGCGCTGGGCAGCGGATAGGAGCGCATAAGATGGTCGTGGAACATGCCGGATTTGCGTGTTAGAAGCGGACCCGCTTTCTATCATATCGATTATGCATGGAGCTCTCAAATTTGAGCATGGCAAAGAAATGAAAGACGCTAAGCACTCTGCTTCGAGCAAGCATCAGCACTGTGCATGGAAAGAGGCAGAGCTATGCAGGTTTCAGCAGAGATTTTGTGCCAAGAGTCATTTTTGCGCAGGTAAAATCCTCCTAATTTCTTGATTCTGAAGCTTGGGAGGCTCCTGAATAGGGCAGGTTGATATGGGTTCTCGGTGAGGCCGTCCGCCCCCGAGGGTTCAATCCTCCAGCCCTTTGGTTTCTTTTTGTTTATGCGTCCTCGGGTCAGAGGGAGCGCCAGCGAGCATTCCGACAAACAGAGAGGAGGCCTTTTCTTGGCCATTGAACATACTGTCTATTTTTCTTGTGGAACGATACTGTTTAAGTTGTTGCTTTAAGAAGCCATGGTTTTTCAAGCATGAGTTCGATTCAGACCTTAGGAACACAAATTCCCTGTAGGTTTTCGTTCTTTTCACGCATCCGAAGACCAACAGTTTTTTGATGATCGTCTTGGCCGCAGGTGAGGCCATTGTGTCGTAAATGCAAAGGATTCAAAGGGCTAGTGTGTTCGACCTAGGCTATGGCAGCTTTGAAAAGGGAAGGCGCTATGGCAGAAGGCTATGTTGTTGTATACTATGGCAGGATTGGGTGCAGCAAAATTCATTGGCACCATTGGTTGTTTTCTATTTTGCTTCTCTTTTATTTTTGCATGTGTTCGGTTTACACCATTGACATTGGCATGCATTTTTTCTCTCAAAATTCTAAGGGCCATTGATCTGGCACAATACCGAGAATATCCGCCAGATCAATGGTTGGAAATAAAACTTGAACGTGACGCTATAAAGATAGGAAAAAAGCTTGGTTGTTAGTGTTCCTAGGAATTCGGCATACACTGTCTGCATTATATCAAAACATATATAATGCATTCACTTTGATTCTATTCTTCAAGATTCCTTGATGCTCCAGTGCATGCGCGCCAAGTGTTGAAATTTTTTTTCGAGGAACATTTTTGTATTTTTCTAGTTATAATATTTATTGAGGAGGAGAAGCTCCGTTTACAGAAACATAGCAAACAAGAGGCCGCTTGCTTAGCTTCGTTACCGCATTGCGGGCATGGTTTACCTCCCATTCCTTCTTCTTTTGCATTTTCAGAAGCCTTGTCTGTGCAACAATCTTTGAGTAGGCAGGTAAAAGATGGGATGCTTCAAGTTTTGAGCGCACCACAGGGCATTCCGGCAGTCATAAACTTGAGCTCTGCATATGCGTGTAGGCCTGAGAAGTGTAATGTGAATGTGGGTTCTGAGTATTTGGGTCCAGATCGTGGATATGACGGAAATCTGTCGAGGTCTCAATCATTTTCTAGTGCTTATCCTGCCCATGGTCCGGGATTTTCTATACTTCTAAGAAAAGCCGACAGTGAGCCTTCGTTTTCTATGGTTTCCTGTATGCTGGAAGACTCACGTCTAAAGCTGGGCGTTTCTGCAGACGAGTATTGTAAATTCGAGTCTCAGGAGAGCCGCCGGAATGGCACAAATGAGCAGAACCCATCCTCACAATGAAGCTTTTGGCTATGGCGATGGCGAGGCATTGAAGCTCTAGCAACCTGGGCTGCTGGAATATGACCCGGGCTTCAGGGGAGCTTTCTGCCACAGCATAATTATCTTATTGCTTCTTACTGCTTCGTTGCCCTAATCAACTAACTAGGTTTCGTATGCAGGTGAAGCGCTTCAAAAGACTACAGGGCGTCATTGTGTGGAAATTTTGCTCACAAAACTTCTGAGTCACTTCACTGTTCATGTTGATTATGCACAGAGCAGAAGAAAATTGTTGGTGTTGGTTTTGCAGGCAGAGAGCTGGAATCCTGAGTCCCTGTCAGCAACACTTGAGAAGGACACAAAATCTAAGAACATCCAGCAGGAAAAGAAAGGGGCCAACTAAAATCCGAAAACGAAGCCAAATGATGAATGAAAGGGATCATTGAAGGCGATCCATATCATAAACGAATAATCCCATTTGTCAAACTCAAAAAATATCACTAAATGAGTTGATAATCTGAAACTACAGCCAGGAAGAGGAGCTGAGCTCCAGGGTGAGGCCGGTTTTGAGATTCTTAGCAAAAACATTGTCGGAGCAATCCTGGAGAATATCTGGGCAGGGGTGGAGCCATTTTTTCGCGTTAACAAGAGGAACTCCGAATAATCTGAGCGGCCGGGAGTAAGAATCGGATAACTTAGGTTTTGGTGATGATCCTCCATCGATCCAAAAGGCTCCTGAATCTCCGAGGCGTTTGAATCATAAGTTTTCTGATCGGATTTTCAGGAATAGACTCTTGTGTCACGATTTTTTGCAATACCCAGAGCTATGGCAGATTGAATCGTAGTTTTCTGCCGGATTTTCGTAAAGTGGGCTTCAAATTTTTTGTGGTGTTACGATTTGGGGGAGCCTCGAAGATGAAGCTCACAGAGAGGTATCTCGCCACCACAGGAGGTAACTGTTGCTTGCATTAAGAGCCTACACCTCTTGCCCAGTAGCAGAAGTAGAGAGCTCTTAATTCCTCCCACGAGCTCAGCATGGCAGAATAGCTTTTTTCCTGTTTGGATTGTAGAGTGCATTCATTTGTTTCAATCAAAGCAAGGCATATTATCTCAGCATCTATGCTGCCTCCCCTTTACGCGTCGGCCAGAGAGAAACATTCGCGGCGGCCTTGGCCCACTCAAAGCCCACTGCCCATCATCGGGTGCAGCTAAATAAACAAAAAGGTCCATCGCGTTGTTAGCCTAGTGGTCAGGCCATTGGTTCTCAGAATCACCCATCCAGGCTCAAAACCCACTGACTAGCAATGGATGGCGAGAAAGAGATAATGGCAACCGCGCTGTTAGCCTAGTGGTCAGGCCATTGGTTCTGGGCAACACCCATCCAGGCTCAAACCCCACTGACTAGCATCGGGTGATAAAAAGGAGAGGATAAAAGAGAGAAAGGGTTACCAGCATTGGGAATCTCATGGTCGTCTCGCAACAACTATCTATCGTATGGGCAAGAGGACACAAGGCAACAATGTGGGTTCAAATCCCGCGTGTCCGGCAATTCATAAATGCTACCACATGTGGTCTCCCACCCTTGTGAATAGAAACCCATTATTAAACATGGCATTGCATTGACAGGTTGAACGTTAATAATGGGCCAAACCTTAGTGGGTTGGAACTAAAGAAACGTTCGCGGCGGCCTTGCCGCCACGATAAGTTTCTTGTATATGTTAAATATAGGGCACACATTATTGAACTTTTTGGAGTTTAGAACAAACTGTGACGAAGGAACCTAGATCTTAAAATACCACAGAGCCCGATCGAAAATCGCATCCGACTGCAGTATGTTGCAGTGCATTTTCCTCCTCTCCGCTTCAGGGTACGGGCATCTCTAACATTCATGCAATTTTGTCTTAAGAGAATTTAACTGCAAATCCTTGCTCTGAAGGGAGGTGATGCTGGAGAAGCAATGGATAGGCCAGCGGGTCGATCGATCCATATGCAGCTGGTTCTGGGCACAAGCGCATCCGCTATCCGAACCACTTGGTCATGTAATATGTTAGGTTCTAATACTGCTACCCAAGCGACCTTATTTAATTTTGTTTCTTGTGCTTGCAGGTGCTTCCTTCTGTAATGGCATCTCCAACTTATTATTTGCTTCATATCGTACGAGAAGGCGTTACATTCCTAGCATGCACTTCTTCTGAAATGCCTCCACTCTTGGGAATAGAGGTAGGGTTATGTTTATTACGTTAATTTCTTATAGAAATCATTCTTGAAGTTGATGAATGACGATGCCATTAGGTTTGAAGTTCTTAATTAGACCCAAAATAAACAGAATACTTTAGATTTTGGCGTTCGGATAATAAATTACAATAATTCGACCTCCATGAAAGTCATTCCTTACATCGTTAGGCTTGATGCTCTAAAGCAGAGAAAATTAGGGGACTTTTTGTGTTCTGAATATAGATCTTGCACGTTACAGCTTATGATTGTTTAACACAAGGGGTCATGGTTGATTCGCATGCAAAAAGTTTATTAAGATGTACTCATTGCTAAAGTTGAATATCTGATAGAGTACCCTTAATGGAAGTTTCTTTGCAGAGCTGCAGATATTCTAACAGAGTATCTTGGGGGATTAAACGATGATCTGATAAAGGACAACTTTGTAATTGTATACGAGGTATCTCTTTTCTTTTTTGCATGTCTCATTTTAGAACTAGATTTCTTGGTACAAGAAAGTAACACTGTACATGAAAAACTGAACTGGTCCCCAAGTGATTTTAGGAGATTAGAAAACAAAGTTTTTTGGGGGGAGGATCTTATTGCTTTACCTTAACTAGAACTTGCTGCTCGTTTGTTGTTGATCACGGGTAGTTTATTTTTTTGCTTTCTGGCAGCTGCTTGATGAAATGATGGACGGTGGATTCCCACTAATAACAGAGCCAAATATTTTGAAGGACATAGTCACTCCTCCCAACTTGATGAGCAAAGTGCTTAGTGTGGTTACAGGAGGGACTCCAAGTATGAGCAAAACATATCCCATGGCAGCAGATTCAGGCATTCCATGGAGATCGACGGGTGTGAAGTACTCAAATAATGAGATCTATTTTGACCTTTCTGAGGAGATGGATGCAGTTTTGAATAGGTAGACATTCTGTAATAAGCGGCTGGTGATATACATCAAGGGCTGCTTGTTGTCTTCCATACAACGTTTTTTTAATCTTCTGACTGTTGTAGCTTGATAGGATCATAGAAATATTAGAGGATAGTAATATGCTTACTAAATGGAGAGGTTTCATTTTTCCAAATCTACAGATCATAAAAAGATTAGAGGATTAATATGTTTTTAAATGGAGAGATTTCATGTTTACTAATCTATAAAAATGTCTTTATGGTTTGTGGCATAGTGGATAACACACACTATGGGTCTTGTGGCTTTTGGCTATAAAAATACTGACAGTACAACTGTGGCCCTACAGGGATGGTTTCCTTGTGAAATGTGGAGTTTATGGAGAAATTCAAGCTCATTCAAGGTTATCGGGCATGCCAAATATTTCTTTATCGTTTAGCAACCCAACAATCCTGAATGATGTCAGGTTTCATCCATGCGTGCAATCCTGCACGTGGGAGGCTACTAAGACCTTGACCTTTATTCCTCCTGATGGTTCTTTTAAGCTGTTAAGTTATAGGTCAGTAGTCTGGACTTATTTTCTTATTCAGAATGAGTGATCTTATGTAATCTCTACTATGAGATATAATCTATGCAGTTGAGATTTGGAGTGAAGAGTAATATATTGGTGTTTTTCTTAATCTTCTTATCTGTACATAATGGACTACTGAAATCCAGGGTTAAGGGCCTGAAGAACACACCAATCTATGTGAGACCTCAACTTAGTTACAGTGATGGAGTATGCAGAGTAAACATTCTTGTTGGAATGCGTTCTGATCCTGGGAAACCAGTGGATGCTATAGTCATTAAATTACCATGGCATCATATAGTTTCTACAGACTTGACAGCTAATTATGGCACAGTTACATACAGTCATAGTACCAAGGTCTGTTAATACTGTATCCCAGCATTGTGGTCATTATAGCGAATTACTTTACTTTATTGATTACTTTATTTTCTGATGTCCTTTAATTGCAGATATCTACATGGTCCATAGGGCGTATACCGAAGGACAAGTCCCCTTGCTTGAATGGTTCGCTGCAATTGGAACCTGGTATAAAGGATTTAGATGAGCTTCCCACCTTGCTAGTTGGCTTCAAGGTTCTTGGAGTTGCACTTTCAGGCCTGAAAGTAGATAAGATGGAATGCCAAAATGTTGAATATCGTGCTTACAAGGGTTTTCGTGCAGTGACTAGGGCTGGCAGTTATGAAATAAGAACTTGATAAGGCAATCATTAGGCTGGAGCATTATTTCTTGTAATTTGGTGAATGATTGAATTTGATAGCAGTTCACGACAGAGTATAATTCCTTACCCTGATGAAAATATGATTAACATTTGATAATGTGAAATTTCTGGTGAAAACTCGGGGACATGAAAATTTATGTCTTGCTTTGACACATCACAGTAATTTATTCTCCCTATGGCTCAAAGATCACTCATTTTTTGCAATATATGCAATTAGTTTAGTCATGGCTTGTCCACCATTGTTTCGGCTATTTAAGGCTATTTAATATGTAGTTTCATTTGTAATCTTTCTCAAGCCATATATTTCAGACGGTAGAATTCAAAGCAATGCTTTTACCCTTTTTTTTTCATATAATTTCTAGAGAGATTAGAGAACAAATTTGTACATGGCTAAATATAGGAAAATAAATCTTGTGCTTCATCATGTAATTTAAATGAATAAAATATATATAATAGCATATGTCTCTCTCCAATCTAAGATGCTTATATAGAGTAACCATCTATCCATAATTATGGCACATTTGTTGCATGGATGATTTGAGACTTTTTTCCATCATATTAGGATATTTTGTTGTTTGTCACCTTGCCAAACAAAACTTTGTTAAATTGGTCAAAGTTCATTGAAATCAAATTTTTTAGCACTGTGATTCGATAGTTGACAAGGTTTTCCTTTGGCTGCTCCTCGTTTTGTGTCCTCATTGCAACAACATAATCGTGAGTTGTGAGTCCCTGGTAAGGTAAATTGTTTTCTAATTAGGCAAAGCACAATTTCAGTAGAAGTTTCTTACG
The DNA here is from genome assembly GCA_021234155.1 of Isoetes taiwanensis. Taxonomy (NCBI): domain Eukaryota; kingdom Viridiplantae; phylum Streptophyta; class Lycopodiopsida; order Isoetales; family Isoetaceae; genus Isoetes; species Isoetes taiwanensis. The sequence goes on from JAJEKV010000062.1 coordinate 5,179,469, forward strand.
ACTAAATTGAAGTGATTGTTACCTTTTTAATGAGAGTAGGATGGAAGAAAAGAAGCTTCAGCAAAGGGATGCCTATAAAAAAGTAATATTAGACATTAGATTATATTGCAAAATGGAGTCATATTTGAAGAATGTAAAAATAGCAAGAGAGTTTACTTTATTATGCCCACTTTATGCATGACAATTATTCTTTCTTAGCCAGCTCTCATAAACTCTAATATCTTCTTCCAAACTATTTTAGAATACTGTCTTTGAGACTTTGAATATTGCTTCTCTATACTAGGGTGCTGCTAGTTTCGTCATCCCGTCAGCCAAGGCTTCCCTCATTCACTTACCAGGGACAAGATGTAGAGGTGGCTCCGACCTACAAGTATTTGGGGATCGAGTTCTCCACTACCACCCACTGGGATGTTGCCATCAGGTTACGTGTTACGGCAGGTTGAAAAACACTATATGCCATGCATAGCAACAGCCATAAGGCAGAGTTGTATGCCTGGGGCCACCAGTCACACCTGTTTAGGGCTTTGGTCGAGCCAGTTCTCCTGTACGTGGCAGAGATGTGGGGTCCGGTGATATCCCTCACCAACTGGAATGATCTCGAGCAGGTGCAAAAAGCCTTCTTGGCACGAGCCCTTGGGGTAAAGTCCACGGTTCCATACCAGATCCTACCCCAAGAGACAGGTTTTCTACCCCTTCGACGGGCTGCATTTGAACGCCATAGTGTTTACTTCCAGAAGGTGGTCGCTATAGGTGATACACGTTTGCCCAACCTTGCTTTGGCCGTAGCAATGGGTCCCCAACGCCTCAAAGCCTGCTGGAAGGACAAGCAAGCTCAGTGGTTCTCATGTTGGGAAGTACAGGCAAACAGATGCGTACAAGTACGGACAAAGAAGGATCACAATGCACTAAAGTTGTACTTAGATGTTAGTTTCCTTCGCAAGCTCTGGGATGCAGATACTCTGACATACGGCCAACAAGCAGCTCAAATCACTTAAAAAATACAATTTGCATAAGATTTTGCATACAATACAAGGCCAAGTCTTGGCCCAACCATGCCTGAAATACGGCCCGCAAATACGAAAAGCCCGCAGAACTGTTTTTTTTTCCTAATTTCACCCAAGAATCACAAGGGATCTTCTCGTTTACAACATTAGGGTTTATCTGCTCGAAAGTTCCGACGGAGCAGTTTCGAATGGGAAGAGATTTTGCTGTTCTGCATTCAACAAATAAGGAGATAATGGGAAAGCAGGAGAAGAGGATCGGTACGTGGTCTTATTTCTACTTTCTACAAGCTGTTCAGTGAAGTTAAAACCCATTTCTGTTCTTCATCTTTATGGACAAACGTTTTTGCCGGATTAATTTGGTGTCCTCGATCCATCTGTTGCAGAGTTGCATCAAGAACAAATCTTTGCCAAAGGGGAAACATGTACATGGAATCTTTCTCAGAAGCCATGTGAAACATATTATTCTAGAAAATATACTTATTAATTTGTATGGAAGATTTGGTGGCCTAGGTAGTGCTGAAGATGTATTTAACAAGATGTCCATCCGAGACGATGTTTCATGGAACTCCATAATCTCCAGTTATATTCGGCATGGATATTTAAAAGAGGCTCTTAACTTATATGCAGAGATGCAAGAGCAAGGATTTGAACCAAATAAAGTCACATTTATCAGTGTTTCCAAAGCGTGTGCAGACTTACAACTCTTGGCAGAAGGAAAATGGTTACACGTCAATGTTCTAACAACAATATTCAAGTCAGATGTTGTTCTTAACAGTGCCCTTGCTCATATGTATGCAAAATGTGGAAGCATAGAAGAATTGTGGCAGGTGTTTCACAAAATGCCTTTACGTGACATTGTAGCATGGAATGTAATACTTACAGGATATGTCCAGCATGGGAAGCATGATGAAGTTTTGAAACTTTATCGACAAAATCACCAGGAACGAATCCAGCCAGATGAAGTAACATCTATTTGTGTTCTAAATTCATCTGCAGTCAAGGGAGCTGTTCAATGGGGTAAATGGATGCATGCCATTACATTAAAATCTTATTATCAATCAGATATTTTTGTTGGCAGCACGCTGGTTGACATGTATAGTAAATGTGAGAGCATAAATGATGCCCGAAATGTATTTGAGAGATTGGCAGCTCGAGATGTTGTCTGTTGGAATGCAATGATCACAGGGTATGTTCAAATTGGTAATAGCAATGAAGCAATTAAGCTTTTTGAAAAGATGCACCTTGAAGGAGTGCAAGCAAACGAAGGTGTATATGTCAGTGTTCTAAGTGCATGTTGTATCAAGATAGCTTTTGGGCAGGGCAAAGTGTTCCATGCTGGCATTTTGAAATCTGGATGTATAAAAGATGCTGTCATTGGTGGTGCCCTGACAGATATGTACGTGAAATGTGGCAATCTAGAGGATGTCTACCAAGTGTTTGACAGGTTGAATGTCAGAAATGTCTATACTTGGACAACAATAATCGCTGGTCATGTCGATTATGGTTACAACAAGGAATCATTGTCAATATTTAAATTTATGCTACAGGAATGTGTGGAGCCTAATGATGTGAGTTTTACGAGTATTCTTAGTGCATGTGCTGAGTTGGCAGCTATGACCTATGCAAAATTTATATATGCAGGAATTTTAAGATCTCGATGCCAGTCAGATATTTTTGTTGGCAGTACACTTGCTGATATGTATGCGAAGTGCGGGAGCATCAAGTATGCAAGTGAGTTGTTTGACAGCATTCCTGTGCATGATGTAGTTTCGTGGAATGCAATAATTTCAGGATATGCACAGCATGGAGATGGAAAAGCAGTGCTTGACCTCTTTAAGTCAATGCTAGATGAAGGTGTGAAGCCAAATAATGCCACATTTGTGTCAGTTCTATTTGGTTGTGGCCATTCTTCTCTCATAGATGATAGCTGTTACCTTTACTGTACAATGGTTCAAAATTATGGGATAACGCCTGTCATAGAGCACTATGCTTGTATGGTTGATCTATTTGGTCGTGCAGGGCATCTAGATGAAGCGGAAGATTATATCAGCAAAATGCTATCTGAACCAAGTCCAGTGATATGGACGTCTTTTCTGAATGCCTGTATTCTCCATGGTGACATGGAGGCAGCACAGCATGCCACTGAACATCTTCTAACCTTGGAGCCTGAGAACACTGCAGCATTTGTTCTTTTATCAAATATATATGCCTCGAATGGCAATGCAACAATAAATGCGGCAAAGAATAATTGTTACACGCCATCTGAAAAAGTTTGGGCTATTTAGGATAACAAATTGCAATCATATTACATAACTTCTTCGAAGACAGTAGGAACTTCTTCGAAGATGGTAGGCAGCCAGGTGGAAATTTTGAAGTAACCAGCTTTGCAAATGCTGCCATTTGAAGCATACCTCCCGAAATTTCCAAATCTGGCTGGTGGCCTGATGTAGCAGTTGCCTGCATATTGTCTATGCCCCTTCTTGATTACCGTGAGTGACTACAATACCCGACTAAACATCACATGGTGACTAGTCCACCAACATTCTTGATTATTGTTATACTACTAGCACTACCAGCTCCATCTAATGGGGGAAATAAAACGGGTCTTTTTTATTCTAATTGGACATCTCTTTCGCCATCTATTGGGGTAAGCATACGGTCATTTGATCTCCAGTTTGAGACATCAATGACTTGTTGAGACTAGAGAGAGATTGACTTCATTTGATCTCCAGTTTGAGACATCAATGACGTGTTGAGTGAGACTAGGGAGATTGTCTGCAGGTTTCTAGGAGCAGTCACTTGGAGAGTATCCTTCCTAACCAATGAAGTAATATAGCATCGACAAATAAGAGTCCAAAATCTCACGAACCTCAAATTTCTTCATGATCATCAATGTCAACTAAAGGTGGTGGTTGGGGAATCCAGTCTGGAAAGGAATTGGACGTGTGAAAGGAATTGGACGTGTGAGTAGCTCCAACAATGAAACATAAAATATCGAATGCGGGCGAATAGTTGGAGAGAGCTCGAGTCAGGGCACAACATTGATGATCTGAGCAGTGATTTGGTAAGGGCTAAGACGATGATAGTTAAGTTTGTTATGGGTTCTAAGAAGATGATGTTGGAGTTTTGATTGAAAATCATGGAGCTTCTCGGACAGAGACTTTACACTAGGATTGACAGAATCATGACCTAAAGAAATAAATGGCCAATAAGGATATGCTGGAGGTTGAAAAAGAATGGGGTCTAGCTGTGGAAGCATGTACTGAGTTTTTATAAGCAAACTCAGCTAATGAAAGCGAATCAATTCAATCATCATGTTAAATATTGCTCCAATGTCTGATTAATGTGTTATGTATGCGCCAGCCATTTTCAGGGGCGAGTCTTTCTTCATAGAAGCCATTCCGATTCTCTAATGTATTGATTCTCTAATGTATTGTTACAGTACTATCACAAGCCAGACAATCCTGCTTGAGCTCTTGTATCAAGCATGATTCTATCAAACATCTAGGAGAGCCAGGGGATCTTTCACTAGTGGAGGAGTCAGGAACGCCGAGGGAGAGGCGGTTTAGTGTTGGATGCAATATCTCCAAGTTTGTAAGAGTGGTACTAGAGCAAGAGTTGATATTGGGATGAAGAGAGCGATTGATGTGGTGGCTGATCCCTTGATGGGATTGACGTCTTTAATCCTCGAAGAAAGGGAGAACATTGATTTGGATGAAGTAGCTCCTACAGAAGAGGAGGCACGAGAACTGGATGAATTGACATCCAAACTCCAGCAATAACACATCGATGGGGATAAGGAGAATCCTAATAGGGGAGAAGTGAAAGAGAAAGAAACTAATTCTTCTGATGGATAAGGAAAAGAACATGAGAAACTTTCTCAAGTATCCCATTCTTCGGAAAAATCCATTGATTTTGATCCATTCAACTTTCGAGGGGAGTTAGATTATGCAAAGGCACGAGTTAGAGAATTGATGGGGCAAGTTGCAAAGACCAAGATTGAGCAAGCACACACGAATAAATTGCTTAAAGACTTGCAACTTCAGATGATCAAGCAGAGAGACGGAAGAGTTTGATACTATCAAACAATTATTAACAAGAATCCATGGGGACACCAGTGCTAATAATGTACAACGAGATTGTAATAATCAAGCTCAGCGAGCCCAGAATATCGGCCGTATTAGCTAAGCTCTGGGAGCTATAGCTGCAGGCCTATTCCCCAACAAATCTAGATCAAGAAGCTAAAGTTCAGAGAACTCTATCAACGAGAGAGCTAAAGGGGTTGGAAAAAAGGATCATCCCGAGTTTATGGGATTTGAAACTGCGAAACAAGCCCTTCGATGGCTTACTTAGTTGAAAACATATTTTCGTGCCACCAATAAGGGAGATGCCGCTAGAGTGTTGCATGGTATTGCAACTCAAGGGGGATGTTGTTTCTTGTGGAGCTTGCTTATGGGAAGGGGTGTGGAGGTTAGTTCTTGGGCATTTTTTATAAATTCTACAAACAAGAATATAATTCACACTATGATGAACACCATGATTTGATTCAACTCGAAAGCATTAGGCAGACTGGAATCTTGCAACAATATATTAACACCTTCAAGGGTATTTTTGCAAGAATCAAAGATATGCCAGCCCGGATGCAGGTAAGTTAATTTGAGCATGGTCTTAAGGATCGCATCCTTAAAGTACATATTAGACAAGTGTGTCTTGAGCACTTTGAGCCAACAGTATCCTTGATGCGGACGTTGCTAAGTTCCTCTAAGGACGAAGGGGGCGATGAGAATAAAGAGTCTCAATCTAACTCTCATTGTTTCCAAGAATGGAAGCAAAGAAGGATGGAGATTAAGTATGCGGGATCGAATAAACATCCCCAAATTGCTCAAAAATTTCAAGTAATCCTCCTCCTAATGAAAAGGGTAAAGGCAAAACTTCTTCAGAGAAGAAGCCGCTTAAGCCATTCGCTTGCTACAATTGTGGCACTAAAGGACATATGGCAAGGGACTATCCAAATATCCACAAGGAAATACAGGTGTTGAACTCCACCATAAGCAAGTGGAAGGGAAAACAAAGAAGAACTCTGCCATAGCTCAGAGAGAACCCAATGTTGTAAGTAAAGAGAGTGATTTTGCGAAGTAAAGAGAGTGATTTGGTAGTAAATGGCTTCAAATGGTCAATCCTCCTATTAATTGGAGAAAACATTTATTAATTATCTCAAAAGGAGGAAAAGAGATCACCCTTCAGGGGACTTATAATGTAGTTCTCCTAAATTTATAATGGCTATGCAAGCCAACATTGTTTCCGTTCTAATGTTAATGAAAAATATCTTGTCTATGTCTTTGATACTTCCGTGCAGATAAATATTGTAGATAAGGACAACAAACTTGAAAGTTTGATGGATAAGTATAAGGATGTGTTCGTAGATGCTCCTAACAGGAGTTCCATTATGAGAAATCGCTCATGAGATAGAATTGGAACCCAGAACTAAGACAACGGCCAGGGCGACATATAGATTTAGTCCCTTGGAGAGTCCCTTGGAGAAAGAAGATGTCAAAAACAAATTCAAATCCTACTTTGAAAGGCTTTTATAAGACCTAGCAAGTCACCATTTGGGGCACTTGTGATCCTTATTAAGAAAAAGGATGGAATCATGTGCATGTGTATTGACTATAGGGCCTTAAATAAAGCTACGATCAAGGATCATTACCCATGCCCAGAATCGATGATATAATGGATGGATTTAGTAGGAGCAGGATACTTCTCTAAGAACGATCAAAGAAGCAGATATCATCAAATTAGCATTCAGGAAGGGGATGAGCCCAAGGTGGCCTTTTGAACCAATCAAGGGCACTATGAATTTATAGTTATGTCATTGGGATTGATAAATGCCCCAGCCATGTTATGCGATTAATGAATATTTTGTTTTAGGGACGAGTCTTCCTTCACAGGAGCCATGCTTATTTTCTATTGTGGTGTTATAGTAATATCACAAGCCAGACAATCTTGCTTGAGCTCTTGTATCAAACAAGATTCTGACAGACATCCAGAAGAGCCCGAGGCTCTCGCACTAGTTAGGGAATTAGGAACTCCGAGGGAGAGGAGGTTTAGTGCTGGATGTGATATTAAGCTTTGATGAAGCCACTCTCCAAGGCCACATGGGAGAATGAAGAGTACATGTAGCAAAATCCTCATGTGACTCAAAATTTGTGGAGGCCATGGAAGGATTGATGGGGTCAATACGAGATCAGTTACCTAAAAGTAAAAGAACTTAAGGCTTGCGCCAGGGATGGCATAGGACGACCGCAAAAGAATGAACTACGAAACCATGATCACAAGGTGATACAGGGAACGGGTTTCTAAAGGGACTAGATGTTGAAACCATGGTCACTGGATGACGCAAGGGATGGGTGTCAAAACTCGTATACTTCCATCATCCTTGGAGACCAAGGATTTGAAGGGGGAGTTATGTATGAACATTGAATAATAAAAAAGGGGGGGAGATTAAAACCAAATAAATGTTTGATATGATATAAAATTAAAGGAATAATTGATGATGTAGCACAACCCGGTTGGGTGGGAAGAAACCTAGTGAGGTCTGAAGCTTTTGCTTCAAGCTGAGATCGGTTGATCACGGGGAGAGGATATATTGCAGCTAGGTGCCGACCACAGGGTCAAATTTTGACCTGCGGTGGCAGGGATGACCAAAGCCATCTGTCATATGCCAGGCATCGCCAATACTGGATTTAATCTAGTATAAAAGGATTTGATGGGTGAGGCATGATCAGAGTCTTCCTTCACAGAAGCCCTTCCGATTCTCTACTGTGTTGTTACAATACTATCATAAGCCAGACAATCCTGCTTGAGCTCTTCTGTCAAATAGGAATCTACCAGACATCCAGGAGAGCCAGGCTCTTGCAGTAGTGGGGGAGTTAGGGACTCCGAGGGAGAGACGATTTAGTGCTAGATGCGATATCGGACTGTGGTGAAGCCCAAGTTTGTAACAGTTTGTATGACATGTTTGCTCCAAACTTGGATGTAATTGATTCTAACTTACCATTTGTTTGATGATCCTAGGTTATGTTAAAAGGAGATACAAGTTTGACAATCAATCTGATTTATATGAGGCATCATTATATTTTCAGAATTTTAGTACAAGGATGGTAGTGGAAAATTTGCCATATCAAAATGCATCAACGTAAATGGTTAAGTTCGCACGAGATAAAGAAGAGTTATGGGCCAAAATATTTTGCAGGAAAGTTATACAAGTGCACTGGCTGGGACAAAAACTCGTATACCTTTGGTACAACATACCACTTCAGCAACTACTTCAGTATTGTCTTCCAGAAAAATACTTAAGCCTTCAACTAGTCCTTTTGTTCCATCCTCTTCTTATGAGCCATAGCTCTATTCTGCATATGTTTCATCAGTTTATCTTTATAACAAACTATGACTTTTTGTGCTCATTATTAAAATATTATCAAGTTTGATTGTTTTGGTCTAGCATATATTTTGAATGGATGCATAATCTATGGATTTAAAATCTCAAAGGTATTTAAGATGCAGATTAGATCGTCAAAAGTTCAAATTCTTCAGTGGCATTCTATCCGATGCAGCCAGAGACTCGAAAATTTTCATCGAAGTTTTCTGAAGACAATGTAAGTGTTTTTTGATATTGTGAACTATTGAATCATTGGAATAATGTATTTTATAGTGTGCTAATCATCATTAAATGGGCATACAAACTCTAATTACTCTAATCGCTTATTGCTACTACCTAGAAAGCAATATATGGTACAAAATATACTTGCTTTCTCCTAGTTAATGGAAAAATCAGCCCCTACTCATCCAGCTACAGGTATTTGGGAGTGGAGCTCCCCTCTAGTATGCAGTGGGATGCTTCTATCAGTCTATGGGCAGTAGCAGGTTAGAAGGTGTTGTATGCCATGCAGAACAACAGTTACAAAGCAGAGTTATATGACTGGACCCATCAGTTGCACCTGTTCATGGTCTTGGTGGAGCCTGTCCTTTTATACAGGGTCGAGGCTAGGGCTCCACGTGGAATGATTTGGAGCAGGTACAGAAAACCTTCTTGACCCGAGCACTGGGGGTGAAGTCCACGATCACATATCAGATCCTGCTACAGGAGACAGGTTGTTACCTCTTCAGAGAACAACCCTGGATTTGTGCATCATCTACTTTAAGAAGGTGGTCGTCATTATGGATGATACTCGCCTCCTTAGCCTAGCTTATGCCATCGCAATGGGACCACAATGCCTCAAGGCCTGTTGGAAGGAAAACCGAGCTTAGGGGCTTGCTAAATGGAATGTAATGTGCAAGAGCACATGTACATACAGGTGCAGACAGAGGCAGATCGCCACAACTTGAGAGGGTGCCTTGATATTTGCTTCCTTTGCATGTTCTGGGATGCCAACGCTCTTGAACATGTCAAGGCAGCACATTACCAGCGCCATGTGAATCCCTCATTGGAGCCAGGGCCACAACATTACCTGTGTATCTGTCTGCCTATGAAAAAGTGCAGACTCATTGCCTCAATCCGCACAGATGTACACCATCTCCACATTAAGACAGGAAGATGGATTGGAGAACCACGGCAGGGCAGATACTGTAGATGCTGTCAAATCGGGGACGTTGAAAATGAATGCCATACCCTACATGGATGTTTTGCGTATGGCCAAATTCAGGCATGCTATGCTTAGTTGGTCAGGCCTGGCCAACCACTACATGTGATACTCTGCGCGGCTTCAGTCCAAATGCTGGGATCATATCATGGATCTGCAGGAACAACTATATCCCCCGACACACACATGACTTGAATTTATTTTGTCTCATTGTACAGTTTGATAGCATTCTTATTACTGCCACAGTTTTTCCCTCAAAAACTTTCAGGATGGGGTTTTTTAACCCCGACAGTAATACGCTACTGTGCTCTCTCTTTTGCATCCCATCGATCGATTAGTCTCTGTAGACAATAAAAGCCTATTCTATTCCATTCTATTCTATTCCAAAAAAAAAGAAAAAGCAAGTAATAATAAAAGAAAAAGAAATAATGAAACTGGTTACCAAAATTGATGTCCATGTTTCTGCTCCTGTCTTAGAGAATGTACCCTTATTTTTGCAGACATGGGAAGTTTTAATAGAATTTGAAAAGTAAGTATTTGGATTTCTTCAATAGAATCTCCACCATGATTTATAATATAGTAATGCTCTGCCCTCCAATTCATTTATTAAAACTGCTTATATTGTCAAAGCCAAGTGCAGAGGCCTTCCAGTGTCTTGCTTGTTGCCCATGAGGGAGTCGTGATAGAACAAGAAGCACATAATGATATGCCAATATTACACCAGTCATATGTTTGTTTATATAAGTGAGGCTAGGGTTATAGCCTTTATCCAGATTTGGATATTGCTCACAAAGATTATGTGTGCTTATTTTATACTCTAGGAAATGTGGAAAATCTTGAATTCAGATTTCAAAGAAAAAATTTGAATGGAGCGACTTCCGGTGATCGTCCCCAATAAGCCAAATCTAATTGTCATCCAAAATAATGAATTGTCAAATATGGTTGCATAATTGATTGGGCTAGATGCAAAGATCTATGAGCAAATATGAGAAGAAGCCAAATACATAAATAGACTTGATTCTGTTGAGGTTGCAAAAAAAGATGATCGAGAACTTGACGTTGAGTGTGAATAAATAGAAGCTCAAATGAACATCTTGATTCGGCTGTGGCTTTTCTAACAGGTAAGGATCCAAGAGATTCTTTTGGTGTAGAGCACATCGATAGGAATGAAACCATTGGTGATAGTTTGTGGGAACTCAGGAGCATGCGACCTTGGCAGATAACGAAAAAAGAAAGGCAAATTAGAATGAGGTTTTTTTACCGATCAGCTTATTGCATAACTGCTTGGTGGTGGTACGAGTGTCTCTCATTCTGAACATGCTAAGTAGTTTGCTCTGGCCATGGAGGTATGTGAAGTCCTTGCAAAATATTTAATTTTTCTGTATCCATATTGGAATATCTCACTGCCAAGGGTAGACCTGCAAAAAAGAATGGCCATGAAGCTTGGAATTGAATCAAATATAGTCACAGAAGTCCTGAATGAATTGCCATTTGGTGAGCATTTTAACATAGGGAATATCCAGTTATAACACCTGGACCCCAAATAAAATTGTGTGATACAGATGTTGGCTAGTGTACCTGCCGAGAGCTTATCGCCGGGATTAAAAAACCCCGCCCTTTCGGGTTTTCGAGGAAAAACCCTAGCGATAAAATCTCGGCAAGGGCTTGGACAATGCAGGGCTGCTAAACGTTCTCACAAAAAAACCCACGCTCCATAGAGAATACTGAAGTCGCGCATCACCCCTGGACCTCCACATCACCAACCAAAAAACCAATAGAGAAAAAACCTCGAAAAGCGAGGGGCTGGTCACGCGTGCCACGCGACAAAAAACAATATTTACACCTCGAAAAAGCGAGGGGCTGGTCACGCGTGCCACGCGACAATTATAATAAATATGAACGTATAAATAACAATTTTAAGGGGGGGAAGGTGGGAGCCATGGATACTGCTGAGAGATGAGAAAGAACCAATGAAAAGTCGATGAAGAACTCTGTAATAAATAGCGATCCCTCAACCTGATGAACGGCCTAAAAATGCATGCGATGCATGCATGCGACGCATGCATGCTCGTCTTGTGCAAGAATCTCGATCCGCTACGCGGATCGATGACATTCTTGCTCTGCGACTCGCATGAAAACAACAACATTCCGATACCAGAGAACTTCAAATACTAGATCCGAGGAGAAAAGTTGAAGAATTGTCCTATGCCGGACAAAAAGCAAAGATAGAAGAGGTTGGAAAGGATAGGAATGGTCAAGAAAGAGTAGCTCATGCAAGAATAAGCCCCTCCTCCGCATGAGATCAAAGAATAGAAGCCATGGATACTGTTGAGAGATGAGAAAGCGTCGATGAAAGTCGATATGCAATAAATAGCGATCTGCAATAAATAGCGATCCCCCCAACCTGATGAATGGCCTAAAAATGCATGTGATGCATGCATGCTCGTCTTGTGCAAGAATCTCGATCCGCTATGCGGATTGATGACATTTTATTAGGACCAAGTATAAAATGTGATCGTTATAATGATTATTATAAATTAGAATGAAAATACACTTGTTTGAGTTTTTGTCTTATACATGATGTACAACTGGTAAGTTTCTTCTTGTTCGTAGGCCCTAGATATTATTTTCCTTCTCAAAATTGCATTATGGCAATCTTTCTGAGGAATAGAATGAGAGCACTCCTCGAGTGGTTCACCTTGCGATGTGTAGAAGCACCATGCGAAACTAAAAATGGTAAGGCTTGATGCTCATTTAAATATGTCTAAACTACTCTATCTAGTGTCATGTGGCACATGCTCCTCAATTTATACCATTACATTAAGTTTGATATGTACTATCAATAGTGTGTAGTTGTTTTCAGTGCTGACCCTAAGTAATTGGAACCATTTATAGAACAGTGGAATAAAATAGACTAGCAAATTACAAAACATTTGACATCTAATTTGATAGATGTGCTTTCAAGATCCACAATCTGCATAATGCCTAAGCGCAAGGTTTGATCTGATGGTAATTGTCTAGAAAGCATTGCACCTTGAATGGCTCTAAATCATGTAACCAAATTAGGAATGGATTAATCTGGTCTCCACATTGACCTAGAATTGGTAAAATATATGTGTTGCATACATTACCATGTATTGGAGCTTTATGCACCATGATACAATAAAATAGATGTGTTCCATACATTACCATGTATTGGAGCTTTATGCACCATGATACAATATCTCGGCAAGGAACATTATTGAAGACGTCATGCGCTTCTTCTAGGCTCTCACATTTGGCATACATATCAACAAGGAAGCTCCCAAGAGAGGAATCCATTTTACATTCACATTTTATTATCTTGTCATCCATTTTAAATTCAGATTCAATTATCTTGCCATGAAGCAGCATGTCTTGCTCTAAAACACCTATCAGGATACATGCTTTTACAATGCTCAAATATGTCACAAGGATCGAACTTATACTTTCCTTTTGCATGTGTTCAAAACATTCTAGAGCTAAGTTGTTCTGTCCATGTTGAACATATACTGTATTGCATTCCAAGACACCACATCCCCATTTTTTAGAGTGATAAAAATGTAATTTGCCTCCTTGAGATTCTGGCATTTGGTATACATACCAATCAGGATGTATCTAATAGTAATATCGTGAAGTTCACTTTGCATTATTTGTTCATGGATGAGGCTCCCTTGCTCAACGTGACGTCCCCTGCTCGTATGTGATGCCCCGACTGTATAGAACTGGAAATTCCCTCTTAGCACAAGCTCGCTAATATAGGGCCGTCTACCTAACATCGGATTCTTGATGGTGAGCAAGAATCCGACGGGGAAGAATAGACATGTCATTCATCCCTAAGGACCAACCTAGCTGCGGAAGCGCATAAACATAAGCGCAAATCATCACATCACATCAGATACATAACCACCTCGAAGGGTGAGATCACCATAACAACATCATATCCTAGCAGATACAATAACAACAACATCAACAAGGAGAAGTCTTAACCAGGCTCAGACTCATGGGGGTAGACTGATGACTAAAGGTCTCCAGAAATCAATGCAGACAGAGTTCATGGCAAATGGATTTGGCTGCCATTAAGAACATGGTCGATGGGTAGTCCACTCCATCTACTCTACCTGTGCATATTTTGCAGATAGACTGATAAGTATTAGGGATGTGATCGTAGCCTGCCAGGTGCATAGTCAGAGGGACTCCTCCTGGGTTGCATCTCCTCAGTCCCCATGAGGCAGGAGGGGATCACTCCCCTCCAAAAGGTCCATGCCAGCTATGGCGAGCTAGAGAGCCACTGCTCATCTACGACTTGAACCCCATTGAGGTAGCGCATCACCGAGGAAGTGTTGAGCCCATACCTTGCCCTCACTTAGTGGCAAGCTATTAGGCCTAGTCCACAACGTTCCCCGGCAGTCGCTACACACCAGAGGGATCAACTGTAGCTGGACAAACCTTCCTTGTCAGCCGGTCTAACCCCGCCACCCACAACCAAGTGGGCTCCTATGCGCAGGCCGCATTAATTGGGAATTAATGGGCTAATCTAGAATCATCAACTAAAGTTTTTGGGTCTCTACCCTCCTTCCCAATACATAAGAGGTACACACAGAGCAATACAATATTATCCAATGAACTAAATCAACAGAGTAAAGATCTAATCTATCTATTCTAATCATACATGGTTAGGTTCATTCGTTAGTGGCTAAGGTTCTTAGGCTCTCGAGGTCATCTACAGCTAAGAACAGATGCAATTTCGGCTTATGCATGTCCGGAAACATGCGTTGACTAACAGATCGACTATTCACTCGGTTTTTGGCTGGCTCTTAGTCTTCTGAAGGAGTCCGTGCTACTAAAATCGTTGAGATGCTCGAGTTTCAGGGAGTTGTTTCGGAACACGAGCTTCATTGTTAGTGGGAGGCCAGAATGAGTTGGGCACTTGGGCAATGCATGCTCCTGAGGCTGGAATCCGAAAAGGGGGCACTTTTAGAGTTCCTGCCTCTTTATGCTCACGTTTTAGGGTTAAAACCATCATTCAATTAAATTGGGATTATGTCTATTCCAAAATCGCGCCGTATAAGCCTTTTATTGACCAGTATATTGAATTAACCACACTTTTGCACTGAGTTTATTTTCGGGCTAGGAAGATGCATTTTGTGTTGAAATGGAAAGGCACTCAAATATTCGATGCAAATCACCAATATTATGACAGAATGTTGGCAATATAAAAAGTAGGAAATTGCTTATTATTTCGTACCATCACGCATTTACAAATCTAAATCTATAGATTGAAATTTTAGTGCTTTACTTAATAAATAACGGCAAAAACAAGTTGCTACAAAACATAGATTTTAAATTGGTTCAAATCGCGCGTG
Organism: Isoetes taiwanensis; assembly: GCA_021234155.1. Classification (NCBI taxonomy): domain Eukaryota; kingdom Viridiplantae; phylum Streptophyta; class Lycopodiopsida; order Isoetales; family Isoetaceae; genus Isoetes; species Isoetes taiwanensis. The sequence goes on from JAJEKV010000062.1 coordinate 5,194,496, forward strand.
GCGCAATTTCATTAGCATAAATATAGCATTATAATAGAATATAAACTAAAAAAACTAATCCGATTCATCGTCGACAGGCGCTCCTAAGATCCTCTCCATCATGAACAAAGCATGCTCTGGATTCCATTGAAGATGGATTACAACATCAAAGGGATCGTGGATAGAAGCGGATGGGATTCATAGCAACGATACCAACCAGTCCTCAAGTTCTATTTCTAGTTGGGCGGCACCTGCAGAGGTCCTCATGGGTCATCTTGCAGGTAATAGAATGTGCCATAATAACAAGAAGCGTAGGAGGCCGGCCGATGGTTTGGCAATTTCATGCATATCTATTTATACACACACAATTATTGACAAGATATACATACAAATTATTGCAAGTATAGCAAACTATACACATAATATAATAATACAATACGCATACCACGCACCAATAATGCTTGCTACAAGAACACAATATATATTCAAAATCTTTGGTGTAAAGTATATTTCATATTCAAAACTTTTATGGAAAAGTGTATTTCCTGTATACATATATATCAAAAGAGTTCCCTTTCTAGAACGATTTTCTCAAGGTCCCTCAAATTTCCCCGTCCGATCAAGTTCTGGGTATAGTATTTGTATATCTTCAATCGCTTTTTCCGAAGCTATTTCTTGCATGACACCAATGAAGCTTGCGTAAAAATCATCCTGTGGTAACCATATCGATGATAGGATGGTGGATGTCTTTGATTGAAGCAACACTTCAAGGCGCCATCATCAACTATAATGATGCCTTCCTTCTCCTGAACATGAAGTCATCCATCATGTCGCCAAGCATTTCACAAATATATTCTTACCTCGACGGATCCTTCGGGTTTTAAATGACTTACATTTGCTCGATCTCAAACAGATGCCCAATCTCTATGTAATTCAGAACTACTCTCAAAACTTCCTCAGATATTTCTATTCTCCATCGACGACCACCAAATTGCACAACAAAATAAAGTGAAAGCTTGGTCTAACATCTCCTTCAGATACGGCCGCGGATATACCCATTTCGTACGTATCTCAAATGGTTTCTGTGCATACCATGATAGGTCGCATGTTGCTCTAGGTAACGTTTTGCAGAGCACTCCATTCAAATCGAACACCGTAATTTTGGAGGAAACCGGTTTAGGTCTCAGAATAAGAAAGCACACACTTGTGAGACAAGGAAAAAAGAAAATTGAAATCGCTACCGGGCGCGATTTTCATTTCTTTGAAGAACATACCTTTCTCGTTCCCTGCTCAACTTCCGCAATGATGAGCTTACTCTCGGTTGTCTTCGGTCGGCCAGAAGTGTCAACCACATCACTTAGTGTTTGAACTATGGTGGATACTTCATTACTCTTTATGCTAACCTGACTAGAGCTTTCCGAATCCAATCGTATCATCTTGGATTTTGTCTTCTTGGTTTATGCTTCTCTACATCCCCTCCGCCGGATTTTCAAATGTGATTGGAAGTATAGGCACGATCTCGGCCGCATAGTTAACCGGGCCGGTTGTCGAAATTCATCTTTATCTGCTCCATCTGCTTTCTCATTTTCTCCCGCCTCTGCAGCGGATCCGAGGTAATTCGACTTAGAGGTGGAAGCTTTATTTCTTGCACTACCTATCGGACCCCTAGGTGCCACCTCTAGCACTTTCTCGAAAAAAATATCAAGGAAGTCCTTGGCTTGACCATCAGAGACTACACTTTGGCATTTCCTAGCTAGCTTCAGAGCTTCCCGCCCGACATAACCTCCAACATGAAACTCCCAACACGTTGACTCTAAAGGGCAGAAGGCTTCATTCAGAAAACTCGAAAGGGCCAAAGAAAACACGTACTTATTCAGCCTCCCCTTATGCGCAGTCAGTAGCTCATACTTGATTGGTGAATTAAGGACATGGTCGACCCAGTTTTCTTCTTCCTCTTCCTCTTCGTCCTCTATAAGGTCCACATCCACATCTGCAGTCCCTTTCCCTTTGTCTTCAGCATTGGATTCGACATAAAAACATTCTTCACTAGGGGTTCATCTAGCCGATAGCACTGCCAAGCAATCTTCTCACCTTCTGGTTTCCCCTTGAGTCTTTCATATTCTTTATCATCCGTAATGGCTATCATAAGGACTAGCACGTGTGAGATCTTACTTTCGGTACGGAACTCACTATCTTTGTTTTCATCTATCATTACGGCTTGCCTCATCACTTTAATGCATTCGAGATCATTTGCAGCAGATAGTGCATATGCGTAGGACATGTCGGAGTGGCAAACTGTCACGATGGTATAATGCATCTCAGTCGTAAAACCACCGCATGTGTTGAAGAAGGTGCTGTAATCATCTTGTGTCCATCTCGTGCCACGGCTATCAAGAACAAATAGAGTGATGTCGGTTGGCCCATCACCCACGTCTGGTATGGCACACTTATAACCAGTGGACACCTTATAGAAAAAAGGAGACTCCTCTTCTGCCGTCTGTTTCACCAAAGCAACTTTTCTTTTTAGGTCAGACGCCACTTTCGTGTGAATCCCCTTTAGAGTTGCCACATTCTTCGCCTTTTGCTGCTTCACAAAATCTTTTAACCAAAACACATATTTCTTAATATCATCATTAGATACGTTGTACTTTTGCATTAAGCCTATCTCTGATAACATGAAGTCTCCTGTAAGCCTTTGCGTGGACTTTCATATTTTTTAGCTATTCGCAGGCATCTTCGAAAGATGTCAAGTGCTTTGCTGCAGACGTTTTCTTGTAGACAACTTCCTTTCTGATGCACCTCTCTAGGACATAGATTAACTCTGCATCATCCAATCCTTGTGCCTTCTTCATCTCTGTGACACCAAAATAAAAAATAGACGATCTTTATGAGAGAAACCCACGGACGAATCCGCAACTTCTTTTTCCAGATAGGCATCCCAAAATTGCTCCACTTTTCCCATACCTGGTCAGAAGAAAAAATAATATTGCAGGCATCCTTTGGCACCGTTTGATCTTCTGAGCCAGCAACTAATTCATCCCCTTTTTTCTTCTTTGATCTGGTGCTCTTACTCTTGTCCTCAGATATGGTTTGGCACGCTGTCCTTTCTAGTAATTTGAATTCGCACTCTTAGATTGCCCTTGTCCGGCTCGGCATTGGTCTCCCATATTCGATCCATTGATTACGAAAGCGCACGCCGAATCGCCCACATAACGACCGCAAAATATGGGCCGTTAGATAAATAAAATAGACAGTCAGCCAAAATAATAACAATATAAATCGCTCAGCGCCCGGTGCGTTTTCGTTAATCACGGATTTACAAGAAACGCTGGGCGTGATTTCGCTTTGTAAATCCGCGATTAACGAAAACGCCACCGCTGGCGCGATTTGAAAGCTATAGGAAAATCGGCGCCAGCGCCGCTTGTAAATCCGGATTAACGAAAATGCACCCGCACGCATTTGGAAAGCTATAGGACATGCACATTAAAGCAGCCTGGCGCGGTTTGGAAGTTCCAGACTAGCTATGTGGGAAAATGAAATACCTTTTGTATAGGAATGTCTTTTCCATATCATTCAGTAGCGCGCTAATTTCGGCTAATTCTGCTGCTGTTGTTGAGCCACTGAGGAACCGGCAATTTCTGACTGAGTATAGTCTATAGAATAACCGATTTCCGCTTTTTGTGCTTGATCGATCAAAACCTTCAAGCTTCCACCGAATCAATCGGCCATCTATTATCATGAAGTGAATATCCGTGTTGCCAATGAAATCTTCAAGTTTATTCCGTGATCAACACCTTCTTCGCCTTCATATCAAAAGGCACCACATCTCTTAGGCATTGGCACCGCCTGGGTTTTCAATCATGCTGTTGACTATTTCCATTGCGTGCTGCTTGTCGTATCTTCTGCTAACAAACATAGCTTTCGTGGACCTGAAAAGGCTGTCGACATTTACTGGATGCGTGAAGTTAAGGCCCAGTGGATACTTGTCAGCATACTTCTTGAGTTTGCTCATGGCCTCTAACTGTCTCGCCTTATCGTCATCACTAGTCAAATCTGTAATGGGTAGAGCGTATGTTGTTTCCCTACCTCTAGAACTTGCATCTTCCTTCTCTTTTAAAGCTTGTAGGTACACACTAGCTGATGGCCTTGTACTGATTGCTCTTCTCACAGCTGAGAGACCTTCACATATTTTTTTTGGTGTCAATGGTTCACCACCTGACCAGCCAAATTTGAAGAGGTTATCTGCGGCCTCATCCGTTCTTAGGGCTGTCTCTTTAAAGGAACTGGCATTGCAGCGCTTTAACTTCTTCAATCCTTTTTTATTTTTCTGACCCGCTTCAAGTAATACAGAACAATATGAATCGTCTTGTTCTTCGCATGTGATCAGAATACCTTGTTTCTTCATTTGATCTGTTTCCTTAACTCTAGACATGAAAATAAGATCTGTCTTTCCGCTAGTCTTGAAGATCTCCACAAACCATTCAGAGCCCTCTGTTAGATCTTCTTCTGGACATGGAGGCTCTACCTGAGCCTTTATTATTCCGGTGGTATCATCCATGGTCACAACGTGTGCCAAATCTGCAACTGATACATCTTCCTCCGTTCTTGGTTTTTTCGGTGCCGATGTCCCTTGACCCTGCACAGGCTTTGATTTTCTTTTCACATTTTTAGAAGATCCTGAAAGTTACAATCATGTGGTGAGTAATGAAATCGCGCCGAGCGCGTTTTGATAGACGCCTTACTACGGAAAACATAAATGATATACAAGAAAAGTATCAAAGACAGCAAAAAACAATCATATCAGAGACGCTCTATATTATAAATCGCGCCGAGTGCGTTTTTTAGAGAGGCCCTACAGACGCTCTATATTATAAGAGACATACTAGGCTACAAAAAAGACACATCCAAAGAGCTGGAGAATACAGAACAAAACTATAAACAAACAAGTGCAAAAAACTATAACTAAACGGTCTACATTATACGAACTGGAGAATATAAAACAAAAAACACAGAGTACAGGAGAAGAATATAACAAAAAACACACAAAACAAGGTAGTACAAGCAGTAGAAATGACACAGAAACAATATAAAAAGTAGAAATAACACAGAGACAGTAGAAAAATGATAAAAAACGACACAGACAGTAGACAAAACATAAAAATAACACAGAAACTGTAGAAATCGAGAAGAAATAGTAAATACCTGCCTCCTGAGTGCTGTCGACCTGTTCAGAAACTTCCTGAGTGTTGGGCCGTCGCCCAACTCTCCCTCCGCCTCTCCCTCCGCCTCTACCTCTCGTTGCGCCAGATCCTCCGGACGCCATATAGCTGCAATGTTCGAATGCAATGTTATGGGACGCGATTCAAATTTATACGTATGGGTGCATTATCTGAACCGTCAGATTGCTATCTGATTTTAAATTACAATTTATCCCGCCTATATTAACCGCTTATCCCGCTCATTTCAAATTAAAAATTTAATTTCCTTATTAAAGCACATCCACGAATATTTATTTTTATTATTTTCAATAAACGCCTATGTGGCACGCCGAATTATTCATTCGCCACCGAATTTTTCAAGAAACCGCATCAACTCGTCGACTTCTTCCGGTCGACCGCCTCTTCGCCTGATCAACTCGCCTCCTCGACTGATCGACCGCCTCGACTTAGCGATCGCCTCCTCGACTGATCGACACGCTATCATGTGGGCCGAACTATGGTGAGTGCTATCAGTAGGATTTGAAGACTGTTCTTGAAACATATTATATTATTGAAGACTGTTCATGTGAAATCATTCTTTTAATGTTTTCAATTATCAACGTGGGAGAAGAATGCTATCTATTAACAGCAAACTTGAAGCGTCAACTTGGATTATGTAAAATCGAAGACCTAGACCCTGAATCTAAGTGCCATGGTGTCCCTCTTGGAAACAGTTTCTGTAAAGTTAGCATTATAAATTGCAACTATGAGGATGAAGCTCTTCCAAGAAGACATCCTGGTGGCGACACAATCGGGGAGAGCGTGGGCACATTTGTGGCATGGCCAAAATAACGTCTAAAAAAGGTATGTACAGACCTTCTGATACAAAGAAGCTATAATTTATTAGATCTTAAATTATCAAAAGGTATGTATAACGAGGATAGTAAAAAAAAATGAATATATCATAATCTGCGTGATGTTGTGAATTTTGAATTCTTTTATGCTCTTTAGCCAGTCTTATCAACCCCATGAAACTATACATTAACGAAAATGTATAGTTTCTTGGGGTTGGTCATACTGGCTGGAGGGCATCAAAGGATTCAATGTTTTCGACATTGCATATAAAAAAACATAATGAAATAAGCGAAAAGTATAAGCTGCGAAATTGCGCCAGGCGCGAGTTTGTATTTATATTCAAAAAAACTATATGTACATTTATCCTTCTGTGAAAATGCGCTAGGCGCGAGTTCTTTCTGTACATATCTCTACAAAATGTCACATAGGCCCACTTCATTGGCCCAATACCGAGTAAAGTCCCACCTGTACCACTGTGATATGACAGGTTCCTCCCATTCCCTGCGAATGTCGAGTCTCCAAATCAGAGTGTCCCGTCGATACTTGATACTCCTAATCAAAGCCTCATATTTATTTGTTGGCATGAGTCTCACTAGGAGCATGAGGAGCCGCATAAATCTAGTGATGCGATGGTAGCATTCCCATGGCCCCTGATACAGACTGTCATATGGCTTGTCCAACTCTCTTTGAATGTTTTGAACAACACAATTAAGTAGTATCTTGTATAGGGTCCAGCGTTGATAGTCGTCCAAGGGAAGTATATTCGAACTAGAAGCAGCCATGTGTAATGCACTAGAACGAGAGAAATTAACTAATTAGCAAATTATATTTCTCTCCCCAGAAAAAGATTCTAAATATACAAAATTCAAAACGCGCCAGGCGCGTTCACTATAGTGTTTTCTTTCATAGAAACGCGCCTGGCGCGATTTCGTCCAATCTTATGTATGCAAGCAATCTTACGATATGCAAGCATATCTTATGATATTTCCTTGCCTAATGTTCTTTTCTGTTCTTGCATAGTCTGAACAGACTATTTTCCTTGTATCTAGAACAGACTATTTGTTTTTTTAAAACATTAGGGTAAGAACAGATAGGCAAGGAATATGAACAGATAAATGAAATAAGATAGAGCAATAGCAGATAGGAATCTTTTTTTTCACAGAAACGCGCCTGGCGCGATTTCGTCCAATCTTATGTATGCAAGCAATCTTATGATATGCAAGCATATCTTATGATATTTCCTTGCCTAATGTTCTTTTCTGTTCTTGCATAGTCTGAACAAACTATTTACCTTGCATCTAGAACAGACTACTTGTTTTTTTAAAACATTGGGGTAAGAAATGTATAGGCAAGGAATATGAAACAGATAGGCAAGGAATATGTTCTTTTACGTTTCTTGCATAGTCCTAACAGACTATTTTGCTTGCATCTAGAACATACCATTTGATTTTCGAAAACATTAGGGTAAGAACAGATAAAAATGGCAATAACATTAGGCAAGGAATATGAACAGATAAATGAAATAGGAATAGCAATATGAAATAAAATCTGTTCATAATGCTATTCCTATTTCATTTATCCATATGTTCCATATTTCTAAAACATAGCCTCTTCTTAATGTTAACCTTGTTCTAATCTAAAGCATAGCCTTGTTCTAAAACACTTTCGAAATCCTAAAACACTTTCGGAATCCCTAAAACACATTCATTCTAACCCATTTTAAACATAACCCACTCATTCAATTATAAACCCATTCATTCTAACTTTGTTTGAAGCCGGAAGCCGAAGTTTGAAGCCAAGAAGCCGGAAAAATAGCCGAAGTTTGAAGCCTTCTTTGAATCGTAGAAGCCGATTAGCCGAGAAGCCGAGTAACTAAGCACCTAGCTCATTGCCCAATAAACATAGTAAAACATAATGCACCATTTTCATTTTTAAGAAATCTTATAATGCCTACCTTGTGTCTCGTTTATCAAAGCTTTCTTTCCACTGGAAAGCCCTAGAATCGTAAGCAAGATCCCGCAAGAGGCTGTATCATAGTCAAAATTGTTATATCTGCATCCACATAAAAAAACAACTCAAAGACAAAAATCTTTACTTACATGCTAAACAGAGAATCGGAAGAAGGGCTTGCACTGCCAAACACTGGAAAATTACTGGAAACACTGGAAGAACGGCGAGAACACTGGAAAATTACTGGAAACACTGGAAGAACGGCGAGAACACTGGAAAATTACTGGAAACACTGGAAGAACTGGATGAAAAGGCGAAGGCGCCGGAGTGAAGAATGCAGGGTTTAGATTAGAAGAAGGCGAGAAGGCGCGCTTAGATTAGAAGAAGCCGACTTTAGATTAGAAGAAGCCGAGTTTAGAAGCAAGAAGGCGAGAAAGCGAGAAGGCGAGAAAGCATTTGCGAAAAGGCATGCAAAAATGGAAGAGGAAAAGTTGAAGAGGCATTCGAACTGCCTCGATTTTTGTTCGAAAATTAATAACTGCCGCGAACCATTAATACCTATAAACCCATATTTTCATATGGTTTTTAAAAAAACATATTACCCATATGTTTGAAAAACCATACCCATACCGTTGAAAAACCATATTACCCATATGGTTTTTAAAATAGCATCTTACCCTAATGTTTTAAAGAAAAAACCATTCTAACCCTAATGTTAAAAAAAAAAAACAATTCTTACTCTAATGTTATTAAAAACCATTCTTACTCTAAAGTTGTTAAAAAACCACACTCTTAAATATTTTGAAAAACCATATTACCCATATGGTTATATTTTAAAAAAGCATGTTACCCTAATGTTAAAAAAAAAAAACATTATGTTTGAAGGTTAAAAGTGTTAGATTTAATCTTCTTGGTAAGGTTCTTTAGAGGTCTTTGTACAGTTTCAAAAGTATGTTTTTCTTGAAAACATGTCTTCCAGATGTTTTTTGAATGTACTAACTTATTTTATGTTTCTGTATGTTTTAGGTCAATGGTATGCAGCAAGCTAAAGAAAGTACCCCTAATGATGGTCCTCAAGGAAAGGAAAAATCCCCAAATGATGCAGATGATGCCCAAGGAAAGGAAAAGACACCCAAGGATGACCCAAGGGAAGAATAATGTCAAAGAAAAGGATGAAAAGAAATTGTACTTTATAATCGAGTCGATTGGAAAAACAAGAAGGTCAACATCCTACATGAATGCAACAGAGAGGTAGTAGGAGAAGGGATTATTATTCTAGCAGATCCTATCAATGCAGTCAATGATCAAAGATTAGGGGAGGATAGGTTAGGTGTGGCAATCTCAAAATTATATGACAATTGGAAGAAAAAGGGGTCAGGTAAAGAGGAATGCCTTGCTTGTGTGAAGCAACTAAAGGTTGCAATGATTGTGGCATGGCCTAGGCACAGTATCCAATTGGAGAAAAACTACATGTTTCCTATGGATGCAGAACCATTGTCAATAAGGTTTACACAATGTAGCAAGAGGCCACTTCCATCTTTCAAACATTATCCCACCAAAAGGTGCAAGTCAGATTATGATTGTTCTCCTGAAGCTATGATGAAGGTTAGAGGAGGTGAATGTTGTTGGGCTTAGAATGTTCACAATAGAGGAGTTGTTGGGAGCAAGAGCTACATATCAAGAACATAAGTGTGATAGTAGGAGAAATTTCATGTACACCATATTTGGCTATGCAATTCAGGATGAAAGATCGAAGAAAAAAAGATTTCCATTGAACGGAAAGTGGATATGTTCGAAAGCATGGATGGCTATACAAGGAATTCCAACCTCTTCCTGGCACAACTGGCAAAAGAGATATGAAAATGGAACTAGAATTGCATTGCATGGGAACACCGGCAAAGAAAAAGACCAACCTCTAGGACTATAGTCAAGCAAAGGAAATATTTGAAACGTATGTGGAGTTCAATGCAGAAAACATGCCACATAAGAGTAAGAAGGATGAACAGGGTAGAGTTGTTGTTGAGAAGAGATTGCTCATCCCATTGTACCCAGAAGAGCATACTAGAGGAAATAAATGCATTGCTTCGGGAACTTGGAGTAGCCTCTATATCCCAAAATTTCAGTTTTTAGTATGCTATGGAATAAGCATTTCAAGCATGTGACCATAGCAACTTCAAACAACTTTGCAAAGTGCAATTTGTGTGCTAAGCTGAAGGAGACTCTTGATAAGACTGTGCAACCAAGTCTAAGGGCTAAGATAAGGGAACACATGAAGGACCATATGACTGATCAACTATCATGTAGATCAACTTATTGGATGTGGAGGACCTTGTCTGCAATGGAACCTAATAACTGTCTATGTATTATGCATGACAAGATGGACCAGCAAAAGACTTGTCTTCCACAATTCAAGTACATACCAAAGTCATGTGGAAGATCATACCCTTTGCAGATTTCAATGACTGGGGCAATCTTGCATGGCCAGTCTCAAACCTACTATGGGCATTACAGTTTGGAGTTGTGGAGTGATGGTCCAGATTTTCATATTGGGAGTATCATGAGGTGTTTAAGAAACTATGAGAATGGTTACAATGGTCACCTCCAGGACCCTACAGCTAGCCAGCCACTACATAGTGCATTGTTGGATGGAAACCCGAATAATATTGAAAAGTTTAGCAAGGCAAGGTTTAGGAGGCATGGACCTAATGAACATGTTGGAGCTTCAACATCTCGTGCTAAACCTCGAATGCCTAGAAGGTTGCTCTTGCAACTTGATAACCTGTCTTTGGCAAAATAAGAACAGTGGATGTTTTCTTTCTTATCCTACATAACAAACCGTGGGCATTTTTGAAAGGGTTAATTTGGGGTTTCTAATGCCCTACATACTCATGAGGATGTGGATGCATTATTTGGAAAATATAGTCATGTTTTGAGACAAAAGACAAGACCAACTTTCCTAGGCTACTAGAAATATTCCATGGATGCACTACTCCATCTCCTATAGGATCTCTCATAGAAGAGGTGCCTGATTGGAAGAGTTTTGTGGAAGGTTATACTGAAGACATGGAAGGCCATTCTAGACCTCTTCAATTCACTTTTTGGGTGAGAGATGGGATTCCAATCATGCAATGGAAGATGAGACCTTCAGAGGAGAAGTGGAGAGGAGGGGCAGAAATCCGCATAGAGATGCACGAATGGCAAGCCTATGATACCTCCAGTCAACCAAAAGCTCTAAAACCTACTACGTAAGTGAAGCAAGTGGGATTGACCAGGGATGGCATCAATGACTACATCAAGCATTGGCAAACTAATTCTGATGACACTAATCGTGCATTGATAGATTACTGGAAGAAGGTGATTAACTTGTTGGATGAGGTAGACACATCCTCAGAAGAATTGACTGAAGGGTGGCTCCCTAAAAGCAGGTGGAGGACATTAGCAGGTGCTGAGGAAGATGATGGCACTCACTATTAGTAGCATTGTTAAGGCCCATGCTCCTCCTCAATCTGACAAACACTATGTTGGTCCTAAGAAAGATAGGCCAAAATATCTAGGCCTAGATGTTTATGAACCAAAGAATCGACGTGGAGTGCCACCAATTTGTGGTAGTAAAACCAGCAGATTTACAGACTTATCCGATGTGGTTGGGATACACCATCTCAGATATTTGCAAAGAAGAAGGTGATGTTAACTTCAATAAGGTGCGTGTGGAATGGTGGTGTCCAGTGCACCAGTTGACTAATGTCACCGATAAATAAAGATATTCAGATTGTTGGACAAAGAGGTGGAGGAGAAATCCTAGTGCTTTGGCTAGACATTGAAATCGTATTGTACTCGTGGACTCCAAAAACTATTCCAAGTAAAACAGCGAGAGTTACAATACCTCTGGATGTAAGGAATAAGGTTCTCATATCCTTGGGGATGCTGGTGGAAAAATGAAAAACTATGTAAATATGTTTTCTACATTACTATGTATCAATCACAATTAATAAAAGTTGTGTACTACTTGAGTTTCATGATATATGATGTTGTAATTTGAAGTTAAGGCGTGAATTTATATTAAGGTGTGTGATTGTATGTTAATGTATAGTGACTTTTATCAAGTTACTAAAAAATTGCAATATGAAATTTGTCCCAAAATCAAGACATAATCCCAATTTAATTGAATGATGGTTTTAAGGTCTAATGGGCCATGTAGCTCGTATGGGGTATTGCCATGTGGCAATATAGAATATATTCACATGTTGCATAACATGCGCATTATAATGGGTTCTAATGGTTGTGCCTCAAGGGACAACCCTTTATGATCGCCGTGTACGTGTCATCATATTCGACATGTACTAGTGACGTGGTAGTATAATATACATATTTATACCGTATATTATGCCGAAACGTCACATTCTCCCCACCTTGAATTGATGCTGCCTGCAGCATCACGAGTCTTCTCACCTTGAAATCCTGCATTAACTTTACAATATATTTAATTACATACTTACTAGCTTACACAAGATTTAAACGATTATATTTACTCTAGGCTTTAACAATATTTATGACATTTACGTACGTCTTAGCGCGATTATATAAACACTAATCATAATTTAGACAATAATATTACATAGGTAAGGTTTTAATATCATACACAAGAATTAGACATGTGCTTCTTATTCTCTTCCTTGGGTATTGCATTACAATTAGAAGTATATACCTAAGATGCACCCAAGTATATGTGAAATTAGTTTATTTTGTACAAGGACCATGAAGGTCGTACACCTATCATTGGAAGGAAATACATCCTTACCACGTTTAGTTAACATCTTAAATAAGCATTACCTTGGAACCCTGCATGATCTCTGCTAGACTCCTTTAATACATGTAATTAAATTAGTTACCTTAAGGTAATATTCTCACATTAACATTATAGTAATATTGGATATATTGATTCCAATAGTATTATATTTAACTGACGGTTCTATGATAACTTTAAGGCCTTATACATTCCCACAATTATGTCGAGGCAATAATTCTAATTCAGAAAATATTTTAATTATTTATCATATAGCTATGGTTCTTTTATCCAAGTGTTAAACGTGTAACTCTCCTTTACCACTTGGTGATGCTTCAACCTTACAGATATATACTTTACAATTGCTATACTTAAAATAAGACAATTTCTGATTATATTTACAAGGACCTTGAAGGTTATTTACATGCCTTTTGAATTTTTAGATTATATAATTTATGTGCTTTTAAAGGGTCTACATCTCTGATTTATTTAATTAAGAGCTAGGCTATTAGCTCATTCCTACGTATGAATGCATGCATTTGATCACGGCGTAAGAACATTATGCTTTTCTCATCATGGCTGATGACTTCATGCGTCCTGTCATGCCTACCCGATTATGCCCTTTTAGGGTGCCTATACCTGTTACAGAGATAGCGTAAGGAATGGCGAAATTCCTACCATGGCCACTGGTGCAAGTGCTTTTCCGATCATGCATCTGACAATTAACTAGATGATTTCTCTCTCCCCACCTTGGCTCATTCGCCTCCTATAGCTACAACGCACCTACCTATCAAGCCTACGTCGACTAACTTGAAGGCGGCCTGTCCGTTGCATTGCTTCTATGAATTCCAAAGGTGGAACCTGCCTATGATGGTCAAGGTCGATTAACTTAACATCGATTGTCCATAAGATGCAAGTGCGTTCAATCATAAGGTTGAGCCCTCACTTTCTTCGAAAAGAAAATGGTCATGTACCCCTTCAATGGCGTTATCCAACGAACCCTATCCCCTCAATTGATGTTGCACCCAACATCACAGCTATTTTCTCCCCTTAAGAGGTTAGATGCTTCTTACTTAAAATTACCCATCTCACATGATGGATGGAGCCATCATGTAATATATCTATCCCTAAAGTGATGGATTAACAAATTATTTAGAGTAATTCTCACCTGCGAAGGTTTTCTCGTCATGATAATTCTTTTTGTCTCAAAAGACTTTGTGACTAATATATACTTCTTATTTTAGATGTACTTAATTATCCTAGTAATGATTCCTTCTTAGTGAGGTATCAATCTCACTAAGTGGTTTCAATATGTTGGATGTCTGTTAACAACCGTTTATAATTTTAGTTACTCCTATGCATTTCCTTCCCAATCTTTGACGCTCAATCTTGGGGCAATCCTTTCAACGAGAATATCTGGGAAAGCCTTCTAATCCTATTATGGATATTATCATCCATATATTTATCCTACTAGACTCTATGACCTTAGATCCCCGAGCTTTCTAGAAGCTCATCCACTCATTGCCTGCTTGAAGCAGCAAGGTAACGTTCTTCCTAGTTGCTTGAGACTCCGGGCCGCTCCTCGATGTAGAGGTCGACTTTCTTCATTAGAGGCCTCCCATTGCTGGTGGTTTTGATGGCGTAGTTCATGATCTGAAGTTTCCTATATCCCTTCCTAAAGCCTGAAGGTGGTGCCATTGAAAAAGATTCTCCACGTTGGATTCTTCATCTTGGTGGTTAAAGGATGACTCTGGATTCGATATTGTTGTGTCAACTCCATCAACATCTCTCATGTCGAGTCCTTATCTTGTTGGTATCGTGTTGCCTGAAGAGTGTTGATGATGTTGATTGCTTCACCCCTTCAAATTGCCCGACATCTCTTCCTTTTGATTTGTTACACTATGGAAGGGAGGGAATAACAAGGGGAATATAAGTGCAAGGTTTATAGCTTGCACAATCACAATCACAATTACTATTAAAGTTACCCTTGGTGTCTCCTCTTGAGGTGCACACGTACTCTATCTATCCTTCTATTTGTGCACCAGTTCATAATGCTTGTGCCGTCCGATATCTGTTGACTACAACACAATACGTTTTTGCTTCACACTCTAACTAAAGATGTGACGACCGTTGATGCTTCGATGTTTCCATCTACTCCATAATCCTTGAATCTCTTGTTGCTGGAGGTGCTTTGATTGCCATCTTTGTCGTTAAGGTATTGGATGCTTCTATCTTGGGTGTTGATCTCCTACATATCGAAGATACAAGTGGCTTCTTATCTTATAATTACTAGTAGTACCACCTGACGAAGCCATCACCTAGTTGTTGAATGACCATAGGCGTAACCCATAGCTGCGGTACCTTTATCTCCATCTAATACGCATGTTACAAGCATCACCATACATCACCGGAAGGCGGGATTATGGTCGTCGAGATGTTGCCTTCTTAGTTGGCTTTTTGATGTCGGGTCATCTCGGAGAATTTCTTGATGTTTGTCAGCTTGAGGTCATGGCTGCAGTTTTTGAAGATGTCTAGCCATTCCTCCTTCCATTGTTGATTACACAAGTATCATGAGGTCGTCAAGTGTTGTCGCCGCCACAAGAGGTAGAATTGCGCTTCCAAAGATGTCATATTGCGAATGAACAATGCTATCTTTCATCCTAACCAAGTGGGCTCCTATGCACAGGTTGCATTAATTGGGAATTAATGAGCTAATATAGAATTATCAACTAAAGGCTCTGGGTCTCTACCCCCCGTTCCAATACACAAAAGGTGTGCACAGAGAAATATAATATCATCCAATGAACTGAAATAACAGAGTAAGGACCTAATCTATTTACTCTAATCATAAATGGTTAGGTTCATTCGTCAGTGGCTAAGGTTCTTTGGCTATATAGGTCATCTACAGCCAAGAACATATGCATTTATGGCCTAATGCCCATTAAAAAGCATGCATTGACTAACAGATCAACCACCCACCCGGTCCTTGGACTGGCTCCTAGTCTTCTAAACGCGTCCATGCTGCTGGAATCTCTGGAGTTTCGAGGAGCTATATCGAAACATGAGCTTCACTGCTGTTGGGAGGTTGGAATGAGTCGGGCGCTTGCGCAATGCACGCTCCTGAGACTGGAATCTAAAAAAGGGACACTTTTAGGGTCCCTGCCTCCTTATGCCTACGTTTTAGGGTTAGGGTCTAATGGGCCATATGGCTCATATGGGGTATTGCCATGTGGCAATATAGAATATATTCACATGTTGCATAATATATGCAATATAATGGGTTCTAATGGTTGTGCCCCATGGTACAACCCTTTACGGTTGCTGTGTACATGTCATCGTAGTCGATATGCATTAGTGATGTGGCAGTATAATATATATATTTATACCGTATATTATGCTGGAATGTCACAAGTTGCAGATCTGTCGATATCCTCTTTATCTAGCTATTACGAAACACGAGCTTCACTGCTACTGGGAGGTTGGAATGAGTCTGGCACTTGGGGCAATGCACGCTCCTGAGGCTGGAATTCGAAAAGGAGACACTTTTAGGGTTCCTGCCTCTAATGGGCCATATGGTTCATATGGGGTATTGCCATATGGCAATATAGAATAGATTAGATTTTGGTTACCATCCACTCTGGCCGAAACGGTCCTTGGACTCATGTTCAGGTTGCGAGCCGTCCATTAGGAGTGGTTGCTAGCAAGGTTTGCTGCCCTGTTTAACCGTCCTGGGCTTGTATTTGGGAACTTTTCCTCCCAGGATCTTCTTCTGATTGAAAGGTCGTAGATTTGGTATACAATTGTGTACCCTGAAATATTTATGGATTTAAGCTTCATTGGCAACATAGGTCTCCAATTTGATGTTTTTTTTTTTTTTTTATTTATTTATAATGCAATAGTATAAGTAAGTAGCATTAAAACCATTTACCATGACCACTCTCAATTAACAATACAGGAACTGAAACACCTAAACCAATATGGTATAACCATATGGGTTAGATAAAAAATTAAAAAGCTAGAATAGCATAAACATTGTGTGACACTTAACATTTTTTCGTATGGATAACTGATAATAAATAAAAAATAAAAAAGAAGGCAAGAGAAGAATGTCGAAACTGGCAGTTAGGGTTCCAGCTATTGCACGATGCAGCAAACGGCATCCTATGGGCGACAGACTGGATCGTGGATAACCTGGCACAAAAAGATGGAGATGGATTTTAGCAAAAAGAAATTACAAAAATGCAACCTATTACTGACTGCAGTGAGATATAGGACCTCCAGTCTGAAAGGCATGCACAGACGGTATTAGGGACAGGGACTTGCCTGGAACTATTTAACAATGCATTCAGAAAGACAAGAAGCAGCATACTCAACCCCATGGTACGCTGTTACTCCCAGTCCCACCTGTGTTAAGCTTGCTTATGGGAAGGAAGAAGGGCGACCTCAATATGGCCACCAGAAGGAAGATTGAGGCAGAGAAGATGGGCAATACCAAGAGGAAAAAACTATTTGACTTCCATAAGGCCACCATAGGGCCTGCTGTAAGTGCTTGTAACAGCAATCTTGGTAAGGAAATGAGTGCTGACAAAGAGATGGAGAGATCTAAGGGTATGAATGAAGCAGTTGCAATGGGAACAAGCACAAAGGTGAAGGAAATTGCAGGCAAGCAGCATGAACTTATGAATATGGAGGACACATCCACAAAAGGAAAAGCTCAACAATCGAATCTGGCAGCTCTGCCTCCAAGCAATCAGGTTTTTAGATTAAAATTCCTATATAAGTGGCTAATGATCTAAATTCTCAATTAAGAGCAATAGCTAGTATGATGAATCTGAAAAAGAAACTGGTTATTATGTTTGAAGAATTAGTAGATGCTTATGTTGGTAAGGTATAGTAGGTAATAAAATATAGACAGATCTAGATCTTAAAATTAGGAGCAGATCTGATCTAGATCTTATAAAATTAAAGGCTGATCTAAAGATTACTGCAGGATTATGGTAAGCCTGCTTGTTTAATATGATTTTCGTGCAACTATGCACACATGCAGGGAAGAATGATGTCTGAGCTATCACCCTGATCATAATGCTTTAGCAGACTGGGAATTCAGTCCTGACATGTCTTAATTATTAAATGCATCATGCAAAAGTGAAGGGGATAACCCAAGAAACTTACTGCTTACCTGCTAGTGACTTGAACTGTTTACCCTCTTTGGCTAACTGTTTCTTGGTTTCACTGCAGGTAACCAAGTTTCTTGCTCTATTGCTATGATGTTCTTTTGGATAAAAAGATAGCAGCACGAGCTTTAAGAAGAATATTACTGCAACTATGAAGTAAGATCTGTCTAATTGTTATAAACTAAAAATTGTAAGCTAGCTGTTCATTTCACCAGCATATAAACTAGTTGGTTGTATTTGACATTATACCGAATTCCAAGAATGTATTAATGTTTACTATGACTATGAATAATAATTTCTGAAATGTCACATTATCATGGCTTAGAGAAAAGTTCACCTGTATTTTTTCTAAGGCTGCAAATTGTACTCTAAAGTACTTGAAAAAGTACTAAGAGTAAAAAGGTCTATTAGACTAGGAAAGGTTTTTTTTTTTTTAAGTGAATCTTTGCCATTATTATTTTTTGTGTCAAGAATATTTCGAAACCACCTATTGGGTTCTTTTGAAATTCAATTTTTTCATGCAGCTAGAAAACTATTTCTTGGTAGCTCTTTTTCTTCCAGCAGCCGCGCTTGTCCGAACGACCTTCTGGCTCTGTTACTAGGCGATTCAGAGATGTCTTCTAAACCAAGAGTGGTCGAGGCGAACAGGGGCAAAGGAGCGGTGGCCGGAGAATTTTAAAACCCGGCTCTTCTCAAGTTTCAGAGGACGTTAATCAGACCTCTATTCAAGGTATTTAATCTGCCTTTTCGCCACAAAATACAGACTGTGTAAAGAGTATTATGCTTTGCATGAATTTGAATCCTTTCCTTACAATATACACTGTATATTAGCTTTTATTAATGCTCTGATTCTCTATTTTTAAAATATAATTTTGCTCTATTTGTTAGAATATAGTTTTTAGTAGCTTTAAACAGAGAGGTACACACCCAACGTGAACTGGAGGTTTGACAGTGAGGGATAGCAGTCTTCAATAAGGATATGGATTGTAAAGGATGGAGTGTCTTGCTAGGGATGGATAAGGGGTCTATAAATGGAACTAAAAATACGCCAAGCGTGAATTATACTTTGAGCTTTAAATTCACGCCAAGCATGATCTCATGTTCAGAAAAGTTTGCTAAATCATGTTCATCTTCTTTTGCAGCGCCAAAGAGGAAGAAGACCCCTAATAATTCCAGGTCTATTCCTGGTAAGAAGCCAAGCGTAGATGACCCAGATGTAATACCATATGATCTCAACTTAGATAATGAATGGGCCTATTCTTATGGCAACCACTGACCCTGCATGCCCTAAAGACGAAATAAATGAGGGTGCTGAGCAGTTTGTTGGCCTCTCCAAAACAAATGGCAAGCTCGACTTAACACTCTTCTCCAGGAAAAAAAAACAGACAAGATGACCAAACAAGGGATTATAATCTCTTATGAGGAAGAGGACGACACCAACTGCAAATTGCTCTTGGAGATAACACGTAAGCAGAAGAAGGGGATCTGCTCAGACTTACTCATTGTAGAGCTACTGCATATAAAGATACTTTCATGAAGATAGATGTGAACGATGAGATATGTTTCAAGTATAGTTGGTCCAGTAATGTAGCAGTTACACCAATATCTATATGCCACGGTGTTACAGTTGTGCATAGAGGCATGTTCAATAAACCGACACCAAGTCACTACCTGCAGCAAGCTAGAGAATTAGCTGACTTGAAAGCTTCTAGGAGAATCCTGGATCTAGAAAAGATGTTCAACTTGCGGTTGTCGAGGGTATAGAGGCTTCAGAGTTTGAGAATGAACAGGACAGGGTGGTGCAGCTAGAGGTCATGAACAAGCTGAATAAGTACTTTGACCATTATCCATAGTCTTAAGACAACCTTTCAGCTCCAGATGAAGCGCCTCATCTGTTCACCAAGCTCCATTTACATTAGCAGACGATATGATCCAGCACATGCTATGGAGATTGTTCAGAGCATGATTAGTAATCCGGGTCAAATGCCTATGCCAGCAGATGTGTTACCTTAGGATTCGATCATGAACAAGCCTGTTGTGTGGTCGAACGCCGAGGAGTTATTAGGAAATAATGAGATTAAATTCGTCATCATCGACGACCAGCATTCAGTTGAGGCACAAAAACCCCTCATTAGGCAGGCAGAACAAACAGGCAACACAATATTCTACAAGCACTATGCATATAGAAGGTGTCGACTCTTGGATGCCAATACTTCACCTGCAGATATGGCTGAGATTAGTGCTTTAATATTAAAAGCACACCAGCCGTGCTTTTAAATCAATTCAATAAACGCTATGCGTATTTTCTGTGTTGATTATAAATGCCTTGCGTGAATTGCGTTAACAGGCATGCTTTAAATCAACTCAATACGCGTCGGGCGTGCCTTCTACACAGCATAAAGCACGTCTGGCACGAATTGCATCGATTTAAAAGCATGCCTGGCGTGATTTGCATTAACAGGTGTGCTTTTAAATCAATTCAATTCGTGCCAGACGTATTTCTATTCTAAGATACTGATCCCATTTTTGTACTATTGTAGCCCATACATGAAGCAACTGTGTCATGCTCGCCAACAATGGGTGGAACAATGGGTGGAATATGGCTACCCATTATCCACCAGACAGAGCGTGTCAAAGTCTGAGGCATTCAAGCTGCTGGAGCAGATCTATCGCAGACAATTATACAGGAGAAGAAGAAGACTGCAAGAAAATCGAAGAAAAAGGTGGCGATGACAATGCAGATCCTTCTGATAGTACATGCAGCAGGTCAAGTCCAACACACTCGTATAAGATTGTCTTCTGTAAGAAGGCAGTATGGCTCAAGTGGAATGAATTCTAGGACGTTTATACACAAAAGAAGTTGCCAGATACCATGGATAGGGTGCCTCCTATTGATGTAAGCATCTTTGACTTGAATGTAACAGAGATGAGAAAGACTCGGGGGCTAGACGACAATGAGACCATTTGGGTGTTAGACCAGTGCCTGAAGAAGGAGGTCTTGTACAAGAAAAGTGCTTTCACTAAGGATAGGATGTCCTTCATTGAGTGTTGCAGCCATGTAAAGGATGTACATATAATGAAGTCAGCTATAGGAGCTGAGTTACAAATGCTATCGGGGGATGCATTATCCGAAATTGGATTACTAGATAAGTACAAAGTCAGTAACGATGACATGAAAAAGTTTATATTTTGGTCAAAGGACTTCCTAAAAAATTGGAGGGCTAAAAATGCAAAACATAAAGAGACTCTGCCCCCTAAGGTATTGATCGAGTTGAGAAGAAAATTGGCCCTTGTGAAGAAGATTACTAGAAGAAGACATTGTCCAATATTTAGTCTCCATTGGGTACAAAGGTCTCTTTCCATAATCAACTACTTGCCTTAGAAACATATCACTCTTTGTACTGGACATAGCGATGGGAGAGGAGACATAGGGACGAACCAGAAGGACTATAGCATCTTCTTTACCAGCTGTATAGGTTTGACAACTGAGAGGTCCTTTACCATTATCATCATATGTCCTTCAGGTAGCTCACATCTGCATGCACTATCTGCTACTCATGATATGGAGTGCCTGAAAGTTATTAGGGAGGGATGCCTAATATATGATGTTAAGGATAATGAGCTACGAACAGAAGCTTCATGTTGGAGGTTATATTGCCCGAGAGGCTTTGATGGATGTTAGAAGACGTCACTATTTTGTAAGTGATGAGCAAGCAAAAGACTTTCTTGAACCATTTCTCATATATGTACTTGCTAAATCTCCTAAAGGCCCTTATGGCAACCTGAAATCTTCAGCAATCAAAAGCCTCGTGGACTTGTCCAACTAAAAAATGGACGATGGTTCAGGTGAGGGAACCAGTAATGCACAACATGGTAACGAAAGTAAAGAGCAACTGGTTGTTAAACTGGCTACTAAAAGTAATGTGATAATGCAGAACATGGGGAATATCCTTGCCTCCCTTGCGGGTGATGCAACCATCCCTATAATAGATTCACAAGTTAATAGGGATTTAATTGATAAGGCAATCGAGAGATAAAGGAACATTGATAACCCAAGCGACTCTAGTGATTTTCAAGTTTGCCAAATCAACACTAAAATAATGTCAGTTGTGAAGGACG
This sequence comes from Isoetes taiwanensis, assembly GCA_021234155.1. Classification (NCBI taxonomy): domain Eukaryota; kingdom Viridiplantae; phylum Streptophyta; class Lycopodiopsida; order Isoetales; family Isoetaceae; genus Isoetes; species Isoetes taiwanensis. The sequence continues at coordinate 5,216,554 of JAJEKV010000062.1, forward strand.
TAAAGGCGCTAATACAGTCAGAAGAGCGCGGAGATTAAGGGTAACGAAGGGGAGAATGACACCGACAATGATAGCAAAAATGAAGATGAAAGATATGGCAGCACGCTCATTGTACGTACTAGTATTGCTCGACTTGCAGATGAAATTGCGCCAGGCATGATGTAGTTTTTCAGTTCGAATTAAATCGTGCCAAGCGTGCTTTAATTATATTTCATTGTAATACTAAATCACGTCGAGCGGGATTTGGATAAGCCTCACAAATCATGCCTGGCACGTTTGTATTGTTGCAATGTATGATTTAACGGTGTGCTGACTGGATACATATTTGATGTTTCAGCTTCCCTTGCATTTCTAAGAAGGTTGTGGTGTTCGACCTAAGCGGAGTTCTTTGTAAGACTTTTTCAAAAAATAAAGTGGCTCCAGATCAGTTTCACCAGACACTAAAACAAGTCTTAATACTAATTTGAGGATTACCATCCAAGGGGTGCTCTTTCTTGCTTAATTCCGAGTTCCAATAATCATAATTCCATTAACACCAAAATCGACACCAAAATCAATATGCAATCGTTGATCAAGCTATTGCAAACCATCGCCATTGGGACAAGGTAGATTGCAAGCTAAAAGAATTATTGTTTTTTTGAGTATCTCAAGAAAACAAAGATGCATCATTAGGACTATTAAGGCATGATTGAAAACCTAGACACATGCTCATTACTGAATGCACAAAAGTGCCATATATAACCCCTAATGCAAAGAAATTGATTTCATAACTCCTAATGTGAAATCATGGCATCAACATATAATATGAATAGATTGAATGTGGATGAAACTTGAAATTTATTGTCATAACCCCTAAAGCAATGATCGTGGCATCAACATATAATATATAGTTGCATCAATAAAATGAATGGTGTGAGAAAATTTAGAAAGCTCTTTGAAGACTAGGGCTTTCAAAACCTATAACCTATGTCCATCTATGTAATAAGTGCATAAGAGCCTAGATACAATTTCTTCTTGGAAAGACCCAGTCATAAGGAGAAACGTTCCTCATTCCACTTTACTATTGAAAAGGGCCCATACAAATTCTCAATTTTAATATATAGCTCCTATTGTTGACGAATTTCTTTGCATAACATCTAAATTTAGGCATAAGGTCAAGTATGATTATGTTAGTTGCATATCTCACGCTACACAACAACTAGAACTCCAATAGCTCCAAGCCTCCTTAAAGACTAGTCCTAAGCAAAGCCAATAGAAGAAATCTGAATCACGGCCCAAATATTATCTAGGACTCCAATTCAGTGTATTAGGCTTTGTAACTTATATCCTGTCAGTTAGAAAATCTATAGTGTGACGTCCCCTACTCATATACGGTACACTCACCGTATACAAACAGGAGTTCATCCCCCATACCAGCTCCATGCTAATACAGGGCCCTCCACGTATCACTGCAACCTTGAAGAGTTCCAGTGGGAAGAATGAAGGGGTCATTTTACCCCGTCTTCCTCGGGGCCTACCTAGCTACGGAAGCGTAACATACATGTCAGTAGTACATACATCAACATCATATGACCATCTCGAGGGATGGCTCACCACATATCTGCATAGACAGAGATCAGTACATCACATATGGAAATCCTACCCAAGGCTCAGACTCAAGGGGGAATGACTGACGGCTTGGGCCTCCAGAAGTCATTGCAGACAGAATTCATGGCAAATGGATTTGGCTGGCATAAGAACATGGCTTAGGGTAGTCCACTCCATCCGCCCCTCCTGTGCACACTTTGCAGAGTAGGTTGAAAAGTCTTGGGACTTGACTGTAGCATGTCGGATGCATAGCCAGAGGGGCTACTCCTGGGTTGCATCTCCCCAGTTTCGATGGGGCAGGTAGGGATTGCTCCCACTAGAGGTTGGCATGCTGGCTCAAGGTGACTAGAGGGCCACCCTGCTTTCGGCGAACTCCATGGAAGGTGTCCACCACCCCAAGAGTGTCGAACCCATGCAAAACCCATGCGCACGCGTGTGAGCATTAGGTCTAGTGCACTGTAGTCCCCGATAGGATTTACTACCAGAGGGACGTGATCATGAGCCATGACATGCACCTCCTTGTTTGTAAGCCAGTCTGGTCCCTCCACCCACAACCAGGTTTGGTTCTTGTACACAAGCCGAATTTAATAGTGCATTAAAGAGGGCTAGCTAGGAGCATCATACTACTAGGCTTTTAAGGCCTCTACCCCCCTTCCCAATACAATGATTCCACAGAGATCATCATCACATACATATCATAGAAGAACTAAATAATAAGATTTAATCTAAATCACAGAGTTAGGTTCTTTAGTTATGGCTTGGTATCTAGAGGTCTAGATGGCTGCTATGGGCAATTCAATAGGCTAAACCTACTTATTCTATGTCTGGGAGGCAGATTAGACTATTGAATTGGAAAAATACCTGATCCCTGGCTTGCTCCTCCTGCTCTGAATGCATCCATGCTGTAGAACTGCTTGAAGATGAGACTAGAAAGGGAAGCTGATGAGCTAGGCTGCCAGACAGACTTCGGGAGGCGAGATTGGCTCTTGGAGCAAGCAAAACGGAGTTCTAGAAGGCTGTGGACGAAAATGGAAAGTTAGGGTTTCATATACCTTATATAGACTAAGGGTTAGGGCTAGGGTTTCCATTAACCCTTGAGCATGTGGGATAAATGTGTGTGGCCCACTTGCCTATATTAATTAAGTGGGCTAAAGTGTACACATGAATAAATGTGCACACACTTGCAAGTTGCCCCCTAGGGTGCTACTTGCTTAGCTACGTCGTCGGCGGCCGTCAATCGGGATGGCGTGTATAATGCGGCGTGTGCGATGCGATATCGTCACGGAACCGGTAATCTTGTCTTTGGAACGTCACATTCTCCCCACCTTGAAATGATGTTTGTCCAGGCATCGTGGGTCTCCCCACCTTGGGATCTTCTTGTCCTGCAACCAACTTGATGCATACAATTTATTATTATTATACTTACACAATTATTAGAATTACGCTAAGGTAATATTTTTAAAACATTATTAGGACATTGCATTATCCCAGTAACTTATCAATTCATAACTCTATTAAAGCAAGGTACTTATTAGCCTTACTTAATACGACATTTAAGTTTATCAAGATTTAACAATTTCATATACAATTATACTTCGAGGTACTCTTCATTCCTTGCAACACATTCCAACAAAAGTTGTGTTGCAAGTCTTCGTAACTCGACCTCCTTGCCCTCCGGAGCGCTCTATTGGCCCGCAGGTCGACACTACATTAGTACCATTTTAATTATTAATAAAATTATGGTTATAAGGTAACCACCCATCTAATTAACTAAATGGATGCATGACTAATCTCCCGGCGTAGGAAGAGGATGCTTCTTCCATCGTGGCCGTGGAGACACTGTCCTATAATGCCTAGGATGACACTCATGCCTACACCTTTAGTTGCCTTTGGCGTGAAGGGTGGCGTCCTTCCCGTAGTAGGCATTGACTAGAGGTGCTTTCTTATCAATGCATGCCTGAATGGCCTCTTATCTCTCGAGGTCATCTACTTCCATTAATCTACCTTCCAACTAATCCAAGCAAAACCGCGGTCATGTCTACAATGACATTACACCACGTCCTAGAGATCACCGTAGTGGTCTCATCATCGGTAATTACGCATGCAACCCATACCTAGCATAGGCTGCATGCGTAGATTAATCTTAACTACACATGAAATTAATCTAGACATAAATCGACATGCCTGAGCCGATTACTTCAGAGATGACCTTGCCATCCCATTGCTCCATGAACTGCGGGTACTGCCTTATCAGGTCCTTCTTAAGTACCCATGTCGCGTCTTCCATCGGCAAGTGTTTCCACTTGACCAAATATTGGAGGAACTCTGATCTCCTTCTCTTCTTGATGGCCTTTTCAAGGATCAAGTCTGGGACTATCTCTAGCTGTTGTTCTGTCATTTCCAACAACGTTGGCGTGTCCAAGACTTCTTCTGGGTTTGGAGTATGCTTCTTTAGCAAACTCACGTGGAAGACTTTATGAATTTTCAAGTGAGCTGGCAGCTCTAACTTGTAGGATTGGTTACCTACTCTCTTGGCTATTCTGAAAGGGCCAGCCCACCTTGGAGCAAGCTTCTTACAATTTTCGATGCCAGACGTTGTCGCCAACCTGGAACTCTCTGACCGTCCGGTGCTTGTCGGCGACGCTCTTTTGTCGACTCCTTGCTGCGAGAAGATATCCTCGGACCTCTTCTACCAGCTGCTGTATGTCGGCCAACATTTGCTGCGAAACCTCTACCTTTGACACGAGATTGTGCCGTGTCTGGAGTTAGACATTGGTAGCATGATGGCTCCACCCATCATGTGAGGCGCTTAAATATGTTTAGATAAGGCTAATAAATTAAACGTTCTAAATAAGAAGCATGTAACCTCTTAAAGGGAGAGAATAGCTATGATGTTAGGTGCAACATCAATGGAGGGGCTAGGGCGCGTTGAATAACGCCATTTGAAGGGGTGCATGACCATTTTCTTTCGAAGAAATTGGGTCTCAATCTATGAGTGAACCTACCCGCATCTTAGGAGAAAATCGTCGTTAAGTTAACCGGCCTCGACATGATAGGCAAGCACCAACCTTGGAATTCATAGAAGCAATGCAACGGCCAGGTCGTCTCCAAGTTAGTCGACACCGACTTGATAGGAAGGTGCACTCTAGCATGTAAGCCAAGGTGGAGAGAGAGCAACCATCTAGTTAATTGTCATAGGATGCATGATAAGAAAAGCCCCTGCACCAGTAGCCACGACACGAATTTCGTCATTCCTCACGCCGTCTCGATAACAAGTGTAGGCACTCGAGAAGAGCATAATCAGATCGCCATGATAGGACGCATGAAGTCATCGACCATTATGGGAAACGCATAAATTCCTTACGTCGTGATCAATTGCTAGCATTCATACCTAGGAATGAGCTAGTAGCCTAGCTCTTAGTTAGATTAATCAAGGATGTGGACCCCTTTAAAACCACATTGATCATATAATCTTAAGTATATTATTGTGGGGTGCATTGGGAGCACTCCACATGAGGGCATGTATTATAACGTTCTAATAGGTCTTGTTGATAATCTAAAGTTTTGTCTTGTGTAGATATATTGGTTGAGATAAGGAAGAGAATAATCACATAAAATGATAACCAAACCTTTAGGAGGATGTAATCCCATCCAAGGACACGTAATTAACTTTCAAGGTCCTTGTAAATATAATAAGAAACTATCTTATTTTAAGTATAGCAACTCTAAAGTATATACATATAAGGTTGATACATCACCAACCAAGAGGCGAGCGAGAGTCACGCATTCAACACTTGGATCTGATGATATAAACCCTGGCTATGTGATTAATAATTGGAATATTTTCTAAATTATAATTATGGTCTTGATAATGGTACGAAGGTATATTTTAAAGGCCTTGAAGTTATCAGACCGTCAGTTAAATATAATATTATTGGAACTAATATATCCAATATTACTATAATTTTAACGTGGGAATATTACCTTAAGATAGTTAACTTAGCGCATGCATTAAAGGAGTCAAGAATCATGCAAGATTCGGTAATACTTTTTAAGATCTTAACTAAACCGTGGTAAGGATGTAATTCCTTCCAAGGATAGGTGTAATGCGACCTTGAGGTCCTTGTAAAAAATAAATTAATTTCATGTATCACGTAAGTGCATCGTAGGTATATACTTCTAAGGGTAATGCAAACCCCAGGAAGAGAATAAAAGCACATGCTTAATTCTTGTGTATGATAATTAAAACCATACATATAATCATTTGTCGAAGATGGCACACTTTGCTTTGCGGGAACCACAAGCCTGACCTTGGATACAACGGCTCTCTTCACAAAGGAAATCTTCAGACTCCATGGTATGCCGAGAGAGATCATCTCCGACAGAGACCCGAAGTTCATGAGTGCCTTTTGGAAGGATCTTTTTGCGACGATCCAGACGAAGCTGTCCATGAGCACGGCCTATCATCCTCAGACGGATGGGCAAACAGACAGAACAGACCAACAGAATCTTGGAAGATATGCTAAGAAACTATGTCTGGAACAAGCAGAGTAAGTGGGAAGATTACATTCACTTGGTTGAGTTCGCTTATAATAGCACCAAGCAGGAATCATCCCAGATGTCGCCGTTCATGATCAACTACTAACATATCTATCCATAAAGCGATGGGTTACTAAATTATTTAGAGTAGATCCGGGAGGTTTTGTCATCATGACAATTCCTTTTGTCTCAAAAGACTGTGATTAATGTACTTCTTATCTTAAATGTACCTTATATGTATTATTCCATTTTTGCCTTCTAGAGATTCCCCCTTTCGTAGTTATCTTCTCTCTTGAAATATTCCTACCAATTGAATTGATGCCATCATAACAAGTTGGCCAGACTTGTTAGATTACTTCTTTCCATTTGATTGGATTATTCCTTGAAGGTACTAGCTTTATACACGGTCAACAATTATCCTAGTAATGATTCCTTCTTAGCGAGGTGATCAATCTCACCAAGTGGTTTCAATATGTTGGATGTCTATTAACAATCGTGTATAATTTTAGTCACTCCTATATATTTCCTTCCCAATCCTTGACGCTTATTAGCCCAATCTTGGGGCAATCCTTTCAACGAAGAATATCCGGCAATGCCTCCAAATTCCCTTATGGATGCTATCATCCATAAGCTTATCCTACTGGACTATATGATCCTAGCTCCTCGATCTTGGTAGAAGCTCATTCACCCCTTGCCTGCTTCCGCAAGGTAACGTTCTTCCGAGTTGCTCGAGACTTCGACCTCCTTGAAGAGTTGCTTCTCCTTGATGTAGAGGTTGACTTTCTTCATTAAGGATCTCCCATTTTTGGTGGTTTTGATGGCGTAGTTGGCCACTTAAAATCTTCTATATCCCTTCCCAAAAAGCTTGAAGATGGTGCCGTTGAAAAGAAACATCCTCCCGTTGCTGAATTATTCATCTTGTTGGTTAAAGGATAGCTCCGGATCCGATATTGTTGTGTCACTCCATCCACGTCTCCCACCTTCTCTTGTCGATATTGTGTTGCCAGAAGAGTGTTGAGAATGTTGATCGCTTCACCCCTTCGAATTGCCCGACATCTCTTCCTTTTGATCTGTTACACTATGGGAGGGAGGGGATAACAAGGGGAGTATTCGTGCGAAGTCTATAGCTTGCACAGTTACAAGTGCTACTAAGGCTATTAGATTCTCTTGGTGCCTCCTGCACGGAGTGCACCCAGCGGTGTTGTGGTGTTCCTCCTAATGCAATGGTGTTGAAGATCTATATCCTCCTATTTGTACGTCAGCTCGTACACTAGGTAGACTCGTTGATACATTTGAGTTCTCCAATGGCTACGGCGTGGCATGCTCTAACTAAAGATGTAACAGACGTTGATGCCTCGGCATTCAGGTCCTCTTCCTACCTTGTTGTTGGGCAGTAGTTGTCCTCCCTTCACGATGTTTGAAGCTATTTGGAGGTGCATTTTGAAGTTGTGTGCAATTCCTTTGGCTAGACTCCCAAGAGTTGTTCTCTTCCTTAGTTGCCCTTCGAATCGTTGATCCCTGGGTTCACTAGTTGCATGCGAGTTGCCGTATCCTGATGAGGTTTCTATTTGAACCCGATTCTTGACTCGGTTTTCCTAATTAAACTTCTTCATCGAGCGTAGAAAGGTCTAAGAGTAAAAAGGTCTATTAGACTAGGAAAGTTTTTTTTTTTTTTTTTTTTTTTTTTTTGAGGAAATGGCAGAAAATATATTACTATGTGAAAAAGATTACATGATCATACAAAAACCCAAAGGCAGGCAACAGCCAATAGTTGGGAAAAGGTATTGACGGCTGAAGGTAACCATCAAAGTCCTTCAGAAGTTAAGTCACACAGGACTGATGGATGATTATGCCTATAGGCTGCTTATAAAATATATGGTACTCCATCCAGAGTGATAATTGCAAAGGCCTCATCTGTATGGACAAACATCATATCATCAAGCTGATTGGGTCATAACCTGTAGAGTCCAACAGATACATGATCCAGGAGTCCCGAACATCCTCATAAATCTTCATTTTTGCCTGGAAATACGACCTGATCTCTTGATTAAACCTCCAAATGTCTTCATCAGCAAGCAGACGAGCGAAAGTTATGCAGCTAATCACTTATGTCTTGAGCCAAAATAGAGCCTCAATGGCTTCCTGTTGGATAAATGGCCTGTGGTAGGATCCACCTCATGTACATATCCTCCCGCATGGTGCCTCTTCAGCAGAAATTCTGTCAAGCAAAGAGTCCAAATCGTTAAAAAGAATGGAGAAAAAGTGAAAGAACCCATTAAAGGTTCCTAGAGAATCCCATTGCCGGTCATAATTCAATCCATTCTTTGCTCTATGAGCCATGGCAGCCTCGGCTAAAAGAATATGAAAGGAAGCTTTAAGTTCAGTTATATTAGGAGCCGACCCCCCGATGGCCACTTCGTTTCTGTGTTTCCGAATAGCCCAGCAGCTTAAGGTTCTAATTGTCCCCTCAAAAGAGGAAGTTTGATTGAGATATTGGAAGAGAGAAGCATCATCAGAGGGAACTTGTTGCACAAGAGGCTGGATCCATTGCCAGAAAGGGGAAAGCCAGGAGCAAGTGAAAACATGGGAGCTAGTCTCCCTTTGCCCACACCCCAGGGGGCACAATTCTGAGATGTGATTGTCAAATTGAGCCTTGAAGCTATTAGCTTTGAGACTTTGATTCAACAACAACCATCTGAAAAAGACTATTCTGTTAGCACACTGAAGCTTCCATCCCTGTTTAATAATTTCTATGGCAATGTTCTGCCGACAGTTACAAACTTTGCTAACTTTCAACTGAGTTTTGTCCAGAAGCAAACTATATATCTGAGATACCTTATATCCTTGTCCACCACAATCCAGTTATGAGAACAATTGCCCGGTCCCATAGAATTTCTAGTTACTGCTAAATAGATCCTTCTGTTTGTGTCTGTATCAGAGAGCCGAGTGGGAAGCTCACTCCATTTTTTCCAACTATTATTACTCCTTGAGGAACCTATGGTGTGCAGCCCAGCTTGATGCCATTCCTTATATTTGAGAGGGTGTTTTAAGGCCAGACAACCATCATTCACTACAGCCAGATCCTAGTGCCAGAAGAAGCCAAAGTTATCATTGACAGAGTTCAGGGGCCTGGCTCGAAAGCATGTAGAGGCCAAGTTAAACACGTCTCAAGATTTTGGAAGTGCTAGGGCAATTTGATGTTAAAAATAATATACTACCATATGGTCCACAATTAGACGAATTGGGTATAGAAGTAAATTTCTCTAATTATCATTACAACTCTATTTATTGTTCATTTGTCACTTATATAATGATATGGTGATTTTCTACTTTCTCTAACATAATTTTTGGAAGGGTGAGTGGAGATTCATATAGGTTCAGTTTGCTTGTGCTTCAACATTACCATTAAATAATGCAATTCTAGCAATCAACTAATTTTTTCAAATAGAATAATATACATGAGATTTATATATTCTTAAGGTGAGTTTAAAACCAATTAAGATGAGGATGTTCTGGCTTTTTGCATGATCCTAAGCCATATGGACCAGCAATGGAAAACAGACATAGCAATGTACCTTTATTTTTCATAGTTATAGCTTTCTATATTTGTTCTTCATTCTTTTGCATTGCTTCCACAACTTGAGAAGTTTGAAAATACAAGTTTTGAGTTTACCATTCAATGCATAGGTTTATAAAATCTATGGAATGCGTAATCTAACAGATCACTTGGAATGAACATAAGAAAATTTATTCGAAACCTCAAGATCACGAGCATTGATTATTTTTAATATATGAGGTGTTTATATATCGCAATTGAAACTGAAATCGATTAATATGGGGAGTTGTTAATTTTAAAAAGAGGGTGGACCAGTAATGGTCTTCGATATACGAACATTTCTTGATTTCTTGAGAATAAACGCTATGCTTTTTTTACGTGTTTATTTTTGGAGTGATTCTATATCATGGTAACCTTTCATAATATGATTTTTTGGAGGAAAACTTCGAATCATTTTACTCCTATGTAGACATAAGTTATCAATCATTTATAAATGAAAAAATAAAACAAAATCAAAACTTTATCATCAAGGCTAATGAACATTTTTCTTAGATAAAGCAAGTTGTCTACTACTTAGATTCAAAATTTTAGGCCAAAATTCATTTCCCTACAAAAGTTAGAGATTTGATTTGGGAACAGCTTTTTGGAAACCAGTATTGGTTCACAAAAGACAAGCAACAATTTTGACCATGTCATATTCAAACAACCCTATCTCTCTTCTCAGACCTCGTATTGAGGTGTAGTTTTTTGTGTCTTACTCTCTAACTCGTGAAGAAAAATACAAAAATAATAAAAAAAATCATAAAAATCTTCTTACCAAGATAATTTTACTTTATCTAAACATGAAGCAAAACATACTTGACCCCTTTGGGTTTACTCAAGCGTAACTCTCATAAACGGGGACCAATAGATTTTTAGGTATTTTTCTCATGCAACATGACTGCCATATATTAACATATAAGAAGGGTTTGACTGATAATTGAACTTTTGATTTTATATGAATTTTAAAGCAAACAGTGCAAATGCACTTTTTTTTATACATCATGTGACGACTCTAGTGTTAAAATGCATCCATATGTTGTTTTATACCCTTCCCCCCTCTCCCCCCCATGCGCGCGAATGCATCCCAAGATGCAACACCAATGTCTCGGTAGCAAGGCCAGATGAGATAAACGTATCCACGAGGTAGCAATGGAGCACATCAGAAAAACTTTCTGCTTTGATTCTTGGTTTGAAAGTTACCATATGGGATGATATGATTATCGGAGGGGCAACAATTGCACCTACCTGCTGGTTCTTACATATAAGGGAATGCAGCTCTACCCTGCATTCCAACAGGGTCAACCATGCCTCATTGCAGAGTGGAATTAAACAATGTTATGTGGAGGTAAAAATTGTTGGAATGGAGGGTAGAGCTAGAATGCAAAGTAAAATTAGCAGAATGAAAGGTATATCTAGTGGAATACTTGGTAAGCCATTTGGAATATAAGGTAAATGAGAATCCACCAGAATGCTTGCAGCGCCGAAGCTTTCGGTCGAGTTTCAGAGAAAGAAACTTTGCCACATGGCATTGCTTGATTGGCTTAGGCTGCTAATGTTGATTAACCTACTAAGGCCCAGATTCCACTGAGCTAGAAGTTCTTACCTGGACGAATTGCAGAAGTCCACAATAACATTGTTTCTGAGTTTTGAAATTCCATTACAGCCTGACATTTCCTAATGTGGCGACAATTATTAAATATTTTACTCCCGGGCAAGATCCCCAAAGAGTTTGCTGGTTCTTTGACAAAAACTTGCCATCCTTATGTAGCTGTGTATTGCTGAAGAATTAACGGAATAGGATTGGAATAATGGCGCTAGGATCTAGGGTGGAAGATTGCAACTCGAAAGCTAATAGACAGCCGTTCAGTGGAATCTAGGCCTAAGAGTTGGCACTCCTCTTTGTATACATAAAAATGATATCCGACGTGTATGGTAATGTCCGAATATACCACAATCTTTCTAAAAGATGACGTCAGCTTTCCCGCCAAGTGAAGAATGAAGAGATTCAGAGCTCAGAGCTCAGACGAGAGCAATCCAGGTGAAGGATGAGCGGGCGTCGTCGATTGAACGGGGATGGAGGAGGAAGGGGCAGGGGCAGGGGCAGGGGCAGAGGAAATGGTGACAGTGTCCGGCGTGTTGGCAGATCCAGAATATGGAGGAGTTCTGAAGATGCCTTGGAGGCTCGCCTGGGATTTGAGCTGTTCACAGAGGAGAACCTAGACTCGGATGGCTTTTAAATATGTCACCTGTGAGTTCTGCATTGTGTTTTTCTTTTTCCAACAGAGCATTCTCAAATTGTTTACTCTTATTGTCTGGATTTTCATTCAACCTGGCAGCTGCCATTTTTGCCCAATGCTGTAATGTGGATCTGTAAGTTGGTGCAAAACAGTAGGAGAGAAATTAGGAGATCTCTTATAGTTGGATTTGCACGTAGATCAATATTACTTCACTTGGCGAAAATGTATTGGTAGTGATAACACTTACTGGATTAGGAATTGCTCTCTCGCACACTGGTAACTACAGCGGCTATTTAATGGAACTCATACATGCTTCAGTAAAGGACTGTCATCCAGTTGCCGAGAGTATTGAGCTTTTTACATAACACAAAATATGGAGTGTGAAAACAGCATTAACTGACTCCTATTTAGAGTACAATCTCATCCCTTGCCCTGAACTGCAAAGTATCAGTCCAGATATTGGAAATGAATTATAGACATTCTTCTCGTTTGAAAAGTTTCAGTCATGTAATTGACGTGGACTAAGATGCTATTCGTATCTTGAATGACATGACTATCCAGGCATCCTTTGAAGATCAAGACTGCAATAACCAGACATTCAGCTGTATTCATTTGTACTTTATGTGCCAGGTAGTGATCCTTTTATGCTTTTCCTGTACATACAGCATATTTCCTTATTCCATTTGTGACGTGTCAGGATGGATCAACTTTCAAATCAAGAATAAAATTCCCACCCTACTTCTATGTTGGAACAAAGGTAAGTTTCTTAAGATACAGTGTTAGTAAAGGATTATTTTTTTGGACTATATGCATGAACAGCATTGATGTGGATTTTGTAACTGTCATCTTTATATCCTGTATTAACACATGATAATGCATACTTATGCTCTACTGATAGGGCATGTGCCTAAGAAACAGGTTTTTTAGAAAGATTTAATAGATTTCTCATGTTCTGAACTCAATACCCAGCCAAATATGGAACTTGAAGTTGAGGCATATTTATTGGCGTTATGAAGGCCAAATAGCAGATATTCAAGTCGTCAAGAAAGAAGATCTGGACCTGGTGAGAGACACTCCTGCTTATGTCTATGTCTGGTTGTTTAATTCCTTGGATTTGGGAGAGCCAAAATTATGGGATCGATATGACTATAAATTCTATAGCTGGAGTGCTGAAGTCAGCTGACTTATATAATCAGGGAAACAATGCTAGTTATACTCACCGAGTTCTTTGTGAATGGTACTGAATAACACTAAGAATTAGGATAGTATGCAGGATCACTTGCCTTACTTGCCAGCGATACTTACGCTGAACGTTGCGGATCATTGCATAATATACATTGAAGCACCCATCCAGAATGTTTTCTGGAATGCTGAAGCAACAGCAAGTGCAAAAATATCTCCCATTCCATATATTCCAAGGCTTTGTCCTCGCCTATGATGTCACATAACAGTCGAAATGTATAGCATACCATGTTTGTGTAGCACCCCTTTGCCTCATGGAACCTCTATATCAGTACGATCTAGAAGTGAACAGGATTACATGGGCACCATGTCAGTGTGCAAGTATTCCAAGTATTTGTAATCGATCAGGCACAAATCAGACACATGCTTCTTTTTTTCCTTTCCAAGTATACTTTACCATGATTTTCTGTTTGTGCACTTTATCCGCATTATTGTACCATCTATTCTTTTTTTTTTTTGATTGAAGGCCGTTCCATCTATTCTTGAAGCTGTGGGAATGTTTTTTAATATTATGGGGTTTTTAGGCGTCAGTACGACCTTATTTTTCCTTCCTATTTCAAAGTTCCTTTCTGTCGTCAATCTTCATTCTATAATGATAGCAGTACTACCATGCAGAAAAATCATCTCTCAGGTTTACAAAGGTCATTTCTGAAGGTCAAATTCAACACTGTACAAGAACTGATGTCCGTTAAAAGTGATCTATCGCCCATAATAGAGCGTAATAAAGCAAAACTGGAAGCTGCACAAGCCTATGAGGTTCTTGTGCAGGATATGAGGTAATTATATTGTTTCTCGAGTTGTAATTGTCATTATGTGTCTCTCAGTTATAACAAGTAGGATAAATTTTGCAATTCTTCATCCTCCGTCTTTTGAGGTTTGAATCTGTTGTTTTAGATATGGCTAGCTACTGTTTTGGATATGCAGGTTTTTAATACCGTATCTAGTCCTTAGTGGAAATTGCTATACAATGGGCTGTAACCTCTCCACGCTTTATCCCATACCCATATTTAAGATGGTGTGCACTCTAGAAGCATCACAAACGGAACTGGCTTGGCATATTTGATTTGTCCTATTTACATAGTTTTGTATCTGAATATGGAGAATCAATATTCTCCATATTGAGTATTGTTGGTGCTTATTTTGGGAGGATAGAAGCAGAGAAAGACGGTGCAAGTTTAGAATGATCACAAATGGAACTGGCTTGTGAGGATTTTGTGATCCCATATGTTTGGCACATATTTTTCTACCCGAGCATGGAAAATCAAATTGAGTATTGTCGTGCTGCTTATCATCAACTTGCTTTAGAGAAAAGTTTGAGAAAGAGCTTTAATGTATATTTAGTCGATACAAGGCTCATTTAAATGGTTGTTTCAAAATTTGCAGCTGTACAGCTCAAGGAAATCCCAGAGTGCAGGATTACAATGAATACATGATCGATCTACGGGAATATGATGTTCCATATCACGTTCGCTTTGCCATTGACAATGGTAGGTGAACACAGTCACTATTCTTTAGATGTTATTTTCTGATTTGTAATAGACTGCTTTTCTCCTCTTGTTCTGTCAAAGATGTCAGATGCGGGCAATGGTATACAGTAAGTGTTGAAGCTGCAAGAGTAAAAATCGAGAAGCGGACTGATCTCCTTCAACGTGCTGAAGCAAGAATTTGTGCTTTTGATATTGAGACCACAAAACTTCCTCTCAAATTCCCAGATGCATCTTTTGATAATGTTATGATGATATCTTACATGATAGACGGGCAAGGATATCTTATAATTAATCGTGAGGTAAGGGGTGCTTTCTATGTATGGTTAGGATTGTGCATTGGGTTGTGGTTTTCTGTCATTCATTATCTGTTATCTATGTAGTCTCTCCTGTATGTGGCGTGATCTGATTGTGTGTTGGGTGTGGTTTTTGCAACCCGAGAAGTTTCAAAGTTTAAAAAGATAACTGGATTTAGCAGCAATGGACTGGATTTAGCAGCAATGCATGGGGCCAAAACTTGACTATCATGGATGTAGACTCACAACCCTTAGAATAATGAGGCGAATCAAGAAAAACTGGAGGGAATTGGAGAAGTATATGTTCTCAAATGGGAAGCTTGCTTTTTTTTTGTCCAAAGAAAGAAAGATTTAGTAACATCTACAGAAGAACATATGGTCTATGGGACGAGGACATACAATTTTTGAATCTTCAAGGATGGTGATAGCCTCCAAGACATTTACATCTTCTATCACAAAAACACCTAATCCTAGGAAGATGATCCATTCGCAATCCTAGCTGGTCCAAAAGTGTCGTAATATCAGCAGTGATCTTGTGTACTGTCATGTTTTCCCTTCTGATTGACTCCTTGTTTTGTTGCCCATATTACGTTCTTAGAGATCGCTAGTGTCACTCTTTAGTATCACTAATGTTCAATGCCTGCTATCTTTTACTTTCTATTTGGTGATGCTTACACTATCATACTCTTTTGCTGTGATTTAGTGTGTTGGTCAGGACATTGAAGACATAGAATATTCTCCAAAACCTGAGTTTGAAGGATATTTTAAAGTAACAAATGTTCCAAATGAGGTAATAATAGAAAAATGATAGTGTAATCTTTAGTTAGCTGCTTGGACATTTGAGATGAGCATAACTCATAATTTACTCCCTTCTTCTTTGTACAGAAAGAGCTGCTTCAATGCTGGTTCAGCCATATGCGGGAAAGTAAGCCTGGGATTTACGTTACTTATAATGGGGACTTTTTTGACTGGCCATTTCTTGAACAGCGGGCTAAATTTCATAAGATGGACATGCATGAGGTGCGGGTTCTCTTTTAATCCCTTTCACTTTATGCAGACCACAAATAGAAAGCCAGTTTCCTTCACTGTTATTTACTGTCTACTCTTTTTATAGTTGGAATACTAGCGTTATATCATCGATATTATGTCTAGCTCAGTTGTGACATGCATTATGTTTGCTTCAGAAACACTTTATTAAGCTAGCATTAGATCCGGCTCAATATAATTTACATAAATGTGTGCAAGGAAGAGGTGCTCTTTTCATGTTCAACAGGATTGTGTAACTTCCATATCTTTTGTCATGTTTTTCAGGAAATTGGATTTCGGTGTGATACTGCACAGGGTGAATGCCTAAGTAAATTTGCCTGCCATTTAGATTGTTTTGCTTGGGTGAAGAGGGACAGCTACTTGCCCCAAGGAAGCCAAGGGCTTAAGGTTATAGAGTTTTGTCTTTCTTTTGCAAATTTGAAAATTTCAAGGTATCTCTCCATAAGTGTAAGTGGATTTTGTTAATTTTTACAGGCAGTAACAAAAGCCAAATTAGGTTATGATCCACTTGAGGTCAATCCTGAAGATATGGTCCGCTTTGCCATTGAACAACCACAGGTTTGTGAACTAGTCACAGTCTCTGCTAAGCACTTCACGTTAACGAATTCAATCTTTGTTGCAGAAAATGGCATCGTATTCGGTTTCAGATGCTGTTTCAACATACTATTTGTATACAACATATGTACATCCATTTATTTTCTCCCTTGCAACTATCATACCAATGCCCCCTGATGAGGTTTTGAGGAAGGGCAGTGGAACTTTATGTGAAATGCTCCTTATGGTCCAGGTAATTTTTGCTTCAGTCGTCTGTGTGCCTGATGCCGCCATTTCTTTATATAAGATGCTGAATTCATCCATTGTGTTTCTTTATAAGATGCGGAGTTCATCTACTCTGAGACTAAGGTATTCCATTTTGACAGGCATTTAAGGGTAACATTATTTGTCCAAACAAACACAAGGCAGAACCAGAGAGTTTTTTTAATGGCCGGTTGCTTGAAAGTGAGACTTATATAGGAGGCCATGTAGAGTGTCTTGAAAGTGGTGTTTTTCGTTCAGATATTCCCACAAAATTCCGTCTTGTTCCAGAGGCATATCAGGTATTTTTCTGTTTTGAGAATAAGCAAAATTATAGAGCTATTACTGTAAAGATCACCTTGTTGTAGCTTTATTTACTGTGTTTACTTGTTCCTTGAGGTCTGTTAAAAGAACATTTAAAGCTCGGAGCCATAAGACTGTAGTAATATCCACTAAAGATCTACATGGTCAAGTATAAACAACATTTCCGAGCCTGCAAGTGTTGAGAGGGAAAAAGAAAGAAAGACTGATTTGTCAATGTCTATAAAAATCCAGCAGACCAATAATACAACTAGAAACCATTAACAAGCACTGATTTATCAACATCTATAGAAGTCCAGAAGACCAATAATACAACTAAAAATCATTAACAACTAGGAGCAAATAATAAATAAAATTAAACTATCAAGGGCTAAAAGTAAGTTAGGATTATCTCTAGCAGCTGGAGCAAAGTATAAGTAATATGTGTTCATCCCTTTCTTTTGGAGGGCCAATGCAAACTTCAGTTTAGGGGGCAAATTATCCATAGCATAACTCTCCCACATTAGTTCGTTTGTTGGATGAAGTGTGCCTGTCGTCATATGGAACCTAAAAATGGAATCCATAGAATATTGCAGAGGAACTGCTTTTCCAATTTAATTAAGTGGCATGGTTTGGAACTCCTCTTTTTGATCTACAACAAGATTTGAGATCATGATGTAAACTCTGGACTTCTGAAAGTCATGGTGGCGTTGTGGCTTTTCTTCCTAATACTCTTGAGAAGTTTCGACCGCTCTTTATTAAGAGTTGCCTTCCCTCATAGAATCATATGACTGTTGTCCATGCCTCTTGGGACAAAGAAGGAAGGGTTTATTAATACCTACAGGAGACCTTTAGGGTCTATGAGACCAAATAAATACATCAAATCGTATGGAATAGGATTAGATGGTCCATGTAGAGGGCACGCCAAGATGCAATCCTAGAAGAACTTCTTTACCCCCTAGCTGGTTTTTGTATGGCGAGTTTCTCCAAGCAATAGAAAGATCGGCCAGGTAAAAACGCTTGGCGCATTCCTTGTTTCTAAAGTCCTTTAATAGAGTTGAAAATCAACCTAATATTTTGAAATTCTCTAGCAGGATGATTTAGCCTATAACTTTTTGACATCTTCTGCAGAAGTTGATCGATAACTTGGACCGTGACCTTCATTATGCAATAGAAAAAGAGGGGAAACTGGATTTGGGTCTTGTTACAAATTACAATGACATAAAGGAGGAGATTAGGAAACAGGTAAGTCGACTGTTCCAAAGAAGAGCAGGGTATTGAAAGAGAAGCAGCTAATTATTTTTTTCATTTACAGCTTGAACATTTACGAGATGTTCCAAATAGAGAAGAGCGCCCAATAATTTATCACTTGGATGTTGCTGCTATGTATCCCAATATAATACTCACAAACCGTCTCCAGGTAGCACTTGCGCTGGACTAAAGTAGTAAAATCTCTGTTAGCTAGCTATTCCACAGTATAGCTATTGGTGACAACGCTTTATGCTCGAAATTCTTTACCTTTTCTATATTCTTTTGTTTTTTGTTGTATCTTCTTTTCTTCTTAGTAAAATATACCCTCTGCGTTTGGGAGGTGCATGTGTTACTGCAAGCCAAGGTCTCTATGATTGAGCAACCGACTAACCTGCACATCTGAGTTACTATTAGTTGCTCTAGTTGGCATTGTGGTTCCTGCTGGTTTATGTTGTTCAAATTGCTACAATATTCTATGCAACAAACTTGAAAGTCCATAGGAAATTATAATTTTGTACCTTTATCGACAAATTTAGATCCTAGTACACTAAATGTTGTTGTTGCGCTTGTAGCCCCCATCCATTGTTACGGATGATATATGTGCAGCTTGTGACTTCAATCGCCCTGGAAAAACTTGCCTTCGCAAAATGGAATGGATGTGGAGGGGTGAGAATTACATGGCAAAACGAAGGTTGGTAAACTTCTATTTCCTGAGTAGTTTAAGGTAAAGATTATCAGACTTGAACAGCACGAGTTACAACTGTCATTATTCTGTCCAAAATGACTGGACATGTCTCAATTAAACCAAATACAAGTTCCATGAAGAGTAGTTAGGGGATAATGTTTAGACATGGCTAGAGTCTTATGGTCTGTGCTCATCTTTGGACATAAGCTGCTTCTTTGTACATGTAAATTGTCAAACTAATATTCATAGTTGCGTTTAATATGTGATGTCACAATTATCTAGATAATCCCATCTGAACGCTTTAGGTGGCTGTAAAATTGACCTTCAATCATCAACAAAAGGATAAATCCAGTAGTTGACGACGAATCCGGTGTGCTTTGTCTATTACGATGTAAGAGAGTAATTTTAGTGCCTCTTGGCATTGCAATATACCATTAAGTTGATATCTTGTGAATTTACATGCTAGTGAACTCCTCAAGCAGTGGGGAACATGAAGAAGGCCTGCTTTTGGAGGTGATGGCATAAGCATAGTTTGATAGGCCAAAGGGCGATGAGATGATGGGGAAGCGCGAAAAAGTGGACTGCCAGTAGGGGATCAAGGAGATGGTAAGCACCCGTAGAAATCAAATGATGAAGAAGAGTGACGGGACAAGCAATAGAGGGTAAACGAGCTAAAGAAACAGTATGGTCACAAGCAAGCTGGTCCCTTTTGGAATGATGGATAAAAATATCAACATGAGACATCGAAAAAGATGGCCTGTGGTCTATGAGACATCATTTTGGATCTACAAGGGGCAATGAGCCTCCTAGTCATTGAATGGAAAGAAATCTTTTGCGAAAATGTAACTGTTAAGCAAGAAACGGAGGATGTGGTGCTAGGACAGGATCAGGACAGCACTGACCTGTACGTGATTTCATAATGTGAGGATGATAATAACAGAGATTCAGATTTGTTAGTGCCATATAAGAAAGAGGTTAGGCAGCTATAATGCCAAAGAGAAACAAGGCCAGAGCATATTTTAGACGTACTTGGGAGATGTACAGAACAGGTTTCCTGGGCATGAATGCTAAGTATTTATCTTTCTGAGACTTAACAAGTGAATTCTGGAGTTCCCAAGGCTCACAAATGCTATCTGTGCTTATATCACTTTCTTCCTTTTCAATTTCAGATCTTTTGCAATTTGCATGTAGATTTGACATCATCCGAGGTGAGATAACGTGTTTGCAAAACTTTTTGACAGTGAGTACTATCATCTGAAGAATCAAATAGAGTCAGAGTTGTTTCCCACTGGTGAAGGAGCTCCTTCTAAGTATTTTCGTGACCTCAACAAAGAGGAACAACAAGCGAAACTCAAAGATCGTTTGAAAAAATACTGCCAAAAAGTATCCATTTTCTTATTCTGCATGTTTGTCTTTTCTACTCGATTAAAACGACTTCTTTTCTGATTATTCAATTTGTTTGTAATTAATGACAGGTCTACAAGCGTGTGCTTGATAAAGCAACTACTCAGCCACGAGAAGCAAATGTGTGCATGCGCGAAAATCCTTTTTATGTTGACACGGTCCGTAGGTATGTCTAATGTGTGTAAAGCTGTTAACATCATACTAATCTAAACATCAAACATCAGAGCGTGCTTACCTTTTTTCATAGAAACTACCTGACAGTGGTGATTTCCTTATGCTGACACAAGGTTGAGCAGAGCTTTGCTTTGCTGATTTTTTATATTAACCACATTATCATTTGCAGCTTCCGAGATAGAAGATACGAGTATAAGGGTCTGAATAAGGTTTGGAAAGGGAAGTTAGGAGAGGCGAAGTCCAGTGGCAATCCGATTAAGGTGCAAGAAGCACAGGTTTGTCAAAAGGCAACATCATTATGGAGCAAGTAGAACGTGATTAAAATAATATTTACTGTCCACTGTTATACATGTGCATAATTCAGACTATTCTTGATAGTTTTATCTAAGGTGAAGGATGCTGGGGAGTCACTTATTTGAGTTTTATCTTATTTCTTGGATCATATCTGTTATCTTGGCAGGATATGGTTGTTTTATACGATTCGTTACAGCTGGCCCACAAGTGCATTCTGAATTCTTTCTATGGATATGTGATGCGAAAGTATGTGATCTGTTCATTCTGTAATTTTTTACTCTATATTTATATAGCTTTGATGGAGGTAATTAATAGTTCAAATCCAGGTCGTTCTTTTGTACATCTAACAGACATGATATAGTATATCACAAAGCTGAGGGCATACATGGTATATCCCCTACATTCTGATCCCAATATTTGTTGCCTATTTATTTGATGTCTATTTAAGAGGAGGAGAGAGCTACATGTTCAAAAACTATGGGCAGTAGTGCCATAGATGAGAGCTGAAAGAAAAAAAGAACCCTTTTTTATTAATGTCTGAAAAGACGAAACAGAGAAAGATTTATTGACATCTACGGAAGACACAGGGTCTATGAGACCGAAGACATACAAAATTTTTGAACCAGAGAAATTAGTCTAAATGATGGGTACTATCTTAAATCTGGTTCTTGAACTCCAGTTTATGCGCAATATAAGCGCCATGTCATTTTGGCTTGATATCTTATGGCCATGCACTGGTCCATAGTTGCTGGTATTGACACTTGGTTTACAAAAGTATTTAATACTTTCCTAAAACCGAAGTGCATCTGTGTTCAGCTTTCCAGTCAGTCCAATTTATAACCTTTCAAATTTTTAAGTCTTTTAAAGGATTGGTCATGTAGACATTAATTTTCTCTTTTCTCTTTCTGGACCCTGCACCAGTATGAAATCTGTGAATATCTCTATACAGGGGAGCCAGATGGTACTCCATGCAGATGGCAGGTGTTGTGACATATACTGGCGCAAAGATTATCCAAAATGCTCGGGTCCTTGTTGAACAAATAGGGAAGCCTTTAGAGCTTGATACTGATGGCATATGGTGTGCCCTGCCAGCATCTTTTCCTGAAAACTTTGCTTTCACTACCAAGTACGTTTTACTTTTGCATGCACACTTTTCTTATTCTGATTCTCATGTTGCAGGATCAGGTCTCATGCATTTCTTTGTTATTGCAGGGATCCTAAGAAGAAGTTGACAATTTCTTATCCATGTGTAATGCTCAATGTAGATGTTGCTCTTAACAATACTAACGACCAGTATCAGGTAATATTTGTGACTGAGTATTCTATCTAAGTAGTATTCTATCTAATATTTGTGACTGTTGCATTTCGCAATAAGAGATTTTATTTTAAGGATTGGGTTATGTCATTTGCAGACTCTGGATGATCCCGATAGTCGCACTTATAGGACATCAAGTGAGTGTTCCATAGAGTTTGAAGTTGATGGCCCATACAAGGTACTTCTGCACTCTAAAATTTTCAATATGAGGAATGAAGAATACGAACTAACTCTCCATCATCTATGTGGTCTCAGGCTATGATCTTACCAGCCTCTAAGGAAGAAGGTATCCTTATCAAGAAACGTTATGCAGTGTTTAATGATGATGGAACCCTTGCAGAGTTGAAGGGCTTTGAAATAAAACGTCGTGGTGAACTAAAGCTCATCAAAGTGTTCCAGGTATTTTGAACTTTGTGCATCTCTTCTCCTAGTTCATATCCACAAAGCCATTCATCATTGATGGTTAAATGGTGCTCCACTTCTGCTTTCAAATATTGAGAGTTAATATGAGGGCGGATTTCACCTGGTGGATTTATTGTAGGACCATCGGCTTCCCAATCAATGTTTAGTCAATTGATTTACTGGTCCAGTGAAGCATATGAATTGCAATGACAGGAAATGCCTCTTGTATTTTCTGGATACGCTTGAGTCTGAGGAATGGATATAGTGTTAGATCAACAATTGTTGCAATATTTGAATAGAAAAATTATTTGTTTTTTCTATAATATTATTTTGCGTGATATAAATTCCAGGCAGAAGTCTTTGAGAAATTTCTTCAGGGCGAGACTCTTGAGGAATGTTATGCTGCAGTGGCATCGGTTGCTGATCGATGGCTGGATATGTTGGAGGTGACTTATTGCATCCTTTAGAAAGATTATATTAACGCCTCTCGAGACCGCTTGGGTCTATGAGACCAAATATACATCAATCATGTCCAGCTAGGGGCGCATTTGCAGCCACCTAGAGATATTGCATAAAAAAAGGAAAAAGAAAACTAAAACAATGAGATTAAGAAACTTTATGCCATTAAATCCTTTAATGGAACTGCTTTTGTTTACGTGGAAAGAAGAGATTGCTAAATTGGCAGTTCTTGTTTGGAATGCAGAATCATGGGCTAGACTTAGCTGATAGTGAACTACTGGATTATATTTCTGAATCAAGCACAATGAGCAAGTCCCTAGCAGATTATGGTGAACAAAAGTCTTGTGCAACCACTACAGCAAAACGGCTTGCAGACTTTCTTGGTGAAGCGATGGTGAAGGACAAAGGGTTAAGTTGCCGGTACATCGTGGGTTGTGATCCACAGGTTTGTCCCTTACGTGTTGCAATTTATTTTTGTCATAGATAAGTTCCATGGCTTTAATAGCGACGCAAGATTGGCATTTGTTACAGGGAGCTCCAGTCAGTGAACGTGCAATACCTGTGGCAATATTTGAAACAGATCCAGGTAAAGGTTGACACTTATAATGGCTATGTGTTGCATAATTCTCCATGACATAATGGTAGACTTGTTGGTTTAGATGTTATGAAGGTGTACCTAAGGAAGTGGTGCAAGGTCTCACGAGATGTGGCCTTCAGATCAATTGTTGATTGGGATTACTATCGTCAACGACTAAGCTCAGCTATTCAGAAAATTATTACTATTCCTGCAGCAATGCAAAAGGTCAATATTGCTGATTATATTTTTGCTTTCTGTAATGTCATGTCAAGAGATTAATCTGCTGCCTGTACGAGTACTTTCCTCTCAAAATTCCTTTTTTATTCATGTTCTTTCCATAGGTTCCCAACCCTGTTCCACGAGTTCCACATCCAGATTGGCTTTGGAAAAAGATCCGCGAAAAGGATGATAAGTTTCGACAAAAGAGCATTTTAGATGTATTTTCTCGGAAAAAACCAGCTGCTACAGAGGAGGTTCCAACTGACGATGGGATAGTTGGAGATTTAGAGGATCTATGTGGTAGCAAGAAAGTTAAAGGCATGCCAGTTCTACAGAAAGCTGTAACTTCCAATGACCACCTAACTGCAAACTCTTCTCTTCCACCTAGCCCTGACAAACGTGCAGATTATGGCACTTGGCTTACTCACAAAAAACGTAAATGGAAGGAGATTCGGGAGGCAAGGAAACGTTTCAGGTCTTAATTTTTTGAATTATTTAGTAAATGGTACTGCTTCTAAAGCCCAATCAATCAAATCTTGACCTTTATCCTACAGACAAGACTCAACTGGAGTGGAACAAGAGCTAGGACATCCAGGGAAAACCTCAAGAAGCTTGTATCCCAGAGCTGGTGTAGGATCCTTCTTTCGTACTAGAGAGAATGCACTGGTTGCATCTCACTGGCAGGTAGTGTTGCTGCTTCTTTCTGCTTTTTTAACGCCTTCCTCTGGAAACACATTTAACTAATATAACATTGACATGTCACAGATATTGCAAATTTCGTCGACTCCACGCCTGGGAGAGTTCATGGCATGGGTTATTGCTGATAGGTACATGTTTCGTGTACCTTTGAAGGTTCCACGCATTTTTTATTTGAATACACGAGCAGCAGTTACAAACGACTATCCTGGAAAACGTGTTAATCGCATCCTACCACATGGGCGGCCTTGTTTAAACCTTATTGAGGTAAATTCTTGGTATAAGTCAGTGTTTACATAGTATCAGGGCAGAGTATATCAATCAGAGTTGTCAAAGGAAAGGGACGCATCATTCAGGGCAGTAAAGTTGAGACAACATTCTCTGGGATTACCACAGGTTTCTATAACTAGTTTGAAGTGCTCATTATGACCATTGTTTGAAAATTGAGGGGCAGGCTTACATCACCAGTGCCTAAAGGTCATACAAACAAGATCCAGAGTGGTATTTTAGTTTGTAGCGCAGGTGGTATCATCATAGAGGGATAGAGGCATATGTTTGCATAGATACGACTTGCTTCTTGTCCACGATTTCTATTCGCAATTGTGGAAGATTCCCTTCTGTTGCATGTTTTGGTTCTACTACATTATGCAACCTTATATTTGAAAGGAATGATCTTATTTCATATACTAACTATAATGATATATCCAGGTGATTCTAGACGAGAGGCAATTTAGGCTGGCAGGCAAGAGCATTGCAGCTCATCTCTCAGACCCAGAGGTTGAGGTTAGTAGACTTTCAGATTTTGAAGTTAGACCTTAGAAGGCATACATCATCTCTGATTCCTTTGGCATATTTGTGATGTAGGGTGTATATGAAACAAAAATACCATTGGCTTTCCAGTCTGTGCTTCAATTGGGTTGTGTCTGCGTTGTTGATAAAAAGGCTAAAGATCACAGTCTTTTGAATGGATGGTCCTTGGAGCACCTGCACATGAAAACGACGACGGAATGCTGCTCGTTGCAGAACCAGTTTCATTCTTTTTTTTTTTTACCACAGGTGGTTGATGCATCTTTCATATTTTACGGTTGCAGTATTTGTCCTGCCAAGTTATAATTATTGCTATTTTTTCATTTTAAACTCATGCAGTGCTTCAGACACAAGAGGGCTTTATGCCTTAAGTATACCAGCACTGAACACTATAGCTGTGATTGTTGTTAGTCCTTTCCACAACAAGGAGTTATCTGCAAATCAGCTCGAAAAGCAATTTCGGGATACTGTTCAAAATATTGGGACTCCTACAGAGGTCTATTGTGATTATTCACGAACCTCTTTTAAGGTTTGTGCCCTATTTCTTCCGGGTTTTTGGAAACTCATGATATCACTCCATCTTCTTTTAAAACTTTTAACAAGTTTTTCTTCTTCAGTAAACTAGTTGGTCATGGACTATTAAATTAGCAAGTTTCAGTATTGAGCTAGGCTTCTGTTATCTCTCTAAAACTATGTTTTATCATTTAGGTTGACTATGTTAGTAGCAATGTTGATGCTGCTCGACAATTACAAAGGACTCTCCAAGAGTACAGGTATTTCATGTTACATTTTTCAGTTCTCTTCTTATAGCTCTATTAGTTTAATACCTATCTGAATAATAAGCTCAATAAAACAACTTGACGAAACTTAATTGTTATATTACCACCCTCCTGCCAGCAAGCCAATCCCGATTTGTTGATTTTAAACATGAGGATGAATGTTTCCAAATAGCCTGAAATTGTTCAAAATCTATGTAGGTGCTGGTATGCTCCTAATACATTTTATTTTATAGTTCATTTTGTCGAATGTGGTTGGATCATCCAGCACTTCTATCTGGATACTTTTTACCATAGGATGACAAATACACGTCTAGATATCTTAACATAATACCCACAGAGGCTGCTGGTCAGAATTGCTTGAGCAGCTGCACTTGCTTTTTTGGTCAGGACCTGTGGACGATTGATTTTAGGCCAATTAGTTATAAGTTCCTATGTAGCTTTTGAAGGGCATCTGTTTTTTTTTTTCTGATGCAGAGATTTACATCAGGGACCGACAATATCCGTAATTCAATGTCCTTCTGTGGATGAGCTGATAGGAAACGTGCCTGCAATTTCCGAGTTTCCTTATGTCCAAGTTCCCTTTAACGCAAGCGATAATCATTACCAGGTTTGATCCTTCATAACAGCTATCTACTTCTCAATTGGTGAGCAAATAATTAACTTTGATTTGAATTTACAGGCTCTCGGATGGCAACCATTTGCAGCAAAGATTGCCATCCAGCGGTGTGGATCTGCAGCTACATGGCTTAGCGACAGAATTGTTCTTTCACGCTATGCACATGTATGTGAGGATTTATTCTCAATTGTAAAGGTGTTTCTTTGATGAAAATCTCCAACTATAAGGATTTATTGTTCTCAGGTTCCTCTGGGGAATTTTGATTCGGACTGGGTCTTATTTACCGCCGACGCTTTCTATGCACGTGCATTGAGGGATAACCAGCAGGTTTGTTTCAAACAATGACCTACAAGCTTGACGTGTGAAGTTTCAATCTGTCATCTGATTTTATTGTATGATTTCAGATCCTTTGGATTTCAGATAATGGAATTCCTGACCTTGGTGGCATTCCCGAAGAGGAGCCAAGTTTTGCTGATGAAGTAAAGCTCATCCTTACTTAAGTGGCTATTCGACAATCTGTCAGGCTCATTGGTCTGTTATTGCAGGTACACCAGCCCACATTAAACTATCCTGGTGCATATAGGAGTGTGACCATTGAGTTGAAGGTGAGATTTTTTAGATCTGCTCTAGCTTATGTATTACAAGCTTTACCAACATTAGACGTATTATCATTGATCATGATTGAAATGTTAGGTAGTAAAACAAATTATTGCTTGTTCTTATCGGTTTCTGTTAGTTGAGCAGGTGCATCATTTGGCAGTGAATGCTCTCCTCAAAAGCAGTCAGGTCAATGAAATGGAAGGAGGTGCTCTATTGGGGTTTGAGTTAGATGCAGGTGCAGACAGCATCCAGAAGTCAGAACTAAGCTGTGATGAGTCCACAGCTTGTGCATCTGCATTTCGTGTATTGAAACAAATGGTGCAAGGCTGGGTTTCAGATGCTATTTCATTTGGAAACATCTTTGCAGATGGTTTAGTACAACATCTTTACCGGTGGCTTTGCAGGTGAAATTGGAAACCTTTTCTGTGGTTTCCCTTGCTTGATTAGTCTTTATAGTTGTGATGTTGTTTCCTATTATCTAGTATGAAGCTTAAATGCGATATCATTAAGATGATGTGTTTCTTGAAGCAAGCAGTGTTGATTATGTTATTATCTCTCATATCCATTTCTTACCGTATCTTGTGCATAATTTTATAGTCCTCAATCGAAACTCCATGATTCTGCATTACATCGCATCCTACACAAGGTAACAATCAGATCCTGTTTTAAGTTCCTCTCATGCCATAAGTAATTCTGTCTAATATTCGCCTTGCTAACAGGTTATGCAGAAGGTATATGCTCTGCTTCTGGCAGAGCTTCGGAAACTTGGTGCCACTATCGTTTTTGCTAATTTTTCTCGTGTCATTATTGCTACTGGAAAGAAAACCGTTTCTTCTGCACAAGGATATTGTGATTACTTGCTAAAGACAGTTCGTTCTAGGTACTTTAGCATTCCTTTTCTTCGGTTCTATATCCTCTTCATGGTGATTATTTATGCTGTCTGTTCTTTCCTGCAAATCAGAGAGCTGTTTGAATGGATAGAGCTAGAGCCTCAACGCTACTGGTACTCTCTGTTATTCATGGACCAGGTATTAGCATGGTATCAGCACGCGCTAGAAATACTGATGCTCATGCAAATGATTTAGGGTATTGCTAGCGGGACAAGTAACAATGTTTACAACTTCTTTTCTTTCTGCAGTACAACTACGGGGGCATTCAAGCTGATGCATCAGGCCTAAGGCATTCAGACGGACCATGTTCTCAAGAAGATGATTTGAATGTGGATCAACCTGATATTGTTTCCAGCTGGAATATTGCTGATTACCTACCAAAGGCTACACAAGATTATTTCATAGTCATAGTATCTGAGTTTATATACATACCCTGGAAACATGGCATTGAACATGCAAGGAACCTAGCCATGTCTCGTACTGCTGGTAACATATGCACACCATCAATTACTTTAGCTGCCGCAGCTGACGTTGAAGCAGAGGAAATCTCGTTCCTGAAAGGACAGGTCATTGTACATATTTTTATAGAAGAATCAAGACAAGCATTTTTAAACATTAGTAGAAAGTCTGAGCTTTATTTTTTTGGTTTGCCATGCAGATAGCATCATATTTTACTGACAAGCTACTGCGTATAGTGCGAGATATCCAACGTCATTTTACTCCAAAAAAAGGAATAGAAGATAATGTTGACACAAAGGCAGCTCAGGAGTTCCCACAGCTTGCAGGATCACACCTTCCCTTAGGTGATGCTGCACTTGAATTTATCAAATATGTTAGCGCAGTGCTCTCTCTGGACTACCGTGTGCAACATACTGTTCAGGTCTTATGATGCTTCATTTTCTAACCTGTGAGTGCTACATTCTCAAATGGGCATTAATGATCTGCAGGTTATGCGAAAGAACTTGTTAAAATTAGTTCACGTGAAAGAATTTTCGTCGGAAGCTCAATTTCATGATCCCTGCCTATCCTTCACACTACCAAATGTGATTTGCAGGTATCTGACTCATCAGCATAAAAACACAGAGAAAAAGATTTGGTTATAAGATAGATTGTTATCTGTATTTGGTTATAAGATAACTTGTATCTGCATGGTATTTTCTAGCTATTGCAATGACTGTCGGGACCTGGATCTATGTCGTGATGCTGCACTGCTTGAGCATGATTGGCGTTGTGCAGTACCACAATGTGGGCAACCTTACGATCTTCAACAGATTGAAAATGCATTATTACAAATAGTTCGCCAGCGAGAGCGTCTGTTTCATCTTCAAGATCTGATTTGCTGTAAATGCCGCCAGGTAAGCTGGGCCAAGGCATTGTGCAGATTCTGCTTCAGGGTATTTTTTTTTCTTGCTAAGAGTGTTAATTGCAGATTAAAGCATCTCATATTGCTGAACAATGTGGGTGTGGTGGAGCATTTGTCTGCTCAGACAAACCTGAAAAGTTTCTCGCAAGAATACAGGTCTTCCTCAACATTGCTGTATATCACCAATTCGAGTTGTTGAAGGAGTGTGTTGCCTGGATACTGGATGATAGAAAGTACTTGTAATCCGTCTTCGTGTTACATCGAAATTTCAGCAAATCAGCTTCTTTCTCTTAAGGCTCAGCCCTGAGGAAAGTGCAAAATGTAAATTCTCGGGGTTGTCCAATCGAAGCTTCATTGTTTTGTCTGTACAATATCCATGTACACTAGTTATTCTTCAAGGACTCTTTATGGGGAGATTACTTAGCCCATCAACCAGATAGTAGTATCTGATTAACTACTGCTGCATCTTTGCTTGAGATGAAACGAAGTTCCAGTCTCTCAAATATGATCCAGCGTCTCAGCATGTTCAATCCAACTGTAGTTTGTTTTTCGTGGACGTGGCTTAGGCTGGAACTATTGCAGTCGATGGGTCGATATATTATTTGGCGCCGCTGTGTAAGCTCACTGTATTATAGCACTGTTTATCAATGTCCAATGCTGGACTTGGTTTTAGTCAAGTAAGAAATTTAACAACACCACATATTTGTACATTGTTGACATACAGTTCCAAACGAGCGTTTGAGAACATGTTTTTTGCGACCAGACAAGCTTAAAAGAGTACATTTGTACATTTGTTCCAAAGATGTTTGTGCGAATATCTATGTGTAACACCTCTAGCATATATATTATTAAGTAACGGTGGTTTTCCAAAAAGGATGTGAGGTTTTTGAGATGTAAGCAACGTGATAAAAATTTGGATGGATGTGCTGGCCTATTCTTGGCTCTATGACAGACCCATGACCTAGTTTTTTGTGCCTTTTCAAAATTGGCCTGCTATTCTAAATAGGATATCATAAAGATAAACTTCCACGATTTTAGTTTGGTATTTGGAAATCAGTGGTCTGGGCTTTGATTGGTGTACAGTATCGGAAACCGTATAATTTGAGGCATTTGAGGAGCTTATTGGCGTTTAGATGTCCCTTGAGGAACGAGGGGAATTTCTCTGGCCATTTGTAATGTCTGGAAATGGAATGAGGAGATGTCACGTGATGGATTTGGCTTGCGAGACAACGAGTTGCTTCATGCTGATGAAGACGGGTTCAAATCCCATATTCGCGGTGGATGTTTTCTTGCAGAGTAGGGGCTTCCAGGGCTTCCGATTGAGCTGCAGGGCTTGCGATTCAAGCCTTTTTTTAGTCTGATTTTGTTCCTTTTTTTTCGAGCTCCAAGCTATGTGAATACAGGATTGCTCTCTTACTTTTTTGGGCGCCATGTAGATATTGGCGCTTTTCAGAGACTCAATTTGCAAAAGAAAGGATAATATCGGATTCTGCCCTCTTTCATGGATTCTGCCCTCTTTCATGGTGGTTTTCATTTGGCAGATCTGATGTTACATGCTTTCCCGCTTCTATCTCCTTTCCCGCCATCTTCCGACGATGCCAAGCCATCTTCCGACCATGCAATAGTAATCCGGCAGCATGTTGTTCAGGAATCAGAGCTGCGATAGTTGATTAGAAACTCTTGAACAGTGGATTAGAAAGCGGCAGTTCATTGCGGCAGCTACCATTGGGTTTTTATTTGGCCGAATTTAATGAATGGTGAAATTAAATGTCTCCGTGTTGGAAATGGACCTTAGAAAGTGGCGAAGCATTTTTTGGGAAAAAAATGTGAGCCATTGATTTGGTATGATGCTAGGGATATACTGAAAATCAATGGTTCATATTGAATGTTAAAAACAAATCCCATAAACATTGAAAATTGAATCAAATTCTACGGTATTCAAATGGAGAAAATTACTAATGCCTCTATATTTTGCGTGTTTTATAAAAATAGCCCTTGTATTTCAATTATTTCTTTAAATAACTCTGGTCAATAAAATATCACTGTATAACAGTGCATTTACCTAAACACCCCGTAATTATTTACGAAATTACCAAAAGGCTAAATTAGAATTTATCAGGATGCCCCCGCTTCACAGAAATTCCTATCTTTGATTTTTGACCATTGATCTTCGAAATATTCTCCGTTTTGTGCCAAATCAACGGCCATTAAATTTCTTGCCAGTAATTCGCCCGCCACTTCCAATGGTCGAAATGCCACACATGGTTAGAAGATTAAAAAAAGAAAGAAAGGTGAAGGCGTGCTTTTGCTGCGATCGACTGCAGATGGGAACCAGCCAGAATGCATAAAGCCGGGCCAAGGCCATGGTTCACGATGCTCCGGCTCCAATCCCTGCCCCAATCCGGCTACTCTGGCAAATCTACACCACGCGTTCACCAAGACACTGAGCAAATGCAAAATTGAAGAAGAAAAACCCAAACACTGAGCAAATGCAAAGCTCCGCCAAGAACCTCCCAGGCCATACCGGCCAACCTGGGCTGCTCCTTACTGTCACAATTCCTTCCCTGCCAAACTCTTCAAATCTGCCGCTATCAGAAACTATATGCCTTCGCCGGGTTCTGCAAGATTCAACCGCTGTACTCCTGGATTTCGAATCGGCAGATTCACCAGCCTGCACCTCAATGCCTAGCCTCCATCTCTGCGACAACGAACCTCTGCCAGATTGCATCTGTGGAAAAATCGAATTGCCAGCCCTCAAGGAGGAGTTAAATGACAGCCCTCAACAAGCCGCCCCTGTGTCGACCTCATAGCAACCGAATTCAGCCCTCTCTCTTTGACACTTCCATCTGCCTCGTTTCTATCCTTCATCGCCCCCATGGCTCAGACAACAATGGGATTGCTTACCTTTCTCTGGAACCGACAAGAATGGCATGCCATCCACACCTGTCTGCCCAACAGACATGCCCATGTGCGCATTCCATGCCTTCTATCCTTGTACCATTCCTAGAAACGCCAAGAAAACACATGCCCACAGCCCAATTTGGAACATCTACCTTTCTTTCTGAGCCAACAAGCAGCTCAAATCAGCTAAAAACTACAGTTTCACTACGTTTTTTGCATACAATACAGGGCAAAATCTTGGCAAAACCATGTCAGAAATACCGCCCCAAATACCAAACAAAATAATTAGAACATTATGGATGCCCTCTTAAGAGAATTTATTACTAGAACATACATTTTTGAACCAACAGAAGTGCATATGGGCACGCTCCACTCTTTTGGCAGTTCTCTTCTTATCCCTCTTTTGGGGCTCTCATCTTTCTGTCATTTGAATGGGATTGCTAGTGCTCGAAGGGCATCCACAACAATGTAGTACATGCTTGCTTTAAATTACTAGCGAGAAATTAAGCCGAGCATTGCTGGACTTTAAGAGGTTTGTACATATTCGTCCCCCTTTTTCCCTCCCTTGCTTTTCTGCTTTTGTCGTTCTCTTTTGTAGTTTTCCCCTTCCCCCCCTCCCTTTTTTCCCTTTCCCTAAGGTTTGTCCACGATTCTTTGCCATCTGATCAATCATGGCTGCTAATCTTATAATATAAAAGATTCTGCCAGTATAATGTAATAGGTAACATCCTGATGTGCACTTTTTGCTCCAAAAAGTGCTTCCGACACCAGGACGACTGGCGGCGCAATGAGCTGCAAAGATGCAAGCGGCGCCGCCAGCAAACCGTGCACCACAAGCACTTTTCGTGTTCATGAGCGAAAATTGGATGGCCAACACGAAGGTAATGGAGGCTAGATTTCGACAGGTGTCTAACTAAAGAATTTTTCCCCATCTTCCGATAGTAGAGCTATAGAGCTACTGGAGCTCTACCTCATTACTTACAGGGTATTTTTTAACCTCCCTACATATTTGAAGGGGCGTAAAATATTGGCCACTACTTACCTTGGATGAATTGCTAAGCATAGTTTGGCCTGGCCCTTTTTTGAATTGTTACAACAAGGGGTTGTAACTTAAATGGCGAAACCATTGGACTAATTTTTTCTCAAAAAAATCGAATTGGCCACATCCGTATATCTAACATGTAAAGATGTTAACTAGGTCAATATTTGTCGAAGAGCCCCCGTGATCATTGAGATCGCGATAGCTCACCTATCATTTTAGAGCCTTCTCAAACTTGTTTTGCGCCATAAGGTTTCTTTGCGAGTAGGAAAGAAAATCATATACTAAACTTAACAAATCCAAATTGCTCTATTTGCGCACAATTATATTGCGCATTTTGGCGTCCTGTAAATACTCAACAGTATGGCACCTATGGTTAATCTATGGCACCTATAGGTTTGTAAATCTTGCTGCCATATCTACAGCATGGCACCTATGGTTAATCTATGGCACCTATGGCAGCAAATTACAAACAACAAAATTGATATGGTTAATAACAAGGTCGAAATGAAAAGGATAGATTACCAAATACCAAGGTCGAAATGAAAGGATAGATTACCAAGGTCGAAATGGTCGATTACAAGCTCAAAAACCAAGGTCGATTACCAATAAGACATACGGGCAAAGTGGTCGATAGATAGAAATGAGGAGATTAAAGTTGGAATAGCATTGAAACAAGTCCGGAAATTATCTGGCCGCTCCTACCTGTGCAATCCAATGACGACAGCATTCAACAATGACCTCAACAAATGACGACAATGATCATTTTGTTGCCCAAAATCACTATGCTAACCGCACTGCCCAAATCACTGTTCATCTTCATCGGCCTTAAAATTTACCACCGGATGCTACAGATTTACATGTAGAATTAAGATCAGATGCTGCAAACACAATCACCGATGTAATTCCATCTGCATGCACATGCCTAATTCTGTACAGGGCCTAATGATTCTCAGATCTATTATTCTAAACCCATAAGTAGATAACAAACAGTTCAAAAATTTTGAAACAAGGAGCTTCTGTTAAAAGCTAAGGAATTGCAGAACAAAAACGACTGTTCATCATGATAAAAAAGAAAGCAAAAGTTCGAATTCAATCTAACATTATGCTGTTAACAATAGAAAAAACAGTTTCTTAACAAACATGTATAGAAGGTAGATTTTGGCTTCGTTTTGGTCTTCATGAAATGAATGTGTCCTGCATATTGCATATGCCAGAAAACAAGTATCAGAAATACTAGAAATGCCATATCTATCAACCTTACCTGTATAATAGGGCCTGATAAAGCAGAATAAGGATTCACATCAAGTCATACTCCCAAGAATTCGCTTATTCTTTTCTGTGAAGCTCCTTCCATTGTAGCTGCATTAGCATACAAAAAACAGTTATAAGAAATTCTCTACCAAAAAGAAAGTAAATTATGACAATATCAAAATAATACAATCTGTAAAATCCGTTTTTTTGCTGAGAGATTAGGTCTCTAGTTTCTATCATGCTTATGCAGATGTCACAAACAAAGGCATGTGTCCTTCTCTAACTAAGACTACTATAACATCATCTGAATGTCTTAAACAGGCCGAATGCATGCAGAATCACAAATGGATTCGGTATGATGGATCTAACAAGAACTGTAATGCAGGTATAGAAACTAACCTTGAATCGAGTGGGACGGTGAAGTGCAGATTCATGCGGGATAATGATGAGAGGATTCGGGATGGAAATTGCAAAATTGAAACAAGAAAATTTGAATCAAAGCAAAAATACTATATTACGGGAAATACCTTCATATATTTAGGGCTAAACTCTAAGATAAATTTGCCACCCTACAAGTGGCGAAATTTTGCCCCTACAATTGGCCGATATAGAGCCTGGCCACAACCTTTAAAAGTATAAAATTACTACATGGTTTAAATGGCCATTCCGGCAAGTTTTTAGTGCGCATAGTATTTTGAAATGGCCATAGTCTACGAGTCTGAGGATTTGGTAGATATCAAATTGGCCACGTATGGAATGAATTTGACAAGTTGGTGTTTTGAACTGGCCAACACCACTTCGTTATGGTGAGAATGCATCCTACTCCCGTGTGGCCGACTATTTTTTGAAAAATGTGAATGTGTGGCCAACTGGCCCGCCAGGGCCACTAAAAAATACCCTGATTACTTATGGCATCGATGAAGTACATATCCTCGGTTATGGCTGGCACTTGACATTTGATGACAATAGCTACATTTTAGCCGTATACGGCGAGAGATAAAAATTATACCGTATGCGTTGAGAGATGGACGAGAGACAAATGTCTTTTCGGCCCTCTAACTAACCCGTTAGGATAGTTTTCGACCGGAAGGAGGAGATCCACCAGGGATTTCTCTTCCGCCTCTTCCTCTCTGGCCGGTTAGCCTCTGGTGAGTTCGAAATATCCCGTATCCTTGTTTTCCGGTTTCTAGTGTCCCATATTTTGTGTTTGGAAGCCATTTGCATTCAATCCCGGCTCTAGAATGAGACTTCTCGGCCCGTATTTGCATTATTTTGATGGATCGATCATTTTGGGCATGATTGCCATGCTTTTGAGGGCTATTCAACTTCGGGTTGGCTTTCCAAAGCTACTTGTCTACATTTAGTACAGGAGAATGAATGAGAAAGGTCAATGGACATTTTATCTCTCCATTTTTTCTCTGATTGTGCATCTCGATCCACGCATTTTTTTTACCCTCTCTACCCCACCTTCTCCCAAATGCTCTAAACAGAGTTCGAATCTTAGAGCAGAGTTTGTAGCTTTGCCGAAATCGAATAACTCGGACCCGAGTCTCGTGCTTTGCACACGCACACACACACACACACACACACAAAATCACAAATCGGTTCAACACACACAAAAATCATGCAAATCAGTCCAAACACACATGAATTACGCAAAATTAGTCTTCAAGTACGAAATTTTCAATAAGCGGCGGCACGATTAGGAGCCAATTGCGTCGTGGTATCCAACCATAAACCTGCAAGAGAGGCGGGCTGCCGCCATTTTACGATTAAGTAAACCACTCCAACCATTTGGTTCCTAGGCACGAAAAAGAACTATCCATCAACTGAATTACTACTAGTTTTAAAATTGCATGCAATCCTAAGAAATCTTGCCTCCTGCTTATTTTATATCGTGGAAATGTGACTCGTGGTTTTCGAAAGTGGTGCTATTGTCGCTTTCTTCAATTTTGTGAAAGCAAAGGAGGGTAAGACAAACAGATTTAATAGCGGGAGAGCTAAAAATGAAGGTATAGTGCATGGCTATGGTATAGATTTGGCAACATATCCGATATCGGAGGAGGAAAATAATGGAGCTCTGGCGCAGATCACCTATGGTTATGATGCAGATTGAATTCTTAATTTTAATAGTTGTTTTAAAAACAAATTATCTGACAAGGATGAATCTTCATAATTTCTTCCTTCCGGGTCGTCTAACAAATTAGAAGAAGAGATACACTATAAAAGCTTTCCTTGCTGCAATATTACTACTTGCCATATGAAACTGGATTCTAAGTTCCGCACCTAATTACATTTTGATACGGGGAAAAAAGGGGCCAATAGAATCGACCATTAAGAAATCAATAATCGAAGCAAAAATAGAAACCAAGAAAGTAAACCCAAATCTACTCAAGCTTGAAGAGAAAATTTGAAGTAAGATGTGTATTTTGTCCTATAGTGTAATTGGGGTCGAATACATTCACCCACAACAATTTTTCTCGGCTGCATAGCCAACTTCCTTGATTGCGGCTTCACCATCTCAAAAACGCATTGGCCAGAATGCCATTTGTGACACTCCCTGAACCTATACGATGTTCCCATCGTATAAATTTGGGAACTTCCCCTCCCATGGCAACTCAATCACCAACGAAATACCCTCCGTCTGACTCGGACCACTTGTGATGACCAAATGTCCGAGTGAAGGGGACGGAGGTGTCATTTGTCCCACGCCTTCTATAGGATATTCTATATGATGGAAGCGTACATACATGTTATCACTGGCAACAAACATATAAAATAATATACCATCCTGAAGGGTGGCCCATCCATCATCAGCATGACCAACAACATAACACCAACATACACATAAAATACATCATAAATGAGGGTTCTACCCTGGGCTCAGACTCAAGAGGGTCAATTGACGGGCAGGGTCTCCGGATAACAATAGAAGGAATCATAGCAATGGCGTTGGGTGACATAGAACAATGTATAGGGTCGTCCACTCCATCCGCCCCTCCTATGCACACTTTGCTGGTTAGGCTGAAAAATGCTATGGCGCGATTGTAGCCTTTCAGAGACGTAATCTCATGGAGTCATCTTATGAGACTATTCCAGGTTGCATCGTCTTGGTTCGATGGGGCAGGAATGAGGCGAATCTCCTCTCGGAGCATAATAGTTCCATGGGTGGCTAGAGACCAGTGGCACCCACACATCTGTAACTAACCTACCCCGCAAAATCCATAGGTCGACCCCAACCGCACCTATCGACTCCAGAACATGCCTATAGGCATATATCCTGTGACCGAGGGGGTGTCAGACTCATACCCGGCCTCCACGCAGTGGCTAACCTAAACCCTTTTGATTTACTCTCTAATGACCCAAAATATGTTAGAATGTATGGTATCATCACATATGTATAATGAAGACAAGTTGCAGAACATCATGATCATATTGGCTAAATCTCTTTCGAGTTCAATGGTTATAAGGGATATTAAGGCAAGTAAAGGTTGAGCTTATTACTTTAAATTCAAATTCAATGGTCGAAGGGGTCGTGAAAATTGAACAATGCATGTGGGATATTTTGATAGAAATGCAAAATTAGAAAGGCCAGATAATCCGGCTTGCCGAGCTCTTGGATCCAAGCCTGCACCGACGGATTCACAAGATAAAATGGAGTATTGTGCAATGTGACGATGAGCTCCAGGGATTCGAGTTTAGATCGGGCCGAAATGCAGTCTTATGTGTGAAACATATTCATTTGAAAAACCTTGATATGCTCGTTCATTTCTCAATGGTTTAATAATACTATTGGGTTTATACAATAACCATTGTTGGTGTATTGTTTGTTAGTTCATAAATTGATCATTTTATCTTGATCATTTCTTGGATTGATTTGTTGTTGCTAAAGTACTAAATAATTCAACATTTTGGTATCAGAGCAGCTTACACTTGATATTAAATTATGTCAAGTCGATTTGGAGCAAGCCTTCTGAGTACAGTTGAGGTATACAAAGGAGGACCTGGGTTTCAGGTGTGGAAGGATGCTATTAAGCATATTTTGGAAGTGGAAGAGTTATGGGATCTGGTTGATCCATTAGGAGCAGGAAGTGGTCAATCTGGTGCAGACAATGTTACACCAACAAGGTCAGTAAATGGTGGTTCCTCAAACACTCAAAGTTATGCTGTAGCTGTAGGATCTGGAGGCACAAGTTCTGGAGCAACCTCTGGAACAGTGAGCAGTGGTGGAGGAAGATCTTTCTATGCAAGGCAAAAGGAGGCTCAAGGCATTATTACCTGCAAGGTTAGTGCCACTATAAGATTAAAACTCAGAAATAAAAGTGCCAGAGAGATGTGGATGTTATTGCTTAAACATTATGAAGAGAAAAGCTCTTCCCAGATTGATTTGTTAGAGAATGAGTTAAGGAAGCTAAAATTGAAAGAGGAAAATGATGTTTCAGAGTTCTTTAATAACTTTGATAATATAGTAGCAGACCTAAGTGGTGCAGGAGTCAATTTAACTGAAAGATATCAAGTCTTGGCTATAGCAAGGTCTGTTAGTGAAAATGAGCAGCTTGCAATGTTCACTAGAAACATGGCAAAAAATAGGGAGGAGGCAGAAAATATCATAAGGACTGAGGCAGAACAAAAGAAAATGCTAAAGGGTGATGATGATGAGTCTGCAGAAATTCTTTTTGCTGGAAAAAAGAATAAAGAAACATGCTTTTACTGTCATGAGCCTGGTCATTACAAGAATGCATGCCCTAAATTAAACAAGGAGTTCCATTGCTTCAATTGTGGAGGAAAAGGGCACTCAGCTGCAAAATGCCCAACTCCTAAAGATTATGGGAGAGGAAGAGGTAGTTCAAATAGAAGGGGAGCTAGAAATCCAAACTCAAATCGAGGAGGAAAAAGGGCAGCTGGAACTTTTGTGGCAACAGAGATAGAAAAGAAGGAAAAGGGTGAAACTGAAGATGAAGAAGAGGTAAAATGTGCTTTGTCTATCTCTTGTAGAAAAGAAGCTAATATTAAATCGGGTGTGCTTGTAGTTGATAGTGGAGCTGAGAGATCAGTAGTTCAAAACTCTAATCTGCTCAAGAACCTTGAAGGATCTTATGCCAAAAATATCCAAGTGGGAAATGGAGAACTCCAAAGCATAGAAGGAAGGGGACTGCTGCAACTGATAGATCTTCAAGGAAAAATAGTAGATATTGAAAATGTTTTTGTGTGTGCCAACTCTCATAAAGAATCTTATTTCTGTTAGTCAACTTGTTGATTTGGGATACAGGGTCACTTTTGACACCAAAGCATGTACTATTTTCTTTGGAAATGAATTAAAATTTTATGCAAAATGTGTTGGAAACTTGTTTCAATTGAATTGCACACAAAATGACAGTGAGAAAGTAATGCATGTTTCAGAAATGAGAATTTGGCATAATAGGCTGGCCATACTCATTGCAATAACATTAAGTTTTTAAGCAAAAAAGGATGGCTGGACTATGAGCAAGCAGGAAATCAAAAGTTCTTTTGTGAAGGGTGTTTGCTCGGGAAGATTAATAGACTACCTTTTCCAAAATCTGGCAAAAGAGCAAATGATATTCTTGAGCTTGTACACACTGATATTTGTGGACCTCTAAATGTGAGAGGAAGAACAAATAAGAGATATTTCATCTCTTTTATAGATGACTATAGCAGAAAGTGTAAAACATATTGTCTTGAGAAGAAGTCACAAGCATTTATTGCATTTAAACAGTATGTGAAATAAGTTGAAAGAGAAACTGGAAAGAAAATTAAATGTGTAAGGTCAGATAGGGGAGGGGAATTTCTCCCTACAAAATTCAAACTTTTCTGCATAGCAAATGTAATCAAAAGACAATTGACATGCAGGTATAGTCCTCAACAAAATGGAGTTGCAGAAAGGAAAAATAGGACTGTTCTTGATGCCATAATATCTATGATCAAACATTCAGGGTTGCCAAATTACCTATGGGAAGAGGCTTTAAAAACTGCCATTACTATACAAAACAAGTTGCCATCAGCTAGTCTAAAAGGAAATGTGCCAGACTTAATTTGGTCAGGCTCAAAAGGAAAAATAGATTTCAGCATGCTCAGAACCTATGGTTGCCTAGCAGTAGCACATGTACCTTCTGAACTAAGACAGAAATTGGATGACAAAGGCCAAATGGGTTTTCTGATTGGATATGATGATGAATCAAAGGGTTATAGGCTGTTTATTCCAAAGGACAAGTCCATAATTATAAGCAGGGATGTAATTGTCTATGAAGAAATTCTGTACAAAGACAGACATAATGTCAAGCCAGCAGAAATCAAGACTGAAAAAGAGGTCACTTCAAAGGAATGTAAGGCAGACATGGATGGTCAAACAAAGGAGACAACACATTATGATTCTGAGTCAGAAAGTGAAATTGCAGAAGAAAATAATGATCAAACACACATGGAAGAGCAAGAGAATAAAGAAGTAGTTGAGGATACGTTTGTGAAAAGGAGAAAGACACAGGTAGAAAGGCTTCTGGAAGATGCACAAATAAATAACAATGAATATGGAAGGTCAGCAATTGGAAAAAGCAAAAGACTTGAAAAATTAGAATTGCTAGACACTGAGCATGAATATGAGCAGATTATGGCCGTCTTAGAGGATGTAATAATTCCTAAGTCATATGAAGAAGTACTAGACTCTGGAGATAAGGAGAGATGGGTAAAAGCAATGGAGGAGGAATTAGAATCCTTACAGAAACATATGACCTCGTTACCAAACCAGCTGACAGTTTAAATTAAAAAATAATGCTAATGGAAGTCAAAAATTTAAGGCTAGACTTGTGGCTCAAGGGTATACTCAAAGAAAAGGGAAAGATTATGATGAGACTTACTCACCAATTGTAAAACTTACAAGCATTAGAGTGCTGCTAGCAATGGGAACAGCTTTGAATCTAGAATTACACCATACGGATGTTAAAACAGCCTTCTTGAATGCAAAATTGGATGAGGATGTTTACATGAGGCAGCCACCACGGTATGAAGTGGTTGAAAACAAGGTTTGAAAGTTGAACAAAGCTGTTTATGGCTTGAAACAAGCTCCCAGGGAATAGATACGGATAATTTCCTTAGAGATCAAGGTTTTGAAAATCTCAAAAATGATGGAAATCTTTATAGATATTCAACTGGAGAAAAATTTTGCATTATTGCTCTTTATGTAGATGATTGTATAATGGCAGCAAATTGTGAAAAGATACTGGGTCATTGTAAACAAATTATCAAGAACATGTTTCATATGACAGACCTTGGTGAATTACATCAATTTTTGGGAATAGAAGTAACAAGAGACAGGCAGAAAAACATGTTACAACTTAAGCAAAGCAAGCATATTGACAATATGCTAAAAAGGTTAATATGGCTGAGGCAAATCCAGTTAAAACCCCAATTGTTCCAGGGCACAAATTAACTACAGATGTTGCTATGAGCAAAGAGGATCACTGAAATGGAAGGCGTGCCATATAGGGCATTAGTTGGTTGTCTATTGTATTTGTCTAACAATACACGACCTGATATAACCTATGCTGTAAATATCCTTAGTAGAAGATGTCATAATCCAAGCAAAGCCCACTGGTTTGCAGGCAAGAGGATATTAAGGTATTTGAAAGGAAGCAGAGACAGTGGAATAACTTATGACTCACAGAATTTAAAGCTTGAAACATATAGTGATGCTGACTGGGCAGGAGACTTGAGCACGAGGAGATCAACCTCTGGATATGTTATTTTTTTAGCTGGAGGTCCAATCACATGGAGAAGCAAAAAGCAGAGTGCAGTGGCCATGTCTTCTGCAGAAGCAGAGTATGCTACATCTTCTCTAGTGGCAAAGAAAATAGTTTGGTTAAGAAGATTATTGGATGAACTGGGATGCATACAGAATGATCCTACAAACATCCTTACAGATAGCCAAAGTTGCATGGCAATAGTCAAAAATCCAGTTGACCATGAAAGAACTAAGCATATTGAGCTTAGTATGCATTTTATAAGGGATTTGGCAGCAAAAAAGCTTATACAAATGGTGTATGTCAATACAGTAAATCAAGTAGCTGATGTGTTCACTAAAGGCCTCACAGAAGCAAAATTTACACAGTTCAAGAACAGGTTGAATATTCAATAGAAGTTGCAAACAGGTACTTGAAGCAATCTGCTGACATATGTGATGAAGGAGGATTTTAGAATGTATGGTATCATCACATATGTATAATGAAGACAAGTTGCAGAACATCATGATCATGTTGGCTAAATCAACAATATAGGAGCAGAGAAATTATTTTAGGATTCTTTCGAGTTCAATGGTTATAAGGGATATTAAGGCAAGTAAAGGTTGAGCTTATTATTTTAAATTCAAATTCAATGGTCGAAGGGGTCGTGAAAATTGAACAGTGCATATGGGATATTGTGATAAAAATGCAAAATTAGAAAGGCCAGATAATCCGGCTTGCCGAGCTCTTGGATCCAAGCCTGCACCGACGGATTCACAAGATAAAATGGAGTATTGTGCAATGTGACGATGAGCTCCAGGGATTCGAGTTTAGATCGGGCCGAAATGCAGTCTTATGTGTGAAACATATTCATTTGAAAAACCTTGATATGCTCGTTCATTTCTCAATGGTTTAATAATACTATTGGGTTTATACAATAACCATTGTTGGTGTATTGTTTGTTCATAAATTGATCATTTGATCTTGATCATTTCTTCGATTGATTTGTTGTTGCTAAAGTACTAAATAATTCAACAAAATACCCTTGGTGATGTGTCATGATGTTTATATGTATATTATATAAATACTTGGAATGCGATATTCTTTCCCCTTGGAATAATGCTATCCTTAGCATTGAGGTGAGATGGTTAAAATAAAGGAAGAATTAAATTATAAAAGAGCAAATGTGGGCAGGTAATGTAAAAGGTACGTAGATCATGGCTGATCATTGTTTAGGACCGTAGTCTGTCAAAAGTCAACACTCAAAAGATAATACACATGGTAAACACAACACTGGTCCACAGTGGACCATAGCCACTTCAAACATGAAACATATAGAAAAATAAAACACGAGCCCTCTGTGACCACTAAAAAAGGTTCAGGTCCCAAGGTAACTGCTACTGGCCTGCAAAATCACAGTACATCAGTACGTACAAAATAATTTATATATTGTGGTTGAAGGGATCACCCCCTTTGAACAAGAAACTTGAAAAAGAGGGAACCCTATCATGCGTAAGGCTTGCAATTCGTCCTGGCGTAAGGAACGGCAATGTTCCCATTATAGCCGTAGATGAACGCATCCTGCCCATCCCCATTCCGAGGATGCATCTAGCCTCAAACCCCCTGCATGACCCCTGCCGGATCTAGCACTCAAGGAGTTGATGGTATGGTGGATGATCTGATCCTGGAACTATCTCGTAAAGTCGGGGTAAGCCTTATCAAGATCTGCCTTGAGGACCCAAATAGCATCTTCCATCGGTAAGTGCTTCCACTTAACCAAATATTGCAGGATTTGAGTCCTTTTGCTTTGCTTATATGCTCGATCAAGAAGGGCTTTGGGACGATCTTCAAGTGCTCGTCAGTCATTTCCAGAAGTGTTGGTGTATCCAGTATCTCATCCGGATCTGGTGTATATTTCTTCAGAAGGCTTACATGAAAGAGTTTATGGACCTTCAGATGCGTGGGCAAGTTCAACTTATAGGCTTGAGGGTCTATTCATTGGGTTATCTCAAAAGGTCCTGCCCATCGCGGTGCTAGTTTCTTACAATTCCCAATTTTGAGCTTAGCTTGCTTGACTTTAATCTTCAACCATACAGACGCGCCAACCTGAAATTCTCGTGGCGTACTATACTTTTCCGCAACACTCTTTTGTCTGCTTCGGGCTGCCAACAAATAGCCACGAATTTCCTCAACCAAAGCTTGCAAATCTGTGAGCAATTGCTGAGATACTTCTA
Source organism: Isoetes taiwanensis (assembly GCA_021234155.1). Lineage (NCBI taxonomy): Eukaryota > Viridiplantae > Streptophyta > Lycopodiopsida > Isoetales > Isoetaceae > Isoetes > Isoetes taiwanensis. The sequence continues at coordinate 5,261,368 of JAJEKV010000062.1, forward strand.
CTTTGGAAACAGGGTTATGGCACGTGTCTGGAGTGAGGCATTGATACCCATAATTTATCATAATGGGAGACATTCTGGAAGACTCCTGCTTGGTACTATTATAGGTAAACTCGACCAAACGGATATAGTCTGCCCATTTTGATTGCTTGTTCAATTTGGTGCGCTCTGTCTGACCATCTGTCTGAGGGTGGTATGCCACACTCATGGCAAGCCTGGTTTATATAGTGCTAAAGAAATCTATCCAGAAAGCACTAACAAACTTGGGATTGCGATCCAAAATGATGGTGCGTGTCATACCATGAAGGCAGAAGATCTCTTTTAGAATAAGAGTGTCGTATCCAATGCAATATCTGTTGGTACAAAATGGCAAAAAATGTGCCATCTTAGAGAGCTTGTCCACTACTACCATGATGGCATCAAATCCCCTAAGGGTTCGTGGAAGGCCCACGATAAAATCCATGGTAATGACTTCCCATTTTGCATTGAGAACTTCTAATGTCTCTAACTCCCCTGGAATCCGCAACTTTTCTGCCTGCTTCTTCATACTTGGTCAAAAGTAGTTGGATCTGATCTTGAAATAGGTCTTCATAAATCTGGCATGTCCAGCTATTGTGCTGTTATGCGTGTCATGGAGAACAAGCTTTCGAACCTCTAATGTTTCTGGCACACATAACTTATTCTTGTAATAAAGGAGATTAGCTTCTTTCTTGTAATGACGAAAGGCCTCATGCTCCTTATTAGTCCAAGCTTCCTTAGACAAGCTTTGCCACACTTCCTTAAATTCAGGATCTCTTGGAAGAGATTGCTCAATTGTCTTGTCAAACTCACTGATGAGGGTCATGGCATTACAATGCGTGCGGGTTACGAAAGGATATGTAGAAAGGGCATCGGCAACAACGTTATGCTTGCCAGGTTTATAGACAACCTCAAACTCATATTCTTCCAAGAATTCCATCCATCGGTGTTGTCGAAGGTTAAGATGTAACTGCGTAAAAATGTATTGGAGGCTTTGGTGATCGGTGTCTAACTGGACACGTCGATCTGGAAGATAATGCTGCCAAATTCTCAAAGCATGCACAATTGCAAGTAGCTCCTGATCATAGGTAGATAACGCTGCTCGACATCATTCATCTTCTTAGAGTCGTAAGAAATAACCCGACCTTCCTGCATCAAAACACCTCCGTTGCTATCTTACTGGCATTGTGGCAACCGACTTATCCTTCTGCGGATCTAGTAAGGTAAGGACCGAAGCAGTAGTTAATGCATCCTTAAGCTGCTGGAATTCGAACTGGACTTTTTTCTTCAAATGGGTGACCCAATCCTTTACTTTCTCATGCTTTGTGAGGTCGGTGAGGGGGGCTGCTATCTTGGCGAAGTCCTTAATAAACTTTTGATAATACCCCGCCAAACCTAGAAAACCTATGACCTTGGAAACATTTGTAGGGGCATATTCCTTAATTGCTTCATTCTTAGCTCGATCTTCGAAAATGCCATCGGCTGAGAATATGTGCCCTAAGTATTCCACCTTAGTGGTTGCAAATTTGTACTTGGAAAACTTAACAAATAGCTTATAGTGCCGCAACTTCTGCAGAGCCAGTCGAAAATGGTGTTCATGGTCTTCCAAGTCTAACTATAAATAAGTATGTCATCGAAGAAGATGATGACAAACTTATCCAGCAATTCATGGAAGACATCGTTCGTTAGTCGCATGAACGTGGCAGAGGTAATGGTTAATCCAAAGGGCACAAATGAACTTATAATGCCCATAAAAACTTATGGACGTCCTCCTCCTTGATTCTTAAGGGTGATATCCTGACCGAAGATCAATCCTGGAGAAGTACTTAGCTCCTTGCAACTGGTCCATAAGGTCATCGGCCCGTGGTAAAGCATACCAGTTCTTGATAGTATGCTTATTTAATTGTTGGTAATCAATACACATTTGCAGGGTGCCATCCTTTTTCTTGACAAAAAAATTAGGTGTCCCAAAGGGTAAAATGCTCGGTCGAATAAATCTCAACTTAAGAAGTTCTTGCAACTGCTTCTTAAACTCTGCCAATTATGAGGTGCTCATGCGTATGGAGCTTTGCTGGTAGGCTTGGTACTGGGTTCCAGTGCAATCTCACATTTACTCCTCTGAAAGGTGGCAATTGGTTGATTTCATCAGGTGGAATTCCCTAAGCAAATTGCCAATTGTTGATCGGATTTTTGTCAAATCCCGCTCAACATGGAACAATTACTATCTAATGGTCAAAAAAGGGGGAGAAGATCAAGGGCCTAGATCCATTTGCATTTGTTGTTACAATTTAACGGCCTTGATCAAATTGTGCTTATTGTTATAGAAAAAGATGAAAGTTGTTAAAGGGAGAAGAAGACAAGAACAAGAGGATTGATGAGGTGTCAAATAGACGGGTAAGGATCATGCCAAGTGGATGGCCAAGATTTATCAAAAAAAATTATAAATATCTTGAGGGGACTTGTTCTCCTCCTCTTTGGCTCTTGGATCTTCATGGAGAGAGGGTAGTAGCAGGCCCTGGGAAGAGAGGTGAGAGACCTCTTCCCCCATGTAGAATCTCTCGAGTATGCACTTCCATTTTGTTCAAATAATATCTTCCATTTTTTAAAATTTTCATATCCTTTTGCTTTTTTTTTTTCATTTCCCATTCTTTATCTATCTCATTTTTTCCTTTTCCATTATTTATCCATTCCAACATTTGTTTTCTTTTCTTTTACATGGTTGACCACAATTCACGCTTGCTTTCTCATTTTGCCTTGCATTCCATATTCTGCCTTCTTGTTCTAACAGAGCACTAACTCTGCCACACTATCTGAATGATGGAGGGAGTTGGGAAATCCCTCATCACCAATGGCTTTGGGCAAGCCGCTAATAGCCTCTTCTTGTTTAAAAACTGATTCTACGAATGCAGTCTAATAATACAAGTAACCCTATGTTTCCTGATGGCTTTATCCAACTGCCAAAATGCTGCATAATCAGATAATTGGGTTACCCATGATTGTGACATGGGCCCCATTAGATGCATTGGATGTGACCTCTCGCTTCTCACAATCAATATTAGCCTTTGCAGCGACCAAGAATTCCATGCTGACGATAAGGTCATACTTTCCAATATTCATAATCTCTGCCCCTAGGGCAACGGGTGCTCCTGGCAACTGAATGTTCAGATTGACATGGCGCCCTTGTGTATGATTGATAGCTCCACTAACCAACACAACTGGCCGTGGCTTAGATCTCAAAGATGTGAGCTACAAAGTCTCGACCACCCTAGGAGTTGCAAAATTATGTGTACTACCAGTATCCATGAGAATGACAAAGGCTTACAGTCAATCTGGCCCACAGTGAATATAACGATAGGTTGCCTATCTGCATTGTCAGTTTCAATTGCAGCAAAGATGTGGGACTCACCTTGGATATAATCAAGCGCGTCATCATCATTGAGGACAGTGAGGTCACACAAGGCCGACATCTCCTTCCATTCCACTTCTGCTAAAGCTACTTGAGGCGCTTGGGTGACATAAGGATAATCTTCCATATGGTGCCCTGATTGAAAGTAACGAAAACAAGCTTTGTCCCTCCTTAACTGTTCTCGAGCTTCCCTAGGAATGGACTGGAGGATCTGCTGCATGGTGCCTGTCGTGGGTGCTGGTTTATCTGGAATATTAAAGCTCATCTACTTATCTGGCTTTTGGTGGGCAGGCCGCTGAGAAGGCCTAGAGCTAGGAGAGTGTGCTTTATAGGGTGCATAAGGCTTGCTTGTCCCAAAAGTGGAGGAAAGCTGGTATGAGAATCTCGGTGTATTCTCTTTCAGGCTAAGTGCTTTAGCCTCTGCTTCTGCCACTGTCTTAGGGTCAATGGCCCGCACCATCTTCTAAAGGGTTGGAGATAACCCCTCAATATATCCTTCAACCGCACGGCATTGTATGATACCGGGGACATATAGTCGCAGATGCATGAACTCGTTTGTATAGGCTTGAATGCTGTTAACATCGATGTGCCCTTGGAACATGGTGGGACTTAAATGCCTTCGCAAATAACTTGAACCTACATCTATCCCTAGTTAGCCCCTGGGACCTAGCATATCCCTTCCACCAAATTTGTGCGGAGCCTGTAAGGCTGGTGATCGCCACTTTACTAATATCTTTTTCAGTCATACCATATGACTTACCAAACTCATGTACTTCGTCTGGCAATGTCCTGGCCTAGGACAGTAATAGCAAGGTCACGTCGCACCAACATAAGAGTGAAGGTATAGATGGTGACCTTCTTGTGGCCTGCCATGGCTGCTAAGGTTTGGACTGCCCCCCAGGATGCCTTCGCCTCTGAAGCTAAATCCTTAGCAATGAACAACAGCTGACCTTCTTGAAAGCAGAGAGGAAGAAATGGGTGAGAGGGAAAATGGCAACCTCTTTGTCCAGATTCATCGCTAAGTCCTCCTCTTCTGCTTTCTCTTTCTCTTCAGGGACACGGTCCTTATTTTCTATCAAATCCTCCCTTTCTTCATCAAGCTCCATAGAAACATCCATCTCATTAATATTGGGAACATGAGGTCCCATAGCAGCAAAAGCTTCTTCGGGTGGCTCAGATAGGGCCCCTTGGATCATGAATGTCGCAGCTGAAGGAGAGTATCGACAGGATCAAAATGGAGGAGATACGGGTAAAGGAACTAGAAAGGGATTTGGGGATCCTAGTGCTCTCCATCGATATACCATTGAAGGCACCCAGAGTAGTCCATAAGACAAAGCGATAGAGCAAGAGGAGAGGAAGGCGCTGAGAGGAGTAACAAAAGTGAAGCCTTAAAATGAAACTCCACTTAAATAGACTGACTTCAGCATTTATTAGAAAAAACTAGCAAAAAGACACGCCAGGGGCTGTTGCTAGGTTATGCAATGTAATGAAGGTTTTTAAATGATTTTTTGCATCGTAGGTGTAGGATTACGTAGAGTATCCAATCATAGGTCAGATCTACTATATTGAAAAACCATCTATTACGTACGTACATATTTTGTAAGATGTATTTGAATTTTGAGATGTCTTAGTAGTATGTCTTATTATCCCTTTGATATTGAATCTTAGTAAGGTGGAAGATGCATCTAAAAATTTATCATGCTTGGACACCTGTTGTGTATTAAAATATTGCATCTGTAAGTTAAATCCTAATGGTGATTTATACAAGTGTATGGAAATGTTGCACTATAGGTTTTTTTGTGTCCATATCAAAATTTTCTACATTTATTTGGACATTTGTTCTTTCGTTCCGTATATGACTTTTTAAGTACGTATATACATATGGATATCGTGCTTATTGATGTCTATTGTTAAATTTGAACGTGAAAGGTTCCTTAAGATTTCAAATGTAAGTTATGCTAAATCATGTCTAATCTAATTATACATCCTCTTAAAATAGTAGAAAAACATTTTAGAAAGACTGTGAATATAAGAAACTTGCATTTTTGCCTCACAAATTACCTGTTCTGCCATCAACATTGATAGAAGCCCGCAAATCAAAAATCTATCAAAGAATGCGTGGAGTCAAAAGATTGTAGCTAGATTTGTTTGATAAGGACAAGTTATTGACTTATCACTCTAAGTAGAGCAAAGAAACTAATTTGTCCTACCCCATTACTACTCCAACATCTATATAAACACAGTGCTATATAAGTTTATAAAAAAATGTCCATTATAAGTCTATCAGCCCTTCATTATATTCCCTAGCATTATGACTATTTTTGTTCAACTATAAACAACAAAGTAAAGAAGTGAAAAGAGTTCTCTTACTTTCACTATGCGAAGCACATTTGAGGTATGCCCTGTCAGGTTTGTCACTCACTTCTAGAGCTAATTAATTCTTGTTGTAGCCATGGGAGATCTTGACCTCACATGGTTATCTCAATAGATTATGTTAAAACTTAATGCGTCTGTCTGCAGCGCCTACCTTCCATCAAAATTACTTTGTAGCTTCCAGGTGATCGTCAAAGCAATGCTGATAAAAGGTCCTGTAGATCTAGCTTTGCTTGTCATATACTCCTATCTCACTGTATGATGAGATAATGGTGCTATCCAATGCAACATCGTTCTTGTTCAAATACAGGAAGGTCCATCCTAATGACGTGGAACTGACACTTGGATAGGATAGAATTACAGAAAGGCTATAAGCATGGTAGGGTTGGAGTGCTAGAAAAAGAAGAAAAATACCAGTGGTCCCTATAGCACTCAACAGTAATTGCTTCTATGTTATAGCAATTGCATCTATTCACTCTAAAAACACTAAAAAGTCATTTCAAACTCAAAATAAGGAAGAAGAGGTTTTGACGAGTGAAGGTAGGGAGAAACTAGAAATGGGGGCAAAGGAACAAGTTAGATCAGAACAACTTCAGATAACAATAAAAAGTGACATCCCGAGCACATCATCACATTGTATCATCGTTTGAATTGAGATAAATGGCTATAAGCATATACCTTACATTCCCTTATAGCTAAGTCTGAATACTTGTAGAGAGATTATCTACAAAGTGTTGGATAGGCATTCAAGACAAGGCAGCATGAGCAGAAGGAAATGAAAAGTTGAAAAATGAATCCAAAGATAAGCACATTAGAGCACAATCCAAACTTTCTAAGAGATGGTGACTATTAGAATAGGGCAACGAGCCAAGCACATTTTTTCTATTCATTTGAATAGCCTTACAAAGATCAACCCAAGCTAGAAAAGGCCAACTTAGGTAAGCAAACCGATAGCACATTGAAACAATGAAACGTTACCTAAGTGTTCCAGAATCTACTATTCATAAAAACCTTGGTCTTTTGGAAGCAACTAAAACCACATTTCCTAACTTGCACACATGGCTTGACTGCTACCCTGCAATGCAGGAAGCACAGACTGCTAAGGTAAGCCCATAGAAAAGATAGGCGCACATATATTTAACAAATGGTTTACTATATAGTTGTAATACAAGCTACTGAATTATGCACAGTACAACAAAATGAAAATGCTATACCTATGAGTTTGAAGATTAAATGCAAACCGCTAATAGTAGGGATAAAACAACCCATCATACGGCAAACAATAGGCAATTGAGGGATTTAGTCTGAGGAATTTAATCTGTGTAATATAAACCAAGGCTTGTACTGCATGGCAAGAAAAGAAGGAAATTAAATTGTTTGAAATGACCAGGAGCATAGCTACACAATCGCAAATGCTCGGGACGATATTAGGAAAAAGTATATGACAACAACCCAGCAGACATGAACGGAGTCCAATTTATAACGAAAGATTGCATAGCATAAACAAGAATATTATTTTGCTAGTCACAAATCTTAGTACAAGAAGAAAGGACCAAAATCAGGATAGAAGAACCTAGAAGCTAAGAAGCTATTTTGATCCCTGATCCTTCATGCTCGTGAAATGTTCTACCTGTGCTCCATTTGTTTTCAGCTTCGGAAATTATTCATCATAAAACTCATGAACTTATTCATTTATCTCTATCAAAGGCCTTGATGGTCTTGGCTCTGCATTTGGCTCTGCATAAAGTCCTAAATTGTATATGCAACCATTTTGCAGTATCTGCATGGGTTTTTCCGCGAGCACATAGCAAGATGCATTTGAATCTACATGCATTGAGTGATGAAGGCATTTAAATCTTGATTCAACTGCTCCATATGTCTTATAGGTACCTAACAAGGCTCTCCATGCCGCTTTGGATGGAGGACATGATGGACTTTGATGGGATTCCTCTGCCTCGCATATGTTTCTAGATCGTGCAAGAAGATCAATCCTACAAGTATGGTGATCCAATCTCAAGTATAGTGATGCAATCTCAGGTATGCTAATAAAGGTGGTACTGTTTGGACTGGTACCTTGAAGCTGCATTTGTTTAAAACAGTTCAGGGCATGTCCATGTGCGTATGCAGCAATTATACAAGTCCATGAGACCACATGCCAATTATACAATTTTTTAATTAATAGATGAGCATCTTTAAGACAACCATATCTACTGTACATATTGACAAGTATTATCGCAACGGAATCATGTAACCCAAAGTCTTTTGTTGGTGGCATATGTATGTACATATTTACCTAAAGCTAAGTTTGCATGACTGGCACACAACTCAAGAAGGTTCATGCCACTGACATTGTTTGGTTCCACACCTTCCAATTGCATTTTCTGAAATGCCTGGAGCAGTTTTCTATCATAATTATATTGGTTGTATGCTGATATCATGACTGTATAGGATATGACATCATGCCTAAGCAGGGTATTGAACACCATTTCAGCTTCCTTCAAACATGCACATTTCCCGTCAGCTATGAAAGCCTATTTATCACATGCATCTAGTATGCCAATAAAAGTTACTTTATCAAAGACCAAACCATCTAGACATATATGATAAAATATTAAAGATCACTATCTACATGCCCATGTTGAGCACATATTCTAATCATGGTATTCCAAGAAACTTTATTTCACTGGGGAATGCAATTAAAACAAGGTGCTGCGCACGGAGGGTTGCCCTACGGTGGCCCGAGAATGTGTTTTCATGTTTCTTGTTGTCGTTTCGTTTTCATGGTTCTTATTGGGTCATTTTATGTGTCGGGGCTTATTAATGTTCACACGGGGGGTGACTCCGGGCAACGAGAGCTGTTGGATAGGCATATTCACCCCTTATTCCTTAATCTACACCGTACGTAAAGTTCCTCGTTTGTGGGGTATGCAAGTACAAGATTTGCTATACTGTATAACAACATTCACAAAATACTATAAGGTTTCAAGCGGAATACTATATGGTGTTGATTTCGTACGTGCAAAATACAAATACGAGGGCTCTCGCTGCCCTACGTCACCCCCCGTGTGAATATGCACCCAAACCAAAGGGGGTTTAAGGGGGATTTTAATTTAAATGTGTTGGATTCAATGGTCTCAATGGTAGTTATGTGTTGGTTATTATACTAAAAAAAATTTTGGGCCCTTCGGGCCCTAAAAAAAACAAGCAGACGTAAGAATATTAATTAATGTTAATGGTTGTTATGTGTTGGTTGTTATGTGTTGGTTATGACATAAGAATATATCAATGTTGTACTATAATTACATTTCTAAGGTTTCCAATTGCATCAAATTAGGAAAGGATGGTGGTTGGGCCATATTTAAAACCTCATAAAACTTGGATAACCACCATATTCAATACCATATTGCAACGTATGAACATCAGAATTTCAAGTGCAACTATTGTGTAACAAAAGTACCAAGATGATTGCATCATTCCACACTAAGAATACTATCCCCAATATGAAGTAATATCGCAAGATATTTGCAATGAGAAACAAATTCTATAATCCACATTCCACGTTGCGCAAAATGTTCGTATGGAGTTGGAGTTGTTCATATGGAGTCATCTTGTGAGAAAAGGATAAATGGACATGACATCTGGATAAAGGACTCGACATCAGTTTCACCACTTTGGTACAAATCCAAGGTTAATGCTAGACTACATCTTTTTTTATTAAGAGGAGGGTTATATGGAGTTCTTTCCTCTACATCTGCATCTGCATAAAAGATTTTAAAGCTCACCACAAGTTGAAGCATATGCATATATAACTAGCAAAAGTATTCCCACGGATTTTAAAGCTCACCACAAGTTGAAGCATATGCATATATAACTAGCAAAAGTATTCCCACGGGCTTTGATCAACAAATGCACTTGTCTCGACCTTCCACGTAAAGATAAATAGGTTGCGCAAATCAGTAGAACTTTAAGGTGGATGATTACATAATTCTCAAACATGATTTGCGTAAGCAACAATCTTAGTTTCCTATGCAATGCAAAATAAATTGAACCTGCAAATAAATTATGGAACGGCCTTGTCCAAAACCAACAGATGTGAAGATGCCCTCGTTTGAAGCAACAAATGAATCTGCCAAAATCTGCCGAGCTTGAGAAGTGTTGTCGAAAGTGGTTTGCCAAAGCTCCGCACCCCAAGCTATCATCTGGAGTACATTCCAATGCTTTCCCAGTTGGCATCTCTAGACATCAACTCTGAATAATTTCATCAGCTTCATCGTTTCTTACATGTAAATAAATGAACGGAAACACCCTTCTTCTAGAATAGAATAGATAAGCAATTACAACCACGAAATCCTCTTCTCTGCCTTCTGTGTAAAACCAAAAATAAAAATACCTTTGTTCTTCTTCTTTAAGCAATTTCAACGGATAAGCAATTACAACCACGGAATCCTCTTCTCTGCGTTCTGTGTAAAACCAAAAGAAAAAATATCTTTGTTCTTTAAGCATTTTAGATGCATAAACTGCAACGGACTGTAAACATCTGCAGTTTTGAGCCAGATAAAGTAGCCCCCGATTTCATACAAAACCATGCTGGTCCTTGGCTTGCATGAACATCTAATACAACGGAACAGGGTTTGAAATGCAAGGGGGCTAAAAAGGCTGTAGATGGGCGATTCCTGAGCTAGTAATAATGTGAGATACACTCTACCTGCTGTTACGCCAGAGCCCATCCCCTGTTCCGAGAAAAATGCTATCCCCTGTTACTCCGCCATGTCTATCCGAGAAAAATGCTTCCTGAAGCTCGGAAAGGAGGTGTTGGGGAGCCGTATCTGCTCCAGAATATGAGAGCAGAGAAGTCGATTCCAGAAGAGAGACCATATGCCTCGAACCCTAAAATATGCCCTTTCGACTCCTGCATGCAAAGGGAGGGTTGTACATATATTTTTCTTGTACATCTCGACAAATACATGGGTGCTAACCATTAAAAAAGAGCAAAAAATCAATGCAGCATGTATGCGCACTCTAGAAATACTTATTAGTACACTCCATCAGATACATTCACCAAATCATAGCAAAACCATAGGAAAAAACAGTATAAAAATACAAAAGAAACCCCCTGTTATTATGCTACATATTGGTTTGAACGTGGGGTTTTGTTTTGTGTTGTTTTGTTTTGTTTATGAATTGTACATGGACCAAGAAGAGGCTTGCAAAGCTCAGTACCTAGACCAATTAGGATTGACGTGATTATGATCTTTGTCTAAAACATATTAGCCATTTATGATGCTTTTTGTAGTTATATTAGTAATGGAAATTGTACAGGGCCAGGGCCTGTATGAATACATGCTTTTATTTTCTTAGTGAATGCATACAAATATTAAGAATAGAGTACCCAATGGTACAAAAGGACCAATTCGTGCTTTGGTAATATAACAATCCCATTTCGAATATGTGTGTTTAAGTGCCTTGATGATGTAGTAATCCCATTTCTAATATGCACGTTTAACTTGGTTGGTGTCAGTTAATTTTGGTTCGGCATAGTGGTGAACCATTCTTAATCGAGTCCTCATATTTTCTTGCATCCTCGCGACCATATACATATTCCTATGTCCTATTTCTTGATTCTTCTTCTCGAGTATTTAAAGTTCTATATTATAGATCTCTCATATATTGTTGTGCTCCATATAGACTCTTGATTCTTCTTTTCGAGTATTTCGAGTTCCACATTATTATGGCTTTCCCATATTTTGCTTGTAGGTCGTGGTATGAATGGACCAGAAAATGAATTATGTCTCAATAGCAATAAAGAGTTCAGGCATGCCAACATCCTAGGGAACATAACATGCCATTTACAGACCTTGTGGCTCTCAATACCACTAACCCATAGACTTCCATAGACTCTGCCTCGATCTCCAACGATCCATTTATCTCTCCAACGATCCACTTACCACTTGCCTTCTTTCGCAGAGCCAAATTCAAATGCTTATGACTTACTATATTGGAGGTTAGGAATGTGTGGTTACATGGCCCAATTATGGCGCAACTCTAGAGATTCTTGTAGGTAGGGATTGTAAGAAATCTAAAGGAATATATAAGAATCTAATAAAATAATCTTGAAGAGAAAGTCGACTACAGAATTTAAATGAATCTTGAAGAATCTATAGGGATCCTGGAGAGCCTAATGCAACATTTAAAAAATCTAAAGAAATCTTGAGGCAATCTCAAGAGATTGAAATGAATCTTAAAGGAAATCTTAACCTTTATACCATTTTCTCTTCACCACCAGACCTCTTTCACATCATTTGGAACCGACACTAATTTTGCCCTTGCAACAACTTTATATAAATATGGTTATGAAACATTTGAAAAATCCAATCAAGTGTTTAGGAAAGCATGCAAGTCTGAATTTATTTTAGATACAAACTATATTGAAAGTAGCTTTGCAATTTGAGGAGAACTTGGAACTAACAGCTCAAGAGTCTAGAGTCTTGCCCAACAACAACCAAAATGGTTGCATCCAACTGGCGGCAACGACAAAACTCAGACTTCTTATGACATTCAATTACGATATATTCATGACGACACGATATAAGAGAATCCCAGTGTGAAATTGACCATGCACATTGCATGGATCCTCATTTAAATGCGGCCTTGAACATACCACGTGAAGGCATTATTTATTCAGTATATACCAATTGTTAGGTATGAAGCACTCATTTGTAACAAAGCCAATAAATCAGAACGGAATGTATCAACCCCCTTTCTCGTACAGTTATAAAGTTAAGATAGTGACAAAGATAAACGTCTTGAATGCATGAGGACCTAGAACATAAAGGCTATCAACGTCTCACCCCACCCCACCCCACCTCAAGTTGCTTCTTGTATCAGTACAGTTCCTTTCCTGTATACAACAATTTCATTATAGTTTCAATTCTGCTGTGTTAGGCATGCATCCTCGTGTAACACAGCAGAATTGAAACTATAATGAAATTGTTGTTACGTGAAGCTTTGAGTAGGAGCAATTCTGCAAATCTGCAGGTAAAAAATAGTTAAAATGCTGGTAAAAGAGCAAGAATGCAGGTAAAAACTGCCAGAACTGCCGGAATGCAAGTAAACATTTGGCGCAAGAAGACCAGTAGCATTCGGGTTTAGTCCACGTGTCGGGATGGGATTCGCAGTCGGGGCAAAATTGCTTACCGAAACTTTACGTTGTGGTGAAATGATAGTATGCCTAAACTAGAGAAAACCAGTTTTTGTCTAGATGCTAGCTGACAAATAAAGATCATACTAGATGAGGTCAAAATACCATAAATGGTTAAACACATCTAACTTTTATTTATTTTAAGGACGTCAGTCTTGGAAACCCAATACATGCCCATTACCTTTGCTCTTAGCAACCTATCTTAAAGAAAAAATACTTGGCAATTGCCTTGTCCCATCAAGTATGCAAAACCGAAAGAGAGATTGGAACAGAACATCAATGAATTAGACAACAGGAAGGAACACTGTTAAAAGAAATTTGTCCCTTCAGGTAAGTTTGTTGGTCTCCCTGGCTTGATGGCAAAGCAGATGGACCCCCTGGTATTATTTGTTGCAGGCCAAGTCATATTGGCAAAACAGTCCCAATGAATCTAAAATAAACACGCCTACTAATGGCCCTACAAGGTGGAAAACATGTAACATTCAGACATTGGGAAACATGACATTTGTCATTTACCAGGGGCCAAAATATCGAGTTGTCATCTCCGAAGGCCGCTGCTACAGAGCTCTAGTAACTCTGTCTTTCTCAGCATAAACAACGAGGGTAATCTACAACTAGGTTCTTGTTATCCAAAAATTCCAGCAAAGCAAGAACCTAAAATCCCTTTATCGGCAGAGAAAACAATAATTGAGTTTAGTTCTACACTTTCAAAGAAAGAAATAGCATCAAAACAGAGTGATCTTGCCTGGGAAGGAAATGAACCTATTGATTATGGGAAGAAGAGGGAGAGAGAGAGAACCTTCTCACAGACATATACATAGTGCAAATCAGGATCATCCAGAGCAACAAACGAACCCAATGTAGTCCCACCATTCATAAGGATGGGTTATGAAAGAATTCTAGAGCAACTCTCCAAGGCCCTCGAAGAGTTTGGTCTAGCTGAAATGCAGTAGAAGAATGTGAAAATAAGAGCAGCCAACGGCTAAGAATAGATGATAGATGGTGAGTATCTTTCATTACTAGCAAGTAGATTAGTCTGAGATTTACGTATGATATACAGGAGTACCCTCCAGCCTAGTCCAGGTCCTTCCAAATGAGGCATTCTAATCCTTGGATCACCATAGGTAACCTATACAGAAAGGACCAAAATCAATGATTTAGGATTTTGCACATTTTCTTATAATAAGTATGCAACAGTACAGTGGCTGCAAAGAACCCTTTGTATCCTATTTGAATAAAGTGGGAAGACAAATTCTGAGATGAAAGATACCAGCATATATATGCCCCCGGGTTTCAGGATCCTGACAATAAACAAGAATTGACGATGCTGAAGTCTGGTACTCGAGTATGTAAGTTCAAAATTCATAAAACACTTGGATTGCTCGCACCTGAAGACTTCCTGAAGCATTTGATATGCGCTTTGAAGTGCATTGGCTCCACACTACAGGTTCAAACACAACTTATCCAGCATGTTCAGTTGATGAAAGTACTTAAAATTCACTATTGCAGTGTTCTATTACCAAATGCGCAGAGCTTTCAATCTAAATGGACTAGCATTTGGCAAGGAAATGGAGATTAATACTCACCATTAAAGAATCCAGCAAACCTGATCATTGTCCAATCAAGCCCATGACAAGACCAGACAACAAATTGGTGACTGTAATTAATATTGATATGATAGTCTTGTTAGAGACAGGATAAAGTAGATGGTAGTTATGTCTTACCTTTATCAAATACGGCATCAAATGTATCGTCCTGGAAAGCATACATATTGCGGGCATCCATGTTTATATCTAATATGAACCATAGAAGTAATTATAATGAATGAAATGGTATGCATGACACTCACAATATTTAACAATGCGCCTTGTTAGCAGGATGATAATGCCAGGCTTCAAGAATTGACGTAACAAGGAGACATGCATATTGCCACATTATATCTCTAGAGTATTATGTTTAGTTTGTGTAGAATTCTACCAATAAGCATTTCATCTATATATATATATGCATGTTCAACAAGCATCCATCAGGAACCATACATCCATGTGTAAACTAAATAGCTCAGAACATACAAGTAAGCTGTGGAAGTGCACGGTACTTCCTTTGCATTGCATCAATTACGACCGGCGAGATATCGATGTTCACAATTTCCTCATAACCATCCTTCACCATGTCTTCTGAGATAACTGCACAAATATCAAATGCATCAAGTATACTGATGTTACAAACTGTGGAAAGGAAAGTTAAACTGCATTTAACTTGTAGAGAGAGGCATGCATAATGGATGGCAAAGAACGTTTCATATTTGGATGCAACATCATTTAAGAGCTTATATGTTATTTGCATATGTAGTTGTTATACAGACAAAACGGACTATATGCCCCTGTCAAACGAGCTCTGCGAACATTTCTGACTTCTTGAGCCTTTCCAGGGAAATGTCTTTAGAGACGCTCTATTTAACTATCTCAGAAAATCATTGACATCTAACACTCTGATTGTCCTCAGTGGATTTAGGATTACACGATTGTATCAATTCAACCTTTGAACAAATGTGAATAAACAACGTGATCGTCCTAGGTTATATCTTTTATTTAGTTTGATCGGAAAAGTTATCTCGTTATTAACCGTTCAAAGACAACAAATCTAGTGAAGAAACATACAGACCTGCATTTCCACAACCAGCCATGAGGACTCTGGCAGCTCGAAGTATATGTTTATGCACAAGATGAACCAAGTCGGAGTAACGCTGGTACCAGTCGAAGGATCCGACGTCTTGAGCATACCTGGTGTTCCAATAATCCGCATCTCCATATGCATGTTGCTGCATCTGCCCGACCTCAGGTATATGATAGTGTCAAGTGAAGAATCATTTGTTTGGCTTCCGGCATTGCCCAGCCATTTGGAAAGGGAGGAAAGCTTGAAGACACCTTATTTCTGCTCCGATCCTTGCAATTGCGGACATAAATTCTGAAAGGAAAACCTTCGGTCTGCCCTGCCAGTTACTCGGTTCGAGCATCCTGGATCCAGAACGCAGGTGACCGAGAGTTTACAGCGAATAGTAGGTTTGGAGCAGTCATCAGCATATCTTAGGTATATTCTAGCATATACCTAGGATATGCCATAAACCCACATAAACAAGGGTTTGCCCCCCTAGGGGCAACCCAATAAACCCACATAAACAAGGGTTTGCCCCCCTAGGGGCAACCCAAAAATGGTAGTTGCTGCCACTAGATCACCATGCTTTCCATACGTATATTTAAGTGATCTCCCCAAGACTACATCCTGCTCATTATTTCTGATATAAGCATGCAATCACTTGCCCAAAGCTTGATTTTCTACAGTCACACATATATCAAGAATGCTGACTATAGTTATCTTGTTTGGGAGCACTCCTTTGCTATCCATTTTGCTCCTTTCATCATTTGAAATATAACTAGAGCACTCCTTTGCTATCCATTTTGACCATATGCCAATATTATAGCAGTCCACGAAATGACATTACGTTCTGGCATCTTGTTGAATAATGATTGAGCTTCTTCAATAGATCCACATTTGCCATGTTAAGAATGGCAATTTCTAAAACAATATCTGATTCCAATCTACAACCTAGAGTTCTAGCATGGATGCACTTTCCTTCTGTCAATTGCATGGTATTGCCACAAGCCTGGAGCAATGTTATATAAGTCACCCTGTTTGGGCTGCGTATGTGATTCCCCTTCCCATTTGCACATAGTCACGAGATCAAAACAAGCTAATCCGTCTGGAGTCTTGTCTCCAAGAGACAAGTTCTTGAACTAATCCGTTTAGGGACACAAATGTTAAAATAAAGTTGTGTCAGATACTTTTCCTTGCATTTCCATGCACTGTCGTAGGGCAAGCATCCATGCCCTCTATCCTTCTCATTGTATCATAGAGCAAGCAATCAACAACCATTCTTGACGAGCGACCAATAATGGAAAACTGATTGGATGGGCAAACGCGAAAGAACAAACCAAAAGTTTTGTATCGTGCTGGGCGGCTATCCACGGAACCTGGTCGCTAATTGAGATATAGCATAGGCAAGAACACAATTGATTTAAGAAAAACGAGAAAAAACTATATCTGTTGCCCTAAGAACAATCATGATGGCAGATAAAAAAAGGTTTGAAAAGTATGCAGATGTCTTCGTCATGTCGCGTTATCCAGCTTCCCCAAACCCTAGCAGCCGTTGAAGATTCTGGAAATCGATCCTAACACTAAGGGTCTATTCGCACCCATGGTTAAGTTAGTTAAGTTAACTTTTACCGTTAAGTTAAGTTAATACTAACGTTAAGTTAAGTTAATACTAACCGGGGATTGCCTTCACACCAAAGCTAGTTAAAAAATTTAGTTAGGCTAACTTAACGGAAAACCATTTCGCACTCGTTTAGTTAAAAAATTTGGTTAAAAATGACTTAACTAGCTAACTAAATGCCTTCGAACAATTATAAGCACATTTAACTAAACTTAAAGTGACCTCTATGAGGTCAATTAAGTTTTAGTGCTAATTTTTAATTTAGTTAACTTTTAGTTAATTTTGTTAACTTAATTGAACACGATGCGAAGACAAGTTTAGTTAGTGTTTTTGGTTAAAAAAGTTAACTAAATTCTTAACTATATTTCTTAACTATATGCTAACTTAACTAGTGGTGCGAATGTAAATTTAGTTAAAAACTATATTTTAACTTAACTTAACCGCAGGTGCGAATGTACCCTAAATCAAATAAAAAATCATAAGCCCAGTAAATGGCCGCAAAACTCTAAAGAAATGTATACATCTGTGAAGAAATATCTGGCACCAGTCTGAAAAAACAGTAGAAGAGCCAGTCTGAAGAAATTCTGCTCCATAAATGACGATTCTGCCCCTAAACAAAATGGTCTGATGTAACTTAAGCCAATGAATCCAGAACAGCTTCAACTGAACAATAAAAAGGCACAAATGGAGCAGAAGCTGGTAGATCAAAGCACCAAACGAACTTTTTGTAGTGGTACCAGCACAGAAAGAATGGATCGGTGCAAGGAGTTATTCTGTTGTGCCTATTTTTGGCCAATTTTTAAATTTTGCTAGCCATAGATCTTAAAAAATAAGATCTTACGATAAAGTTTAATGCCACGTCAATTTTTGATGAGGTGGACATACTACATGGATAGGCGAGAATTGCAAGAAAGGTTGTAGGCTTGGTTGGGTTGGCGTGCTAAAAATATTTTTATTTTAATAATAATTTAATTTTATTATTATCATCATCACCATAATCACCGTCGTCGTCGTCCCCCCTTTTACAGCAAAGGTGGTATTAGGCAAGATACTTGAGCATATATACTTGAAAATCTATATTTATACAAAAAGTGTACAATGGTTTTACAAAACAAGTAGGAAGTATCTATCTTGACGATTATCCCCTCTAATCCCCCATGCTAGATTCAAGGCCTTTGGCATAATGGTAACACACTTCGCATGAATAGCACAAAGGTTAGCATCATCAAAGAGGGCCCCCATATAGTCCTCAGCTGCCTCTTGCAAGGCAAGCATGGAACGCAAAAAACCTCACTTGTAGATTGTGGCAGGCTCAAGCCTTAGCTATCAAATTCATTTAAAAAACATTATCTGATATTATTTGGTTAGGACGCCCTTTTGTGGCTAATCTACTTTAAAGCTCTGTCATTATGATCTTCATCCTGCTTCTAATCATTCTCCTCCTATGAGAAATCCGATCAAGACCCGGAACAATATCCAAACATTACATGTAGTGGTAAGCATAATGGACCCACACCTTCCAAACGTCACCTACACAATGGTCATGGGTCCACAATGCCTTAAAGTTCGTTGGAACGAGAAACGAAACACCTGATTCTCCAGATGGGATATATAGGATTAGGGGTGCATACAGGTGCATAAAAATTAGGATCAACAATTGCTTGAAACAGTATCTGGATACATGTTTCTAAAGTAAGCTCGCGAGCAACATTACTTTGGAGTAAATACATTGTATCGCAAAAATCCACATCACAAAACCCCAGATGTGCATGTTAATACATTTAGTCATGAAAGAGCGTAGAGCAATTGTCTCCATTCGTACAGGAGTAGACCACTTCATGATTGAGACATACAGATGGACCTAGGAAGAGCAAGAACATATTATCTATATGCTGCCAGCTAGCAATTATTGAAGTGAAGGCCACACTCTTCACCACTGCCAAGCATTTGCATCTATCTGGACACGCTATGAGGGGTTGGTTATACCTAACCAACCACTATATGTGATAATGAACACACATGTGGTAGGAGCCATGTCATCTTACATTCATGAGATATTGGACATGCTGGCTCAATTATGCCCCTGCGCATCAGACAACCATGTACAAAATGTATAGTTTGTCAGTAAGCCTATTAATGCTAAGGTTTTCCCTCCAAAACCCTTCGGTGCCAATTTTTTTTTAATCTTAAACAGTAATAGGCCGGTTATTCTTTGTTTCTTAGTTTGGGTCCCAAAGACTATTTGGTCTCCGTGGATGATAAAATTCAATTCAATTTTTAAATGTTGGTGTTGAGAATACATTCTGGCCGTTATACTTCTTCCTGACAACCTTCCATTTGGGTTGTGTCCATGCAAACTTTGATCTTTTGTAATAAAGAAATGTTACCACGCTCTTATTTATAACCGCAATATCCCTCTTACAATAACCATCAAGCTCATATACTCCATAACCGCTAACATATGGTTAGTTTTGAAGTACAAAGGATTGCATGCATTATTCACAACAGCAAGGGGGTTGAAGGTATTTCTATTATTTTTTCAAATGCTAAAAGTTTCAAAGAAGGTCTTAGTGCTACAACCAATTTCTTTTATGTATGTCAAGAAATGGTCATGAAAAAATTACCACCTAAGAAATTGGAAGTCTCTAATATGAAGACCCAAGCAAAGGAAGTGGGGTAATCCAAATGCTCTAAAATAAGGGGGAAGAGGGGAAGGGGGGAGGGGGGAGGGAGCTGTTGATTATGTGTATGAAATGATATGCAATGGTTTAATGACTGCCGAAGATAACATGATACTATTTAAACCTTGACCAATCTATATAAATAGCGCATCGAAAACACAATTTATGACAGACACTCAACTAACATAAATAAGGTGCCTAGGCAATTCCATGGATTGGCATTGTGAAGAATGCTGTTGACAAAGCTTTCAAACCCACAACATGGTTTATTAAACATGGACACAATATATAATGTTGAACCTTTAAATCTAGGCACTATTCAAGTATCATCTACAGAGTTAGATTATATCTCTATTAGTAACTATTGACACATAATTATATAACATTTGTAATAGATAACATCTCTAAGTTTGGAGAATCTAATCTTCTTAGCCATTGAGATATGATAGGTACTACCTCTAACTTTGGAAAATTATTAGCCATTGAAATTTGTCATATGCTTCTCAATATCAATTCCATTCAAGAATCAAATTCGAGTATTTGTATTGCCCATAATAATTTTTAATAGCTAGGGTCTCAAGTTTCTTTTCCGGATGGCCAAGATACTCAAACCTAAATACAATCCGACTATGTCTGTAGAGATTTTTTTTTTCCATATAAATAGAGCATGAAACTACGCCAAAAGGCAAAATCATGACCATTAGATCTTCGGACATGCCTCCCCCAAATGGATCTAGAGAACTGGGTGTTGGGTCTAGTGATAACATACTAGTCTAGTTGAATTCAATACATAGAGTGCATTCAAGGCAAGGTGATTTTTGTTTTTTTTTTGGCGGGGGGGGGAAGATAGTATTGTCCCACAAGGCAAACCTATTCTTTATTGTTCTTTAACTTACTCTTGCACTTGCTTTTGCATTTAGGTGTAGGACTCGATAGGTTGTGCATGACCATTATCCATCAAATTCGGACTCCAATATGGCTTTTTTATGGCCTGTCCTTATTACTCCAACAAGTTAGGTTTTATAAACATATATAATGTCCCTTATTATGAATCCACTTCGCATTCTGAGTGTGCTGTTAAAATATGCATCATCCATGCATAAAGTTCTAAGGTACCTTATGCTCCACCCAAAAATCATGATTAACCTTCTAGTGTTCCAGCCATAGAAGTACGTTTTGTATGGTTTGTAATCTTAGAAAGGAAATTGGACAGATAGATCGGCTTAAAATACGATTTACTAGTTGGCTCTTGGCTTTAAAAATCAATGGTTTAAAAAACTATATACTAGTTGGCTCTTTGGCTTTATAAAAACAACCTGGCACACCTATCATCTTGAGCAAGAAGTAAGTTTACTTGACTATAATTATAAACTATTCTTTTAGCACGCAAATGCTGATGCACAAGAGAAACATGCAACTATAGATCGGAGTTGGAAGATACATGCATAGAAATACATAATGCTACATATTCCTAGGAGATTTCAAGTTTTTTGGAGGTTGCCATAACAATCTACAAGTAGAATTAATCTTTCATGGCAGAATTGACGTTCACATAAAGCTAAAATGCTAAATCGCTAAAGAAAAACATAATTGAAGGAATAGAATAGAATAGATTCTTTCTTTCTTTTTTTTTTTTTTTTGAAGGAAGAAAGAGCTAATATAGCAGGAGGGGAAAAAAAAACACTCAAATTGCATGTTGGTATTTTTGAAAGTTTTTCAAAAAGTAATGATATAATTTTATTGTAATTCAAATAGATCAATCATAAAGTATTAGTTTTCTAGTAGGTTGAAGTCTTAGTAATAAAATTACAACTCTAATATAAGCTCCACCAATAAAAAAGGGGGAGGGGGGTATAACACTGAATTATGCAAAAAAAATTATGCATATGCTAAAAGAAATTCTCTCAAAATTTGAATTGGTTTGATTTTTATCATTCAAGAATGTGGCTTGATACCTTTTCATCTCTGAAGGGTATGTCTGGTATGGTGACTGCCTTGGCCAAGTGTGAAGCATTTTGCCAAGGTCTTTGGTAGGCAGCGTGTGCAGCAGGAGCGGCGGGAGTTGCATGGTCTCTATCGGAGTTGGAGAGGATTCATGGCCAGCCCCTCGATGGCATTAGGGAGAATCACGGTGTTGCAGTGTTGTTGCTCGGGCGAGGGTTAAAGTCACGGGAGGCACGTGTGAAGGCAGCCCTTACCGTTGAAGGAGGGGGACACAAGTTCGTCGGTGTTCTTCTTGAGGCGGGCAAGCGTGGCGATATCACGACATCTATGGCGTCCCCTTGCTTTGCCCGATGGCCGACTTTGGAGGATCCCGCTGATTTGCAGAGGTATGTGCATGCCCATTTCTCGGGGGTTTTAAGACAAATGCGACTCTTCCCTATGAGCGTGAGATGTAGGAGCTTGTTTTGGGGGTCATTAAGCCATCTATTACACCTCACCAGTGAGAGCTTGGAGCGAGAGCTCTCAAAGAGGATTTAGTGGCGGCATGTATGTGCATGGCCAAGGATAAATGTCCGGGCTGGATGGCATCCCCTGTGGGAGTTCTTCGGACTTATTGGGAGTGGGCTGGTGAGTCGGTGTACCAGTGTACCTTGAGTTGCTGCAGTCTTCTCAAATGGATAGGATCTTGAATACCGCATGCATTTCCTTGATTCCTAAGGTTAAGCGACCTTACTATTAATGATTGGAGGCCTATCTCCTTGTTGTCCTCTGTGTATAAGATTATTGCGAAAAGCCCCGGCGAGAAGTTGAAGTTGGTGTTGACTTCTTCCATTAGTAAGGTGCTGATCGGGTTTGTCCACAGGAGGAACATTTTGACTAATGTTGCCGCAGCTTATGAGGGGCCTTTATTGGGCGGGAAAAAGAACAGGGCAAGGCATTGCCTATCTTAAGCTTGACTTTGCCAAAGCTTACGATAGTGTCCGTTGGGAGTTCTTATGCCCATGATGTTAAGCGTTGGGCTGTGGTCCACGCTTCTGAGCTCGATCATGAAGTACATAGGTCGGCCAGACTCTGACTTGGTATGCGGGGTGAACCCTCGCCTTTTTTCCTTAGGCGAGGGTGCGTCGGGGGTGCCCTTTGGCCCCGTTTTGTTCTGATTGTGGCGGAGGCACTTGTCTCGCTTGTTTTTGGCTGCGGTGGAGGAGGGAGTGGTGGATGGGCTTCGGATGCGGGATGGTAGCCGCCATTCTTAACGGTTTTGTCGATGACACTTTCCTCTTCTTGGTGGCAAAAGAGAGGAATTTGTGGAATGTGAAGGGTTTGTTGGATAACTTTCTCCTTGGCCTCAGGCATTCTTCTGAATTGGGGTAAGTGCTCCGCATTATGGGCCCAGCTGACTCCGCCTCCCCCTTGTTTGGCTCTATTCCCTTGGAAGGTGCTTCCAGGTAATGTGTGTAACTAAGCTGTTGGGTATTCCATTTGGAGGGGATATTTCCATGGGGAGGGTGTGGGGTGAGATTTTGCAGGGGTTGCAGAAACACCTCAATTGGTGGAAGGGTAGCAAGTTGTCCATGGCAGGTAGGATCACTATTGCCAAGTCAGTACTTTGTAGCACTCATGTGTATACAGCATCTGCGATGCTAGCTCCTGAGGGTAAGATACAGGCTTTGGATAAGATTGTTCGAAATTTTGTGTGGGGCGGGGATGATGAAGGGGCGGTTGTTAAAGTGGCTTGGTGGAAGTGTCTCCGCCCCCGGGAGGATGGGGGCTTGGCCATTCTGGATTTAGCGCTGCATAGTAAGGTGTTGGTCTCCAAGTTTGTTTGGAGCATTCTGCAGGATGGAGCATCCCAGTGCTTGTGTTGTTTTCATGCCTCTCTTCGCCATTGTGTGGCGTTTGGGAAGCCGTCTGTGCATGTGGAGTTGCCCTGGGCACTGTTGTATGGTCTCCGGCCTTTCCCACATGCATCCCCTTTTCTCACAGGAGTGTTGCGGGCTTGGGATCATGTGCGTGTGCTCTTCCAGCTAGATTATGCCTCAGTTTATCACCACTCTTCTCCTTTCTTGTGGGTTCCTTTACCCCCTGCGCACTTGCCCTTGGCTGCCACAATGCATGCTCGAACGCAGGCCCGTTGGAGGCGAGCTGCTGTGCTCACCTTGGAGGATTGGTATTGGGGTGGTCAGCTAGCTTCGTGGGAGTTCTTTAGAGCTTCGCTTTCAGGGGCGTGACCTGCTATCACGGGAGCACGCGGGCGGGGAGTATTCCGCTACACATACCTATAGTCCCTCGGGATGATGTGGTGGTGCAAGTTTGGAAGGTTCATCCGGGATGTTGTGTCTTCTTGCTTTGTGCGGTCTTCTTACGGGTGTTTGGCTATTCATGACACACCGCCCCTTCGTGCAAGTGGTCTCGCAGCTTCCGTGTTCTCGATGGCTTCGGTTTGGGCGTGGACATGGAGCTCACTTCCCCCAATCAAGGTTAGGGTGCTTCGTGGCGGTGGTGGGTGAATGCCCTTGTGAGTCGGTTTAGGCTTTGGGTGTGAGCCCTCTCTACCCTTGTTGTGGCCTTTGTCGTGAGGCCCGTGGAGCATTGTCCGGTTTTATGCCCTCACTTGCGTGTCGCACGGGATTGGGTTAGGGCTCTGTTTCAGGTGAGATTGACTAGCCAATTCTTTGCTTCATGTGTATCCCCGGTGCTTGGCTGCTCTTGCGGCAGCAAGCCTTGCATCTGTGCGTGGCTTGGTTGGTGTGGCTGATTTGGAAGCGGCGGCGGTTGTGGATCTTTCAGGGGATTCAGCAGCCTGCAGCCTCTCTGATTCCTCGACTCAGGTACAAGCTATTTCAAAGCTTTCTGGTGTTCCCGGGAGTAGTAGAGCAGAAGTTTGCCATTTGGCGGGACTTCTTGGGTGTTGTAGATGGTGATGGTCGGTTTTATGCAGCCAGGGGAGTTGCAGTTTTTCTGTGAGTTTGTTGTGGAGTGTCGAGGTATCGGTGTCTCTTTGGGGCAGTTCTCCTTCCTCCTCACTTGCTTTGTAACATTACCATTCTTTTAATATATTGATGACACAGTTCTTCAAAAAAAAAAAAAGAATATGCAGCACAATAACCAACAATCATCACTATTGTGCAGGATTAAAAGAGCCTATTCCTGCTTTGACAGATCCACAATGTATATAGAAGTAGCAATTTATATGCCATTCCTGGCATGAAAACATGGCTCCCACTGCCCTGTGTCCATGCCAGGAATGGCATCTGGTCCCCATTTCCATGCCAAGAATGGCATGTAAATTGCCATTCTTGTAATGTAAAAATGGGTTAGATGCTGCAATTCAACGACCGAAATGTTGAGTAGAATCGCAGAGTATCAGGTCAAATTTGCAGAACATGGGTAAAATCGCAGAACCGTCAGGTAAAAAGTTTGATGTCTATGTTCCCTTTTTATTTAGACTAGTTATGGTGCCCGGCGTTGCCGGGCTTTTCAAGATTTTGATGTGGAAGTAGTTGAGATGAATTAGATTTGAAATTTGTGGCGGTATGATTTGTGGTTGAAGTTGTTTGCGAGAAATGTTGGAATTGAAATCTTTGAAGCGCAATGCAACAATGTAGTCGTAAAGAATATGGTTTCGAATGTGGCAATGTGATTTTATTTTTTGCTTGGAGGTGGCAAGGGTAATATAGAGGAACATTGCAAGATTCATTGAGCATACCTAATGTGGAGCCTGAATATGCAATTGTTAGGTGCTATACGACATTGTTAATGTTGTGCATGTTGCATTGTATTGGGAGCTCGATTATTTGTGTGTAGATGTGTTTGGTTGTGTGTGGAGCTTACCAAGGGTGTACATGTTTAAGTTTCATTATGGATAATAGTTTGTTGATCTCAAAATGTTGGAGATTTTTTAGGTAGAAATTATAGATTGCATTTATCTTTGGAGTAGGACGATGTGGCATAAAGAAAATGTGGTTGGAAACAAATTGAAATGCCTTTTCGATTATCGGAAATAATAGATTGGAGTCATGTTGAAGTGTAGCGTTTTGCATTGGGTTAATGCCTAGCTTGAAGTATGTGAGATCTTTAATTTGTTTTATAACCATGTGTATGACTTGGTATTGACATAATAGAAGTGTAAAATCGCAGGAGATGTGATTGATGTGTATGAGCTTTGTTTTAAGACAAACAGATGAATGAAGTAGCCTCTGATAAATGAGATAGTTTGCCCTTACTGGAAATAGTGGCATGCATGCTCAAATGATGCTTTACAATGTGTTGCACCAATAAGTTGGTGCATCCAATTATTTGATTGAAAGTCCTGCACGAAATTACGTATTTATGGGGCCTGCACAAAGACAAAAAAGCTGAATACAATTGCTGCAAATGCTATAGAATAAGAGGAACATGAACCATGATGTTCATGAATAAGAAGGTTTTATGCAATTCTTCCAATGGACCTTTCAACCATGCATTGTATTTGATTTTAAACTACATGAAAGACAATACTGAACCTTGATTTCCTGAACGTGTAATATTCCATAAATCCTCCTAGTTTACTGGTGCGAATTGAAAAGTACCTTGGTTTGTTCTGCTTCCTGAGCTTTGGGAAGTAACATTTGTGGAAGTGACAAATATGCTTTCATTGAGGCCTGGAAGTCTGGGTTGTGGTTGTGATCTACAGAAGTATTTGAAAAGTTCAGAATGAGTACATAACTTTATCAAGTGAAGAACACGTACCGACAGTGAAGTTGTTTGCAAAGGGTGGCAGAATTCATGATAAAAGTTGAATATGTTGGCAATTAAGTTTCAATAGCATAGCTATTGATACCAGAGCTATTAAGGATTTCAAGAAATGTAGCACCAGAGATAACAGGCAAGGGACTCTTCCCGGATGAGGAGGAGTTGAATCAGTGACTGCTGATGGAAAAAGAGAAGAAAATTGAAAGAGATAATGAAAAGTGCACAAAGAACAAATTATAATGAACCTGGAGAACGGTGCTGGCATGATTTGAAACTGCAATCATACATGGTCGCATGCTTTGAAGAGGAATCCTTGATTCTGTCATTATACTGCGATGAGCAGGATATCTGCTCATAGAACTCCAGCTTGAAGCATAGCTTAAAACTGTGAACACTACATGCCAGCAAAAGAAAGGGCTAACTGCACAGTCTGTAAGATTCTGTGACTTTAAGAGCGTGCAATTGTTTGATTTAGTATCTTATTGCCTCATGGATCTGCAGATTGTGAGATCGTGTTGACGCTTATAACTTTGAAGTGGTGGTGGAAGCAAATCTGCAAGCAATGAAAGAAGCCTACAGAAATAAGAAACGTAATTTAGTAAGATTGTCAGGTCCTCTTGTTATCACAAAGTGACATGAATGGTGTAGATTATATATGCAACATGCAGCGATCATTTAAGTATAGTTGTTGCCTATCTATGTATCTATCTCCTACGTGTCTATTTATCTCCTTTGATACAGTGATAGCACCTGTCAAATTACTTACTCATACCTGAAAATGTTTGGCAGAAACCATTCTAAGGTTCAGACATGCAATAAGTTCTAACAGCTGGAGAAAATAATTAGTGCTACATATGTGATTTGCTTCTGCGTATCAGGCTGGGA
Source organism: Isoetes taiwanensis (assembly GCA_021234155.1). Lineage (NCBI taxonomy): Eukaryota > Viridiplantae > Streptophyta > Lycopodiopsida > Isoetales > Isoetaceae > Isoetes > Isoetes taiwanensis. The sequence continues at coordinate 5,288,874 of JAJEKV010000062.1, forward strand.
CCATGTGCCTTGGATTGCTGGAATTATGACAGGTAGTACAACGTCAGAACTTCTTTAGGCTACCCTAAATAAAAAGGTTCTATGCCCAAAATCTATAGGAGTCAATATACTCACAGAAGCTGCTCAACACTCTTAGCACGTGCATGAATCCTAGAAATCTTCGAGCTGCTTCTTTGTTGCTTTCCCTGTAGAAATGGCAAAAGGGATATCCTAGATATTTGTGACTTTTGCTGCAGCATCTCAGTTCCGCTAAGGAAGACTGACAATGGGCACAAAAAGTGAGAGGAAATGAAATCTGTATAACGGATCAGAGATCAAGGAATGCTTACGGTTGCATTGAAATGGCCAGGCTCAGTAAACTTTTTGTTGCCTAACTTTGGGTTGTTGCTTGTAGAAGTATTAAAGCTGAAGCAATGAAACTGAAACAGTCTGTTAGAGTTATAACATGAGAAGTGAATCCTTTGCACGTGGATACTGCAAAGTTAGCATGGTGTGTTTGTAGGCGATCTAACTATGAAGCCATTTGCATCCGAAGAATCAAAGAAACCAAATGATAATATTCTGAATACAAAGCAACTTGTCTGGGAGATGAATGAAAGGAAGTAGTTGGGTTGCAAAATAACTTGCCTCGTACATCATGGAGGAAAGAAGTGACTTGTTTAGTTTGTTCAGACACAAATTCAACAGTTACGATTAATAGAATGCTCCATTGTTGCTTTATTGTCCTAATATAGTACGGAGCAAGCTAGTATTATTTAAACATGAAAGTCTAGAACAATCCTCTATATGTAGTGCATCCAGGAACATTCTAGATTGTAATCTAGAGACTATAAGTGAAAATCACCAAGAGGACTATCTATACCTCTTAAATTACCAGCAGCTTGTCTTGCAAACGATCCCTATAAAATAACGATCCCTATAAAATGCCGGTGCTCTTATCACTCCGCTCTTGCAAAAAGAATTAGAAAACAATCAGATATGTACATATGGGCCTAGCAAAAATTACAATGGCATGTCTACGATCACAGACAGATAATGGGAAATCTTGGCAAGCATATAACAAAATCAAATCAACCTTCAGAAAAAGCATAAACCCTAAACGCTTCATACCTTCAGCCGATTTTGATCAACTGATCCCTGAACTGATCCCTGCATGGCTTGAGAAATCGTGGCATGGATTCTCTTTGCCATAAAAAGCCATCAAAAACATAACGACCCCAAAAATCACAAACGAAACAACTACTTCGATTTCTGGAAAATCGAAAATTTTCTGTAGCAAGCTCTCCTGCAGATGATCCGACAGCGCTAAATTTTTTTCCCTTAGGCGTCTTCTTCTGCGGATCGTCAGCTACAATCTATATGGCAGATGCTTGAAATCACATGGATATAGGATCATTCGACAGCTGTGCAGTTTCCAATCGTGGAGCAGGGCGGATGAGACTATCCACGAAACCAAAAAGCCCTTGAAAATAATACCATAAAAACTTGTCCCGATTTTTGGAAGGACGGAAATATTTTCCGGCGCCGAAAACCCACGAAATCTTATGAAATCAATTAAAAAAAAAATCCAAAAACATTTTCGGGACATCGGAAAAACCGAATTTAAACAATAGGATTTCAAGAGAGTAAAGGTGCCATGTGGCACGGTGTAATAGGCGGATGGGGTTGAATGGCACCTAACAAGTCGCTTCATGTTTCCACGCATTGTCATTTTTATATACAAGAATGTCAACAACACTTGTAATGTGGAAACATGTTAGTAAGGAATTTATTGAATGCTGAGTACCTGGGTACACTGGAACAACGGGTAGAACTTCTGAATGTGAGGTAAATCTTTGATATGTGCCATGTGCCATGAACTATTAGGTACATGGGCAGAATGTAATAATTCACCTTAGGGCCTACGTTTCGCCCATGTAGGGCTTCTCGACAGTGCCGCCGAGGCCCCAAGTTGAGTTACAAGACATAATAAATAGAAGGTTGAGATGATGACATGCAGCAAATCTTGAAGCGAAGCTTGGTTATCATCCATGGCTGTGGCGGAGTCCAGATCTTGTCGCTTCCTCTCTGTCGAGTAGAAGGCATTCAAGAACTAAAATAATTAGTCAAAAATGGCTTGAGAACTAAAATCCTTAGTCATGGCTTGAGAACTATAATCCTTATCATACTTTTGTATGTAAAGTGAGAGTCCTTAGTTTTTAGTTATCACTATTTGTGCGGTACTGATAACTAATTATCAGTTTTAGAGGAATACTAATAAATAATTATCTGTACTATTTCATCATATAAGCCTGATAAGGTGGTTATCGGTGGTCTTTCCTTTGGACGATAACCAAAAATTTGTGACCTTGGTTGTACCAGATATTTGGCACCTAAGGCTGAGGCCGGACATACCAAATATCTGGCCGAGCACACCTCGGTCACACATTTTTTGTTATCTGCCTCGAACAGACCAATAACCTTACCTTAGGCAAAATGCAACTTCTGCCTTCTGGCTTGCGAGATTGAAATTCAATTTGGCAACCTCTATTCTGCTGCAATTGAATAGGACAGAAAAAACATAGCTGCTCTGTTCTTGCGACCTTGTTGAAGGGGGAAAGAGAGAAAATAGAACAAAGCGGTGCCGCTTCCAGTGCAGCAGAGAATATTATGTAAAAATCGAACATGCATAATTTAACAGTAATCTCGGCCTTCCATTATCAGAAATATTAAGTACAACATGTTTTTGTAGTATGGAGGAACCTTCATCATCTGAAAGTTCCTGGAAGGAACCTGATGGCGGCGCTGCAAGGTTCCTTCCAGGAACCTTCTGACGGTGAAGGTTTCTTGACGTGGCCTTCATCACCCCCAAATTCCCTGATCCCCTGTAAATCCATTGCTATGGCGATGGATCCAGCAAGCGATGGCATTTAGAGCCCTTTCAGGAAACCCAAAATATAAATGTGTAAGAATTTTTCTATGCAGACCCCTTTCTGGCGAGGCCAGGCTATGGCGATGGAGGTCCCTGGGCTAAAGACTTTGCATATTTGGTCCAGATCAAATCGAACCATCTCCGTCTAGATCCAGCTACATCTGCTTCCAGTTCTGGCCATAACAGAGCTGGCTCCTTGTTTCAGTTGAAAACCATGTTGATCCGGCTACATCTGCTTCCAGTTCTAGCCATAGCAAATCTGGCTCCCTGTTCAACTATAGCTATAGCCACTGTCGAAGATCCCCTGTTTGTTGAGAATCCAATGGGCGGCGCCGCCAGAGCAGCACCACCAAAGGCCACCCAAAAGTTACCTAAAAAAAAAAAAAAAAAAAACCCTATAATCTAAGGGAATTTGGAGGTGGTGAAGGTTATGTGCTAGGGAACCGGCCGGTTGGAGCAGTTTTTGGCATAAACCGACAGGCGGCACCGCCTGCCGGTTTATAGCCAGAAATCGCGACAACCGGCAGCTTCCCTCACGTAAGCCGCCAGAAGGCGAAATTCTGGCGATGCAAAAAAGAAATAGTATTTTTTCCTTTTTGTCGTCATTTTTTTCTTTCCTTTTTGAGCTTAGCTATGGCAAACTTCCAGAGCTTTGGCGATTGCGATCTCCGTCGTCATCGAGGCGCTTGCTAAGTTTTTTGCTTTTTTGTGCTGTTGGAGTTTGGAGCTACCTATAGAGCGGCTATTTGCTTAAAATGGAGGAGTTTTTTAGTGTTTCCGCTTGATCTTGTTGCTAGAGGTTATTTTGAGTTTAAAAGATCTTTATCTTCTGTTCTGCTTCTATTTTCCTTCTATTCTTGAAGTTTTGGGAAGATGTGACGAATATCCTTGTGTTTTGTAGGTTTCGGTAGACTGAGGTTGCTTTATGATCTTTTTCGACAGTAGAACAGAGGCGAGATGCAACATTGTTGGCAGGCGCAGAGGTTTTTCGAGCTTTTTGCAACCATTTTGGGAGATCAGCAGCTTAGAACGTTCTATAGTAGAGGTTCTGCCCGACAGAGGTTTTGAAGCAGAGAAGAGAGTTTAACTGATTTGTTTGCATGCGGCATGAAGAAGCACATATCTGATTGTTAGAAAGAAGCTTACGACCCTATTTGCCATAGCTTCCGCCCAGAGAAGAGTGGCCATGCAGAGTTTTGGGATTTTAGCTTGGAATCCGAGAAAAGCATGGATGTGGTCGCTGTTAGACTTAAGCAAATCAGGGGCTTGCATAACAAGGATTTATTCTTTGAAATATATGTAAGTTTTGATGATTAATGAATACTCGGTTTTATTGTTAAGTGATCTATATCAAATCTGTGTAAAATCTGTGTAAAGCAGTATTAAATCTTGTAAAATAATTGTAAATAAACTTGTGGCGGCGCTCTAAGCGGCGCCGCCGAGAAACCCCAGGACAAAAATTACCTATTTTAAACAAACATCAAAAAATTGAGGATTTCGCCTCCCGGCCGTTTATGCCCTTTTTAATATGTTACTAGTGTAACACCACTATAACCAACCAACGACTGAGATCTGATCTCAGCATTAAAACTTCTTTGAGAGCCAAGTTTTTAAGGTGGAAATAACAAGAATATTTTTCAAAATAACACGAAATTCCTCAACACAAATCGGAATTTTTAGCTCGAATTTTTTAAGAGGCTCGAAAAACCCGTGTGCTTTTTAAACGAAAAATATACCAAATTTAGAGCAAGGAAATCAGTTAAGTACGAAGTGGGACAGTAAAGTCCCGCTTTAAACTGGCCGGGCAGCTCTTTTCCGGAACATCCGCCTCTGGATATGGCGGATCCTTTTCCGAAACCGAACTCCGGCATAGCCTCAGCGGCCCTGCCCCATCTTTTTCCTTGCTTTTTCTCACTTGGGTTCCTCTGTCAAGCTCCGAACTTTGCCTTGGCAGATCCATCTCTGTAAGGCCCGATCCGGCGGGACTGGGTTATAAGAGTATCTGGGCTCTGCCCTGCCTTTTCTAATTCTCGCTGCCGTTGAGAATTGATGTGCTAGATGTGCCACGAAAGAGGTTTTGGCTACAGACGTGATAAGGGGCCCGGCTATGGCCCCTGCTTCTGCCTCTGCTTTCTTGAACACCAAGGGCATGCCGAAGCATGATATCAACAATATGGGTGTGCTGTGTTACGGAACCCCTCATTCGCCTAGGGCACCAAAGGATTCGTCACCACAGTGGCGGTTTTATCAGAACCCCTTCTACACTACTCCAGTTGCAGCTGCTATGCAGGATGCTCGCGAAATTTTTCAGATACAGCAAGAAGATGACGATTCGGATCTGGAGCTTTGTGGCCACAATATGCTTGATGATGATCAAGCTCTTACTAAAGTTGACATAGTTGGGCCTGATGATCATCAAGCCCTTATTGGAACTGACATTGAAGTTGGGGAGCTTGAGTCTTCATTCGATGCCCTCTCACACCAGGTTCTTTCTAGTTCCATGATCATCTCAAATTGGCCTTTTGCTTTGTGTTTAGCAGAAAAATATTGAGATTGTTTGGTTTGCCTTGATTGCTCAGATTGAGGTAGAAGAAACCCCCCTGGCATCTGCACATCTTGCTGCCCGTGTTGGATCTTGCAGATCTACTACTAAATCCTCGAAGGTGCTGAAAAACTCTACTTCTAATTCTTTAGTTCTTTCTAAGCAAAGATCTCAAAGGATTCCTGTTTGCCCTTTAGTGGAATCCTTGCAGAGAGAACTCAACATGACTTGTGCAAGGGTACAAAACTTAGAAAAAACTCAAAGATCTATAGACATTGAGAAGAAAACACTTCTAAGCAGGATTGAAACAAAGGATGGACTGCATGAACGCCAACTACAGCAAAAGATCACATCTTCAGTTAAATCCATGAAAGCCAAAATCAAGGAGGAAAGGAAATCAAGGCAGCAGTTTGAAGCTGCAAATAAGAAGTTGGAACAGGAGCTCCAAGAGACAAATGCTGCAATATCTAAGACCAAAAAGGATGTGGAGAAGGAAAGGCAGTCTAGGGAGCTCATACAGGATGTCTGTGATGAATTGGCCAAAGAAGCTGGTGAAGATAAGGTACATGTAGAGGAGTTTAGAAGAGAAACAATACAGTTTAGGAAGGCATCAGACGAAGAGCGCAAATCCATGCAAATGGGTGAGGTATGGAGAGAAGAAAGGGTACAAGTTAGATTAACGGAAGCGAGATTTGAACTTCAGAGGAAGTGTGTTGCAATTGACAAACTGAAGTGTCAAATAGAGGAGTTCCTTAGAAAAAAGTCAGTGACAAGACAAACTGTTCAGCTTGAAGAAAAGAAGGCCATTGCAGTAGAGGAAAACTCATTTTATGTGAGATCTACAAGAATTCTGGATGAACGTTTGAGTCGTAGTCTCCCATCTCTAAAAACAGGTTTCGTGTCCCCTCATCCGAGGATGAGGATTGGTAGCCGAATACAAGAGCAAAAATCTTCAACATTACAAATAAAAGGTAAGGGCAATAAGCAGACTGCTAGGCGTTATGAGGAGCAGAAATTTCAAGCCAATCATGCATATTAAATTTAATTCATTTGGTTTATTGCAACCAGCTTTGTACAGTGGATTGAGCAAGATTGGTAAAGGGACATCATGATCCTTCCAACTCAAGCCTTGGATTTCTGGTTCTAAGATGTACTCTATTTATGTATAGAAGTTTTTATGTATAGTCATTTATAACTCTGCGACCGACCCTATAGCAAAATAGTGCAAGAGAAACCTGATTATAAGCAGGGGATCTTTTCAAGTTTTAAAAGATCTACCACAAAGTTTGATGGATGGCTTGTTGTCACATGGTGAACCAAATACTAATTTCAGAAAGATTTTTATTGTACTTGATATGAATTGGAGGAAAAGGTGGTGATATTTGTGTCTACACTGTGCAGAAATTAAGTAGGGGGTTTTAGAATTTGGACTCCGATTTCTGGAAATCATTCTCATAAGCTCACTGGATCAGTTTTTAGATATATGGAAGATATATATTTCCCTGCATTCTGTGATATAATGTGGAATATGACCTTCTTTCAACACTCATGAAAAAAAAAATTTGCAAAATACCAACTTGTTATTAGGTGGCAAAGTGATTTTGGGGCACAAAGCGATATTCCACGAAGCAAATGCTTTCAAAATTAAGGTGGATCAAACCACTTTCCAGATTAACCTCTAGTTTCACAATTATTGCAAGCGGCAACCTTATTGGCTCCCCTTTTTAACCTGAGCAACTAAAATATTGGCTTAAGCCAATTCACATGATTGTCTTATGCCAATCTTCAAAACTGGAAAGGATTGGCTTATGCTAATCCAATGTAGTCATGTGACTTGGTGGATTGGGTTGTACGTAGACCATATGAAAATAGATGAGAAAGCATTAAACCAAGTGAATGCCAATGGATTGACATAAGCCAATCCACCTTCCAGGTGCATAGGGCGGGCAACAGTCTTGAGCCCTAAAAATTGCACTCAGCAGACCATGCATGGCCTCGGGGCTGCACGTGCAAATTGGATTGGCATAAGCCAATCCATATTCATACTACTCTAAGTTTGAAATTCTATAAGTAATAAGCCAATCCATAATCATATTATTTTAAGTTTGGAATTCTATATAAGTATTGATTATGGCAGTGCTCTTGTGCATTTCCAGCCTTTGGATCTAGGAATATTCCATAGTATATGCCTCCTTGATTCATCCCAGCCCAATATCGAGGCATTTGACAGGGTTAAATGCTTAGGTGCCTCTATTTTTTAGGGTCTCACAACCATTGCCGTGAATTCAATTGCAACATTGACTCCAAAATAGAATTATGATCCTAAAATTAGCATCTTATCAATTTAGTACATGTGCAAGCCACACACAACTAATCAAAAGATAAGGATGCGATATATGCATGCAGATAAGGATTCTTCTGCCACAAGAATCGATGCCTAAAAAGGTCCTTCGACTACTTTTGATTACTGCATTCCATACCTGGGAAGATAAGGTAACATTGCCTTCGAGAGAGAGCATCCGCAACCACGTTCAATTTCCCCGGCTTGTAGACTATCGCAAAGTCATATTCCTCGAGGAATTCCATCCACCTTCTTTGTCTCAAATTTAGGAGTGGTTGTGTAAAGATATACTGGAGGCTCTGGTGGTCTCTGTAGCAAACTGTAAAGAATAAGTATGTCTTGCCTAGGGCAGACGATCTGATGGACCAGCTGCAGGGAGCAAAGGCCTTCTCCAAAATTGATTTAAGTTCAGGCTACCATCAGATAAGGATCAAGGAGGAAGATATCCATAAAACCGCTTTCAGAAAACGGTATGGTCATTATGAGTTCACAGTCATGCCTTTTGGTCTATCAAATGCTCCAGCAACATTTATGCGCCTGATGAATGACAATTTCAGGGATTTTCTAGACGAGTTTGTCAAATCTATAGTAAGTCTATAGAGGAACATGTCCTGCACTTGAGGAGAGTGTTAGAAAAGCTAAGGCGGCATCGCTTGTATGTTAAACTCTCAAAGTGCCACTTTGCAACAGGTAGAGTGGAATACTTGGAGCTTGTAGTGAAGATAGAAGCCATAGTGGATTGGCTAGCACCAAAGAATGTGGCAGAAGTAAGAAGCTTCCTTGGCTTGGGGGGGGGGGAGGTACTATCGCAAGTTCGTAAAGGACTTCGCGAAGTGGGCGTCCCCTTTGTCGGACCTCACTAAGAATAAGAAAGTAAAAGATTAGGTGCAACATTGGCTTGAGAATGTCCAACCTTCTTTTGAGAAGCTCAAAGAGGCATTAACAATAGCACCAGTGCTTACCCTCCCAGATCCAAGCAAGGACAAGTTGGTGGCAACGGATGCTAGTAAGCTAGCGATGGGGGGAGTCCTTATGCAGGAGGGAAGAGTAGTTGCTTATGATTCAAAGAAGATGAACGACGCCGAGCAATGCTACCCGACGCACGACCAGGAATTCTTGGCCATAGTGAGAGCCCTGCGCATTTGGAGGCACTACCTACTGGGTAGGAAGTTCCAGTTAGACATAGACCACCGTAGCCTCCAAAGATATCTTTACACAACCACTCCGAAATTTGAGACAAAGAAGGTGGATGGAATTCCTCGAGGAATATGACTTTGAGATAGTCTACAAGCCGGGGAAATTGAACGTGGTTGCGGATGCTCTCTCTCGAAGGCCATTAGAGACGAGAGTCCATTGCAATGCCATATCAACACTCACCAATGAGTTTGGCAAGAAGATAGAAGAAATGTTGCCATCGGATCGAGACTTCAAAGAAGCATGGGCAAGCCTTTCTAAGGAGGTAAGAATGGACAAAGAAAGGGAAACCTTCAAGCATTTTAAGAAGAAAGGCAACCTATTGTACCATAAGAATAAATTGTGTGTACCAGAGTCATCTGGAATCAGGAAATTAATACTCCATGACACACACAATAGCCCAATAGCTGGACATGCGGGTTTTATGAAGACCTAATTCAAGATTAGAAGTAGCTACTTCTGGCCCGGGCATGAAGAAGCAGATAGCCAAGTACATTCGAGTCTGATGAAGGCAGAACAACTTCGAATTCCAGGAGTGTTGGAGCCATTGCCAGTGCCAAATGCCAAATGGGAAGTAATAAGCATGGACTTCATAACAGGATTCCCAAGAATCGTAAGGGGCAAAGACGCCTTAATGGTAGTAGTGGACAAATTGTCAAAAATGGCGCATTTTATGCCATGCAGGACCACGGATATAGCGTTGAGTACCGATATGTTGTTCACAAAGGAAATCTTTCGACTCCATGGGATGCCAAGAGAGAGAATCTCTGATAGGGATTCGAAGTTCATGAGTGCATTTGGGAAAAGATCTCTTCACCACCATCCAGACGAAGCTGTCGATGAGTACGACATATCATCCTCAGACGGATGGGCTGACGGAGCGTACGAATCGAATCATAGAAGATATGTTGAGGAACTATGTCTGGAACAAGCAATCAAAGTGGGACGATTTCATTCACTTGGTGGAGTTTGCATACAATAGCACCAAGCAAGAATCTTGTCAGATGTCCCCCTTCATGATCAATTATAGGTATCAATGCTTGACAGCAGACATGTGGCACAATCCAGTGTCCAAGGTTGAAGTTTCTCAACAGGTTGTCTGATATTCTAGCGGCAAGGAGTCGGTAGAAGAGTGTAGCCGACAAACATAGGACCGCAAGAGAGTTCCAAGTAGGGGACAATGTTTATCTCAAGATCAAGGTCAAGCAAGCGAAGTTTCGCATCGGCAATCACTACAAGGGATCGTCGACGTCCAACGACGTCGGGTCGTCGATGAACGACGGGTCATCGTCGTTGATCGACGACATCGTCGTTCAACGACGACAACGTCGTTTCGACGTCGTTCAACGACGGTCATCAGGGCTGACGTGTCGGATTTGCCTGCGTGGCATGGGTATTGCTGCCAAGCTGGCAGGCCTGCGTGTCAAACACGTCAGCTAAACGTCGTTCAACGACGTTTCACAGAGCTGACGTCGCGCCGCGTCATGCGTGGAAATGGGCAGTTGTCAAGCTGGCAGCCTGCGTGTCAAGACGCGCCAGCGTGCCGTCGTTGAACGACGTTGCTGTAACGCCGACGTGTCACGCGTCACTGCGTGGCATGGTGCCGGTGCCAAAGCCGGGCTGCCAAGCGTGTCAAGACATCGCCGGCAAACGCCGTTAAACGACGTGACACGAGAGGATTTTTTTTGCCAAATAAAACCCTAACCCTAACCCTACATCCACGTTATAAGTTTGATGCATCGTTAGTTGCTGTTATTCTTATTTTTGAGTGTTCTTCCCTATCTTGCTATAATGGTCCCAGCTTGAAGACCACCTTCGCCTTGATATGTTCCTTCTAGCAATAATCCTCCTCCTCCAAGGGAAGACAACTCCAAAGAACCCCCGCTTCTCCTCACCGAGAACCCTCCCTTCACCATCGTGGGCAAAGATGAGTGAAAAGGAGCTTCGATTGCACTAACATCCGGCGCTCCATGCGGGAACGATCGGTAGAATGGCTCACCGAGCCAAACAAAGAGAAAACGACATTAATGGTGCGGATAATGATGCAAATGGTTGCATCAAACCTGCCACGCCCCTCGATGGACATAAGTAATGTATAAGCTTTTTATGAATGGAAACAATAAGTTTTTTATCTATTTGTGTTGTCGTTGTATAAGCTTATTTTATGAATGGGAACAATCGATTTTTTTATTTATTTGTGTTATTTGTATTGTATGTTGTTTCACGTATGTTAAACAATCACAGTTGGTCGTTTAACGACGTTATGATCATTTGACGTCGTTAAACGACGTTATGATCATCTGACGTGGCATATGAGGGGGCATCAGACGGCGCAAGCTGATGTGGCATGCCTAGGTGTCAGGACGACGTCAGCTTGGCGCGTTTAAACGACGTCACACAGACGTCGATAAACGACGTCATATATGGCGGGAACCCGGCCGCTCGGGTTATTTACTTGTTATTTTCACTCGTTTGTTTCGGATTTTTTTGCGCCCGTGGGTCTTCATAAGGTAAGATCTCTGCTTTAATCTTTGTGTTAGAGTTAAACACCTCCAAATGCTAATAGATTAGAAGATTGAATCTTGAAAGTATGTTAAAAACTTGAGGGATGCATGATCAAGGTACTGGTCGGTTCCATCCCGAATGGAGAAGACTAAATGTATCGGGTTTATGCACCTCAGAACAGAAGTTTCAATCTTCATAGATTACAAAAGATTTGAAAGGTTGCGAATATAAAGTCTTGGTCGACTCCATTTCAAATGGAGAGGACTAGATGTATCGAAGTTCGAGCACCCTTCAATCAAATGCTTTCTAAATATCATAAACGTTGTATGAATCAATCTTAAGAATAAACATTTGATAAAATCATGAAAAACATGGATATTTATATTTATTATATTATTACATGGTTTTTTATTAATATTTTTATTGTTTACTAGAAAAACAACATGGACGAACGTCAGAAGGAATTTGAACGTAAAGTGAGACAGAAAGCTTTGAGAAAGTTACATGGCGACTTGCGCAAGAATGTTACCCCAACAATTGCCACAAATAGTCCAATTAGACCCAATGGACCTAGTCTTCCTAGAGGTCGGGGTGGTGTGCATGAAATGAATGTCACCGATGTATGTACCATAAACATGTTTCGAATGATTAGTTAACTTTATATCTTGATGTTACTTTTTTTTTTTTGCAGTTGTACTTGACAGAGCGGTTATATTGCAATTGTTCGATGTGCAAAGGACAAATAAAACGGATGAGAAAGACTGTCCTCGACCATGTTGAGAAATATGGTGAATGCCCGACAAAATCCAAAGGTGCTCTGACGCACATGTGGGTATTCCAACGAGGTATAATACACGGTCTTATGAACTCGAATCAACTACTCTCATGTACTTGAATCGATGTCTTAACTTAGTTTGCTTGTATTTTGTTAGGAAGAAATTGAGAATGAAGTGAGCTCGAAGCAGTATATAGATTTTGGGGTTATGTTGTCATTGGAAGTAGATGATGTTGATACTATGAATGCGTTCATAGAAAACCCTACAAAAAGAAAGCCATCAACTTCCTCAAAGAGTATCCCATTACGATAGAACTCGTCGTGCAATGGCCGCTGCCAAGATTGGAGGGAATGACAATGTTCATCAAAATTGGAATGTACTAGATCATGTCGAAGAAAATAATCTTCCACCTTCACTAGTCCATTTGGTCCAGCCCTTTACAGATAAAGATCGTAAGAAATTCAATGCATGGCCTAGAGGCAAGCCAATTATTTATGGGGAGCAATTTACATATTGGGGTAGGCGACATGATTAAAAATAGTCGGTCCCCTAAGTGCTGGCCCAGGATTATATATTATGACTAGTGTGAAAGTCAAAGATGGTACATGACTGTTCCTTTAATGCCATATGTAGGTCCCTAATATAACTTCGGACACTTGGCATAAATTGAGTAAGCATCGGTGGCGATGCTCATCTATGGCCTAAATTCAAATGCACGAACAATATCCAAGCCCAAAGTGACTCACGCAAAGCTTCACATATATTGATGGTCGCCCTCGGTTGCATGGAAACCTTGCCGCTTTTATTAATAGCTCTATCGAGAATCCTCGAAGCTACCAATTGTGAATTTGTCGAGGCAAACAAAGACCAAGAAGATTTTTTTAGCCAGTAAAATTGATGGGAGATATATCATGGTTTATGCTATAAAAACTTTGTGTATTGGTGATGAATTGTTCATTGAATATGAATACGGTAGACCAATACCGGAGGTCCTTTGATGATGTACTCAAATTACTCATATAATTTTTGTCGAATGCACCATTTTCTTCTTCTTCTTCAATTCTTCTTCTTCTTCTCTTGGAATGAGATTGCACATATTGAAGATAAATGTGTATTATATCTTCAATATATGCTTTGATTATGACATAAAATTTTATATTTCGTTTCGTTATTAAATGCTTAAAATTTAACAAACACGGGCTCTCAATGTATGTATCAATCACGCATATATTTCGTTTAATCGGCGTCTGCGGGGTAGGCAAGTGGATATAAGACCACATCCAAGCGTCTTCAATTGGCTTACATCAAAAGTCATTATGGATAGCGAGAATTAGAATACATTGAGCGGTATGGTACAAACATGGGCACAACGCATAATGAAGAGTACAATGATGAAGATGAACAGAATACGATGATGAAGATGATGACAATGCCCCTATGGATCTACTTCATGGAAGTTGAGGAACCCATAGCCGACATGTTAGATGCATTTGGCCCAATCTTCTAATACAACGACCTAGATGACGATATAAATACTCCCTAACGATGGTCATGAAGATCACGCTTTATTGGAGGAGGCGATAAAAGCATTATATCCAGTGCAAGCATATCTAGATTGACGACATCTTTATTGATATTAAACCTTCAAGCCAAATTCAAATGGAGCAATGCCAATTGTTAATGGCTTTGTTAGAGTAAGTACAATTGCAATCACTTGACTTATTGAATTTGTAGTTGAATGTATACGTAAAGGTCCGTTTTTATACGTGTTATTGCAAGAGAAAATACTCCCACAAGGGAACACTATGCCCAAAAGTCGCGACCGAAATAAAAAATATATTGGCAAATCTCTTGGTTTAGGCTACCATAAGATTCACGCTTGTCCAAATGATTGCATGGTATATTATCCGGATGACATCTACAAGAACACGTAAACATGCCCTAAATGTGGTGCCTCTAGGTACAATGCGGATGCCAAGGGAAAGACCGCCCCGATGAAGGTGGTTCGCTACTTTCCATTGATCCCTCGCGATAAGGCTATTGTTTCGATGTGAATCTCTAGCTTCGCTCATGGGTTGGTGTGCCGCTAATGCGTCGAAAGTGACAATGTACTCAGCGTGGTTAGTGACTGCAAAGCAATGGAAGCATATTGATGAAACATGGCGAATTTGGAAGAGAGCCACCGAAATCTCAGTTAGGGTTGGCAACGGATGGTGTTAATCCTTATGGGCGTCAATCACCGCGTGGTCAACTTGGCCGATAGTGTTGATCAACTATAATTTACCACCGTGGTTACTCATGAAGACTAGCCATTTAATGGTAGTACTATTAGTTCCAGGAATCGAAGAAGCCGGGAAAGTCTAGATCCATATCCGAAAATAGTTATTGATGAGCTTTTGACATTGTGGAGTGAAGGTATTGAAGTTCTGATGTCTCAAGAGAACTTCGTCTTTGACGAAGATTTACCTTGAGAGCAATCTTAATGTGGACAACGAAAGCGATTGGCCTGGTTTGTATGAACTCTCTACGGACTCCAAGTGTCCGGATATGCGGCATGTCACTTGTGTGGGTTTGAACAGTTGAACTCTCTCGCCGGTCAACGGCATTGCACAAAAATGTCTATGCAAACTTCAAGAGATATCTCGCCAATGGAAAATCGACTTCGACACGTAGGTCCAAGAGAAAAACATTGCACCAAGAGCCTCCCAAAAGGTTGACAATGAGAGATTGGGGTAACATGTGGGATGCCGCCAAGGAAATAAGGTTAAGGGAATGAAGTGGAAAGCATCCTTCTTCCTTCTACCCTATTGGATGTAATTGAAGATCCATCATCTTCTTGATCCCATGCACATCTTTAAAAACGTTTCGCCGCCTATTTGGAAGCATGTCACCGGACGTAAGGACACGTGATGCAGACGAAAGATCTACAAGAAGCTGGATCAAAATCTAAAGCATGGTTAAATGTCGAAGAAGGAATAAGGCCACAAGTGGATTGATCGCGTGCCTAGAAAATGTATGAAACCCGCTCGAGAAGCGATCAAGGCAATAAAGACTCCGGCAGATATATGCATTCGCTATGCAATTGTTTCTCTAACGAAGGGAGTTAACTGGGTTGAAATCTCATGATTGGCATAAGATGTTGCGCTTGTTATGCCTATTGTTCGAGGGGTCGCCTCACCGACGGTCCACTACATGCAATATGTCTCCTATCGAAGTTTTCCGTGGTTCAATCGGATTTAGAAAACACTGATGCTGAACTCTCACTTAACATTTTTTCTTTCTTAAATGATATTTAGATGGATTACAAGGAAGGAGATACCGACAAAATGAAATTGCGGACATGCTAACTAAGGTCGCTGAGGCATGTTGTATGCTAGAGAAAGAATTCCCAACAAGTTTTCTCGACATACAAACTCACTTACTAGTGCATTTAGTGGACGAAGTAGAGCTTGCAGCACAACAAATCCTAGATGGATGTTTTTTTTATAGAACGCTTTCGAAGGTCCTCAAGGACTTCAGACGTCCGAAGGCAAGGCCGTAGGGTTGCATGGCCGAGGGTTGGTTAGCACGAGAGTCATTATTCTATGTCACCGAAGTTCTTGGCTGATCTACACCCCAATGCTCCACGATTATGGACCGATGAAGACACTCCAACTATAATTGGAGAAGTTCCCAAGGAAGACCACGTAAGAAATTGTTCACACTAGAAGAACAGTGCAAAAGTCAATAAGTTTCTCATCTACAACTCCACTCCCATGGAGAAATGGATAAAAAAATACGAGGAAGAAAAATAAAGAGAGATGAGGAGAGAAGACGCTATCGACAAAAGAATCGCAAAACAACCACTTCCGTGATCATCTAGGGTCCCGCCAAGTGAGATAAACAATAAATGGCTGCTCGAACAACTAGAGATGGCAAGGCAACGTGGCTTAACATGTTTCTAGCTTAAGAATTTGCATATGCTAAAGGCGTGTCACTATTTGTAAGTGCAACTTAATAGCATATAATTCAATGAAGTTTCGTTTAAGTTATTTTGAACATTTGTTCCTTTACTTTGTAGTATAATTCATATGCATCAATATGGTCTTCCGGGTGCTCACTTTCTCGACGACAAAGTGTGGATCATGGCAAACGACTTATGATTGTGGTATATCAGCAAAGTTTAGTACGCTTTGCCGACCGGTAGTGCAGACCCAAACCCAATCGAGGGCAATGTTGGAATGGATTGGTACTATAAAGACTATCATGGAGGTTGATGTCGGTAGTGCATTCAAAACAATGTTGTTTGATGCCTAATGGTTTGATCTTGTGTGTACTGGTGCTCATGCCACGATGACGCAAAGATCCGAAAGTGGCCTCAGATTCACTAGATTCAACCGGCGCCGGTATCGTGGTCAAGACACACCGTGAGGGTTGAGCAATGTGAACGTATGTTTACTTGGATGCAATAAAATTTATATATGTCATTAACAAAGGAACTAATGTAATAGAGGTTTTGTAGGTCACCTTCGCCCGCATCCTTTGCAAGATCGGTGGTGGTTCAGAAGTTCCATGTAAGGCTCGCCCCCCGCCGCATATTTGAAGGTGAAGAAGAGATGGCGGTCAATAGGGAGGTTGGGGGTTGGGGGTTTGGGGAGACTATTGTCATGATAGAAGACTACCATCGATTGAACCTTCATTACTTTATTATGATTATTATATTTTCTTCCCACATATGAATAAGAAAATACTTTGGCATGCTTAATTTGTGTATACTACAAACCATATTAGGCAACATTAGTATTGCAACTTCGGTTATCATAGACATTTATGCCAAGTTAATTGGCATCCTAGTATAGACCTATGGCTTGCAAGCCGATCGTCGCAGCTTCTACATACAAACAGAGTACACGCTTTATGTTTAATTAATCATAAAATGTGAAGATTCCCTTCAAAATGCAAGATTCATATACAAAAATCATATATGTATTCCCTTCAAAATACAAAATTCATATAAAAAACCCATACACAATTCAAATACACAAAACAAAGTGGATGCCAGTGCACATCTAGTGGTATATATCAGCATCCAGTGTGATCCACTCGCAGGCTCGAAGGTGCTCGACGGTGATTTCCTCCACCCCGCCGAACAAGCCTCCCGGCATGGAATCCAAGCCCTCCCGGCGTGTCTCGCTTTCCCCAAGGAATTCATATACGAGCACTTCCCCGCATGCCCTCGGGTTGGTCGGTGCAACTTTTGAAAGTAGGGCTTCAAAGAAATGTTTCCCTTCCCAAAGGCCCCTATCCTCTAGCATACGGGCCAAGCACAACGAGCTCACCATGCATTTCTTCAGGCACTCGAGCCTGTATTGAGGGAAGGTTCCGGCCTCCCAGTAATGCGAGCGAGGTCTTTCTTGCCCCCTATCATGCAGCTTTGTCATGGCTTGCTTGAACTCCGGCCTTTCTTGGGTTAGGTTCGTCTCTAGCCACTCGGACCGAGGCAGCTCGAGTGCTCCAAAGAAGCCCGCACGGCCTCGGTGCAAGATCAGCGGGCATGCATCGAGAAGCGGCCATGGCGGATGTAGGTGAGGAGCCCGGAAGGAGGAGGAGGAGGAAGCCGAGGGCGCAGGAGCAGAGGGACTGAGGGCTACGGAGAAGCCGGAGGACTAATAGGGCAATATATATGGCATCTCAAAGATACCTAAAACAAAACAAATTTCGACGACGCCGTTATATCCTCGAACGTCGTTATAGACGCCGTTAAACGACCTTTAAACGCCGTTAAACGACGCCTATACGCCTTAAAACGACGCTC
This sequence comes from Isoetes taiwanensis, assembly GCA_021234155.1. Taxonomy (NCBI): domain Eukaryota; kingdom Viridiplantae; phylum Streptophyta; class Lycopodiopsida; order Isoetales; family Isoetaceae; genus Isoetes; species Isoetes taiwanensis. Next base: position 5,306,937 of record JAJEKV010000062.1, read on the forward strand.
TACGTTCTTTAAAAGTCATCGCACGGCTTTCATTTTTCCCCATTTCTTTATGATTTGAGTATTGCGAATCCATCCTCTGATCCTAGTTTTTCATTGCAGTTATTGTGAGTTTTTTTTTCTTTATTGCTTTTGGGATACATGGCCATGGAAGGTATGCTTCGACGCTTGAACCCGGTCGAGGAGATGAGGATTCAAGAGCGAGATATGGAACCCGGCTTTCACAAGTAAGGCTACACTCAGAAGTTTATACACTTTTATTGTATTTTATCTATTTTCTAATCTATAGCTTGGTGTAGGAGCCGCCGAGGGCATGAGAAGGAAGGGAATCCTCCTGAACCCCCCTCCACTAAGATGAGGACTATGAAACAACGATCCATCTGATGAAAGTGTTAAAGAAGTATGTGATTGGTGAGAAGGCATCAACCAAATTGCTAGGAACCGCTGAGTCGCCTAGCATGATGAGGGTGCTTCTTGAAAAGATGGTCAAGGTTTGGAAGCACCACAGAAAAAACAAAGATTAACATGATACTAGCGCCGACATATGCATGGTCGACGCCCGCATATACTCTGACATGGAGCTATGGTTCAAAGGGGATGGACAAGGGAGGACTTCACGATAGAAACCATAAGCCAAGCTCGTGAGGAGTATGTCAATTGTTCAAGTGATCTTTTGTTCAATAAACCTATGTTTTGTACATTGTTATATTTTCTCTTGGGTACAATCTAGCATTGATACATATGCATGAACATGATCCGGCTGGATTCTTGAAGATATTTTGCATTCTTTTCGTGGATATCGCTTCTTCTTCACTTTGAACGATTTGCCATTTTGGAGCCCTCGAGGTTTCTAAGGACATTTCGACTTGGACCGGAGAACCAAATTTTCGAGATTATTTGTGGTTTGGACTCTCCTCAGAAGCTTTACAAATGGGACACTTCCATGTTCTAAATCTTTCAAATGCACATTCTAGAAGTTTAGATGGACAAACCCCTTGGATTTTTTCTCCAACCCGACCGATAGAAGCAGCCACTAAATTTATGTTTCTTTGTGGCTTGAAGTCAACTGTATCTTCCAAATCTTCAAATCACCCCTTGCTGTTTCCCACAATCGGCCAGCTGCCCCCCGGGACCGCTCTAATGCTAACCCTTTGACCTAGACCTTCTCCAAAAATTCAAAATTGGGCCGTGGTGCCGAGATGAATTAGGGATCCCTGGCAAAAACCGAATTTATTTTCGCGGCAATGCATTAATTACGAATTTAATGTCTTGCCACCGCTCCAAGAGCTCGACTTCTACTTGCCACATCGGGAGGAGGAAAGGCCCAAACTCCGCGGGGGTCTATCCATTCCGGGCCCTTGTTCGTGATTCTCGTTGCCGCTTCTGGCCAGTCCTGGGACCGTGCAATCAGGGCCGAGATCGGGCCCCAAAACGTAAAACCCTTCTAGAGCCCGGCAACCCACGGTTTACGCTTTGAGGCCCCTCTCCTTTTTGACTCCCGGCCGGACCTTTGCCGCCGTGCACTTGAAGTGGAGTTGGGGTGTTGATGCCGAATGCAGCGCTTGAGACCCTAAAATCCTCCTGAGGCCGCTTCCTCTCAAATTTCCTCTCCCCAAGGCCCCGGGGACCTGGCCGAGGCAACCTCCCCCTCTCCTTGTCAATGGCGATGCCGACCGCCAATGGACCCTCCCTAACGCCGACATTGCCCCTGGGGACCAAGTTCCGGGGCAGAAGACCACCCGAACTCCAAGAAGCCAAAAGTAGCTCACTTCCATCACACTCGTAGTCAATTGGCCTAGGATGTGCATGCGGATACCGCCGTGGGAGGGCGTGAGTGTTTCCTTCTTTTCGCAAAACCGACCGCGGTAACTTGCTCCCTAGGGTAATTTCGCCATTTCTAACGAGATTTGGCAGGTCTATTTGCCATTCCGAGCATCCCGTGCCCGAACGACAAAACAAGTCTGCGGTTTCTACAAGGTCGACATCGTGACGCCCCGGTGACAAGTTCTCCCTACCGATCTGGAATCTTTTGGACCTTCCCCGAAGAGGGGCCCCCGAACGGAGGATCCAACGGCCGGATAGGGGAACCAGTTCCGGAGGGTGGTCATTAGCGGCACGGGAGGGCCGCCAGAAGGGGAAGGCTTCGAACTTTTTTTGGATCCCCGCCCCGGGGTCCTGACTCTCCCCCTCTTGTGAGGGATCCCCGCAAGGTCCCGGGTCTCGCTTGACTTGGGAAGGGTGCCAGCCGTTGCCCTCGCAGAACGCTGCCCCCTCCAATCGCTCTAATGCTAACCCTTTGACCTAGACCTTCTTCCAAAAATTCAAAAATTGGGCCGTAGTCCGGAGATGAATTAGGGATCCCCGGGCAAAACCGAATTTATTTTCGCAATGCATTAATTAAGTGAATTTACAATGTCTTGCCATCGCAACCTTCGACTTCTACTTCTGCCACATCTAGGAAGGAAGGGCCCAAACTCCGCCCGCCGACCCTTGTTCCAGATTCTCTATTGCCGCTTCTCGGCCAGTCCTGTGCAACAGACCAGACCTCTACCCCCCAAAACGTAAACCCTTCTAGAGCCCGGCAACCCACTGGGTTTACGCTTTCGAGGCCCCCTCTCCTTGTCAGATTCGGCCGGACCTTGCTCCGTGTCTTGAAATGGGAGTTGGGTGTTGGACGCCGAGCGCTGACCCTAAAAATCCCTCCTGAGGTCTGCTTGCCCCAAATTTCCTCTCCCCAAGGCCCCGGGGACGACGGGCCCTCCCCTCCCTCCCAATCGCTGACCGACCTGCCAATGGACTTTAACGCCGACATTGCCCTCGGGACCAAGTTCCGCGGGGCCAAGACCACCCTCGGAACTCCAAGAAGCCTGCCAAAGTAGCTCACTTACATCACACTCTGAAGTCAATTGGCCTAGGATGTGCATGCGGATACCGGCCGCGGGAGGGCGGAGTGTTTCCTTCTTTCAAGAAAACCGACCGCGTAATCCTGCTCCCTAGGGTAATTTCGCCATTCCTGACGACATTTGGCATGGTCTATTTGCCATTCCTCAGCATCCCGGTGCCCGAACGACAAAACAAAGGCGTTTCTACAAGGTCGACATCGACGCTTGTTTGACAAGTTCTCCCGACCGACCGAATCTTTGGACCTTCCTCAAGAGGGGCCCCCGAACGGAGGATCCAACTGGCCGGATAGGGGAACCTGCCCGAGGGTGGTCATTAGCCGCAGCCCCGGGAGCGCCGCCAGAAGGGCTGCCGAACTTTTTGATCCCGCCCTGGGTCCCACTTCCCTCTTGTGAGGGATCCCCGCAAGGTCCCCGCCTCGCTTTGACTTGGGAAGGGTGCCGCCGTTGCTCCCTCCAAAAACCGCCGCCCCTCGACCGCTCTAATGCTAACCCTTGACTCTAGACCTTCTCCTAAAATTCAAAATTGGGCCGCAGGGCGAGATGAATTAGGATCCAAATTGCAAAAACCGAATTTATTTTCGTGGTAATGCATTAATTGCGAATTTACTTAATGTCTTTGCCATCAAAGTGCTCCCCCACTTCTACTTTGCCACATCGGGAGGGAGGAAAGGCCCAAACCCCGGGCCCGCTGCCTCCCCCTTGTATTCTCTGGCCGTGGCCGTGTCCCAGTGTAACAGACAGGGACTCGCCCCCAAAACGTAAACCCTTCTAGAGCCCCGGCAACCTTACGTGGTTTACGCCGCTTAGGCCCTCTCCTTGTCGGTATCTCTCCCGACCTTTGGCGCCGCCGGTCTTGAAGTGGGAGTTGGGGTGTTGACGCCAGAGCGCTGACTCCTAAATCCTCCCGAGGTCGCTGCCCCAAATTTCTCTCCCCTGCTGGCCCCTCGGGATCTGACGGGCGGACCTCCCTCTCCTGAATCATCCGACTTTGCCAATGGACTCGTAACGCCGACATTGCCCCGGGACCAAGTTCCGCGGCCAGAAGACCACCCCGGAACTCCAAGAAGCCCAAAGTAGCTCACTTCCATCACACCGTAGAATAATTGGCCTAGGATGCATGATACCGTGGGAGGGCGGAGTGTTTCTCTTTCGCGAAAACCCTAATCGCGTAACTTGCTCCCTAGGTAATTTCGCCATTCCGACGATTTTGGTGGTCTATTTGCCATTCCTGAGCATCCCCGGTGCCCCAACGACAAAACAAGGCGGTTTACAAGGTCGACATCGACGCCCTCCGGTTTGACAAGTTCTCCCGACCGATCTGGAATCTTTTGACCTTCCCCCGAAGAGGGGCCCCTCGAATCCGGGATCCAACGGCTTGATAGGGAACCTGCCCCGAGGGTGGTCACTAGCGCACTGGGAGCCGCAGAAGGGCTGCCTCGAACTTTTTGATCCCCGGCCTCCTCCCACTCCCCTTTGTGAGGGATCCCCAGCAAGGTCCCCGCCTCGCTTGACTTGGGGAGGGAAAGCCAAACCTCTGCTCCCCCGCAATGGCTGCCCCGACCGCTCTAATGCTAACCTTTTGGGACTTAGACTTTCTCCTCGGTTCAAAAAATTGGGCCGCAGGCCGAGATGAATTAGGGGATCCACCGCAAAAAACCGGAATTTATTTTTCGCGGTAATGCATTAATTTCGAACTTACTTCTAATGTTCATCGCTCAGCAGTGCGACTCTCTACTTTGCCACATCTGGGAGGGGAGGAAGGCCCAAACTCCGCCCGCCGGGCCCTTGCTCCTCAGATTCTCAAAGCCGCTTCTGGCCAGTCCCAGTGCTACTTGCCCAAACGCAAACCCTTCTAGAGCCCTGCAACCTCAATGGCTTTACTGAGGCCCTCTCTCTGTCGATTCCTCGCCGGACCTTGCGCCGTCTTTGAAGTGGAAAGTTAGGTGTGTTGACGCCGAGCGACCTCTAAAATCCTCCCGAGGTCGCTTTTCCCTAAATTTCATCTCCCCTGCCCTCGGGACGGACGGGCGACCTCCCTCTCCTGAATGCTGGACTGACCGCCAATGGACTCAGAACGCCGACATTGCCCCGGACCAAGTTCGCGGGCCGAAGACCACCCCAACCCAAGAAGAAGCAAAGTAGTCCACTTCCATCACACTTCTAGTCAATTGGCCTAGGATGCATGCGGATATCGTCGTGGAGGGCGTGAGCAGCCTTTCTTTCGCAAAACCCATCAGGTAACTTTTGCTCCCTAGGGTAATTTCGGCCATTCTGACGACATTTGGCAGGTCTATTTTCTGCCATTCCTGAGCATCCCTGCGTCTCTTTAACGACAAAACAAGCAAGGCTTCTACAAGGCCGACATCGTGACGCCTACGGTTTGGACAAGTTCTCCTAATCGATTCGAATCTTTGGACTCTTCCTAAGAGGGGGCTCCCCGAACGGAGGATCCCAACTATTCTGATAGGAACCGGCTCCGGAGCTTTACTGCAAATGATTTTACTTCTTCCTTTCTTGATACTACCCATATGCTGATTGTGCAATTGGGTGTCAATAAGAATGTAAACACTTGATTGAAATCAAGGGAGATGTAGTGAGTAGATAGAAGCAAAATCTGAAGAAAAACAATCGAATGCAAATCAAAACAGAACAAATGTTAATTACATGCAAGTAGGTTTTTACTACGGGCAAACTTTTACTGGCGATAATGTAACATAGCTATCACAATGTAAAGGAAAACCAAATACTAAATTCAAATGTATTTGAACAAAATATTTTATCAATACACCCTATCAAATACATCATTCAACATTGAATGTAAAGGAAAGTCAAATACCAAATTCATATGCATTTACGATCACATGTAAATGCAAAGTAAAATCAATGCAATACACCCTATTAATACACCCCGTAAAGGAATTCGAGAAAAAGCACTTCATGGCACATGTAAATGTAAAGTCTGAAAGCAAATACATTTCCTCTTTTGGTAAAAGACAAAACCAGCCAAATCAAATGTTAATACATTTATGTACATGATGGAAACTAACTACATCTAAGTACACTCAAACTAATTATGTAATCAAAATAGAAATAGATGTACCTTGGGAAGGGATTAAAAGCGATTAGCCACCATGGTCTTCGGACCATGAACAATCATGTACACATGTATTAGTCGTTGAAACCACGAATATAAGACAAAATAGACAATATGTATGACCCACGAGTGGAGATATTACCATGGTCGGTCAAGGCAATCATTACGGTACGCTACAAAGTATTGCTTATATGTGAGAATGAAGCTCGCCTTCTTTGCGGTATGGGAGGCGGGGGCTGCGGAGCCTATCGGGTCTGATCTTTCCAAATGCTTAGTCATCTCCTTTATTCTATTCTCACGGTTGGAATTAACTTCCAAATCCTTGCTGATTTTTCAATGGCAGCTTCTAATTCTTGCAAATCGACCTTTAAACAATCAATGGGAATCATTAGATCATCTAAGTCAACAATATAACTTGATTTCTCCTCCCTAAATGGGATGCCAAAGCCATTTGCACATGGGTTAGCTTCCCGCTTGCTTTTAAACCTGCCATAATTTGAACTACTCACATATTTTTGCATCTTTACTGCACAAGTCTTGTCAAAATGCTTTATCACTCTCATGCTTCAGCGGTTCAATTTCCATTGTTTTCCTTTTCTCTTTTAAAGTCTCGTATTTCATCAAGCATGGAGAAGGAAATCTAATGGTCTTGTTTCCCTTCACCTTTTCATCATTTCAACTGCTGCCCCAATTCTACGAGGCATACATTTAATAGCTTTAACATTGGAAGACTTTCGTAGCTAATTCGTCAGGTCGATTCTTTTTGAGAGCCTTTTGAATGAAGACTTGCACTTGCTTTCACCTCATCCCAATCAATGCTTACCCTTTGTAATGAAGTGCATATGCTCGGACAAAATACAATGGAATGTGATGATTTGCAATGTCCCTCCTACAAAAAACGTGCTCATACCACGGAAAAAAAATCGCCATCAACGGGCTTAATCACGCACTCTTGATAACCCCCCGGCCAGGGGCTTGAACCCCAAACATCACACTATTTGCACTAGCCACGGAAACATGCTATCAAAATTGTTGCTCCTAAGTCACTTTGATGCTTACCTTGTCAAACTCGAGGCGAGACCCTCCGATCTGAAGACCCACTCTTGAGTTTTGGTGGCCAGTTCTGGTGGGGAGATGTGGCGGTCGGGGGAATATCGCCATAAATACGTATATTCACGGATCAATCACTATACAATCTATCATTCATAGCCTTGTATACCATAAGTGGTGGCACTAAAGGGGCATGGCCAAGTATTCTCATAACTTAGCCAACCATGGAAGCAGACCATTATCCCGCGTGGCCTTAACCTATTGGGGCACCGCCACCACGGGACTCACGATTGGTGCCCGTGGCATCCTAGGTGGACCTAACTTATATAGGCATAAACCTAACCCTAGACCTCTTTCGGCCCCCCAGCACCCAGAGACTCACTTCCTGTTGAAACCCCCGTTTTGAACCTGGATCGCTAATGGCATAGGCTGGTGCAGCTGACAGCCAGGTGGGCCGTTCTTGGAGTAGGAACAGCCCGGCTTGTGAGCCGAAGACCATGGGCGCCCGGATCTGGAGGAGAGCATCGGAGGCAGGTATGTAGGATAGTAGTTGTGATAGCTCATCACGGGATTAGCCTTCGGATGTGCTAGTATTTTGTATCTAGAGTAGAGCCATCCTAGAACCCATATTCAACATCTTGAACCCTAATCAAGGAACCCTAACTATTAGTTAGTTGTATGATTAGGTTAAGATGTTCTTCTTCTGATACTCTCATGATGTGATGATTATGTGATGTTGGTTGATCATGTTTGCTCCTCTTGTATTGGGAAGGGGGTAGAGACCTGGGCCATATGTAGTATGCTCTAGAGTAGATCCCTTAGTTCCTATTAGTTGCTGACCTATGCATAAGGCCCACCGAGGCTATTGAGGCTATGATATGACTCAGCACCAGATAATAGGGGTTAGAGGAAAGTGGAGGGAGGATCACTGTAGAGTGGGGGCGAGGGATCCCATAGTGGGCTAGGCTTATGATGGGTCACTTAAATGTGGGCCGAGCATGGGTGGACACCTCACAGGGCAATGGTGTTGCCTGCCTCTCTCGAGCTGCAAGTGTTGGCTTGGCTCTCGTTTTGGGGGTTCGGTCATCTAATCGTGTGTCGCCACGATTCTCTAGCCCGCGCACCTCAGACCACAGGAAGGGGAGATGCAACCTTCACCCTCATCGGACCCGAGGGAGATGCAACACGGAGTAGTCCCCGACGGGTGATGCCATGGGATTGCGTCTCCCAGAAGGCTAGAGTCTGTCGAGCCTGATCTAGCCCATCTGCAAAGTATGCAATGAGGGGGCGGATGGAGTGGTCAACCCTAGCCATTGTTCTATGCCAGCCCTGCCATGTCGCCATGACTCGGTCTGCGCTCTATCTTGAGGCCTAGCCCGGTCAGTCAACCTCCTTGCAGTGCGGAGGGGTAGGAGCTCTCTGTTTTATGGTTTGTGATTATCATCTATGCATTGGTTTATGTGCGATGCACTACCCTCGGGGTAGTATTTATATATGTTTATATGCTAGTTAAACGTGTTATAAGCTTCGCTGTTATAGGAGCCCATAGGGGAAGAGGCGCCAAGACACCTTCGTGTTCCCTTCCGCACTAGAGTCACCTCGGAGTCTGGGGGGTGAGCGAAGGGCCATGCTTGGTTGTTGGCCGGGATGGGGGATTTCACCCAGTGTCTAGGCGTGATGTTTTGGCGAGGGGCGTCCAAATGGTATCGAGCAATGTTCTTGGCTGACCAAGAACTAGCACTGACCATAACCATGAAGTAGTCTAACGAGGCCTATAGGGTGTGAAATAAACATTTCCACCATCGAACCCGAAAATGGGGGGAAAAATTTTCTCCTAGGTAGTGGGTCGGGGACTTAGGTTAAGTGTTAGACGAAGGTTTGAGTGAGTCAAACGCACCTTCTAGTAAATTTGGAGTGAAAATCATGCATTTGCATCAAATTTCACCTAAAATGAACGAAGAATCATGCCAATCGGAGACCCAGGTGAAAAATGGCGCAAATTCATAGATTGCACTTCGAACCATTAGAAAAATTCGAAATTCAAGTATAATATCAATTAATATGGATTTAACATATATATTAATAATTAAATAAGCACTAAATATCTTGTAATTAATAAGGGGGGCTAATAAATAGGGGTAATTATGGTAGGAGAATATTCTCAGGGACCCTCCTCTTTAAATATCTCTGACACCTCATTTTTCCCTCCAAACTTTCCTCTACCTTCTCTCTCTTGACCAGCCTATCCCCACCTGTTTTCTAGACCGTTAAATATGGCTCGAACCAAACAAACCTATAGGAAAGGCCGCCCTAGGCCTACCCTCTCCATCCATGCGGCCAGGCGGCATGTGAAGAAGATACTGGCACCTCACGCCCAAGAAGGGGAAGAGGAGCTTCCCGCCGGCAAGCCGCCGGCCGGAGGTCGTATCACGATCTGAGAGGCAGCCCCTCGTCGGGAACACAAAGAACCGATCATACCGAGGCCCTGGACAAAGTGGAGGAGCAACGAGGGAGGAGAAGTCGGAGGGTGGACGGCTTTAGGCCTCGAGACCCCAAAGAAGAAAGGTAAGGGAGAAGGTCGCGAGTGGCCTCAAGAGGAGGGCCGCAAGGAAGAGGGAAACGAGAGGAGGCTGCGGAGGAAGGCGGAGGGCGAAGGAAAGCAGCGGTCCCATGGGGCCGTCGTGATAGAGGAGCTTACTCCGTGAGGGAGGAGGCGGTGGAAGGAGAGGAGGAGGAAGAAGATGAGGGGGCAAGGGGCGGTTGAGACCACCTTACCCAGTGTGGCCAAACACCTAAGGTGGTAAAGAAGCGGAGAAGGCGGGCGGGCGGGCCTTCGCCTTGAAGGAGGACCCGTCTCTACCGGCCTTCAGGCATACCAAGAGCACAGCCATTCGGTGGACAAAGGTATAATGATTATGAATGCTACTTAGAGAGCGATCAGCCCTTAGCAGTGGAGGGGAGGCCGGCCAAAGAAACAGCCTCTCGCCACCCACGCCACGTAGCGAGGCCGAAGACCCACCATGGCCTAACCGGTACACTCAGCTTGTCTTAGGAGATTAGACACTTTCTTGATTGCACTAATCTCCTTATTGGAAGGCACCCTTTGAGCGACTCATGGGGAGGTGATCACGACAATTATCCGCAGGCCTCTGAGTGGCGTCAAACCACAAACTCGGTGCCGCAAGTGGCCGCCGGTAGCAGCTCACCCGGTTGTTTGAGGAAGAACCTCTTGTGATCCACGAAGAGGGGTGACCTGATGCCCAAGGATATATACTTGGCGGCATCCATGAGAATACCCTTGAGGATGCATTTTTTGTTTAAAAGTAATGTAATTATTAAAGTCTCCTATAAATATAAAATTTTTGTTGTAAATTGACCTCAATTCTTGTATGAAATTATGTCTAAATAGCTCAAATTTCACTTTAATTTTGACCATTAAAATTGTATTGTTGAAGGAAAAATTAATTAGTTAGAAACCTAGCTTAATTGGTTCAAAAAGCGCCAATTACCCGGGTCGCTGAAAATGGGGTCTGCTTCCCTTGGCCAATCGGCTACTGCACTAAGCATACCGTTTAGGCATTTTGATACTAGAAATGTCAATTAAAGTAAGAAAAAGTTGCTAATTAGGGTAGAATGGTCTTTGAAAGTCATGTTTAGGATGTTTAATTTTCCTAAAAACCCTTGTAGAAAGTAAATTGACCCTTAACCGGTCGGCGTCGCTGAAAAACCACCTGGGTCACTCGGCGGAGGCAATTCTCGCTGACGCCACAGATTTCTCTCAATCTTCTGCCTAGATTGACCAATTCTGACCCAACAAACTCTCATGTAGTGTTTCTTGCTTTGATTTGTCTAGAATTGCACGTCATGGTAGCTCATTTGGACACCGGGGCCATAGATTTGGAGTCTCCCCATCAAGAACCTTTTGTGCACTAAAAACCGAGGCACCCCTAGTCTATAAAAGGGCCCTCATTTGTCATTTTCTCCCCCATCAATCGCCTCCTAGCTCGTGGCGATTTTTCTAACCCTTGCTCAAATCCGTGACCATTTTTCATAGCCATCTTCGCTCAATGGCGCCCATCAAGCTTTGTTAGATGGTACAATGACTCTAATCACATCCGTGAACTCCTGTGAGCAAGCCTTTCATGTCTTCGATCATCTCTTTGATCTTCATGCCACCTTAACCGAACCCCTATTACGACATCATGTGTCAATATGATCGACAAATTCTGCCCTCGAGTTAGCTTGCCACCTAGGGAGGGAAATGGGTTTCTCTAGATTCTCTTGCTCAAGCCATAGGTGGGGGATCCAGGGCAAGAACAAGCTCAGGATAGAACCGTAAACATGCCGCACTACATGACCTGTAAGCATCATAGGCACAGGTATCTTTCGAACCAACAGCTTTAGCATTGTTCATGCGGTATAGGGGCAGTTAACCAACCAGGGGAGCCATCAATCCAACCCTGGATTTGGCACCACTCGACACCGGCGACCTGGTAAGCATTCGGAGATGAGTGACCTCCAAGATCGCGAACACTACGGCTCCACATCGGGAACACCTATGTTGCGGATCGAACACGACTATGAAGAGGGAGGAGGTTGGGGAAGTTGGGAGATGAGGGAAGCGGGAAGAATGGAGAGGCGCATAGCTCGACAACAAAAGTTCTTAAAGAGACTTTGAGCCACCCCATGGATTATACGGCCCTTACCCCCGTGATTATCGGCGGCCAGAGTACATATTAAGCCACCGACATCCTCAACCTTCCCCTCCGGCGGGGAGGAGGGCCTCGGGATCGTGAAGGCTTCTAAGCCTCATAGCACAAGAGCGAGGCGGTGACTTCATCGACTACTCTACCAAGATCCCGGGAGGTGGCCCAAAGCGACACTCCTATGCATGGGAAACCATGTCGACATCCGGGCATATCAACAGATTAGGTACATGTTTCAAAGAGCGTGAACCCATCATCCCAGAAGAAGAATTTCAAGAAATCCAAAGCAGGTTGTACAAGCCGGAAGAGGCCCAAGCTCCAGCCACCAGCTCCGGAGGCATGCGCGAAGCATCTAGCAAAGATCAACTTGAGAACGCAACAACTATGTGGAGGGATCACGAAGATCTGATTGCACCAGATGTGTTCGTGCGGCACAAAGGAAGAGTACGGGAGGCACTTGGGGCATTGCGGGCAAATCACTCGGTGCTACCTTCCCCCTTAGTCAAGGTCGGATGATAGTCTTCCACAAAATTCAGCCCAAGGGGTGAAGAATCCGGTGGCCCTCATAGCACTCTCGGGTTTGGACACCCATGCCGGATAGATTTTGGAATGGACCATGTGATACTCTTCAAAAGATCAAGTAGCCCTTCATGCCCCCTCGACCCGAGGGCCACCTGGAGATCTTGACTTGTCGTTAGTGGCGGCAATCGCACGAGAACTCTCCGAGACCACAGTGTGCAAGAGCATTGGAGGGGGATGGGGCTGGAAATCCCCTGGGAACATGGGCAAGGGCGCGATTCAAGAAAATCAAGAACTTCTTCAAGCGGCATGCATTAATGGAAGAATTGCTGCTAACTTAATTAAAGTACATTGTAACTCCTTTTAAGTATTATCATGAAGTCCATTAAATGTATTTCTATATACTAATTAATGTATTACCATGATTTTGACTTGTAAAAGAAATTTTCATATGATTTCTTTGTACCTAACAACAATTTTAATTGTAAGCAAAAAATGATCATTGCCTAACCTAATAACATCTATTAATGATCAATCCTTGCGTTAAGGGAACTCAAGTGCAGATCTCAAGATCACCAACGACCATATTGGGTACCAAGGAATCTGCTTTGGCGTGGAACAAGAAGATGTTGAGCAGGATATGTCACCGAGAGGCGCCAACGCAGGTTAGTGCGTGATGAGGAATGATGCAACACCATCAACCTGGCACACCTCTCATGAATGGTCAGAAGATGGTCACCCACCCCACCTTGTTTTCCCAGTGGTGACGGTTCCTCACAGGAAGGGAGGGCAAACTGTGGGAATGTCGATAGGAGAAGGAAGAGGGAGAACCAGAGTCCATCATCATCTAGGGCTCCAAACCATCGGAAGCCGTACCTCTTCCAGTTGGGACAGCTCTAGTCTGATAGTGACTCGCACACCTAAGGCAAGAAAAAGGGCAAGAAAGACGATGATTACCGTAAAGGTGGATAGTGCTATGAGCAATGTATGGAAGACAAGGAAGTCGGGCCGCCTCGGAAAGACAGATCGCATGGAAGCTCAAGCATGGCTTGATGAAATGGAAGAATTTGGTAACTCTTTACTGATGAAAGACAAGGATATAGGGAAAGTTGCTACAGCCTAACCCTCATTGACCCCAAGAAGTGATCCGGTGGAAGGGATATGCTAAGTCTAAAAGTCGAAGAGGAACAATTGCATTTAAGACTTTTAGCAAGGCTTTCCTGTGAAGCACCTGGCGTACCAAGGTCTCATACTAGTAGACATCCAGAAGCATAAAGTTGAATCGGTACCTTATCGCTGGCTGGGCATAACCTAAGAATTTATGAGGCTCAGTCAATGTTCCCGAGTCTCGTGAGAGGCAAGCTCGGACTATTAACATTGAGGGGGTTGAACAAAGAATATCAAGAGGCTTGTTAGAGCAATCAACCCAAGTCACAAGCAGTCAAGATGTAAAGCTATAAGTTTGAGGAGGCACCAACAACCAAAGCAGAAAGCTACCAACCTTTAGGGTAAGAGTTCGTGGCGATCGTGGGCAATATCGTGGGCAATCAGCGCGCCTACACCATCGGGAGTCGCAAAGAAGGTAAGGGTCGCTTTTGGGGAATCGGCAAAGCCACGTAATCCATCGAGGGGCGCTTCTTAAGCGCCTCCTAGACAGTCGGCCGGGCGAAAAGAGACAGAATGTATCGAAGAAGTTATGCCAGTGCTTCCCGTGGCACCGATTCACATGATTGTCCATTCGCCATGCAGTCAGCTTTGGCGTAACCCTTGGACTGGACTCCCCAAATCGTTTTAGGACGAGGGACGATGACCAGCGAGAGGGCCACCACCTTCATAGATGGTGAGTGTCACATATGTGCAAACATTGAGTCGATGAGATAGAGAATCAGTCAATCGTCATCGGCCGATGGGATCATAGATAGTAACCTTATGTAGTCCCTCATAGATACGTAGCTCATAATTTTGCATCTCCCTAGATTGGTCGCCCTAATGAAGAATAAGGTATTGAAGTCTAAGCCAAGGCCGAGTTATGGCTGGAATCCAACGGTATTCGACACACTAAGGGGAGGAGGATCACCTTTGACATAGACCTTAGTGGGGGGCTAAGTGGGGCGATGGGGAGCGTAAGTCATGGACATCTAAGATATAATTTGATAGTGGGGATGGAATTTTGAAGCCACCAAAGCCATGATTGATTGGCGGCGAATGAAGTCACCATGACGGCAACTTACGGCAGCAAGTTGATAGTGAAAGGTAAGAAGCTAGATTCTCCCATGCGGTGTATTTCTTTGAAGCAAAATAGTAAGGAAGAGTATAGAAAGGAATAAAGTGGATTACATCTTGAGGATGGAATCATGGGCCAGCCGCAGCGTGATGGAAGTGACCCAAAGGGGAATCACTTGCCCGTGCGATAGCAAGGCTTATTTCAGAGTTCAAGGATGTATTCCGATGAAATCCGCAGCGCCACCTTATAGGGGTGTAGAATGAGATCACATTGGCTCCGGATGCGGCCCTACCAAGAAGGCACCATATAGAATGAGCATTCCCGAATTGATTGAGCTCAAGAAAACAACCAAGAATTGCTCGAAGCTTGATTTATAAGAGCAAGTGTGTCTCCTTCGAGCACCTATACTTTTTGTCAAGAAGAAAGATGGAAGCTTAAGAATGTGATAGACTATCGCCACCAATAAGCGCATCTATAAAGAATAAATATGCATTGCCAAGGGCGATGACCTAATGGATCAGCTACAAGGAGCAAAGGTATTCTCTAAGATTGATTTGAGATCGTGATACCATCGATAAGAATAAAGGAAGAGGACATCCATAAGACCGCCGTAACGCCGCAGCATGGTCATTTTGAGTTTACAAGAATGCCCTTTGATTGTCGAACGCCCCGCAACGCTTATGCGCCATGAACTATATCTTCGTGAGACTTCTGGATGAGTTTGTTATTGTCTTCTTCGACGACATCCTAATTCCACAAAGAAGTCCCTTGAAGAGCATTGTCGCGATCTCGTGAAAGTGTTGGAGAAGTTGAGACGCCATCGGTGTATGGGAAGCTCTCTAAGTGCCACTTTGCAAATGTGCCTGTGGAGTAATTTGGGCATGTAGTAACATCCGAGGGAATCTCCACGATCCATCTAAGATTGAGGCAATAGTTGATTGGCCAGCCCAAGGAATGTGGCGGCGCAAGAAGCTTTCTGGTTGGCTGGATACTACGAAAAGTTCGGAAGGACTTTGCTGGGGCCCCCCCGCCGCGACCTCACCAAGGCCAAGAAGATTAAGGATTGGGGCTAGCCATTGGTTAGAGAAAGTCCAAGCTTTTTTGAGAAGCTTAAAGAGGTTTTAACAACAAAGACCAAGCAGTTTGTTCTCCTGATCCCAGTAAGGATAAGTTGATAGCAAATGATGCAAGCAAGATAGCAACAAAGGCCTTGATGCAAGAAGGAAGGGTAGTCGCCACCACTCAAAGAAGAAGATGAACGACACCGAAAGCAACGCCACCCAACCCATGATCGTGAGCTCCTAGCCATTGTCGGGCATTGAGGATATGGAGGCATTATTTGTTGGGAAGGAAGCCAGATACCCCATCACCGTAGCCTTCAAGATCTTTTCACCCACCCACCCTCAACTTAAGGCAAAGGAGGTGGATGGAATTCCTTGAGGAGCAATGATTTTGATATTATATATAAGCCCGTAAGCTTAATGTTGTAGTGGATGCCCTCTCTAGGAGGCCATTTCAGCATAAGGACGATTGTAATGCGATTTCCACTCTTTCGAAAGTGAGTTTGGCAAGAAGATTGAGGAGTCCTTTGCCAACCGATGTGGACTTCAAGGAGGTGGGAAAGCCTCCAAGGAAGCCGTAATGGCATAAGGAGCGGGAAGCCTTCAAGCATTTTAAAAAGGAAGGCAACCTGTTGTACCACAAGCATAAGTTGTGTGTGCCCGACCTTCTTGGGTAAGGAAGTTAATTCTTCATGACACACATAACAGCCCAATAGCTGGGCATGCTGGCTTCATGAAGACCTATTTCAAGATTCAAGTAGTTACTTCGCCAGAATGAAGAGGCGATAGCTGCATATATTCGGGATTGCCGCCATGTCGCTGCACCAAGGCGAGCAACTTCGATTCCGGGTGCTTTAGAGCCATTGGGGTGCCAAATGCAAAGTGGGAGGTCATAAGCATGGATTTCATCACGTGACTCCCTAGAACTCTTCGAGGCAAGGATGCATTGATGGTTGTCGAGATAAGTTATCTAAGATGGCACATTTCGCGGCCTTTGCAAGACTACCCACACCGCATTAGACACCGCCAAGTTATTTGTAAGGGGAGATTTTAGACTCCATGGCATGCCTCGGAGATAATATCCGATAGAGATTCTAAGTTCATGAGTGCCTTTTGGCGTGATCTCTTTAGCACCATCCGCACGAAGCTCCATGAGTACGGCATATCATCCCCAAAACGATGGCCGCACGGGAAGGACCAATCGAATCATTGAAGACATGCTCGAAGCTATGTGTGGAACAAGCAGTCCAAGTGGGATGAGTACATTCACTTGGTGGAATTCGCCCACAACAGCTGCCAAGCAGAGTCATCTCGATGTCGCCTTTCATGGTGAACCACGGCTACCGCTAAAGCTTAACCCCCGGATACCCGGCACAATCCCGGTGGTCCAAGGTAGAAGTGTCCCAAAGAGATGTTAGGGGATATGCAGCAGCCTAGTAGAGGAAGTAAGGGTTATTTATTGGCAGCAAGAAGTCGGCAGAAGAGTGTAGCCGACAAGCACAGACCGTAAGGGAGTTTAAGGTGGGAGATACCGCTTGGTTGAAGATCAAGGTGAAGCAAGCCAAGTCATGATTGGGAGCTGCAAGAAGCTTGCCCCTAGGTGGGCTGGGCCGCTCAAGATTTTAGAGAGAGTGGGCTCTCAAGCCTACAAGTTGGATCTTCCAGCCATCTTAAGGTCCACAAGGTCTTCCACGAAGTTTATTAAAAGGCACAATCCTAACCCCGAGGAGGTTTTGGATACTCCAACCTTGTTGGAAATGACTGGAGGAGCAAGTAGAAATAGTGCCCGAAGTTACTTCTTGATAAGTCATTCAAGAAGACTAGGGAGGTCTCAGCCTCCAATATTTGGTTAAGTGGAAGCACTTACCCTGGAAGATGGATGCGACATGGGTATTGAAGCAAGATTTGGAGAAGCAATACCCGTGAGTTTATGAAGGAGTTTGATGGGCGAAGTCGCTCCCAATTTGGTCGACCCGACTTGCCGTGTGGTTAGCTAGTATGTTGATAGTTAGCTTTGAGCCCCGGCGATGCATTCCAGTTAGAGGGTGCATGTGCCGTAACCTTGGATCGTGGTGGGCGATGATGGGATACTTTAGGGCATTCTCTAGCCACACGCTGCATATCGGGTGCGCATGACCATTAGGGTCATGCGAGTGAGGAATGAGGCATGGTGGGCAATGATGGGACATCGACGGATGATCTCTATGCCACGATGCGGGAATACGCACACCGGGCCGTAGGAGGGTCATGGTGAAGCTTAAGTGATCATGCTGCGATGATGGGATCGTGAGACGCTCCCTAGCCGAAAACCCCGGGGCATGATGCATCGGGGTGTACTCGATCCCGGGATCGGGTACAAGGTAGCACTCGATCATGGGCAATGATGGGAGCATCTTAAATGATCCCTAAGCTCAAACCGAAAGGGCCATGATCTTGGGCGGTAGACAACCTTGAGCCAAGGTTCTACCAAGGAGGTAAGGGGGGTGGTCCCCAAAACCACAAATTATTAACTAAACTAACGTAATGTGCTTTTGCGTGCAAGTAGAAGGAGGACTTCAACGAGGAGCCGTTAAGCATTTAGAAGATAGGGGAGCCATAATTAGATTATGAACCCTAATAACTCTTATAATAGTATTTTGAATTATTATAAGAAATAACGATGTTAAGGCTATATAATTTGTATAAGTACAAATATGGCCTAAAATTTTGACTTGAACTAATAAAAACTTGATTGCTAAGCTAAGCTAAAGGTTATGACATGTTGTTGTTTTGCGTGCATAAGGTGGTTCGTCATCTTAGCGCAATGCCGAGGACAAAGATTGTCCTGTTGGAGAATGTGATCGTCCGTGGGAATATACGCCAAAATACGATATTCCCTTGATCCGCCACCATACAAGTCTATCATTCATAGCCTTGTATACCATAAGTGGTGGCACTAAGGGGCATGGCCAAGTTATTCTCATAACTTAGCCAACCATAGGCTTAGGGACATTATCCACGGCTCTTAACCTATTGGGGCACCGCCACACAGACTCTCACCCATTGGTGCCAATGGGCATCCTAGGTGGACCTAACTTATATAGGCATAAACCCTAACCCTAGACCTCTTTCCAGCCCTAGCACCCTCGAGACTCACTTCCCTGCTTCAAACCCCGCTTTCAACCCTCGCTCGCTAGGCATAGGCTGGTGCAAAGAGCCCCAAAGCAGGTAGACCCGCTCTTGGAGTAGGAACAGCAGCCTTGTGAGCCAAGACCATGGAGGCCTCGGATCCGAGGGAGAGCATCGTGAGCGTGTATGTAGGATAGTAGTTGTGGATAGCTCATCCGGGATTAGCATTCCAGATGTGCTAGTATTTTGTATCTAGAGTAGAGCCATCCTAGAACCCATATTCAACATCTTGAACCCTAATCAAGGAACCCTAACTATTAGTTAGTTGTATGATTAGGTTAAGATGTTCTTCTTATGATTACTCTCATGATGTGATGATTATGTGATGTTGGTTGATCATGTTTGCTCCTCTTGTATTGGGAAGGGGGGTAGAGACTAGGGCCATATGTAGTATGCTCCTAGAGTAGATCCCTTTAGTTCCTATTAGTTGCCTGCTACAGGGCATAGGAGCCCACCAAAGCTATTGAGGCTATGATATGACTCTCAGCACCAGATAACGGGCTAGAGGGAAAGTGGAGGGAGGATCCCCGCCGAAAGTGGGGGGCTTCTGGGATCCCATAGTGGGCTAGGCTTATGGTCGGTCACCTCGCAGGGGCCGCAGCATGGGTCCGACACCTCCCTCGGGCAATGGTGTTGCCCCTCGCCTCTGAGCCGCAAGTGCTGGCTTGGCTCTCGCTTTGGGGTTCGGGTACCTAATCGCGGTGTCGCCATCATTCTCTAGCCGCCCACCTGCCCCTCTAGACCCCCTGGAAGGGGAGATGCAACCTTCCCCCCCTCTATCGGACCTGTGGAGATGCAACTTTGAGTAGTCCCCGGCGGTGATGCCATGGGATTGGTGCCTCCCGAAGGCTAGAGTCCCGTCGAGCCTGATCTAGCCCATCTCCGCAGTATGCACAGAGGGGCGATGGAGTGGTCAACCCTAGCCATTAGCCTCTGCCATGCCAGCCACTTGACTCCTGGCCTCGCCAGCTATCTTGAGGCCCTTTCCAGTCGGGCCATCCCTCCTTACTGGTCCGAGCGGGTAGGAGCTCCCCGCTTTATGGTTTGTGATTATCATCTATGCATTGGTTTATGTGGATGCGATGCACCCTCCGGTGGTATTTATATATGTTTTGCTAGTTTCTCGACGCGGTTATCGCCTCACCGCTATAGGAGCCCATAGGGAAGGGCGGGCCAAGACACCTTTCAGAGCCTTCCCCGCACTAGGAGTCACCCCCGTGGGGGGTAGACGGCTGGGCCCGCTTTGGTTGTTGAGCGAGGATAGGGGATTTCCTCGCTAAGTGTACGCCGGGCGCCAGATGTTTAGGGTGGAGCCACAGAGACCTTGGCATGGGCTTTGCTGTGTTTGTTGCAGGAGATTTCCTTGAGATGTCTTTGTTCCAAGCTGTTTCGTCATGATCTCTTCCCCTCGGTGCTTCTAGTCTCAAAATGCAAGCTTTTTGGCTATGGAGGTCCCGATCTGGCTATGGAGGTTCGAATATGGATGTCAAGCTTTTCGCTATGGAGGTTCGAATATGGATGTCAAGCTTTCGCTATGGAGGTTCAATATGGATGTCAAGCTTTCTGGGCCATGGAGGTTCGAAATGAGGAGCGCGGGAGGAGAGTTCAAAATTATTTGTCCTATTAATGATTCATTCCAAGAATAATAATTTATGGGGGGGGAGGGATTTCCTTACATTTTGAATTTGTAAATGTAAAATACGGGCACTTTTTTTGCCCACCCTTTCATGCTTTTACCCATATAATTTTGATTGGCATTTCCTTTAATGGGCCATCACATAATCTATGTACCATCTTCTTATATTTACTTGTACTGTTGAAAATCATTGAATTGTCTTTTCCCTTCATTGCTTATCTTTCTTCCTTAGAGTTGGAACATAAGAAATTGTTCAATGTTATATATATTCATTCCTACCGCCTTGCGAAGAGGAACTCGCAATATGAGGAAAGAATCACTAACGAAATAATGGCGGGGACGCATCCGTGACCTCCGCACTGAGATTATGGCCAATCCATGCGGGGAGTACCCGGAGCGGGATGATGATGATTACGAGGTAGGGGAACCCCGCAGAACAAGGAGAGCCCTATGATCCGCCTAAAGGATTGGAAGTAGTCAACATTCTCCCGAGAACGCCTTTGAGGACTTACAAAGAACTCTTCGGCCAACATGGGATTACCGGGACATGACAAGGCATGAAGCTTTTGGCCGACGCCAACGACATCACTTGTGGCGCATTTTCTATGCGCTTAAGAAGGCTTTTTTAATCTCCTCATCATTCACACCGACCCAATTTTGGTCCACGCTTGTTTTTACTTGTACCTGGTAAAGTTGTTTTATGCCAAAAACAACACCGAAATGGCCCCAAAAGTCCACGCGGGTCCGCTTATCCGGATTTGCACAAAGAGACAAAGGGGTTTTGGCGTAAAAAATTTCTACCGTGGTTTTTTTTGGCACCCTTTTTTTGGTCAACGGTCCTTTTTTCACCGTTGTTTTTTTTGCAAATTTTTGTCAACGTGTGGTTTTTTTTTGACCGTGGTTTTTTTCACGAGCCATACGCTGTTGTTCATCAAAATAACACGCTGGTGTAGATATTACTACACGATAAAACTTAAATTACAACGCCAAAGTAAGATGGTTTGTTAAAAATAATTACATGTCGCTTAACCAAGTACCACCTGCTACTTAAATCTAGCTATTGTTTTTAATGCTACTATCTATTGTTTTTCTAAAATAAAGACATGTAAAAAGCACTATTAGTACACATAGAAAAAAAAAAGATGTTTCCAATGTGTCTTTAGGCCAATGAAATATCGACACGCATACTTTTTAAAAAATATAACTAATACAATATAATACAATATTGGCACGGTCATAATTTGTTAAAAATAAAAACATTTTTTCGACACATTATTACTTTTTAAATGTGATTTTTAACCAATGAAATATTAACACATGGCATACTTTTTTTAAATAACAAAGCACTATTTTAACTAATGAAATGTAGACACGCAGTGCACAATTGAAAAAAAAATTAATTAGTATATACCACAATTTAAAAGTCAATATATCTATGGATCCTTTATTGATTTTGTTTATTTCAAAATAAAGAAGCCTTTTGGGAATCGAACCCAAACAAACCCACATGGCATAATAATATTAGATTGTAATACAAATTCTAAGATTCTATCACTAATTAATAAGGTAATGGAGGTATCAACCATTAGATACAAATAATTTAGATGCCATCAAACCATTGAAATTCATAGAATTCATAATTTTGAAAGCGTAAAATGCATTACAATGCTTTAGATGGAATGATGTTCCACTTTTGCTTAATTTTGATAAGAAACGGGTCTTTGATCCATTACTTTCAAGACTACTTCAGGATCTGCATAAGGAAAAAATAATCATGTTCAAAAATGCCTAGATCATACAAAAAATGAAACAAGTTCAATGATTTTTACCTGTTTTAGAATCTACACTGATGTTAAGCTTCATCTGCATGCCTGTTGTTTAGAGAACAACGATTTACCCGCCTGCTTACTTCAAATGATTTTTTGAACGGGTTTTTGAAGCTGGTCTAATAGCTTGTCCCTTTAGTTTCATTTCGCAAAGATCTAGCAGGTGTGTCACATTTACTATCGCCCCTCAGAGACATAGATTCAATCCTTCATGAGGTAAGTTGCAAGCCCTGATTCCCAAAATAAGACAGCACCTGCAAACAGAGTCACCTATCATTTAAAGAACAACCTCAAATCTAACACAAGGTCAATTACTCTAAAGACAAAAACTAGCCGAGATCTTATCGTTTCTATCTCTTAAGCTTTGGTTTACGTAATCGAAGCCTCCAAAAGTGCGAAGAACCCTATCCAAATCCTTTGTCGCTTTGAGATACCATTTCCTAAAGCTCAAAAAATCCGAAAGTTAGTAATGCAAGGACTAGAGATCAAAACATAAGAAAAAATAGATAATGCCATACCTCTGCTACTGCTCTGTTGCTGCTCCTCCGTCATAGCTCTGTTGCTGCTCCTTTGTCAAAAGCCGATGCTACTATTAGGCACAAGACGATTCCGATGCTGCTATTAGGCAAGACGATTCCCCGCCATACCGACACAATTAAGCTTGATCCAACGATTTGCAGTGCTCGCAGATCCATACCCACGATCAAACCCCGCCCAAATCCAAATATCGATCAAACGATTATGCCTCGCCGAGGGTTATGCCGGTAAGGACCAAATAAACCCACAAACGAACAACCGAGCCCATAATCATCTATGGCGACTAGCCCAATCCCGATTTGAATGTAATAATGGTTACAACCATATTAGGTGCAAGCTCTAGGCCCAAGATTGAAGCTCGAAAAGCCATCCCATCTAAGCTAGACGCCAAAACTCTAGGCGCCAAGAATGAAGCTCTGCCATCGCCAATCTCAGAAACACAAAGCTACAAACCAAAGGCCGTTTCGGCAGCCAATAGGATTGCAGGACGCGGATCGCAATCTAAGCCGTTGGTGAGGCAAAATATTAGCCGTTGGATGCAATCTAAATTATCACGAATATTCCTGTATATATTTATTTGTGATTTTGTCCGTGGTTTTGTTTGCAAATTTTTTTTGTGTTGAGCGATAATTAAAATTTTTGACATGAGAAATGTGCGAGAGTGATTATTTGTTGCTCTAAAATTTCCATCAAAATTAATAATGGCGGATTTCTTATATTATGCTTCATTATTAGTGCACGCTTGAAACATCGTGAATCCCCCGCGGTAGGTGGGAATTCCCGGTTAGTATACCGTAGTTATGTTTAAGAAACCAGGGTTATAAGCCAAGTGGTGCCGCCAATTTTAAGCGTAAGAACTCCGTCCCCTAATCTTCCCCAAGGCATCCATAAACTAAGGCGAGGCTCAAAGATTACTTGTCATGTTTCATATCCCGCAAAAATAGGGTTTTCCAATATCAAGTTGCACCCCGCCTCAATCGGGCCGAGCTTTGGTTTTAACACTATCCAGCCCAGTGCACCCCTCGAATGAACTTTTAGTTTTCCACAATCAAGCTGTCGCCTCCCTAATCGCATCTGCACTAGGAGCAAAGTTTCAACATTGGAGCAGGGGGCTGGAGTTTTGCATGCAAACGTAGGCACCGCACTTATCCAAATTCCCTACAAATGGCAAGCCATCTTTCTTTTTAGAACCATTGCCAAGAATGCCATCCAAAACCCCAAGGTGACATGTTTGAGCCACCTTGGCATGCTTGAGGCACCTAGGCACCAACATGCCACTTAGGGCTCAAACATGCCAAGGTGGCTCAAACATGTCAAGGTGGCTCAAACGTGCTCTCCAACATGCCACCTAGGCAACAACATGCCAAGGTGGCTCAAACACGCCAAGTGGGCTCCCAACATGCCACCTAGGCTCCAACATGCCAAGGTGGCTCAAACATGCCACTAGGCTCAAACATGCCAAGGTGGCTCAAACATACCACCTAGGCCCCAACATGCCATGTGGGCTCAAACATGCCACTTTGGCTCAAACATGCCAAGGTGGCTCAAACATGCCATGCGCGGCTCCAACATGCCACCCAGGCCCAACATGCCAGGTGATGCCACCTAGGCACCAACATGCCACCTAGGCTCAAACATGCCAAGGTGGCTCAAACATGCCAGGTGGTGGCAACATGCCAACATGCCACCCAGGCCCAACATGCCAAGGTGGCTCAAAAATGCCAAGGTGGCTCAAACATGCCATGTGGGTCCAACATGCTACCTAAGCCCAACATGCCAAGGTGGCTCAAACATGCCTAGTCATCATGTCCAAATCATGCCTGAGCCACCTTGGCATGTTGGAGCCTAGATGGCATGTTGGAGCCCAAGCAGGGAGATGTTTGAGCCACCTTGGCATGTTTGAGCCTAGGTGGCATGTTTGTGCCACCTTGGCATGTTGGAGCCCACGTGGCATTATATGTTTGAGCCTAGGTGGCATGTTGGAGCCTAGGTGGCATGTTTGAGCAACCTTGGCATGTTTGAGCCTAGGTGGCATGTTGGAGCCACCTTGGCATGTTGGAGCCTAAGTGAGCCTGCATGGCATGTTTGAGCCTAGGTGGCATGTTTGAGCAACCTTGGAATGTTGGAGCCTAGGTGGCATGTTGGAGCCCACGTGGCATATTTGAGCCACCTTGGCAAGTGTTTGAGCATGTTGGAGCCTAGTTGGCATGTTGGAGCCACCTTGGCATTTTTTAGCCTAGGTGGCATGTTTGAGCCACCTTGGCATGTTGGAGTCCACGTGGCATGTTTGAGCCTAGGTGGCATGTTGGAGGCTAGGTGGCATGTTTGAGCCCACCTTGGCATGTTTGAGCCACCTCGCATGTTCGAGCCTAGATGGCACGCTGGATCCACCTTGGCATGTGGGAGCTACCTTGGCATGTTTGAGCCTAGGTGGCATGTTTGAGCCACCTTGGCATGTTGGAGCCCACATGGCATGTTGGAGCCTATGTGGCATGTTGGAGCCCACGCGGCATGTTTGAGCCACCTTGGCGTGTTTGAGCACGCTGGAGCCTAGGTGGCATGTTTGAGCCAACTTGGCATGTTGGAGCCTAGGTGGCATGTTGGAGACCACGCGGGCATGTTTGAGCCACCTTGGCATGTTGGAGCCTACGCGGGAGATGCTTGAGCCACCTTGGCATGTTGGAGCATAGGTGGCATGTTGGAGCCCGCGGGCATGTTTGAGCCTTTGTAACGCCTCGAACGACAAAACACTTGGATTTCTACACTGGCCGACCGCAGACACTTTTATGAGGGATATGTTCTCCTGACAGATCTTGAATTTTCTTGAGCCCCGCCAAGCAAGTTACTTGAATGGAGAATTCAACTGGCCGGATAGGGAAACCGGTTCCGAAGGGAGGCATTGGCATTTGCCCTCCCGAGGAGCACCGGTAGGAAAGCCTACCCCAGAAATCCAAACCCTATTTCGCCGGGCTTATTGCTTCTTGTTTTCAACCGCAACCATGTCTCAAGTGCAACCGAATAAAACTCGACCTCCATAACGTAAACCCTACAATAACCTAGCAACGCATCGTGGTTTACGCTTTGGAGGCCATACCCCAGCCGATTGGACCAGGATCTTGCACAATGTCATGAAGTAGTGGGAGGGCGCTGACGCCGTAAGACGGAGCCCTAAAACCTTCCGTAAAGAAGTTCGTCCCAAAGGTCCTCTCTCGAGGGTCCTTGGCCACGGACGGGCAACTCTCCCACCCCGAACCGCGGATCCGACTCTTCCAACGGTCTCAAACATCGACATTACCCTAGAGACCAAGTTTCGTGGGCGTAAGACCACCCCGCCCCCTAAGCCAAAGTAGCTCATGTCCAACATGTTCAGAGGTGAATTGGCCTTAGCTGAGGGTGCGTAATACCGCCATGTAGAGGGTTCGTGGTATCTTTTGCTGCAAAAAAATGACCGTAACTTGGTCCCTAGGGTAATTTCACTGCTTCTGACGACATGGCTAAGTCAAATCTCCATTCCGAGCCTTTGTACCGCCTCGAACGACAAAACACTTGGGTTTCTACACTACCCGACCGCAGACACTTTATGAGGGATATGTTCTCCTGACAGATCTTGAATTTTCTTGAGCCTGCTCGAAGCAAGTTACTTGAATGGAGAATTCAACTGTCCGATAGGGAAACCGGTTCCCGAAGGGAGGCATTGGCATTTGCCCTCCCGAGGAGCACCGTAGGAAAGCCCGCCTTGTAAATCCAAACCCCATTTTCGCCGGGCTTATTGTTTGTTTTCAACCGCAGCCGCAACATGTCTCAAGTGCAACATGCCAAAACTTAGACCTCCATAACGCCCTACAATAACCTAGCAACACACAGTGGTTTACGCTTTTGGAGGCCATACCCCAGCCAACATTGGACCAGATCTTGCACAATGTCATGAGGTAGTGGGAGGGCAACACGCCAAGACCTGAGCCCCAAAACCTTCCGTAAGAAGTTTGTCCCAAAGGTCCTCTCCGGAGGGTCCTTGGCCACATGCGGGCAACTCTCCCACCCCCAACTGTGATCCGACTCTTCCAACGGACTCAAACATCGACATTACCCCTCGAGACCAAGTTTCGGCTCGTAAGACCACCCCCGCCTCCCCTGAAGCGCCAAAGTAGCTCATGTCCAACACGCTCAGAGAATTGGCCTTAGCGGAGGGTGAAAAGATGTCCATGTAGAGGGTTCTTTTCTTTTGCTGCAAAAGAGGAGTCCCTAGGTAATTTCGCATGGCTAGTTTCTGACGACATGGCTAAGTCAAATCTCCATTCCGAGCCTTTGTATAACCTTTGAACGACAAAACACTTTGGGTTTCTACACCTAGAATAGAAGGACACTTTAGAACTCAGGGATTCTCCCCACAGATCTTGAATTTTTTTGAGCCTCGCCAAGCAAGTTACCCCAATAGAGAATTCAACCTGGCCGGATAGGGAAACCGGTTCCGAAGGGAGGCATTGGCATTTGCCCTCCCGCAGGAGCACCGGGTAGGAAAGCCCCTTTCGCAGAACCTTTGTGATGTCCGCCTCCGGGGTCCGCCACCTAGGCTATAACATGCCACCCGGCTGCAACATGCCACGTGAGCTCCAACATGCCAAGTTGGCTCCAACATGCCACCTAGGCTCATGCATGCCAAGGTGGCTCAAATATGCCACCTAGGCTCCAACATGCCACCGGGCTTCAACATGCCACGAGGCTCCAACATGCCAACCAGGCTCCAACATGCCTGCATGAGCCCCAGGGAAGCCCCTTTCCAAAGCCCCTTTCCAGAAGGAGCTCTAGCATGCCACCTAGGGGATCCAACATGCCACCTAGGGTCCCCAACATGCCAAGGTGGCTCCAACATGCCACCTAGGCTCAAGCATGCCACCTAGGCACTCCAAGTGGTGACATGGCATGTCAAGCAAAAGGCCAAGTTTTGACTAGGCTTAAAATGAAAAGATGTCCATCTTTGGTCTTTTTTTCATTGGGTGATGTTGGCAAATTTTGGGTGACATGGCTAGATGGTGGTGACGGATTAGGACTTTATGCAAGAAATATGATAACCTTTGAAATTTTTGTAGAGGAGTTTGGCAAGGATAGAATAGAAGGATCTTGAGAACTCACAAGCCCCTTTCCAAAGGAAGGGGAGTCTGAAAAGCATGTCACGCAGGGGATTCGACCCCATCTCCCGCATGGTCCCCGTGAGCATACACAGAGAACTCCATGCAAAGTTTCGATGTGTGAGTCTCCGCCTTGACGCTGAGATGTAAACCCTAGCAAACCCTAGGGTTTGATAGGGTTTACATTCTCGGATGCCCGGCGACCCGTGAGGGCCCGTGATCCGACGTGGAATACCCGCGGGATTACCCTCATGGCACCGGGAGACAGAGCCAAATTTCCTCCTCCATGCAAAGATAAACCTTTCTCGACTCCCCTTCACAAGCCCCTTTCCAAAGAAGGGAGTCTCTAAAGCATGTCCGCAATACCGGGGATTTGACCCCATCTCCCACTTGGCAAGTCCCCGCTGAGCATATACAGAGAACTCCATGCAAAGTTTCGATGTGTGAGTCTCCGCCTTGACGCAAAGAAGATGTAAAAACCTAGCAAAAAGGTAGGGTTTGATAGGGTTTACATTCGGGATGCTCCGGCGACCCGCAGGGCCCAGATCCGGCATGGAATACCCGCCCGGATTACCCTCATGGCACGCCCCATCGGGAGACAGAGCTTTGCTTCCTTCCACCCAGCGGCAAAGATACCTTTCTGAGACTCCTTCACAAGCCCCTTTCCAAAGAAGGGGAGTTCTGAAAAGCATGCCGCAGGGGGGGATTTGACCCCATCTCCCGCATGGTCCCCGTGAGCATACACACCAGAACTCCATGCAAAGTTTCGATGTGTTAGTCTCCGCCTTGATGCCGAGATAAACCCTACCAAACCCTAGGGTTTGGTAGGATTTACATTCGGGGATGCTCCTCCCCCCGGGAAGAGGGCCGTGGAACTTGTCCCCTAGGGTAATTTCGGCGTTCCGGATGACATGGAGAGGTCGGATCGCCAACCGGGCCTCCTCCATGCCCCAAAATAAAAACGTGGTCTAAACTCGCCGTACCAACGGGGCCATCCCAATCAAAAATCGAGGGTCTAAAGCTCACCCGAAATACCGGGATTTTCCCTCAGACGCCAAGGCCACTTGGCAAGCCAGCCGGCTGAAAACCATGATTTTTCCCCCCCCCATGCATTAATCATGAATTTCCTGATCATAAACACAAAAAAAAGCACGATAAAAATCCGGTCTCAAAAAAGGTGAAATTTTAGTGATGTATGCAAAGATGACGCCGCACACGCAAGAGAAAAATGCACCGGCAATAGAAGCACAAGCAGAGGCATGAGACGAAGCCCGAGCCAACCCCTTCCCGAGGCCACCGGCCAGAACGCCCCACCGGGCAAAGGGAGCTAGCTTTGCTTCTCCGTGGGTCACATGTATACCACCTAGCAGTCCTAGTGCTGCTATTCTCACTTCGATCTTCTACCAGTGGCCTCGTGGTGACCCCAAGTATCTTGTTCTCGCAGTTAGTCCAAGCCGGGGCCGAGGACGGCCGACCCCCACCCCGAATCGAGAACCGCTCGCCAATGGACCCAAACATCCCCATTACCTAGGAGACCAAGTTTCGTGGGCGTAAGACCACCCCTTCTCCAAGAAACGCCAAAGTAGGTCGCTTACTACACACTTGTAGTCAATTGGCATGGAGGTGGATGTCAATACCTCCTAGTGGGGGTAAGTGATTGATCCCCCGAAAACCGGGTAGTGGAACTTGTCCTCTAGGGTAATTTCGGCGCCCGCACGATGTGGAGAGGTCGGATCGCCAACCGGGCCTCCATGCCCCAAAATCGAAAAACGGGTCTAAACCCCCGCCGTGGCCAACGGGGGCCATCCCAATAAAAAAATCGAGGGTCTAAAGCTCATCCGAAAATACCGGGATTTTCCTCAGACGCCATGCCACTTGGCAAGCCAGCTGGCTGAAAATCAGGATTTTTCCCCGCCCCATGCATTAATTATGAATTTCCGAGCATAAACACAAAAAACACGTATAAAAACCGGTCTCAAAAAGGTGAAATCTTGGCAGATATGCAACATGACGCCGCACACGCAAGAAAAAAATGCACCGACAATAGAAGCACAAGCAGAGGCATGAGACGAAGCCCGAGCCAACCCCTTTCGGAGGCCACCGGCCCAGAACGCCCCACCGAAAGCAAAGGAGCTAGCTTTTCTTCTCCGTGGTCACATGTATACCACCTAGCAGTCCTAGTGCTCCTATTGTCACTTCAATCTTCTACTGTGGCCTCGTGGTGAACCCCAAGTATCTTGTTCTTGCAGGCTAATCCAAGCCGGGGTCGAGGACAAGCCGACCCCCACCCCGAATCGAACCGGCTCCGCCTAATGGACCCTAACATCCCCATTACCTAGGGGACCAAGTTTCGTAGGCGTAAGACCACCCCTCTTCAAGAAACGCCAAAGTAGGTCGCTTACTACACACTTGTAGTCAATTGGCATGGAGGTGGATGCCAATACCTCCTAGTGAGGGGTAAGTGATTGATCCCCCGGGAAAACTCGCCGTGGAACTTGTCCCCTAGGGTAATTTCGCCGCTCCGACGACGCCGGGCAGGTCGGATCGCCAACCGGGCCTCCTCCATGCCCCAAAATCGAAAACGTGGTCTAAACCCCCGCCAAGGCCAACTGGTGGCCATCCCAATCAAAAATCGAGGGTCTAAAACTCATCCGAAATACCGGGATTTTCCTATACTCTCGGGCCACTTGACAAGCCAGCTGGCTGAAAACCAGGATTTTTCCCCTGCCCCATGCATTAATTATGAATTTCCGAGCATAAACACAAAGAAAAGCACGTATAAAAATTCGGTCTCAAAAAAGGTGAAATTATGATGTGCAAAGATGACGCCGCACACGCAAGAGAAAATGCACCGCAATAGAAGCACAAGCGAGGCATGAGACGAAGCCTCCGAGCCAACCCCTTCCGAGACCACCGGCCCGGTAACGCCCTACTAGGTAGTGGAGCTAGCTTTGCTTCTCCGTGGGTCACATGTATACCACCCAGCAGTCCTAGTGCTGCTATTCTCACTTCAATCTTCTACCGGGCCTCGTGGTGAACCCCAAGTATCTTGTTCTCGCAGGGTCCAAGCCAATGAGGACTGGGCCGGACCCCCACTCCCAATCCGAGAACCGGCTCCGCCAATGGACCCTAACATCCCCATTACCTAGGGGACCAAGTTTCGTGGGCGTAAGACCACCCTCCAAGAAACGCCAAAGTAGGTCGCTTACTACACACTTGTAGTCAATTGGCATGGAGGTGGATGTCAATACCTCCCAGTGAGGGGTAAGTGATTGATCCCCCGGGAAAACTCGCCGGGAACTTGTCCCCTAGGGTAATTTCGTCCGCTCCGACGACGCCGGCGGTCGGTCGGATCGCCAACCGGGCCTTCTCCATGCCCCAAAATCGAAAAACGTGGTCTAAACCTTTGTCGTGGCCAACGCCGCCATCCCAATAAAAAATCGAGGGTCTAAAACTCATCCGGAAATACCGGGATTTTCCTATACTCGGGCCACATGGCAAGCCAGCTGGCTGAAAACCAGGATTTTTCCCCGCCCCATGCATTAATTATGAATTTCCCGAGCATAAACACAAAGAAAAGCACGATATAAAAATCCGGGTCTCAAAAAAGGTGAAATTCTTACAGATGTGCAAAGATGACGCTGCATATACGCAAGAGAAAATGCACCAGCATATATACCTTTCTTGAGACTCCCCTTCACAAGAAAGGGGCCGCTGAGGTGCCTCCGCCCTGTTTGCAAAGACATCCAAGGTCCATGTCACCATCATCTAGCCATGTCACCTAAAATTTGCCAACATCACCTATCGAAAAGACCAAAGATGGACATCTTTGGTTTTTGGCCTAGTCAAAACTTGACCTTGCTTACTTGGCATGCCATGTCACCACTTGGGGTGCCTAGGTGACATGCTTGAGACTAGGTGGCATGCCCGAGCCACCTTGGCATGTTGGAGCCCCGCATGGCATGTTGGAGCCACCTTGGCATGTTGGAGCCCACGTGGCATTATGGAGTCCACGGCATGTTTGAGCCACCTTGGCATGTTGGAGCCTAGGTGGCATGTTTGAGCCCACCTTGGTGATGTTTGAGCCACCCGGCATGTTTGAGCCCTGGTGGCATGTTGGAGCCTAGGTGGCATGTTTGAGCCACCTTGGAGATGTTTGAGCCTAGGTGGCATGCTGGAGCCACCTTGGCATGTTGGAGCCCAAGTGAGCCCCGGGCATGGCATGTTTGAGCTTATGTGGTGATGTGGTGTTTGAGCCACCTAGGAAATGTTGGAGCCTAGGTGGCATGTTGGAGCCCACGTGGTGATATTTGAGCCACCCTGGCAAGTTGGAGCATAGGGGAGCCCAGGCATGTTGGAGCCCAAGGGGTGGGGTTTGAGCAACGCTGGAGCCTAGGTGGCATGTTTGAGCCATTTTGTTTTGATGTTGGAGCCCAGGTGGCATGTTGGAGCCACCTTGGCATGTTTTGAGCCTAGGTGGCATGTTAGAGCCACCCTTGGCATGTTGGTGCCCACGCTATGCAAAAAATAGGTGTTAAGTAATTGAAGTAGTTGAAGTAACTTGTGTTACATGGAATACTAGTATAAGAACATGTGATCGCAGTACGGCATCACATGTAGCAAAATAGTCCTACCACTATAAAGACCCGTGATATGGAAGGATAGGACATGTACTACAATGCCTTAGCAAATAAAGTACTCATTCTACTACTATAAAGACATGTGACATGGAAGCATATGACATGTAGAGAATCAAGTATTCTTTTCCGACTTCTATAAAGACATGTGACAATAGAAGTATTACACACATGTCGTGAATTCATGTATTCTTCCTACAATGCCTTAGCAAATAAAGTACTCATCCTACTACTATAAAGACATGTGAATGGAAGTATAGGACATGTAGAGAATCAAATATTCTTTCCTACATCTATAAAGTGACAAAGACATGTAGAAATTCAAGTACTCTTTCCTACAAAGGATTGTATTATAAAATGACATGTCACAATAGAAGAAACTACAAAACAACAAAGGGATGTTTTAGTCCAAAAAAAAAAGAACACCATTATCGAACAAAACCATACCTTCACAAATCCACATGTAGGATTCTTTGAAAACAGGACATGTAGACCTACCAAAACTGATGTTTTCAACAGTGGACCAAAAACCGGGGTGAGTGTGTTAGCCCCCCACGCTAGACTACCAACCCGGCTATCATCCGTGCCCGGCTCGCTACAAGGTAGTCGTGGTCAGAGGGAGAGAGCGCTCGCTACTTTATCTTGTACCTTTTGCATCGCCATAGGCCCGATCCCCTCAGTTTTGCTATGTTTATGTGTGAGTGTAAGGATTGTCCAATGTATAATATCTATCTCTGTATGATATCACTTTAAGTTTTGTAACTACCAATGTAATGATCTCTAATGTAACGACTATTCTCACTTATAATAAAGATCTTTTCTATTGTACTCTTTGATTTACTCCGCCTTTAATATTATCTAAATGATCTTGTTTGCGGGGCTTGATGTCACCGAATTTCGCTTTATATTTTTTATTGTCAATATAGGTGTACGAATGCCGCCCCGCGTACACCCCGAATGCCGCAGAGGGCTAACACCGAAAGCAAGAACTTATGTTGATGAAGAGGCAATTAGTCGAAGTTACGACTTATGTGTTAAACGCCAATCCCCACAAAGATGTGCGCGGAAGATGGACCGGAGTTATCTCCGCTACCACCAAGTCCACCACCCCAGCAGCCACTTTGCACCGAACCGGGCCTCGTGATTCGCACAAAGGAGGCACTGCTCCAAACGCCATCGGTTCCTCAAGGGATAGTGCCACCTCCTCACAATCAGCCACTTCGTGGTCCTCGAAGTCATCCCAGATTATCCGTGACCATGCAAAGCCACAAGGAGTACCGTAAGACGGTTGATACGCTTACATAACCAAGATATGGAAAAATAGGAAACCCACCCAAATTTGATGGGAAATCTAGAGGCTGACTAAATGCAGTCCTGATTGACGAGATGAAGGAGTTTGAAAAATCCTATGGTATGACATTTAAAAGGATACGTGAAAGGTTGCCACCACAAACCTTACATGAGTCGCCTCGATTTGGTGGAAGGGCTATGCCCCCTGCCAAGCATCCGGATGTAAGTAGGTGCAAGTTCAAAAGTTTCCACAAAGCCTTTAAGTCCATTACGCGGCCTCGCGGCGGACAAATGCCAACAGATCCAAACTTTTAACGGCTGGAGCAAAAAGGGTATGGTCGGCCTGTGCCCACACGATGAATTCATGTGCCCCGAGGCTATATGTGCCGGGTATGAATGAAAAGAGGGCTCGGAGGGTTATATTGAAGGGTTGGCCCCCAATTAAACGAATGGTTAAGGCCATAGACCCCAAGTCGCTTGGTGTAGGGCGAGGCTAAGGCATTGAGCCTTGAAGAAGATATGCCGGGGCGCACTAACGCCCAAAGATCCTACTCCCACCACGCCATAATGGCTTTGCATAAAGGCCGCTCACCCAAATCGGGCCCTCTCCAGAGAACCCTAACTACGCCAGAAAAGAAAGTCACCTTCAAGACGCTCTCGCAAAACCAACAATGTTCGTGTAGAAGGAAGTTCGAACCTCTTACAGTCCATTCCCAAAGAGGTTTCGAACAACAGTCCGGAGATAAGACATGCTACAGTGTATGCAACCCGGCACTTCATGCAGAATTGTCCTATGTCAACAATGCCAGACCGCCCAAATAGCCATGGTCGACCGATTGGGATGACCTCGAGTCCACACCACAACTGCCGAGGAGGAGGCTCCCAATACATTCACGGTGAGTCCCATATCCTGCAGCCATTGAAACCGCAAATGCTGAAAGTCAACCTCGCCGTTATTTCCACCATAGGTCAAGTAGACAAAGAAACCTTTATAATTCTCGATGGATACGGTAGTACACATAATTTTGCTTCTCCTAGAATGGCCTGTATTATGCTTGAAACCTGAGATCCCTACCTAAGCCTCGCCACTTTAGCTGGTAAGATCAGACATACCATGGTCAGATTAACCTTAAAATGCAAATACCAAAAGTACCCGCTGCATTGGGTGCCGAATTAATGGATATAGGCAAATATGATCCGGATTGTTGGTATGGAATTCTGGCATCCGCAAAGGCCAATATAGACCATGAGAAACGAGAGGTTACCTTTCAACGCAAAATAATGGAGCCCTCCGCTGACTATAAAAGGTGACTCTTAAACCCCATTATGCGCCTTATGACCATCGTGCGCTAAATAAGGCTATAATGTAGGATAAGTTGCTTTTAGATATCGACTTGCATCCATTGAGTCGATGCTAAAATGTAAGGCACTGATACCTTGCCAGAGGGCATTGCTAAACTTCTCCAGAATTTAGCGATCTTTTCCGTGATGAGATCCGTAAACTTCCTCCTTTTAGAGGAGTAGAAATGTGAAATAGCCTTAGAAAGGCCCCTGCATCGCATGAGTCCCCCGATTGGTAGAGCTTAAAAAGCAACTTCAAGAGTTATTAAACCTAGGTTTCATTCGGCCCTAGCTTTCCTTTTTGGCCCTATCCTTTTTGTTAAGAAGAAGGATGGCTCCTTGAGGATGTGTATTGATTATCGGCAGCCAATAAGCATACCATCAAAAATCGCCACGCTTTTGCCTAGAGCAGATGATCTTATGGACCAGGCCTGCAAGGGGCCAAGTACTTTTCAAAGATTGACTTACGCTCGGATATCATCAAATAAGAATTAAACAGGAGGACATCCATAACCTGCCTTCCCAAGACTAGATATGGGGGCACTGGTGAGTTTACCGCTATGCCTTTTGATTAACCAATGCCCCCCTTAAACTTTTATGCGTTAACGAACGATGTCTTCCCGCCAATACTTAGATGATTTTGTTGTTATTTTCTTTGATGACATTCTCATCTACAGAAGACACCGGAGGAGCATGAGAACCATCTTCGCTTGGCCCTACAAAAGTTAAGATCGCCACCAACTCTTTGCCAAGTTCTCTATGCAAATTTGCCACCCAAAGGTGGACTATTTAGGCCATGTTATTTCTACCAAGAAATTGCTACTGATCCAAAGAAAATACAAGGGGCCAAGGATTGGCCCATTCCTAGTAATGTGTCGAGGTCCAAGTTTCTTTGGGATTGGCGTGATATTACCGAAAATTTGTTAAGGATTTTGCAAAAATTGTAGCACCTCTACCGACCTTACAAAGCATGAGGAAAGTCAAGGATTGATGGAACATTGGAAAGCAAAGGTCCAAAGACAGCCAAACTTAAGGTTGCCTTGACATCAGCACCAGTCCTCACATTGCCGGACCTTAAAAGGACAAGATAGTAGCAACAACATGCCAAGAAGATTGCTACAAAGGAGTTCTCATGCAAGATGAAAGGGTTATAGCCTATGATTCTAAGAAAATGAATGAGACAGAACAACGCTACCCTACCCATGATTAGGAATTGTTGGCTATCGTTCGCGCTTTGCGAATATGGAGACACTACCTTCTTGGTAGAAGATTCCACCTTGATACGGATCAACGAGTCTCCTTCATATTCATCGACCCAAATTAAATCTCAACCTCCGCTTTTGGAGAAGATGGATGGAATTTTTGAGGAGTATGATTTTGAGATTATGTATAAGCCCGGGAAACACAATGTGGTTGCCGACGCTGACGCGTTGTCACGCCATCCCCCCGCTAACATGAACCCATTGTAACGCAATTTCCACGCCACCAAAGTGAGTTTGGGAAGCAGATAGAGCAGACCTTAACCACAGATCCGTGAAGTTCCGAGATGTGTGGGATAGTCTCGAATAAGGAGGCACGCATGATAAGGAACGCCAAGCTTCCGCTCATATAAGAAAGAGGGTAATTTCTTATACCACAAAGATAAGCTATGTACCGAAACTGTGAGTACGTAAGCTTATTCTCGCATGACACACAATAATAAATGCCCTATAGCGGGACATGCAAAGTTTCATGAAACCTATTTCAAGATCCGCCCGCTTATTTCGCCTTCTATGAAGAAGGACATTGCCGTGTATATTATGCAAAGGTCGTGTCGCCAAACCAAGGCCGAAAGCAGCTATGGATCCCCGGGGAATTGCAACCTCTAGACGCCCAATGCCAAATGGGAAGTGATAACCATGGACTTTATTGTCGGCCTTCCACGCATTCGGGTTATGATGCATTGATGGTAGTGGTCTAATTAAATTATCGGGTGATGGCTCATTTTTGCCATGTCGCATTCACGGATACAAATTTTCGGACATCGCTTTGCCGCTCACAAAAGAGATCTTCGACATATGGAATGCCACGAAGTTATAGTATCCCGGCTGTGGATCCCAAGTTTGTAAGTGCATTCTCGAAAGATTTCTTTACCACCATCCAAACCAAGCTTGCTATGATATCATCCCTCGACGCGATGGTCGGGCCAGAACGCATAAAATCGCATTATAGAAGATATGCTACGAAGTTATGTGTGGAGTAAGCAATCACAATGGGCTTTATTATATTTACTTGGTCGAATTTGCATATAATAGCATGAAACAGAGTCTTCCATAATGTCTCCCTTCATGATAAATTATGGTTATCAATGCCTTACCCGCATTACACATGGCATAACCCCGCTTCTAAGGTGGAGGTTTCTCAAAAACTCCTCTTGAAATGCAAGCCTTGGTTGAAGAAGTTCATGCGTTACTTGCCGGCAAAGATGCGTGCCGAAGAGTGTCGCTGATAAGCATAGAACCCCACGAAGTCTTTTAGGTGGGCTAATCGGTTTGGCTCAAGATCAAGGTCAAACAAGCCAAGCTTAAGATTGGTAATCGCGAAGAAGTCGGCACCCGATGATGGGTGGACCATTCAACATCATCGAACGTGTTGGAGAACGAGCATATCGCTTTGGATTTGCCACCCCACCTGAAGATCCACAAGGTCTTTCACGTGAGTCTTCTCTCAACACACCCCTGATCCGTAGAGGAGGTTTTGGATACCCCAACCCTCCTAGAAATGACAGAATAACAATCGAGATAGTGCCCGAAGCTCTTCTCGATCGAGCTTATAAACAAAACCAAGGAGTCAAATGTTACAATATTTGGTTAAGTGGAAACACTTGCCAACCGAGGATGCTATGTGGGTGATGAAGATAGACCTTGAGAAGCAACTATCCGGACTTCAAAGCGAGAATCTCAGGGTCAAGCATTATCAACGATGCTATCAACCCCGCTCCGGGTAAGCTTGAAGGCTTCATTCTGCCAGAATCATGCAATAGAGGGGTAGATGCATCGTGGGTGATAATAGTTACCGATGATGAGATCGGACGTGGTGTATTGTCAATGTAGGCATGACCGAACCCTTGGGAAGCATGTAGTTGATAGGCCGCTCATCCCTTGCTATAATAGGAACTTGACCATTCCTTACCAGCAATGAATTGCAAACCATAGGCATGATAGGTTCCCTTGTAAATAGGTTTTTCTTCTATTTCATTATAGGGGTGGTCCCTTCAACCACAACCTATTTATATTATCTACATATACTAATGTATTGACATGTGCAGTGCCGCTGAGCAAGATGCGTGACCTGATGACGGTCGCTTTCTCCTGACCCGACTTCTCCGCTTTATTTTGTCTACACGCCTTGTTGATGTTGATATTGGACTTCGGTCCTTGAACTTTTTTACTTGTGATGATCATGTGAAATGCACCTCTAAGTGCTTAAACCGTGTCAAACTTTAAAGTTTTAATGTATTACCTTTTCCATAATCTAAATTTCTATGTTTGTATCTAACCACAATGCCGAGAACAACATTATTTCTAAGGGGGGAGAATGACGTGTTCCATGTATTTATACCTTTTCGATAATGATAAAATAATGTAATCGACACGCCACTAGTAAAGGTATGCCACCATGGGGTATCTTGACCTAGGGGTTGACCTAAAAGGGATTAAATTAGCTATGCTAAATTAATCCTTAAAGGATAACCACCCAACCAATTAAATTGGACTAATTGATTATTTAGGTGAGCGCCACCGGCCTAACCTCGACACAAGCATGGGAAATTCCAATTTGGGTCATCAACTTGACCCCTAGCCCTAATTGACCCCTAATCGATCAAGAGGAGCAAAGCACCGAGCACCTACCCTTGCTAAGCGCCTAACTTACCTCGCGGTGTCAAGTGTCGAAAGTCCAAGTCCAGTGAAAGATGGAAGTACCAAATGACAATGGATCCAAAGAACTTCGTGGGTGGGTGGTTAGTATAGCTTCATGTTCTCGAGTAGCTCTGCTGGGCACTTGTTGTGTGTTCATTTCTTCCTTCTCTCCATGCTTTTACTTGTAGGAACCAACCCTTGATTGCAAAGGTGAGTTCTCTTTATTTCGATTCTGGTCTTGCTCTTAAAGGATGGATTGATAGTTCTTTGTATAGTATTACTCGAAATGGGAGAATTAGGGGGAGGGGGTAGAGACCTCTGAAGCCATGTTTAGTAGTATGCTCCTAGGTTGATCCCTCAGATTTCCCATTAAATGCGGCTGCAGCCGTGAGACCACCGGTCGAGGCTATGGAATGGCTTAGCACCGTAGAAGGGACGCAGCGGGCTGGGTGGGGGTGGGGTCTTGCATGAACATAAAAGGCTCCCGAGACTTCTACATGGGCTAGGCCGATAGCCACCACGAGGGCCGGGTATGGGTCCGACACTCTGGTGTAGAGGTGTGACCCGTATGGGGCACCATGCACTTTGAGTAGATTTAGGGTGAGTAAGCTCTGCACGGATGCGGTGTGATGCGCCCGTGTATTCTCTAACTCACCCATGGAACCACCGCTTGATCTTGGAAGGGGACGCTTCCCGACCGCCTCGCTTGGACCGATGCTTCATGAACCCCTGGAGTAGGCTCAAGGGTGATACCTTGAGTCTGCGGCTCCTAAGGCTATAGTGATGCCATAGCATGAATCGGCCGTATCTCGCAAAGTGTGCAATGGGGGCGGATGGAGTGGACAACCCTAGCCAATGTTCTATTCCAGCCAACGCCAAGTTATACCTCTGTCTGTTGATCTCTTGAGACCGAACCGTCAGTCCACCCTCACAGGAGTCTAAACCGGGGTAGAACCTGGGATTTGGGGTGTTTTTCCTTAGGATTAGATGCATATTCTTTGCCGTTAGTACTTGGATGGATGTGCCACCCTTCGTGGTGGTTATTTATATATATGATTTATGATGTATGCTAATATGTATTCACGCTTCCGCGACGTAGGAGTCCCATTGAAGGCGTGGGCCGAATGACCCCTCCGTGTCCTTCACTCGGGCATCTTTCTATAGATGGCCCGAGATAGACGGAGGGCCCTGCTCATGGCAAGATGGTTGCCATGGGAGGGTAAAGTCCCCGTATGTATACGGCCGGGTGCCGTATATGTTCAGGGAGCGTCACATTCTCAGAGGGGTATCCCCCTTGATCCCTGGCTGGAAGGAGTAGCAGAGGGTCAAAATCGCTCTTCCAACGAGATTTATCGTGTTGTTATCCACCTTCATCGGGTTCCAGAGCGTCGCGTCTATGAGATTAATCGCATCACTCAACTACCTGCTCATGATGATCCCGATTGCGAATGAACTTCTGCATTCATGTATGCTATGCCTCTTATATGAGTTCTAAATTCTGTTATAAGTATGTAACTATAAGTGATATATGTGATCCATCTATTTACCGCACATTTTCAATTTGGAAAGCTCTTGGCCATTTTCCTTACATGTAGATTCTACATTCAGATAAGCATTCTCGCTAGCAGTTCGTATCAGTTTGCTTTTAGACCGTAGTCGCGGTCGCGAAAATTGCGCCCAAAAAACGTTGAATTTGCTATTTTTTACACCGCGACGACGGTTGCGAAATAGACCTTCCCACGTATCGTGGAATAGTCATTTTACCGCGTCTACCGGTGGCCGCGTCGCGAGTAATATTGGTTATTCCATAACTAATTCCCAACTTCATTCGCATCGTGGCCACGGTGCAATTACTTGTCATTCATCAATTGAATACCAACTAAATTCGCACCGTGCCCACGCTGCCAACCTAACATATTTTAAACATTATAGTTGTACATGATGGTCAATAGTTATATATTAATATGAATTTGTTCATACAATTGAAACCCCGTATATATCTTCTACCCCGTCGATCCTTGTGGATCGCCAACGCTTTAACTTGTCTCGGCCGCACTAGAGCTACACCATATTTGCTTTTTTTTTTTCCGCTCAACTTTTCTCCTCAATATTCTAGCCAACGCCGTGTCTTGTTTAGATTTATCTTTTTTCTCTAGCTTGCAGATAATCCTCCTATAGAACCATTGGCACAATGAGTTACCACACGAACCTCGATGTTGTGTGAACCTGAAAAAAGCATTCTTGGCTTGCTTATGTGACTTCTCCATTCCCTGTGTATTCCATATTCCCAAGCTCCCGTACTCTTTGGCAAACCACAAGCCATGGGCGTGAAGTATATGAATGTAATGTGTGACATTGCATTCTCCCCATGCTTGTATAAACGACTTCGTGAATTCAGTTACTGCTACTTTGAATTCATCTAACTTTCCACCCACCATTTTCTTCTCTGCCATCAAAGTTACCCGTATCGCCGTCCGGTCGCCACTTTAATTTCCTAGTTTTGCCCTCCCACGTGAAGTACGGTCATCTTCTGCTACCAGCAAGTCCTTATACCCCTCCCACTTTCCAGTTGGCAATGATCCATTCTTACGTAATTTAGTACAAGGCAGAAATCTTTTCGCTTTCACCCCACCCATGGATGGTTTACAAGGAACCTTGCCTCCCTTCTTAGGATCTTGCAAGATTTTATAGTCACCACCATGAAGACCAAGATCAGAAAGTACATTCTCAACATCTTTCATACACTTTTTCTCTGGCTGATTGTGGAGACTTATTCCAAGCAAAAAGAATGCTCATGTACACCATCTTATCCACTATTCTTAGAAAAGCATGGAGAGTGCAGATATGTACTCTCTTCACAGGAATTGCAAGGACGGGGATCAAAGTTTCGTCCTCCTTCTCACGCGTTGGTTCAGCATCCCCTTATCATCTACCCTAGCATACAAACAAGAAGGACATGCATGGGTAGTCTTACCGTAACCATGTTTCATGTTATACATGCACTTGATGGTCTTTAGATCAGCAGCCAAATGCCATTCAACCTCGTGAATCTCCGTAGCCAGAACCTGAAGCTTCTCTCCGACTCCATGAGCGGCAATAATAGTAGGAATAGGTGTCTCATGAAGACCCAATCAAGAACACCATGATTTTCTTCCCAGACTTGAAATATCCCTATCCAAAGAAATATGGTCCTCCTTGAACATAGAACTTACCTTCCTCATTATCAATTTGACAGTCTTGTTCATTAATGTCAAAGAAACCCTCTCATACTTTTCACCTTTGATCAGTTCCATCTCATCCAAATTTATAGCAATTTGGAGTTTCCTGCACATTCTTCCACTTTCATATCACAGTATGAACTAAATGTAAGAAGCATTTTAGAGAGATCCATCCAACAATTATTCTTCTCATTAAGAACAAATAGATCATTTCCTGAGCCACCTTTCTTCTTACTTTTCCCAGTGATTAGTGATCCCAAAGTGCACGGATGTGGTGATCCGTACATCTCTCCCAAATGTTTGTGTACTTCAGCATTCCTCTTTGTCCCCGCTTTGCTCTAACATAACCGAGTCTTGGCGGTGATGGTCTCAGACACCCTCGTTGCATGATACCATCCCGCAAAACATCTAAAGAGAGAGCATGTAAGCTTGTCGAATCGATACCCACATTGTCACATAATTCTTGCATGCTATCGCAAGACTTTGACTCTTTCCCAATTCAGTAAGCACATGTTCAACAAATGCTTTTCTTAAATGGTTAGCTCCGAAGCTTCAACATATCTATAACATCATCTTTAGTTACAAGCTTTTCAACAAACTAGCCATATTACAAGGTTTTCTCTTCTTCTTTTCAGCCATAGTAGGATCCACCAGATTTTTAATAGCGTGGATCCTTCTTCTAGAGCCCCCACCACTAGGGGCAAGTACATTTAGGGCCTTCAATTCTTTTTTTCCTCTCCGGTTTGTCATTGTCCTCAGAGCATCTCTTCAATCCTTGTTTGAGTGACTCCACCTCCATAGGCAACCGTTGATTGGAAGCTTGCAGTTCATCTGTGTTCTTAGACCTGTTGATTAAGAAATAGTTACACTGTTGGAGGTAATTATAGTGTGCTATCATATTGCAATGCACTCCACACAATTGAGTGTACATTGTTCTCAAATGCACATCAGAATGACTTGAAATATTATTGCAATAGCCAAACAGACCTTGATTACCCTTACAGGCAAAATTAATAAGCCCCGATGCAGAATGAAATTCAGGATGTCTTCTGGTGATCGGATCGAGGGGATACAGTTCCCCATGCGCCCAGAGATCAATATTCATTGCACCAGAAGCTCGAAGAGCATTCTCATCGACATGTTTCTTCCGATTATATTGATTTTTATAGGGCAAGCAATTCTTGGGCACCTCCACCTTGAATTGGCCTTTTACTTCACGATTCAAAAAAGAATTACTCATTGTCATTGCCCAAAATTAATAGAACAGTTACCTCTGCCATAGATCAATTGTGAGTCGCGTGATCGCTTTCCGAGCTCCACAAATGGCGACCAAATTCATGCAATTCTTCGCCAAAATACGAAAAGAAAACTAGAGAATTCCTTCTGGATTTGGGCTTAGGATTGACATCAATACTAAATTCAATGCCCTCCAAAGCTTTGGCTTCAATTGAGGCATTCTTGAGGTGGCCCGCTCGAAGTCCCTCTAGCTTCAGCCGGTGGGGAAGGTGGGGAGGGAGGGATTTATCGCGTAATGAGTAAAACAACAAGTAATAATGACGCTTAACAGTCTTCTGTTGCTCCGTATCGAGGTTCTAAGGTTCTGTGGGGGCTTTTGCCCATACCGCAGGTTCTGGTACCAACTAAAAATCCAAATTTGGGAAGGGCTTATGTATGCAGGGCGTTAATAGACTCCACCAAACCTCTAATGCATAGATACCTTTTCGATTTCCTTTTCGTTTGGAGCTTGGGAGATATTTTGATTATTTGAGACATCAAGGACTTTATATAGATACTGGCTATTGAGGAAGGAAGGAAGGAAGGAAGTATATTTTAACGTCCATGGAGGCCAACTGGCCTACGAGACTGTCACAATACAATATATCAGATAGTATCCAAACACAAAAGAAAACTACAAAAAGCCCTATACAATGTGTCTCTACCACTGGGACGAAAAAATCCTCCATGTGGGAGGAAAAACCCTTGTAGTAGGAGTTCAAATTTCCTATTTGGGCGTTCAAATTCCTTGTGCTGTGAGGGGGCTATGAGGGACTCTCTGACGGTGGAGACTTGCAGAATGTAGGACGCGAGACGTGCAACCATTGGCGAGGCCGCATCTGAGATCGGCATGAGCTGCTTGAATGTGTGCATATGCTGGACACTCCTGTAGAGAATGGTGTTCATCCTCTACTATCTGCATGTGGC
The DNA here is from genome assembly GCA_021234155.1 of Isoetes taiwanensis. NCBI lineage: Eukaryota > Viridiplantae > Streptophyta > Lycopodiopsida > Isoetales > Isoetaceae > Isoetes > Isoetes taiwanensis. Next base: position 5,351,371 of record JAJEKV010000062.1, read on the forward strand.
ATTGAGGAGATAGCGTTGAAGTTTACATGCCAAGAATGTCTTCATGACAAAGCTCATTTAAACCATGTGATTCATGTATCTCATATACAATGAGGTTAGAAACAAGGCTAGAAACTCAAAACTCAGGTAAAACCATTTTCCAGATGCAATTATTCAAGCTTGGATGCGTGCTAAAAATATGTCACAATTATGTCTAGAAATAGAGTATTCACACTTAAATGAGATCTTGATATGTTAGAATCATGCAATGGATGTATGTTATTATATGTTCAAGCTGAAGAATACAAACTACATGATGGCCAGAACTACTTATTTATGTTTAGAAAGTTTAAATATTGACAATGCATGTTAATGTGTCCCAAAATCTAATCTTTGGTATGGGCCTTAGAATGATAAAGCTCATCTACTACCCCAGCTATATGCAACAAAGTTAACCTAAACATTCAGATCTAACACATTCCTTCAATTGCATTATCTTTTTCTATTGTCTCTAAAATATACTTAGCTTGAGGCAAAAGATAAGTATCCAAAACAAGTTAATATACTCAAGTTAATACAAGGCATGGTCTATTTTCCATCTAAAAACATCCTCTCCCCTCTTGCACCAGGTCATCCGCCAGCTCATCTATGCAGACGATGTTGCTTTCTTGGCCCACCAGGCTATCGCGGTCTCACACGGATGCCCTAGACACATTTTTTCAGACTCGGACATCGCGGCGTCAATCGGCCAAGACCAGGGGGTGGTTCTCATATCCTCTTCCGCGTCACCCCATGCCTCCTGCACTCACATATCGGGGGGGCGACACAGTGATCCAGCCCACCTACAAGTGCCTGGGGTGGAGTTCCCCTCCCCTGCATTTCTGCGGGAAGTCTATCCGTATTGGTGTGTGAGCCGGTGGAAAGCTTTATGCCATGCGGAACAAGTCACCCGAGGCGAGCTCTATGATTGGGGCCATCGGTCCACATCTGTTCAGAACTGGTCGAACCGATCGCATACATCACCCGAAGTCGAGGTTTGGGGCGATCGTCTTTGGCGACACAGGAATGACGGTCTGGCATTTTGTACGGGCGCTTGGGGTGAACCTTGATCCCCTATCGGTCTTATGGGGAAGCAGGGATTCTTGCGGCGGCGTGTCTCGACCCTTGATAGACACATCGTCTATTTTTGAGGAAAGTGGTTACTATGGGTGATGCTCGGCTCCGCGCACGGCTGGCACGTGGCCATGGGTCCGGCCGGCGGCTTAGGGCCCGCTTGGAGGGGTAAGAGAGATCGATGGTTAAGCGGATGGAGCGTCGCGGGAGCACATCGCGTCAGTAGGTGGGAACAAATACGGCCCGTGGGGCAAACATGGGAGTACCTAGATCCTTGTTTCCTTGGCAAAACTCACGGAACCCCTGGGCTCTAGAGCAGGTCAAAATGGCCCATTACAAGGAGCACATCAACCCGTGTTAGCACCTGGGCCACAGCCTACGTTCCCAGCCTTGCCCCCTCGAAAAAGCATCATTGCCTCCATTCAGCCCACGGTGCCCACCATCTTAGATCGCGACGAAAGCGGTGGATTGGGGGAGCCCGCCCGGGGCGGGCTCTGTCGGTCTTTGTCAAGCGGGTGCCATTGAGGATGAGTCTCACACTTTCCAGAGTTGCCCAAATGCTCACCGGACCGGGCCGATACGCTCCCTTAGTACGGCGGACTTGCCCTTGCATTTGCCGATGAACACACCGGGTCGATGCGTGCCTGGGTCGCGTACATTGAGTATCCCCGGACTCGCGAGGTCACCTTTTGCCCTACTTTGGCTCACGATTAGGCACTACGGGTGTGGTGCATGACTGTATATATTTGGGTGTTTCTGCATTTTATATGTTAGAACGGTTTTGTCAAAGCTGATTGCCGCCCGCGGTTTTCCCTCGAAAACCCTTCCGGCGGGGTTTTAATCCGGCAAGAATCCGCTTGTTAACGTTTGTATTGGGTCCCATAGACCGATTGGTCTTTGTGGACGATAAAAGTACCTTCCTTCCTTCCTTCCTTCCTTCCTCATGCACTAACAATAGGCAATGCTTCTTTTTATCATTCGTCCAACTCTTAGCCACATTTCTTTTAACACATTATACTACAATTACATTTCAATTTAATCATTGCATACCAATGTTTCTGCCAGTGAGGGTGTTGTATCCATAAACCTCTCCAGTCATTTGTGATTGATCCACATGCATCTCAATCCCCATTACATAAAATTCTTCAATCAACATGCTTCCAATCCTTGATCTTTAAATTACTAAAAGACACATATTTCCTGACAAAATAGTAGTTAAAGCCCGTCAACGCCGGCCACTGTTACTAGTATTAATGGTTTATATATTATTCATGAGCCGACATTTTTTGAATTTATATTTTTTTTTCTACATCAAAAAAACTTCATCTCCCATAACACACCAAAACAAAAATTTGAACATCATAACACACTAATAGTTAATCATATACTTATAACATCATAGTTTGAACTATATTCAATGCAACAACATCCTTCTATATATGGTGATCAAATTGCACTTCTCTTTAAGTCTTGAAGGAAGATGTTATACAACCAAATGGGGCATCTAGAAGGAAATTGACCATCTGTTCCAATTTTTTTTTTAAGACGCACATCTGGTATATAAGATACAACTATCAGTTATATGTGGATTTGAGATACTATAACTGATAATATGGTAGGTGGTGGTTCCTAAAAGATCTTAAAGATCTTTTTAATTCTTTTAAGGAAAATGGAAAAAGTAGTTAGGCTAATTCTGAAAAGAAAATTGGAATACTTATTTTTAACTAAAGTGAATTTTATTTTCTTTAAAAAGCCTCGTTGTCAAAGTGGTCATGCATCGTTGTAAAGCTGGTGAGGAAGAATCCACTTCAGCCATGTATAATGATGGGGGTATAGGACCTATTTGGGTATGTTGTAAATTATCTCATAAGCCACCGCTTCCCATGGATATTCAAATACTGCATCTGTCTGTCCGTTCGTCCATCTTAGATGCTCTGACACACTGCTACATCAGTTACTCACATCACCTATGATAGCCTTTGGGGAGCTTACATCCTGCAGATTTGGCCGGTCGGACTTGCTCTTGGGGGCATGGTATTTGAGAGCCCACTTGTTAGGGTTTTTCCTCCCAAGTGGGGTTTCTTCATCCCGTAGCTTGGGATCTACCGCATGATTACATTGTTTGTTTTGGTGTTTGGCTTTTGGCTTTTGCCTCGTTCTTCTGCATGTATGCGGCCTCATAGGCCTCTCGGCCTCAGACGTTAAAATAAACTTCCTTCCTTCCTTCCTTCCTTCCATCCAAAATTGCCCTAAAAATGGCCTAGATCACTTTAAGATAGTCATTTGACTATTATTCCGTGGACGTTAAAATAAACTTCCTTCCTTCCTTCCTTCCATCCAAAATTGCCGCAAAAATGGCATAGACCACTTTAAGATAGTCAAATAGTCATTTGACTATTTGACACTAACTTTATCAAGGCACACAACGTCAAAAATTAATTGAGTTGAATTGAATTTTGATTGCCACGTAGATTAAATAGTTTATGGGATTCAATACACTAAATACTATATAATTATTACTATGTTTAAAACCCACCCCAAAAGGTTGAAGATTATCAAGGGAAGAATATTCAAGAGATGAAGAGAAAATAAATAAGGTGCACCAATATGAGTTACTAATACATGAATGTTCCAAGAAGAGCAATCGAGCACGATCTTAAATGAAATAGGCTTTCACCATCTTCCTTATAGCTGTCGCTTAATTCAAAATCGCACCAGGCCAAGCGAGGTATTTGTGCATTTTTTGTCCTTCTTTCAAAGACACTACAATTAGATGTATGGCCTAGTTGCAAAGTAAAAAGGGCAATAGTGTTATAGAATTTCATTTTACTCATTCAATTTATGTTTTTTAGTCAATAAATTTTCTAAGGAAGTTGTAATAATGTCATGGTAATGTTGAGAGAATATGTTCGTCTTTGTACCAAACCATAATATTACCCTATGCAATATAATTGGGCGTTGAGATAAAAGTAACAAGTTTTGCCTTCTCTACATAACCATTCAATGCATATCTTGCATTGACATGCATTGAATGGCGGGACATAATATTAATTTAAGAATTGTTTTACCATTTTCTTGATACACTATATATTGTAAGTATTATTCATAGATTTTATTAATATGTTGGAATTAGGCAATTATTGCCATTTGGCTCAATCAAACTACTATACCTTGGTGTCTTTTGACAAAAGAATCATTCCATGATTGATCATGGAAAGGACGAGGAAAGGGAGGAAAGTTCCCTATTGCTCATCATTGCTAACAAAATAAGATAAAGAAGAAGAATCAAGTTTATTTAAATTAGGGCTCCATGGTCCACAAGGTCAAACAAAAGCTAAATAAAGAGGGTGAGAAGATGATTTATTTGAAACAATGGGAAAGGCATTGGGGGATGAAGAAATTGGGATTGATGAAGCAAATTCGAACATACTACAACTTCAAGAAGGTGCATATGAAAGCGGCTCCACGACCCCAGTGTCAAAAATATATGCACCAAGTCCAACCCTTGTTCCAATGCCAACCCTTGTTCCAATGCCAAGTACAAGTCCTATGCTTGTGGTTCTAAGAAATAATGTGGTGGACCTAGTGTTAAGAATTCTTGCCTTGGTATTCAGCCTCATAGCTGCTTCACTAATGATTTCTAACAAGCATGATGGCCTTGTATACAATGGCAAAGGAGGGGCACCTTTTGTGTAAGATTACATGAATAATTTTAAGCCCTATCTGTGCAATATATACAACTTACTATATTACTCTGCTTTTTTGTAGGTATTTGGCTTCTATCAATATAATTGTCATGACATACTCACTTTTTCAAGCTACAGTGGGTTGTATCCGCCTCTATGGAACTAAATTGATACTCTCAATGCACGCAAATTTGGAGGGATACATTTGCTTCACGGGGGATATGGTCTGCCCTCTTCCCTCTCCTATTCAAGTGGAATAGTTACATTGACTTTAGCTTGGTGTGTGATTATATGTTACAGGTGCTTGCATTTCTCCTCATGTCTTGCTCTTCTGCTGCTTCCGGTGCTTATACTCTTTGGATTGGCTCCAATCAAGCATCTTGCTCCCTCAGATATTGTAAGCAACTTTCCGCCTCTATCAGCATCAGCTTCTTTGCCTTCATCTTCATGCTTTGCTCCTTCATCAAATCTGGGTATTTGCTCTGCCAAATCCTTCCATTCTAGTATAAAAAAATGACCATATCTATGCAAACTATATGCAATCGATTGATGATTTTGGAAAACAATTGCAAAAGGTTAAAAGGAGAACTTTACCACAATGTCAAAGCCTATTTTTTCAAAATTTTCTAGGTTTGTTATAATTTTAAGAACTTTCTAACAAGCATGTAGCACGATGAATAGCTCAAGAATTGACTTTCTACCTAATTAAGAATTAGATGCCCTTCAAAGATATAATTGGATGGGATATATTTATTACATTTATTAATCCATTGTCTTGAGCGCTAGAAAAATTATGCATATATACCTTTGAGATAAAACATTATGGCTCTAAGGATTGTTATTACTACTACTGCTGAGTAATTAAAAATTTTGCCTTGGCATCCTGTTGCAAGTCTTCCATAGTAGAAGTGTGACCGTTTGAACACCATCATCTTAGTCATGGAAGAACATGGTAATCTGAGAATTCTTGACCTTAGTTGTCATTACTATATAACGAGAAATTGGAAACTTCATGTAAATAAGATGCAATAGCTGAAAATTTATCTACACTGGTTATACTCTTCCTAGAAATGAAATGCAAACATTGGAAGTTAGTCACGTGGTCCTAAAATAAGTCAAACCTTCTTTTACAATTGCTGTTTTTATTTTGGGAACTTCAATGTCCATTGACACTTGAATTTGATTAATCATTGTCATGTTGAACAAAAAAAAATATGAAAATATTTTACTAGAACAACCATGACTAATGAATTTTAAATGTCGATACGCAAATAAGATATGAATTTGGTTAATCATTGTCATGTGCAATTAAAATTATGAAAATGTTCTATTACAACCACCATGACTATTGAGCGGCAAATGTAAATGTTGTGGGATGGTTGAATTAGATGTTTCCTTATACTATGGGGAATCCTTCACTGCATACATTGCATCTGTTAAATTGCTAGTGGAAGTTAGTAAATCCTTCAAACTCGGACCTCTTTCTAGTTGGCTCCAACTTTTGAAAGTTTTAGACTAATAGCAAGCTTGACGTTCACACCAGGTATCTTTCACAATGTATGTCACAGTATTTTGAAGTCGAACGAGATATAATCCATTACTAAGTAGGCATTGCAGCATCAAATGTTAGACGTTAATAATGGGTCCAATTTCATAGATTTGAAATCAAAGAAATGTTCTGGTCGGCTTTGGTCACCGCGATAAATTCTTGTTATAGATAACTCATTTTGCAAACCTACAAAAATGCGGTGAGCCCAATTTGTTTTATGACGCAGACGAGATTAAGTTATGGCCACAATTGCACGAGTGGGGCCGCCTCAATAGACAGGAGCTCCATCTCTCTCCTCTTCTCAGTTGCTTGTTCCAGTTTCTATTCCAACTGTAGTTGCCTCAACTACTGTTCATGCTTCTGCCTATATGTCTGGTGATACTGGAAGACGTGTTGAACATGTGCCATTGGGAAACTCTTCTGAGAGTGTCGCACCTCCAACGCACATTGGAGGTTCTTCGGGTCAGGTGGTGTGCTCTGGCCAATTAGCACTTCCAACACTCATTGGAGGTTCTGGGGGTCAGGCAAGGCCCTCTTTGTTTGCTGAAGTTGTTGCTGGGCTAGTAGGTCCTCCAACATATGTTGGAGGTCCCTCATGTCAGTTCAGACCTCACGTGTATGTAGAGTGCTCCTCTGGACAGGCTGCACCTAATAGTGTTGTACATGCGACACCTCTAACACAGGTTGGAAGTTCCTTGGCACAGACTACTCCTCGAATGGTGGTGCAACCTACACAAACTGGTGTACCCGCAGAACAAGTGGTACGTCCAACACACGTTGGTGAGTTTATACATAAATAGCATTCAGGGATCTAAGGCGCCCCTTGCATCTCAACAAGAACATCCAACTGCATCTGAAAGAGTAGGTAACAAATATAAAACGGCAGTAATATAACAGTCGAATATAACAGAACTTGTTATTCTAGATAAATCGACAAACTCTGTCGTCGTCCAAAAATGGAAAAGAGAATTCTCTCTACACCTCAATGCTTCTACATAAGACTTGAATCATAAGCAAACACTATTATATTAAATTTGAAGATCAAATATGTTGAAATGTAACAATCAAAATATCCAAGTAGCATTCTCTTCATTAAAATAAACCACAAACATTTGTAACCAACACCATAGATTCTGCAGCACCTAAAAGGACAAAATAAATAAACAGAAAAAGACATTACATATAAAATCTGAATTGTCAGAAATATGATACTATTAGTACCAATATAACACCGATATTAAATACGAATATGACATACGAATACTAGAATATATTTAACCCGAAACACACCACTATTGTTGAGTACAAATAGAACACAATTATGCTAAAATTTTAAAAAACATAAACTAGAACAATGTTATATGGCTGAAGAGATTCCTCAAAGAGCGCCATGAAGACAAAAACAAATCGAAAAATTAGGACAAAAAGCATCTTGCCGGGCCGCCGGATCATATCTTTGAGAAAGTTGTGATGAGCAACCACAACCATCACACCATCAGCAATGCCATTGCATAAGACTATATAATACCCGACACTATACCATCATAAACACCATCTGTAACACTATTATAACACCTTCAGAAACCATATCACAATACTAATATCAATATAAACACTTACCATTACTGAGCCCTCAGTAGTCATTATCTCCGCTTGTCTAGTATCATCATTACTGCAAAGGTTTTTCCCTTGAAAACCTTTCGAGGCAGGGGTTTTTTAATCCTAGTAGTAATGATTGTACTAGCCCATTGTATGGGTCCCATGACCTATTGGTCTCCGTGGACGTTAAAAAACTATTCTATTCTATTCTATTCTATTATAAACACGTCCTTGAACACCCTCACAAACACTATTATAAACACAATCACAGTACCAATATAAAACCTCTAACGTAATTATTAACAACATCTCTAATAATATTTTAAATATAATTTCAAATTTACCTTCTCCAACGCTGTTACCATTAAAAGCACCTCCAATACTGTTACTATTAAAGGCACATCGAACACTGTTACCATTAAAAGGCACCTCCAACATACGATTATAACCTTCTCTAACATCATTATAACATCTTTTGCAACTTCAACATGATTATGAATATCATCACAAATTTCATCTTTTGCAACTTCATTAACACCACCGCTTCATATAACAATAACAATATCCACCATCAGCAAGAGTAAAAGTAATAACTACAGTCGATAAGAATTACTTTTACAGTCCATAAGAATTACTTTTATGATGATGCAAAAGTAAAAGTAGGAAGTCGCAGCTATAGAGCAAGAGAAAAAAATAGGCCGAATTTGAAAGGGCGTATCTCTCTTAATATATATTGGATTTCTGCGATTTAAAGCTCATTGAAAAGATCTTTGTGTCTAGTTTAAGTCGCAAGAAAAGCCAATGAAAAAGGATAAGTGGTTCGTGAGTTATCAAATTTTTAGTGACTGACCCTGTTTGAAGACCTTAAGGAAAAGGTGAACTTTCGCATGCTGTTTTGCTCTACACGTTACTTAGATTAAGACGATTAAAGGTATGATGTAAAGGTAATCAAGTTTATTTTTAGAAACAATAAAAATCAATGAGAAATAATATATATGTTTTGAGTTATTGCAATTTGAGTCGCTAACCCTATTTTATTACTGTGGCAACGAAAGGATTAATGTTCCAGTAAGTGCTCGGTTTGTTGAATTAAAAGGTAGCGCTGTTGTTGGTTTGCTTTTGGTGATAGTTATAATCTCTAGATATAAAATAAACTTAGAATGATTGATAAGACTATTATAGATAGCTTTGAGAGATTTTGTGTGACATAGTTTTTATTCTGGTGGCTAGGTTGTTGAGCAAGAAGTATCAATTACATAAGAACAATGGATGGATATAATCAAGATATGTTGGATGTGTTTTTATTCCTTAAAATATTAAGAGTCAAATGATGAAGTTTGAGAAGAAGATCTCTTTGTTCTCGATCCGAATAAACTGGGGATTCTATAACTCTTGCTTTTATATTTTTATTTCTTAAATTACTCAACATGAGAATATAAAGGGTTGAGGACACAAAGGAATTATTTAAAAGGAGTCTGAAAGTACTATATAAATAAATGTAGATATCATGAAAGCTGTGTGAAAAAGTAGTGAATAAGAGCTGAATAACATAGTTGATAGCATATATGATATTGAGATAATTTACGAAAAAGAAAAAATAATAGTAGGAGTCAAAAGTGATTGCTAATTTCTGTACTGGATATTGAGATAATTTACGAAGAAGAAAAAATAATAGTAGGAGTCAAAAGTGATTGCTAATTTCTGTACTGGATATTAAGGATATGAAATATACGGTAAGTGTGTGGACTAATATCTTTCTTAATGAGTTGCAGATCGGGAGTTATGTGTTGAAAATGTAAGCTCATGTGAGGTAAAAGAAATTGTGCATGAATTATCTATTTCAGGTATAGTAGTTGTCCATGTACGTATATCTAAATGAAGTATTATAGACATTCTGTGTTGACATATTTATACTTATAGCGGACGTGAAAAGTGTCCTATGTGTTTTGTGCATGTCAAATGTTGGTCTCTCAATAAAAGAGAACCAAATAATACAATATATAAAATGTCATATATAAATACCCAGAAGGTGACGAAGGCGCACACACACCAAACATCCCCCCTTGCAGCCTTGGTCATGTGCCCGGGTTAAAAAAAAACCTTTTGTGGGAAGCAAAAGGAAAAACCGTGGCACCCTTCAAAATTGCTCCAAATACTTTGCTTCAAAACTTCAAATGCTTTGCTCCAAGTACTTCGCCTTTAACTTATAAACTCCAAATAATTTGCTCTACTTCTAAGCTGTTGCTCCAAATACTTTACTTTTAAATTGTAAACTTCAAGTACTCTGCTCCAATTGAACTAAGATACTTCCTCCAAGTCTATATTTGCGCAGCTTTAGCCAAGTCACAATGACACTATAACCTGTTCAATCTGTACTTATACATATGCAAGAATACATACATCAATAAAGTTAATATGTTGTAAGTATAGATCAATTGATGACAAATGATCCCCGTATTTATTTTATACATAAATAGCTTTTAGGGATCTAAAGCGCCCCTTGCATCTCAACGAGAACGTCCAACTGCATCTGAAAGGGTGAATAATTAGGTAACAAATATAAAACAACAGTAACATAACAGTCGAATATAACAGAACTTGTTATTTTGGATAAATCGATGAACTCCGTCGTCGTCTAAAAATGTAAAAGAGAATTCCCTCTACATCTCAATGCTTCTGCATAAGACTTGAATCATAAGCAAACACTATTATATTAAATTTGAAGATCAAATATGTTGAAATGTAACAATCATAATATCCAAGCAGCATTCTCTTCATTAAGATAAACGACTAACATTTGTAAGCAACACCATAGATTCTGCAACACCTAAAAAGACAAAATAGATAAACAGAAAAAGACATTACATATAAAATTTGAATTGTAAAAAATATGACACTATTAATACCAATAAAACCCAATATAACACCGATGTTAAATACGAATATGACACAAATTAGAATATGTTTAACCCAAACCACACCACTGTTGTTGAGGTGAAACCCTAAAAAAAAAAGAGGTTATGGCCACACAATTCGTGTAAATATCGGACATGGTCGCGTAAAAACCAGAAGTAAATCATAAAATGGTAAGATTAGAAGTAATAGGGCATTGAAGTCGAGGCTGATAACGTAAAGACGTTATGAGCCAGTGATGGTGAAACCCTAAAAAAAAAAGAGGTTACGGCCACACAATTCATGTAAATATCGGACATGGTCGTGTAAAAACCAGAAATAAATCATAAAATGGTAAGATCAGAAGTAATAGGGCATTGATGTCGAGGATGATAACGTGAAGACGTTATTAGCCGCTGATGGTGAAACCCTAAAAAAAAAAAAAAGAGGTTACGGCCACACAATTTGGTAAATATCGGACAAGGTAAAAAAAACCATAAATCATAAAATGGTGAGATCGTGACGTAATAGGCAAAAAATTTTAGTATTCCCTAGGCCATTTGGCCCCACATTACCGGTTCTAGCAAAATGTGGCGGCCGACTTGAGTAGGATGCCTTACCTATGTACTACATGCAGATTCGCCATTTCGTGGCACTTCATTGCCTATTACGACATTAGAATGGCCAATTCGATGTTTGCTAATTGGCATGGTATCGGCTTTGGGGCCAATTTAGTCCCATGTGAGATCTGCATATGCTGATGGAATGGCCATTTAGGCCAGTTGGCCAAATCCCATAATGTCTTAATTTCGCCATATCCCAAATCATTAAGTGGCCCTCATAAATTCGCCACTTATGGGGGGCCAATATTAATAAAAATTCTATTCCTAAATTTATTCACCTAACTAAAAAATCCCCCTTCACCAACTAAAAGGATCCCGCTCTTTTGCAAAATCGATTGGAAAATCGAACGTTTGGGCAATTTTTTCGTAGAACTCCGGCATCGGATTCTCCCTACCATCGGATTCTCTCATTTCTGTAAGTGGTGCTGCTAGTGAAGTTCAGAAATAATACAACTTCAAGGTATACGAGAAAACAACTTACTATTGCTATTAACTGTGTTTGTTTTTGCAAAAAAGTTTGCAGGTGAGAGCTAAGTTCAATCATGGAAAAGAAATCTCAAAAGAGTATCAATGACTTTATGCATGGTGCTGGTCCATCGAGCAAAAAACTTTCGCTTGTATTATCCAGTGATGGTAGTCATAACTCCACTGATGATGAGGACTATAAGATGTCTCCTTTAGAAGAATCCGAGACAGAGTTGGATGAGACAATAGAGGAGGAGCCAAATATTCAAGAACTAGATGATGACAATGAAATTGATTTGGAGTATTCTGATTTGGGCCTTGAACACATTGGGCACAGTGAATCCAGTTCTGGAAGATTGGTTAGAATGAGGTCTCGTGTACCATACAAGGATAGAAAATCTAGTAAGTAGGATACCAATAGGAGTTTCAAAAAAGATTGGTTGGCAGAGTATCCTTTCATCGAACCAATTCAAGTGGGAAGCCGCACTATGGTTAAGTGTAATATTTGTTCATGGAAAAACAAGTTCCATAAGCCTCTACACAATGCAAAAAAAATAATATTGATAGGCATGTGGGAAAACAGAAAGCAAAACTTATTGAAAACGGGGTTACAAAGTATGTCTTTGTTGGATGGGAAGGTCCAGAGACCAAGCATTGGCATCAGAAAAGGCACGGAAAGAAACCATCTTCCATTCTTTATTTCAGAAACAGGAACTTTTGGATTACAAGGCAAAGTGCACTCAAATGAAAACAATTTTGCATTTATTGCAACGTGGGCATCCAATGAGAGACTATCCGGAGCATGAGTCCTTACTTTGTGCTCACGGTCTGCCTAATATTCCAGCATCACATTGGTCGAGAGAGGCGGCCGAATTTGCGGTGTCACATGGCGTAAATTGCTAAGGCTCGACTATTTAGATTGAATTCAAGGTACAAATTTGAATTCAATTAAAGCACTTTCCATTTATATCAGGGTCTCTTCTCCCTACTTTTTAAAGTTATTTTTATGTAGACTTTGATTTTTATGTAGCCAGTTGTTTTCTCTTCTCTGCACCTTGCATGCTACTATACAAAGAGAGCATTTTAGTTGGTAAGGTTGAAGCTCAAAATCCTTTGGCCAGTTGAAGCGTATTCCCATAATATAGAAGCTGTAAGCGTCTTCCCCTTATGCTGCAACAGTACAATCAGTTTAACTAAAACAAGACTGAAGTTTCAACCTCTACATGTAAATGATTTCCTGAAATTTCATCATCCGACAGTAATAGCAGCGATTAAGGTTAACAACGTAATACGTAATAGCACGTTCTTGTTAGGGACAGGTCTAGAATGTTACAGACCTGCCAATGACAGACCTGCCTTCATGCTCTTGAGTTTGAACTTGAGTTTGATCTAGTTCGGTATTCCTCTGAAAAAAAACACAAGGGTTGAACTCTTAAGAAAACTTTGTTGGCTACTATGACTTAGTTTGAACCAGTCCTCATATTAATATCTATGTTGCCTTGCTAGAATCTGATTGGAACAATTTTTATGAACTTGCACATTCTTGTTAGGGGCAGGTCTAGAATGTTACAGACCTGCCAATGATAGACCTGCCTTCATGTTTGCCTTTGTGACACTTGCTGCATTGCACACCCTTGCTAGAGAAGTTCATCGTGTCGCTCCTGTAGCTTAAATTATGGCAAATATGCTAGGATCATTATGCATGAATATGTGCATCCTTGCCTTTATATTTCATATTATTGTTCATGTTATTTGTTATCTTGTAGGTTCCAGATTCTTATCCATATCATTAGATGAAGTCACGGCGAAGGATAGCTCTTCATGGTTGTGCATGCATGTGTACAATGTACATCAATTTTCTAGAAAGTCCTATTTCCTGAGCATAAAAAAATTGAATGGGGATTCTAGTGCTGAAAGTTTGTATGCCATGGTAGATGAAGAATTGGCTAATGCGTGGTTGAGCCTACATGATCGCGGCAATAAAAACTAGTATGCTTCTGGCGATGGCGATCGGGCCATGGTCGGGTTGCGTAACCGACTAGAGTCGACTTCGACGAAGCTTTGCACCATATTTGCTCTCCATCGATTGCATGGCACATAGGGACAAATCGGCCTTCAAGATTGTCAATGAATTCAGGATGTGTGCGTAAGGTAGTAGAATATCCGATAAAGACACAAGGAATCGGTTTTACCGTCAGCCCACAAAGGATTGCACATTTTTCAACAGCTTGCTATAGGTTTGACGAGGGGCAAAAATGTTAAAAAGATGTAGACACACATTGGATTTCAATTGCATTACCTAAGACGTAGATTGTGTGAAGAGTACATTTCTATTGCAAGGGGCATCTTGCCGATTTAGAGGATGAGGACAAGGCAATTGAATTGGTCACGCTGCTTTTCGGATGCCTAAACGATGCTAACATTATATGCTCTTCTACCTTTACTTAGGGAGCCCGTTTTTTATGCAAATGTGCACAAGACCGCATAATATTTATATCCGAGTATACTATTGCCGTGAAAGTGGCGTGCACAAGGTTAGAGAAGTTGTATACATTCCCAAATTGTTTTGAGAAAGACAAAACATTCTATAAGTGGCGTGGATCTTGTATCTTTAGACGCTGATAAAGATGGTCGCCTATGTATGCATGCCAAGGATCGATTTTTACCTTTGCATTGTTTCATGAAGTCTGGACGAAATAACCATTTGCGGAAGACTGAGGTACGAGATAATGAGTTTTCCATTCTTATTCAATCCGTAAAAGAGAATATGAAGGATGTGGCAGATAGTCTTGCTGCTGAAATACGTTCACGATTCCCTCGCGATGAAATTATTGATTCTATGGCAGTCATATTTCCAAATTTTTGGAATAATGCACATGGAGAAAGTTCTATTCTAAAGAAGTTTTCAGCTTGCTTGAAGGTTCTTATTGGCCATTTTTGTACCAAGCACGTAGTAGATGGCAAGGAAATAAATGGTTTACTAGATTCGCATGCATTGCAAATGCACCGGGCTGTTTGGAATGACTATGTATGCTAATTTCAAAGAATTGCATAAGCCACTAGAACAGGGTGCTGTAATAAGGTTGTGGAATAAGCTGGCCCTGAATAATTACTTGAGAGATGCATTGAGTGAGTATTTCAAGCTAGCAGAGCTTTGTTTGACAATGGTTCTAGGAAGCGTTGAAGATGAAAGAGCATTTACTTCACTGACTTTTATAAAAAATAAACTGTGAAATAGATTGGATATTAATCTTGATGCTACCGTGAGACTGTACAAGTGTGAGCATTCATTCATATGACTTGGCGTTCAAACGATGGAAGCAAGCTACTGACAGGCAGAGTGTTAATAGTGTGCATGAACCAAATTCCGTGGAAGAACAAGCACCTGTTATAAGCACGAATCAATTAGATGTTAGGTTCTGGCAGGTCAATGGCATATAAGTAAGTTCTCTATATGTAATATAATTTTATTCATGTAAATCTCAAGTTCTGTACAAGAGATTTTATTGGGCAGTTGCAACATGTTTTTGCAGGTGAGTTTCAACTCAAAATCATCATGTATTCCAGTTCATGTATTGCTGGTCTGGTTTAGAATGCAGAAGATAAAAGTTGTACATTGATTTGTTCGTTCAGGTTTCAGAAGCCAAGGTATGCAATGGTAATTGCAGTAAGTTACTCTTAGAAGTACGCTCTTTATTTGTGAACACCTCTCCTTGGAATATCTCAAACCATGGTTAGACTTAATAAAAAGTCTATAGGTCATACATCAGCAGTCTGTTTGTAAAGCACATTTGTAAGTTTCTGTTTAAGAAATTGGGATGACCAGTCTATCTCTGCCATATGATCTCGATGGGAAGAAAGAATGGAAGAGTGAATCGGTGGAGCAAGTTGTTGTGATTCATGTCATGATAGAAGCAAGGTCAAATGGTTAATCCTGCTAAAAGACCTAGTGAAAGCATAAGATTAAATATTTGCAATGGTTGAACTAGCTAAAGGGGCCGAATTGATATTAAACCTTATAAGGCCTAAGTTGATCTCGTAAGCTGGCCTCGAATATGTCGAGCCAGCTCAACTGTAAATCCGGTCGGTTCTGCTAGATCGACGGACCTTGAATTCATATCTGGTGATCAGAGTATGATCCGGCATCTTCTGGTGCTGGATCCGATCAAATACAAGGAGCAAGGTTGGAGTTCGAATGAAAAACCTTTGAGTCAATAATGGATAGTAGCATGGTCTAAACCATTGCTACAGTGCCCCGTTATAGTTGAATAATGTTTTATTATTCGATGGTGTAGTCTATGATAATAGCTATTCTAGTTAAAAGCTTAACTAGTTGAATATTGCTTGAAGTCTTATGATCAACTAACAAGTGTTAAATTCAACTTCACAAGTCGGCCGACTATCTGAAGATATTTATAAGATGGCGAACAAGCAAAGGGCTTACTGGATTAGTTTTCGGCTACAATTAAGTCCGAAAATGATGTTTCGGCTACAGTGTCACGCTAACGCTTTAACGGTTATTAGTTATGCTTTATGGTTATTATGTTAACTAGTAACGGGTGCCCGGCGTTGCCGGGCATAAGTATGGGCCTATTGTAGACAATGATGAAGTTGCCGGGCATAAGTATGGGCCTATTGTAGACAATGATGAATTACAATAAATATAGCCCAAAATCTTGATGGCAGGTGTATTGAATTGATCTAAACATGGGAATGAATTGTATTGTATTCAAATCTAACAATTTACATATGGAAACTACTTTGGTGGTGGATGGATTGCAAAGGACACTTGGTATAGATTTCAAATGACAATGGTATCTACAACATACTACAAAAGTAGCATTTAGATCTTTTACCATAACTTTAAAGCCCCAATAATATTTGGACAATGTTTTTGAAAATTCGACGGTCAAATAGGACTGTGTGTCATACATGTTTTTGTAGACTAAGATGTGCATTCTATAATTTTTGTTTTTAAATGGGTGATATTTTGGTTCTTGTATAGGTTGTTAAGTTGTAGTGAAGCCAATTGGAACTTGTTTGGCATGTAAAGTGAATTAAAAAAACGGGAGAATAGCACAATTTCACAGACAATATTTATCTCTCTTTTTGCTATTGTGTTGAGTTTCTTGGCATGTATACCAAAGCCTACATCACAAAAAGAAGGGGAATAGATTCATCCTTTCAATCACATGATTGATTTATCGATAAACAATTGAGACATCTATGCCAAGAACACTCCAAAGCATTACAATGATGCACATAATGCATAGCAATGCTCCTAGTTGTATAAGGCTTAGGATTGTAATAGCAAAATAAAATGACCTTAACAATGTTGCACATAGTGTATAGCGAAGTTCCTAGCTATATAAGACCTAATATTGTAATAGCAAAGTAAAATGACCCTATTGAATGTGATTCATTACATCTATAGAAGATTGATTCTCGTGTCACACTATGTACTTGATAACATGACCCAAGAAGGTGAACATAAAGAATGAGGTAGCCATCGATTTAATGCACAATCGATGGAGTGTATGGAACCACACCTAAATACTCCCAATGTAATGGAAGTTGTTTCGTATAAACTGTATCAATTTCCTATTAACTAATGCATCATGATATAGGATCCATATCCTATATCAGGATGCATTAGGCCTCCCTGCTACCTTAAGTCCTTCAACCAACAGAATATAAAGCTAGTACATCACCTTGATGCCTAAGTCTTCTTCAAGAGTGACTTGAAACAAATGGGCCAGATAGCTTATTGTGACAATTGTATTCATAAGTTGCAACCCAGCATATAGCTTATTGTAATAATTGTATTCATAAGTTGCTGACTTTGTATTTTCAATTTGGAAGCTTGTTCTTATGGGCTAAGCTTGTTCTTAACAATGCTCAGATGAAAAATATGCAAAGAGAACTCTAGAGAAACTACAATGTACATCGTATGGAATATTATATAAACATGATTTTACAAAAACTGTCATGTTATAAGGTCTTCTACCAAGATAGTCTTCACAAAAAAATACACTTGGGGTTTCAAAAAATTCCGACTTGCTGCCATAGTTTTGTTAGCAGTCACGTACATAAACATTAGGTTCATGATATAAGAATAGAAATTAAAATGACTCTGCATGTGAAACCTGCAATGAAGTATGAATGCATGTAAGGAGAATGTGTGTAAAAAACTTACATTAGCAACGGGGCAATCCAAATCTCCAAACTGATGCATATGTTTGTACAATCATGACACTGCAATTGCAACTGTCTGGGAGAATCCAATGCAGCATTCAATCATTCTCCCAATGTAGCATTCAATCATTTTACCCAACAAATAATGAAATTACTGAGGGTATACATGATGAAACTCATTTCTTCCTTTCTGCGTTAATACCTATAAGCATGACGCCCTTTTTTGATGAGATAAAGAATACCTGGATGAAAGTCTCCAAAAGACATCATGGCACAATGATGAGATAAAGAATATAGATGAAAGTCTCCAAAAGACATCATGGCACTCACACAACATTTCGCCATTAAAAAGGAACCATAATACGGGCTTTGAAGTTCCTGATTTGCATCAACACCCCATACAAATTAGAGAACTTGTATGAGAACATCCAAACTTCATTGGATTGTCTCATAATGAATGAACTGTGTGCATAATAGGAACCAATTAGGCCCATCATCAATACCTTGAGAACTTCAGCTGGCTCAATGTCAAATATTGTAGTAGCCTGACTTAAGAAGCTCTAGCCATGGAGACTAACTCTGTTCTAAGAATCTAAGCATAGTAACTGCAAGACAAAATAGGGGCTAAAGAGGCTAATCAATCATAAAATAAAATATATTGTATATTCCACTTGGGATTCGAAGACCTATACTATATGCTCCATATTATAAGCCTCACTTGCAAGGAAAAGTTATCCTATTGCAGAAGCTTCTATGTTTTGGGAACCAAGTATCATACACAACAACCATGCCTTCCCATATAGCAAACGAAGCAGAGCAATTTTGAGAGCCACACAATAGAAGATTTAAAAATAAAGACACAGCAGGGAGCCATTGTCTTCAAGGGAGCAACCCTTTGTTTCTTCAAAAGAAATGCATCGAGTTCGCGCTGCTTCTGATAGAACACTGCATCTGATTCTCTCTGACTCTTGTAAAATGCTGCATCTGCATCTTTGGCCACTACTTCATTTTCTACTACTGCTTTAGAAAACTTTTCTGCTCTGAATTTTTCAATGGCTGCAATAGCCTGTCTTTCATTCAAATCCTTTTCCAACTGTGCTTCTCGAATCTGCGCATTCTTTTGCGCCTCAATTGCTGCAATCCTTGTATCTTGGTCCAACTTGGCCTTGCTTATTGCAACACTTGCTGCAGCTTGGTTCTTTCTAATGTTAACTTCTGCTTGTCTTTCTGCTACTTGCTTCTCTGTCACAGTAGTCTGCTCCACTTCAAACAACTTAGTCTCATTCTGAACCTTACAAATGTTTCTCAGTGTCTCGCCCTCTTTTTCCTTTGCACCAACATCTCCTAAATAATTAGCATGAGCAATATCTATTTTTGCTTGATTTGCAGCACCCTTCTGTATCTTCTGACCAAGGTAGGAGAAATATTCATGACCAGGGAGATCACTCAACTGTTTAATATTAGCATTGTAGATCTTCAAGCCAAACTGGTTCAATTCAAGCTGAACCTTCTCAAATATACTTTGTTTAAATTCCTTAGTGCCTTCGAAGATCTCCTTCATGGTAAGAGAGGCAGCCAACACACGGGTTTCGCCTTCCACAATGCCTTTGATAATAACATGAACATGTTCACCCCTCAAATCATGAGTAGCAAGAAGCTGAGCATACAAATTGAGCTCGTCTATTTCCAGATTGGGACCAATGGTAAAAACAGCAGGCAAACTGAAGGGCAGCATTTCCTTGCTCATGGCCTGGATGTCAAACTCATAATTATGAGGGCTCACATCAAGAATTCTATACCTCTGACCCGGAAGAACCCATTTCTTTTTTGTGATCAGAGTTCCTGAGATGCCAAAACCAGTAAGAGCAAGATATTCAGAAGGGAAGGGCACTCTAAAGCAGTGGCCTGGCCTTAACCATTCTGGAGCAAATAGTCTGCGTATAAAATGTTCTTCTGCACATTTAAAATTCTGCATATCATCTTCTAGTGTCAAATTCTGGAATTATAACCATATGTTACTAAATACTTCACAAATTTAAGAAACAATTACATACCAAAAGAGTAATCTTTCTGAATTACATCTCCCATCCCATACAACAGACGAAGCAGATTCTGGTAGCCACTTTTGCATTTGCCATTACATGTTCATGAATCTAGAAGTATCATGTGTATAAGGTATTCTTCTACGTGTTTGTTACTATACACATCATCTTTGGAATTACAACCATGTATCAAAGATACATGACGAAATTGAGAAAAAATACATATCAAAAGAGTGATCTACATCTCCAGTCCTATACAACAGATTACCACATTGCCAGTCCCATACATTACCACATTCTAGTAACCACTTTGGATATCATCCTTGCTACATAGCTATTAGTTTGTCAACTTCTCATCCTCTTTTTAATAAATAAAAGAATGACATTAGAAGGGAATCACGTATGACATTAAGGAATTATTTACCTGATCATTGGTTGTTATCTTGGAAAAGAAGCTGCTGACAGACAAAGTTTGGTGCTCTGCACTGAAATCTTTGAATGTCCAATGCAATATGTTTTCCTCATGAACACAATACAATTTATATCCCTGCTCTGAGTTTAAAACGGATATGAAGTGTTCATAATGCAACACCTGCAAAAGGCAAACCTTGAGAATGGAAAATGTAGCCATAAGTGGATGCATATTGGCAAGTAAAGATGCTGAACAAAGTACCTGCACAACAGATACAGTGAACTTCAGCTCACTGCAATTCCAAAACATAGCTCAAAATGCCTACCTTGTTATGCAAGAATGATAGCCATGAAAACGTGTTGATGTAGTTGAACAAATCTACCTAAATGCCAACTCTGCAGTGCCTTCAAACCCAATAATAAAGAATGAAGTGCCAATTCTTGAAGCAATAAATCAATTTTGCATTTGATACAGCTAAACCCTGAGTCTATTCAGCGATCCCTATTCATTGGCAATTATATTATGCATGGTAAGTATGAGTGATGGTTATCAAAGCTCGATAGTTACACAATTCTGTGGGGATGCAATCAGTCAAGAAATTTAATCCAAGAAATGCCATCGCCTAGGACTCTGTAGCCACGACTAAATCCATTCTATAAAAGACAAAACCAATAAATGTGGTTCTCTAAACTGCAGGGATAACAGAGATGCTAAAGTTAGGGATGCAGATAAAAGGAACACCATACAAATGAAGATACATGCTTCCAAAACAGAACAAAGTACTATGTTCCACAGGGTACTGCCTGATAGAACAAAACTGCGGTATGTTGAAACAACACCGTAGCTCATATCTTCATGTGCTCATGCCGCTAAAAATTGGGGATCGATAAGAGCCCCCACAATTGGGCAAAGAGCTAAAAGGACTTTCATCAATTCGCAAAGAGCATGCAAAAGCAAGCTACCAACCATTTCTTTACCTGGCAAAGAACTCTCAGCATCGAGACTACCAACACCAGAACTACCACGACCAGCCATTTCAATGTTTTTATAGCTCCAGAATTTGCATGAGCCCAATTTGCATGTAGCTCCAGCCTGCCACCATCTCTATCGATCTCCCGACAATAGATGAAGAAGATCTAGCCGTCTCCTCGCACGTGAAGAAGGGCAATCCGAAGCCCTCGAACCCCTAATTCTTAGTCCAGTATTTTTTTTTCGTTCCATCTCATTTTTTGTTCATCTGAAAAAAATTCCGGCAACAAAAAACCCCAAACCATAGCACAATAATCTAAAGAAAAAATCTAAAAAGTTTTTGGGGTGCCGGAAAAACCAAATTTAAACAATAGATACTTAATGCTAATGCTTAATGGTTAAAAGATGTCGAATAATGGTTTTGCTTTTTGTTTTGTTTGATAAGTTATGTAAGTTGAAAAGTTCTATAAGTGAATGATGCAATTGATCATATTTGACATCAATTCTCTAACCATGAGAACACTTACTCAAACCTGATCTAGCAATCATGTATATATTTGCAGTGGTCATACAGAGAATGGTGTTAAGTTGGAGTTAATAGATATGCATTAGGAACTTGATGCCTATATCAGAGACCACTAACTTTCTTTCCTGCAGATGCGTGAGCGTAAGCGAGGCTCTATATTTAATAAGGTTCTAGCTAAAAATCGCCATTTGAGCTACACATATTTTGCAAAAAGGTTCAAAAATCGTCAATTAGGTTGCAACCAAATTATAAAGAAGTAGGAAAAATGGCCAGTTCAGGCTACACTTTTGTGGGCTTGTTTTACAAGGAATGGCCAATTCATTGTACTTATTCAAAATTATAGGTCCCTTAAAATTTTCCCTGGTAATAGGGCATTGATGTCGAGGCTGATAACGTAAAGACATTATTAGCCAGTGATGGTGAAACCCTAACAAGGAGCTCGAGATTCGGACGGAGATCTTTGAAGCGGTGGCCGAAGGTTAGGATCGAATTCAACCCAAGAAATGCCTCCTCCTGCGACTTTGGAGTTTATGGCCTTGAATGCGGTGGTGACAACATCGGGCGATACGTGAGAATGCGGTGACCGCCGGTTCTGAGGGAACAATGGGTTTTGGAAGCGATCCACAAGCATATCTTGGGTATATTCTAGCATATACTCAGGATAAGCCAAGGTTTGTCCCCCTAGGGGCAACCCAAAAAGAGGTTACGGCCACACAATTCGTGTGAATATCGGACATGGTCGTGTAAAAACCAGAAATAAATCATAAAATGGTAAGATCAGAAGTAGTAGAGCATTGATGTTTGGGCTGATAGCGTAAAAGACGTTATTAGCCGTGATGGTGAAACCCTAAAAAACAAGGTGCTTTGCAACCCAAGAGGAGGGTTTCCCTCCATGGCCGGAGGTTGAAGTGGCTTAAATCATACTAATTAAATTGATGTTTTAAAATCAATCAAAATTGCTATTATGATATATTTAACAAAATTTGGACTTATTCAAATCTAATAAATGTACTCCAAGCATACCATGATAATATATTATATGTAGTTTTAGCTCTTATTGATTATAATAAAATTTTCTGTTTATCTTTAAATCAAAAATATGATAATTACTAAAGTTTAAATTTTGCAAAGGTGGCAACTCCAAGCGGACCTCACCAAAGCGGGGAAAGATAAAAGATTGGGGCAAGTCATTGGCAAAAGAAGGCCCATGTAGCATTTGAGACGTTGAGGAAGCTCTAACGACCGCGCCAGTCTTAGTCTTGCCAGATCCAGCCAAGGATAAGCTTGTGGCAATAGACGCTAGCAGGATAGCAACAGGTGCAGTTCTCATGCAGGAGGAAAGGGTAGTCGCATACGACTCCAAGAAGATGAATGATGCAGAGCAACGCTACCCGACTCATGACCAAGAGCTTTTGGCCATTGTGAGGGCCTTGAGAATCTGGAGACACTACTTGTTGGAAAGAAAGTTCCAACTAGACACAGATCATCAAAGCCTCCAGTACACCTTCACGCAACCACTCCTGAATTTGAGGCAAAGGAGGTGGATGGAATTTCTCGAACAGTACTACTTCGAAATAGTCTACAAGCCAGGCAAGCTGAATGTAGTCGCAGATGCACTCTCTAGGAAGCCATTGAAGAGAATGACCCATTGCAACGCCATATCGACCCTCACAAGTGAGTATGGCAAAAGAATTGAAGAGACGTTGCCATCCGACGGCGACTTTAAAGAATTGTGGGCAAGCCTCTCCAAAGAGGCAAGAACTATAAGAAAGGGAGGCCTTCAAGAACTATAAGAAGGAAGGTAACCTCCTATACCATAAGAACAAGTTGTGTGTACCAGAACCTTCGGAAGTAAGGAAGTTAATCCTTTACGATACACACAATAGCCCCATAGCTGGCTATGCAGGGTTCATGAAGACATATTTCAAGATTAGAAGCAGCTACTTCTGGCCCGGCATGAAAGCAAGGTACATTCGAGAGTGCCAGTTATGCCAGCAGACAAAAGTGGAGCAACCCCGAATTCCAGGAGCTTTGGAGCCATTGTTGGTGCCGAACGCTAAGTGGGAAGTCATAAGTATGGATTTCATTACGGGACTCCCAAGAACAGCAAGAGGCAAGGATGCCCTGATGGTGGTGGTGGATAAGTTGTCAAAGATGGCACATTTAAATGCGTGCGAGGACAACGAGATACAACATTGAATCTTTGCCGTCCTATTTAATAAGGAGATTTTTAGACTCTACGGTATGCGAGGGAGATAATCTCGGATAGAGACTCTAAATTTATGAGTGCATTCTGGCAGGATTTGTTTACCACCATTTAGACGAAGCTCTCTATGAGCACAGCATATCAGCCCCAGACGGATGGTCAGACGGAGCGAACCAACAGGATCATTGAAGATATGCTAAGGAATTATGTGTGGAACAAACAGTCTAAGTGGGAGGATTTCATCCACTTAGTAGAGTTAAATATATGCGGCACTAAGCGAGTCATCGCGAGATGTCTCCTTTCATGATTAATTATGGGTATCAGTGTCTTACCCCAGATACTTGGCACAATCCAGTGTCAAAAGTGGAAGTATCCCAGCAGATGTTATCGGATATGCAGCAGCTAGTGGAGGAGGTAAGAGGATACCTTCTAGCAGCAAGGCAGAAAAGCGTAGCCGATAAGCACTGAACGGTCGAAGACAATGTATGGTTGAAGATCAAGGTGAAGCAGGCCAAGCTCCGCATCGAAAATTGCAAGAAGCTTGCTCCAAGATGGGCTGGACCTTTCAGGATAACCAAAAGAGTAGGTACACAATCCTACAAGTTGGACCTGCCAGCACATCTTAAAATCCATAGGGTCTTCCATGTAAGTCTCCTAAAGAGGCACACTCCTAATCGAGAGGGAAGTATTGGAGACAACCGAAAGTTCTTCGAAAATGACGGAGGACCAGCTTTTGAAATCGTCTGAGAGGTTCTTCTTGACCGGGCCTATAAGAAGACAAGAAGATCCAAATTTCTCCAATACCTAGTGAAATGGACGCACTTGCCTGTGAAAGACGCTACGTGGATACTACAATCAGATTTGGAGATGCAGTACCCCCAATTCATGGAGCAATGCAAGGATCGACTCATCACCGAAGTAGTCGACACCAAACCGATAGGTGAGTGGAAGGTAGATTAAAAAGTCTACTTCCGTCCCATGGAAGTAGATGACCTTGAGAGATAAGAGGCCATTCAGGCATGCATTGATAGGAAAGCACCTCTAGTCAATGCCTACTACGGGAAGGACGCCATCCTTCAAGCCAAAGGCAACTAAAGATGTAGGCATGAGTGATCATCCTAGGCATGATAGGGCGCTATTTCCACGGCCACGATGGAAGAAGCATCCTCTTCCTACGCCGGGAGATTAGTCTTGCATCCATGTAAATTGTAATTAATGGGCGGTTCCCTAACAACCAACTTTATAATAATTAAATGCATACTGACGTAGTGTTGAACCTGTAGGCCAATAGGAGAGTCTAGCGGCAGGAAGGTCGCATTGCGAAGACTTCCAACACATATTTTTTTTGTCATGATGTGTTGTAAGGAAATGATATGGAACCTTGATTAGAGAATTTTGAGACCTATGTTTATAATAATGGTGTAAGCCATAAAATTTTGTGAATAATAAACGATAAAGCAAGAGGATGAAAGAACCTCTTATCATAGTATAATATTAAACAAGGATGTGTTATGATAAATTAAAATATTACCTTGAGGTAATTACATTGTAAAATTATATGTATCAAGTGTAATTAAGGTGGGGAGACGCGTGATGCTGAGGACAACATCAATTCAAGGTGGGGAGATTGTGACGTTCCAGTATAATATACAATCCGAATACATATATTATACTGCCACGTCACACGTACATGTCATCATGACAAGTACTGGAGGGACATAAAGGGTTGCACCTAGGGGGCAACCTCGTATGTTGTGCATGTTTAATAAACATATACAACTATAAACCCCATTGCCAAGTGGCAAAACCCCATTTTGCCAATGTTAACCTAACCCTAAAAGTCCCCATATAAGGGCTTTCCTTAAACCCAAAACCTTTCTTCTTTTGCAATTAGGGTTTTCCAGATCCATTCCGGCCAAACCAAGACCCTAGTTCGCATTGTCAGGCTCTGATAAGCCGCATTTGCACAACAGATCTTCCAGCAGCAGCAGTCTTCAACAAGATCAAAGGCATGGGCGCATTCCGAGGATCTGGAGCGAGTCAGGGGCCAGGTAAATGGTCATTCTCACAGCAATGCGCCTTTGGCTTGGCAATGAGCTGATTTAGCATGTTAGTTCAGCCTTAGAGGCCTTATAGATTCGAGATCATAAGCTCTAACAAAAGAACCTAACTTTGGATGTTTAGGTAGATAGATTAGATGTTATTCTACATTTCAGTTCTTTGATGATGATGGTGTTCATTCTATGCTCTCCGGTGTATTGGGAAGGGGGGTAGAGACCCTGAAAGCCTTAGTAGTTGATGTATCTAGATAGCCTCATTAATTCCCAATTAATACGGCCTGTGCACAAGAGCCCGCCTGGTTGTAGGTAGAGGGGCTAGACCGATGGAATAAGGGGGACTTGTCCCATCAGCGATTGATCCCCTCGGTGTGTAAAGCCTACCAGGGATCTTATGGGCTAGGCTTAATGGTTTTGCCACTGCGTGTGGGCAAGGCATGAGCTCGGCGACTTCTGGGGTGATCGTCACCTTCCATGAGGTTCAAGTCGAATAAGGCGCAAGCCCTCTAGCCACTGTGATGGGCATGCATGCCTCGGGAGGGGGGTGACTCTCCTCCCCTACTCATCGGGGATCGGGAAGATGCAACCCGGCCAGCCCTCTCTTGGCTATGTACCCGGCCCAGGCTGGTCAGGGGTAATACTTTTCAACCTACTCACGCAAAGTGTGCACGGGAGGGGCGGATGGAGTGGACTACCCAACAGCCATGTTCTTATGCCAGCCCAATCCATTGTCATGACTTCGGTCTGCATTGACTTCTGGAGACCCAAGCCGTCAGTCGATCCCCTATGAGTCTGAGCCCTGGGTAGGATCTCCCCATGTTGATGTTATTGATGTTGTTGGACATGTTATGTTATGATGTGATCACCGCTCGAGGTGATTTGTTGATGTATTGATGTCATGTGCTCATGTTTATTCACGCTTCCGCAGCTAGGACAGTCCCGAAGGAAGACGGGAAAATGACCCATCCACTCTTCCCTCACTGGCCAGGGGGATGAACTCCGCCTTCTGATACGATGGGAACATCGTAGAGGAAGTAGGGGACGTCACAGCTACCTTTTTTATCCAAACCCTAAAGGCAATGTCTTGTAAATCATAGCAATACTATGTTAATATTTGCAAAGATTACAGATGCCAATTGTGAATACTTCCTTCAGATGATTGATCCCTTTATCTGCAATGCCAAAACGTCCATCTTGCAGAACATGCTAGATATAAAAAAATGAAATGACATTGGTACAATAAAACTTATTGTTAGGCAGTATAAGACTAAAACTAATTAAAGATCTAAGGCACAAAAAAAAACACCGGTGTAACAATTTCTATCTTTTCAAGCACAAGAAAAGACACTGGTACAAAAACTTATTGTTAAGCAGTATAAGATTAAAACTAACTACAGATGTAAGACACAAGAAAAAGACTGAAATATGACACTTTCAATGACTTTGAAACAAGGCTTGCAATTACTTTACATGGCGGGGAGAGTCACACAAGAGTCGAAAGGAAAAAAAGGGTGTTTGAATCATGTCGCAGATCTTGGGAGATGGATTTTCCTTATTGGTTTTACCCATCATATAGCTTCACAATCGTCGAAAACCCCAATCGCAGAAAATATCATGCTACTATAGTTAGAAATCACACCCGAGTGCTGGCAAAAATAAGCATGGACTTTGATTGTGCAAAGCAGCTTTCACTGCTGCAGATTGTATCTAACCCTTGCATAGAATAGCAAGGCACATAAAATGGCTCAGAGCAAAATGCTTGTGGAAATAAAACATAGAATAGGACACCTAGCTGAGAATTCATCTACAGGTGGAATCTAGCCCTTGGAAAGAATAGCAAGGCACGTAAAATGGATCAAAGCAAAATGCTGGTGTAGAAGAGTTGCATGGAAGTAAGGCCACAATTAATGAGACATAAAATGGAAATAAAACATAGAATAAGACACCTAGCTGAGAATTCATTTGTACAATATAGACAAATATTAGAACATATAAGTATCTTACATGATGATTAAACATCACGGAAAAGCCAGACTATGTAAAGAGCGGACGCTGTGGATGCATATGTTGCACACATCAGGTATGATTATGATGTCTGTATGGTCTCACTGCAGTGTCCGTCATGGTGCAATTCAATACTAAACAAGAATAACGCAGTTTTGCTAAGGTTATGCAACGCTGCTAGCTCATGAAAAGACGCCAGATAAGGTTACTCTAAAAAGATAGATAGATAGATAGATAGTAATCCTTCCGTTGTTAACCATTGACCTCTGAAAGACGGGAAAAAAGAAAGAACAATTCGAAGAAGAAAGGGGCAAAAAACTATAAACTTAAAATTAGAACAGGAGAGAACAAAGGACTTGTTAAGAATCGTGGAACGAAGAGGAAGCGTACCTTGGAAGAACACGATGCTGAAACGGAAGTTCAAAGCTGAGATGCAAAGTGAACATAAGATATTTCCTCCACGCGTTCGGATCCCTAAATAAATAGGTCTTTTGCATAGAATATAAATCGAAATCACCAGAATGAGAGGATGCATAGAGCTTACAGTTCTGAGAATCTCAAAGCTAGATGCCATGAAGCTAGATGCCTTCAGAAGAGAAGAAGAAAGGTGGTGGCAGACCCATCAGAAGATCTATGCAAAACAGAACAAATGGATTAGAACATGAAATATGATGCTAGCATCTACAGACATATCTGGCCCTAAGGCTCTCTTCATCATCAGATTTTTATTAACCTAAAATCTGACTGGCCAATGCACCATCTCTGATGAGAACCGGACATAATCAAGCCTTGAGAAAGAAAAGGTTTTTACAAATATGGCTTCAAAAGGCACCACGAGCCGAAATGCACCAAGAGCCCGATGATTCAAAAGCTCGCTACTTTCAATCTGCCTTGCCAGTTACCCGGTTGCAACATCGACGATACAGAATGCTGTCACAAGCATATCTTGGGTATATTCTAGCATACACTCAGGATATGCCACAAACCCACATAAGCCAAGGTTTCCCCCCAGGGGCAACCCAAAAAGAGGTTACGGCATATCGGACATGGTCGTGTAAAAACTAGAAGTAAATCATAAAATGGTAAGATAAGAAATACAAGAAATTTATCGCGGCGGCCAAGGCCGCCGCGAACATTTCTTTTGTTCGACACGGCCCAAAAGATATTGGGTGTAAAAGATACTCAGTGTGAAAGAAAAAATAGTGCAAAATGTACCACTGCAAAAGAAAATTCATGAGGGCCGCCGCAAAAGATACTCAGATTTATATACCTTTGGAATGGTGCGAAAAAATTTCCTAATAGTGAAGAATTTGTGTAAGTAGATTCCCTTGTATTGACTTATGTACGTCGGATTTGTGTGGGTATGAATTTGAGAAGCAGGGGTTTTTCTGCCCATAGAATAGACGAGGATTGAGAACATGGATTTTGTTCCATGGTTTCCTCATATAAGTTTTTTTTTTTTTCCATTTACACTTTAGGGTCGGTTGAAAAAAAAGAGAGGTGATTCCACTATGCAAAACTTATGTTGTAACATGCAAAACTTATAAAAGTATCAGAACAAAATAGTTTCAAATAGTTTGCTACTTTCTCAATTAAATTGTTAGATATCGTTGTTTAATTTTATCCCTGGCCAACAAATGCTTAACCATCTCCTCCAACACATTTTTTGGGATTTTTTGGGTCTTCTTCCTCTAATCTTCCTTTTCCATTATAACTAATTTGTCTCAGGCCCAAAAGTCGTCCTTTCTTAAGTTTTGCACATATGTGCTCTCTACAATATGATACTTTGGTGAGTTCGAATATCCGATTGCACTTCAAAATCTAAAGTAGAACAAATATACTTTAAAGTGCCACCCTAAACAATGGGAATACCAGCAAAACCAGAAGGAGAGACAAAATACAACCACGGATGTTAACAAACAAAAACTGGCTTAATCTATTTCTCCAAGAATATCTCATTGCTTTGGTCCTTAAATGCTACAGGCCTATCATGCCAATTTACTTAGATAAACAAATGCGGGACGTGACATGTGGATGTGCTTGAGCATGTATATTGCCAATGTGTAATGAAGACCCCAATATCCAATGATGCACCACACTACTTATTCTGGATGTTAACAAACAAATAATTTTTTTCTCCAATAATACCTCATTGCTTTGGTACTTAAACGTTACAGCCCTATCATGCCAATTCACTTCGACAAACAAATCCGAGACACGCATGTGGATGGGCTTGAGCATGTTTATTGCCAATGTGTAATGATGACCCCAATGCCGGAACATATAAAACAAACAACCAATAAAGCAAAATATAGAGACAACCTGCACATTTGATTTTGTGCAACTCGCCTTTATACTGCCCATCGGATATAATACACAATAACTATATTTCCAAAGAATTAATGTAGATAGAAATGAGAACTCGTTCTCAAACGCCCAAGCTAATCGCCTCATGTCAACATACTCAAGAAACATATTGGGGACGTAAAAAAGAACCTCCGGAGAGAAGCTTGCATGAAGCAAATCAACAAAATTTCAGCAATGTGCTTATGCCAATCGCACCCAATCTTGACCAACACAGAAGCATATATCCTAAGGGGAAATATACCGCGATAGAAAAAGGAGGATCTTTTACACGCATGAATGATTAAATGCAAATTTTCTATAATCCGAGCATGAGACATTTTCTTTAGTTAAGTAACACCGGTTAGAAATGAAACATATCGGAGAAAGAAAAACGAAAAATATGAGCAACAACCCTTCTATAAATCACAAATAGAAAAGCCAAACAAAGATATAGCCCAGAATTTAACCGGTAGCAACCACCTTAACATAACATCATAACATCTTGAAATAGAGAGCTCGACTCATAGCACAAATATTGGAAACTCAAATTTTAGGCGTCATTAAGAACTAGAATAGATTCTATTATCTAACTCCGCTTTAAAACACATAATGATCCTCTATAGAGAGTGGCAAGAAATAGCATCGATTTATACCTATATGGCTGGCGAGAAAGTTTTAGGGATTCCGTGAGATTGTCCACGTAATGGTTGGAGTAACCTGGGTATTCCATCATTAGTGTCTCATAATGACCTAAAAAAAAAAAAACTATAATCAAAGAGGTAACCACAATATTTGACTGCAAAGTAGAGTACATAAATGATAATGAAATTTCCCATACTTAATTGCTTGTAGCACACTGTCTAATGTTAATTGTATATCCAAATGAAGCCCGGCTATTATGCTATAGAAGAAGTGACAAAAGGCGCCAACATTTGGAAAGACACAATGAAGAACAAAACAAAGAAATAAAAGCAAATCCAATGAACATACCTCTGGTGATATTGCATGATGTATGAGTTGCACATTGTTGTGCAGAAAACCAAGACTCTCACCAAGCTCCTGTATTCATGCAACCGAATGTCCCCAATTAGGACATTATTTCCAAGATACCTGAATAGTACCATAACTATATGAGCTGCCGATGGGTAAAACGAGGAGGAGAGTGTGATGTTCTTACAACTCTTGTAAACGGGAGGCAACCGGAAATGGTATCATTTGACCGAGATGATTGTTGCTCGTGTCTCACAAAATTACAATGTTTGGCATGTAGTCTAAGAAGAAAAGTTGAGAAGATACATTTGAGTGTGGGAAAAGTGCCTTTACGTAATTAAGAGATTGTTGAACTTGGTCAATGAAGTACCCAAAGAACCGCCAAGCTTGAGGTTGGGAAGACGTCCGAGATCACAATATACATTGAAATTGATATTTGATTAGATAAACAAATGCATTGTGTTATACAACCTAATTACTTACATTGCAACAATGCTAATTCCGAGCATTGGACTCCTTGCCATAAATCCCCCGCATGGGTCCGCTTTGGAGAATTCCATCCCAAAAGAGGAGGCTTACTACAAACCGCGTAGAGAGTCTTAAGAGCAACAACCGAGAAAAAGCAAAGGACGCTGATTATGATGGCTAATTAACTTCTTACACTCACATAGCGGCGCAATGGCCATTGCTTTTTACCATCTTGTGGGTCTCCCACGTCCGCAATGATATGATAATATAAACACTAAAAGCCATCAAAAGCATCCATTTGTGAACCATTTCTATCGCCTCAGAAGAATGCGAATCATATCGCGAGATGGATCTTGAGTTGATGGTCACATGTAGCTCTCCATTTAGATAAGTTGCGGCGAATCCACTCCATTTTGGAAAAACGAATAAAATAAATATGAAGCAAAGCATATGAAAAAACACCTGGAAGATCATTTATATGAAATTCTCAAAGCATCGAAGAGGATCACGAAAATGCCGAGCTTGACAGTGGTGTCGATGTGCCACCTGAAGCTCACGGGCAAGGATGAATATTATTAATGGCAAGCTTGGGCACTTGTCTAGAGATGCTTCCATGGATTTGGGTCCCAAAGATTTTTTGCCTTGCTTGTCTAAAAGCATGAAATGCACGGTTTTTAGAAGGTAAACACGCCGCCGTTTTTTTATCTCTAAGGAGACCCATAAGCTCGCTGCATCCGATAGACCAAGATAAGACCCATCTGGAAGAAACCACCACCCCATTGCCCATTGTGATTGTATACAACTTAATGTTATTGTAGCGTGCCCATCCATTATGAAAGAGTATGAGATCACCATTACCTCCTATCCCATCAATTCTAATATATGCTTTGGGAAAGAAACCAAGAACAAATCTTCATGGATATGACATTGCCCACCGCATAACCCGCTTCGCGGATTGAATAATATATGGAATAACCATATCTAACCGGATAAATCATCTCACCCACGATTTTCTCTTCATTATTGACCCTTGAAATGCAAGCTTATGAATGGGCCAACATCGCCAAGGTGCCCATCCATCCATGAAAGAGTTGCTGAGATCAATGCATAGATTAGATTAAGCGGGACCTCCAATCATTCCATTATTTATTTAATTTTCATTTATGCTTTTTTTTTTCAAGGACAGAAATGCTTCTTTTCCCGAAAAAAATATTAGGTTCAAACAAAAACCCAACTGGATATATGTTTTCCATAGGGCATTGATCTCGAGGCTGATAACGTAAAGACGTTATCAGCCATAGTGATGGTGAAACCCTAATAATATATCCGGGAGATGCTGAAGCCTGACGAAGGTTAGGATCGAATTCAACCCAAGATGCCTGAGCTGCAGCTCTGGAGTTTATGGCGCAGTGCAATTCTCGCAAAGTCTCATCCAGATTGCCATGACTGTTAAACGTAGAACTGATGATTGCATCCCCTCGTGTAGTGGTTACCTATCAGAATGGACCCTTGGAATGGATGGCACCCAAATGCATGCAATCAAATGCGCAAACATATTCTGCGCAAAGCAGAAATGTTTGAAACTGAGCAGTTGTTCCGTGAAGTTGGTCTGCAATGGCCTGAAGGTTATACCCGATTTCTGCATTCTATGCTTAGATTACTTGCTAATTATCAAGCACTCTATTTAGTGCCTTTAAGAATTTAATTTGATAATATAATATTTGGATGCCCACGCTTTTTTGGTATTCCAAGCTACAGTATGAAATGGAACTGTATAGTTCAATTGTTTTTGGTGCTTGTAGATCAGAAAATAATATATGATGTTGAAAACCAAATGTATTAATCAATGGCAAATTTCTGCCTTAGGTAATTATTGTTTAAGAACTGCAAATTATAGGGCATTGATGTCGAGGCTGATAACGTAAAGACGTTATCAGCCATAGTGATGGTGAAACCCTAACAAGGAGCTCGAGATCCGGACGGAGATGCTGAAGCAGCTGACGAAGGTTAGGATCGAATTCAACCCAAGGGATGCCCGAGCCTCCGCAGCTCTGGAGTTTATGGCGCAGTGCAATTCTCGCAAGGCGGTCGAGTCCAATCCAGATTGCCAGGTGACTGTTAAACGTAGAACTGATGATTGCATCCCTCGTGTAGTGGTTACCTATCAGAATGGAAAGGAGGAGGCTATGGATGGCACCCAAATGCATGCAAATCAAATGCGCAAACATATTCTGCGCAAAGCAGAAATGTTTGAAACTGAGCAGTTGTTCCGTGAAGTTGGTCTGCAATGGCCTGAAGGTTATACCTGATTTCTGCATTCTATGCTTGTCATTTACTTGCTAATTATCAAGCACTCTATTTAGTGCCTTAGAAGAATTCTCTGTTTGATAATATAATATTTGGATGCCCACGCTGTTGAATTTGGTATTCCAAGCTAGAGTATGAAATGGAACTGTATAGTTCAATTGTTTTTTTGGTGCTTGTAGATCAGAGCAAGATAATATATGATGTTGAAAACCATAGCATGTATTAATCAATGGCTGTAAAATTTCTGATAAAGGTCTTAGGTGGAATTATTGTGAACTCAAGAACTGCAAATTAAAGCATGACATCTCTTTATAACACCCTTCTTTCCTTGGTCCAAATGGATTAGGGAATATCCCGAGGATCATTTGATGTGATGTTGATCTGAGCACTTGAAAGTCTTGTTAAACTGCAATAGTAAAAGGCAGAGAACACAGAAGAGAATATTGTAAAAGATTATAGATTTGCAATGGCACATGGGACGGGTTTAACAAAGAATCTGGTGGACGGTTTAACTTCTTATTTGTTAATTGTTATCCACATTTGATGGGTGTCCTAAAAGCTGCTCGTTTTCTGTTTTGATTTGCTATATTACGCTCTCAAATATGTGGAATCAGAGGAGTATCTACAAGTCAGATATATCTAGTGACTGTAAATGTAGTTATGACCTTGCATCAGCTATGCTAGGGTCTATTTTGTTTGACCTTTTGCCATTCAGATGGAGTTTATCAGTTGCAAAAAAATAATTTGGGGGGAGCTTTCAATGACTTCTAGAACTGGTGATTGCCAGCTTGGAATTGACAGTATGGCTTCTGATTAGGCTATAACATGCAGCAGTTTCAAATTCTGTATCCAAGCCGCAGCTGTGATAGCCATGAACACTTGCCTTTCTCTGGCTGCTTTTGATCAGGATTTTTTTCTCTCCAAAGCCCTTTCTAGCCTGAAACAAACCGATTACGGTTTTTGGACATAAAAGTAAAGTAATAATGGTTCTTTTAGATTGACGTGTTTGTATACGTTTGCAACTTTGATACTTTGAAATAAACGTGGATTATCTGATCGAAATGGGGGCTTTGGTGACTTTCGTTTCACATTTTAGCCGAATACTTTTTGGGAGGATAGGATCCTTCCTAATGAGCGCCAGTTTTTGTTTTTTTTTGTCACGTCTCAATGTCAACGTGCTATGTGACTTTCAACAAATCGTGGCCTGTCTGTGAATTATAAAATATAATAATATCTACTCCAGTTGTACAGATATACACAAGGAAACCTCATGATGTAATGTTACAGTAAATATTGCTTTATTGCAGGTCAAGCTAACGAATAGGTAAACGAAATACTCTTTTCAGAAGCCTGAAACTTTAGCCAGCAGAAACCCAGATCTGACAGCAGAAAAGAGCAGAAATATGAAGGCAATAAAACTCATGGCTATGGAGGCTATGAGTTGGTGACAGAAGTCTGAGTCGCATACATATCCAAAAGCATGGGCTACGTCCATCCAAGTATTATAAGTCCCAGTAGCAGCTGAGGAGCAGGATACTGCCAGAATTGTAAAAAGCTGCACAGATAAAATCTGAACTTAGATTCACGCAACTTAACTAGCTAGATTTTTCATTGTCAGGCATGCAATCAAACCAAAAAATTTCATTTCCATTGAGATTGGATGGATTCGGCCTTACCGCATCGCAGATGAAGCACAAATACTCGGCCGTAGGCGAAGGGATCATGCTGGCACCAGAGAGGCCCATGCAACCTGCAATTGCTTGAACAAGGGAGTATGCCATAACAATTGCATTGATAGAAAGAAGATATCTACGAGACAAGAGAACAACTATTAGGCATAAGCTTCAATAAGTAAATGTATAGGCCATATGTCTTAAAGATGATCTCTGCCAATGGGGTGTGATATTAAAACTACCAACTAACTATCATATGCATGCAAAAAAATAACAAGAACTATTAACTTAAAATTATATCTTACACATTAGCTGATAGCCCAATGGGGTGTGATATTAAAACTACCAACTAACTATCATATGCATGCAAAAAAATAACAAGAACTATTAACTTAAAATTATATCTTACACATTAGCTGATAGCCCTGTGTCATTGAATTTGGCGCCATTCTTGTTGTCTGACACCATGAGTGCAAAGGCTATGAGACCCAACACAAAGGCTAAGATTCTTAGCGAAGGGTTCAACACACTTGTGTTGTTTTGTATAGGAACCCCATAGATAGAGTTGGACTTGGCACCGGGACTTGTGCCCCTAATTGTTCTCGGTATGTAACCCGAGTTGTTCCTTCAACATATGCGGATTAGGATATGTGCCCGAGACATAAAGATCTGTTGTAGCAGCTTGGACCTCCATTCCTCCTTGAGGTTGAGATCCAAGTTCTTCATCCCTCATTGCCTTTCCCATTGCTCTCAACCAACTATTGACAGTCAGATTCGCCCTTTTATATTCATCACTTTGCCCTGTTGGATCATGGAACGATCTATTTCTTCATGAGTTATAACTCATTATAGCTTGCATATTATAAGGAAGTCAACGTGATGGGATGCCAAGTTGTAAATGTAATACAAAAAATAATAAGGAAATAAAAATGTCCTCAATTGTTAACTAGTTTACCAAAAAAGCACTTAATATTTGAAGACGTCAAAATTCCTCAAAATTTTAGGAATTCGCCAGGCCCCTATTAACAAAAAATTGCTCCAATTTTCCCTAGGATAGAGATATGGATAGGGAAAGTGTTGTTGACACCCATAAGAGCATAGCTGCATCTTGTTAGGGCTTCCTATTGCAGTTATTGATTTAAAAAATACACCAAGTTTTATGTTATTTTGAAAAGGATTGCCTACTCTACGGGGGGGGGGAGAGCAGATGGTTTTTCAGGAAATAAACAGACTTAAAGGCATTTCAGGAATATTAAGGATTTTCTGGTAACTTATTATTAAGGTGAATTATTGATCCGATAACGACTTATTGGTAAAATTTCCAAAATAGAACTTTACTATAAATATTATTATTACAAAAACAAATAAAACTTAGATATTTAATATAAAAAATAATGAGAAACGCCATTCCAATGATAGTCCATGGCGTTTGGACATGGTGCCTTGACACCTTCTTACAATTTGTTTACTTATTCCTTTGCTAATTAAATGCCTCCAATTTGTTGAGCTTATGTTCCAAGGTGCCTAAGGGGTAGACTTGATCGGTCTTATAAAGTTGGACTCTTCTTTAGTTGGGAAATCCTTTCCTTAATCCCCAAGGTTTAAAATAGCCTTATAAGATAACTTTGCCCACAAATAAGAATGTTTAACGTCAAACGTCCTAGGTGAACTAGCTATGACATTAATGAATAATAGGTGACATTTCACCTGTGGTTTGATCTCAACGACATGCTAAAGGTTGAAGAGCGCCACAATAGATATAAACAAATCATTGCAAAATGGTCCAAAATAGGTGAAATTTATTATGTAAATTATACCTTCTCATTTGTTAGTTTTAGTAACACAACAACTAGAGACTTTGGCCAGCAGAAACCCAGATCTGACAGCAGAACAAAGGAGGAAAATGAAAGCGATAAAACTCATGGCTATGGAGGTTGTGATTTTTCGGCAGAAGGCTGCATTGCATACTGAACCATAAAAATTGATGGCATCAAGCCAGTCTTGGTGATTGTTAGCAGCAGCTGAGGAGCAGGCCAGTAGCAGAACTGCAAAAGTCTGCACATATAGATAGAACATGTCTTAGATTACACAACTTAATAAACTTAGACTAGATCGCTATCAAGGATCAAGTAAGAAGTTTCAATTAGAGATCGAATCACATCGGCCTTACTGCAACGGCGATGACACAAAGATATTCCAGCAAAGGCGAAGAGATCATGCTAGCTCTAGATAGGTGCATGCAACCTGCAATTGCCTGGACAAGGGAGTATCCCATAGCAATTGCATTCATAGCAGCTAGAAAGCTGTGAAGACATAGGACAACTATTAGATAATCCAAAGCATAAAACAAACATGTATTATTATGCATAAAATATTTTACACATAGAAAAGAATGCATCTTACACCATGTTTGCCTCTGGATAGGTGCCAGTATAGTTAATGGCAGACACCATAACTGCAAAGGCCATAAGACTGAACAGAAAGCCAAAGATTCTTAGCACTAGGTTTAACAAACTTGTGTTGTTTCCTATAGGAACCCCATATGTAGGGGTTGGACTTGGCAATTTTTGTGCCCCTTCTTGGCCTGGATATGAAGGATGCATGTGTGGAGTTGTTCCTTGAACATATGAGGGAGACATAAAGACTCCATTTCTTGGTGGAGGCTGGGTTCCAAGTTCTTCATCCTTCACTATCCTTCCCATTGCTTTGAATAAAAATGGAATGACCATTTGCCGTTTTATTCCCTCACCAATTTGAATTTCTCAAAACAATACCATCATGGAACTTTCCTTATTCATCACTACTCATCCTACCCAATATTATAAGAGGATGGGAATGTGCCTAAGGGGTGGGCGCCAAGATATTTCCTTGAATGGCTTGAATATTCAATACATGTATAATTATTATGGGAAAGATTCTTTCAGTATATCCGATCTTGATGCTTGCCTCTAATGTTGCCACGTATTTCCGGAAGGAAAAAATAGGGATAGAAAAAAAAAGGCAAGGAAAATAGAAATCTAAAGAAAAAGAGGCGGCCCTGTTCTGCCCTGGTGGGCAGGTAGATCTGCCGCAGGGTGTTCTAGCTCAAAAAATCGACATGAGGAAGCAGAACTCCGGTGATTGATTTGCGATCTTCAGTGCCATTTCTATGGCATCCCGTCGCTTAGTGTGCTAACTCCTCTCCGTGTATTTTGAAGGTAAGGCTTCTTAATTTTCTTGACCGGATTTTTACTTTGATTTTTTTCGAGAGGGGTATTCGAGGGGTTGTGCGGCGGCACCCGAGCTCCAGAAATCTGCTTTCAAAGTTCGTGCATTGGCTTTCAGATCATTCAGCATTTGATATGTACAGGGCTCCCAAGGTAATACTATCTACAAATATCATTGCTCTTTCAGATTAGCGTCTGCTTTGTTCCAAACCTCATGCGCCGGCATCTAAGCTCCAGAACAGGTACTTAGTTCTGCATTGCACAGGGCTCCCAAGGTAATACTATCTGCAAATATGGTTGCTATCTCATTCGAAAATACTATCTGCAAATACATATGGGAACATTTCTTTCATAGGTTCATATGATCATTCCATTTTCCCCGACTCAGATTTTTAGGAACTACTCTTTGTTCCCGAACTCTTGCGCCAAATCAAGGTCCATAATAGGCTCCCAAGATAATATCACGCTTTTTTATGTTTCACATTTCATGGTATTATTTTTTGCGGATCTGGTTTCACATTGTACAATCTCGACCGGTTTGATATTATCCGGTTTTCTCCTTTGTGAGCCTCCTTGCCTAGACCGGGCTATTTTATAAAACAAAGATTTTTCGAGGTCCATTTACAAGACCATTTTGTCATTGTACAATGAAAGCGGATTTGATGGTGAGTCTTTGGCTCCACAATCTTTTAGGTCTACTGATTAAAAGGTTTTTTGCAAGGCATCCTTCCAAACTTTACCATCACTTCTATTTGCACGTGCAATTTTCCTTTAACTTTGTAGTCTAAAATATATGTGCATTTCTATGAAAAATATTAATTTAGTACGAAATACCTAGTCATTTAGACTCCAGTATTATTTGCTTGTGGCCTTCGCCGTAAGATGGCCATTCACATCTCAAGAGCAATATGTGTTATAGAAAATTTTCGGGTTAGTTGTTAGAGCAAAAGGGGTTCAAATAGATATGCATTGTTGATGTTCAAATGAAGCCTTCTTTAGGACCTAAGGAACATGGGCTAAATACTCAAGGTGGTTAAAACTACTATAATGTAACATATGTCAATCAATTGAATAAGGTCTATATGTTGTTTAATTCAATAAGATCCATTAGTTTGAAAAGTTTGTAACCTTGATGTTTGTTTTGATAGATTCGATGATCTTCATGACTCCCGCATGTGATGAAGAGCGTAATACCCACTAGACTAAAGCTCGTGACATAAATTGGAAAAAGGTAACTAGCTTAACCATTGTTTATTAACTGTTTTTGATTGTAGACTTTCCTACCCCAAAGACTGCGAGGAGGTCAACCTGTTAGGTGGTTGCTTTACCCTTGAATGCAAAGATTGAAATAGAATGCATTGTGGTTTTGTAATAACTCTTCTGTGGCATAAAGTTGTACAATGTCTCCAAAATAAAATGGGGAATTTAAAGGGGATTGTTTCCATTGTTGATACTCAAATTTATTGCAGAATGGATTAGTCTCTAGAGATTAACACATCTGCTTTTGCTTTTGCTGCAGATGGTCCTATGGAAGCTCTCTTCCAGCACCCTTATCTAATTTGTGAGTTTGCCTCTTGAGCAATTTATATGTATGCATATCAAAGTTGAGTCTTAATAATCACACTTTATTTGTCTTCCTGATTATTTTTGCCCAATACAAAATTTGCCATCACATATGCATGCTGGGTATTGTCCAAGATGTACCTTTCTATAGGAAGATCCTTACGATCGTGTGATTACTTATATTCTGCCCAATGTTCATTAAACATCTTGGCATGTCAGGTCTTTTTGCATATGCATGCTGAGCCCACTTAGAAAAATGTTTAGCAGTAGTAGAATTTAAAATCCATTTCATAGAGAATTTGTAAGCCATAGTATATTAAGTAAAGCAGGCACTGGAAACTCCATGTTACAGAATTGTAGACCAGTGACAAGTTTGGGACGGATAATACGCTATCCATCAATTTGCTAATAGTATGTAGTAGAATTTAAAATCCATTTCATAGAGAATTTGTATGCCACAGTATATTAAGTAAAGCAGGCACTGGAAACTCCATGTTACGTAATCAGACCAAATGACAAGTTTGGGACCGGATAATGCGCTATCCATCAATTTGCTAATAGTATGTAGTAGAATTTAAAATCCATTTCATAGAGAATTTGTATGCCACAAGATATTATTAAAAAGCGATTTGGAAACTTCATGTTACGTAATCAGAGACCAGTTGACAAGAAGTTTGGGACGGATAATGCGCTATCCATCAATTTGCTAATAGTATGTATCTTTTGTCCGAACATTTTTGGAAAGATGCGAGGACCAAACCTTTGTTGTGGTTATTTGGAAGATCGCTCTCTTATTTTATTGTAGCCAAAGATGTTTCGTGATAATTGCACTTGAGTTTTAGATGTACGTTCTTCAGTAGTTGCCTGGTCTAAGTTTGGCTTTGTGGCAAATTTCCCTATAGAATATCATGAATTAAGGGCATAAGTTAAGAAAGATATCAAAAGTGTCATGTATATTTGTTGCAGAATCTTATAAAATGCTTGCAAAGTCTTGCAATACATGATAAGGTACTTTCTAACTCCCTTCAAATTGAAGAATATACTCAATGACTAAGAAAGATGAGGTTGACTATCACATGCCAATTTCGTAATGTGATTAGCCTCAAATGTAATATAAACCATATATTTTATGTTAAGCCATCTCGTAGCTATTATTTTGGGTCAAAACAATGTTTTAACACGACATTTTGGACAACATTGGCTCATTTTTTGTTTCGTTTAGTGTCATCGATTACCTTCTTTTGTTCTAGGTTCATAATTTAAGTGATCTCGGGCATGGTGACATCGTCCTAGCACTTTTTCTATAGTAATGCCCAATCACTACATGTGT
This sequence comes from Isoetes taiwanensis, assembly GCA_021234155.1. Classification (NCBI taxonomy): domain Eukaryota; kingdom Viridiplantae; phylum Streptophyta; class Lycopodiopsida; order Isoetales; family Isoetaceae; genus Isoetes; species Isoetes taiwanensis. The sequence goes on from JAJEKV010000062.1 coordinate 5,393,571, forward strand.
AGAAGGCGTAGATAGGTATAGTTTGTAGGGTGGAAAGTATTGCATTCATAATTAGGTTTGATGTATTTCTACATTGCATTTTGTGTTGTATAGGAGTACTCTAGCATGCCACATAAAAGATACTCATTGCTACCCCAATGTTTCGTTGTTTTGCCAATACCCATGTTTATATCTTTGGTCAACAATATTTAGCTATTAAAATTTGCAAAGTCATTAACCCCAACTATAGTCCAATCTTATGCCCACGCCTCACTTGCATTTTTGCTCAACGAATACCCGTGCAAATATTTTGCAAATGCTTTGATAAATATATTTAACCACACTTCAAGTCTGATCGTGTTAACTAGCTATTATATTTTACAAACTTCGACAAAACCCGGCCGACCGTCATTGGATGTAAAAAATAAGATCAGATAAATCAAAAGAACATCCATCGCGATGACAGTTTAGTGGTCAAGCTATTGCTAATGGTTGACCCCATCGATACCCCAAAACCCACGGGACCGTCATCTGGATGCAAAAATAAAATAAAATAAATGATGGCAATGGTAATAATTGTGGATCCCATGGAGTCGGTTATAGCACCTATCTATCATACGGGCACAAAACAAATGGCAATTGTGCAGGTTCAACTCCTGCATGTTATTTCACATTCAAAGGTTGTCCAGAATTGAGAACTATTCGACTTGGCACAAAAATTCTTTTTACAGTAGGTTGGAGAAGAGAAATGTTCGCGGCGGCCGTAAGGCCGCCGCGATAAATTTCTTGTACTTATATATACATCTTTCCAATGCATGATTGGCATAAATTGCGGACTCCCCAACTCCAATTAAAACCATTCCCATTTGCAATTTCATCATTTTGGTGTAGGAACCTATGTACCTAGGTATTTAGCCCTCATTTACAGAACTATGTTTAACTTGAGTGTTCTCACAAACATCAGTGGTATGGTCAATCAATGTAAAACACAAACAACAAGGTTGGTGTTTCATGTGTAGTCATAATGTCTAACCGATGCTCTCATTGAAGCTCTAAAACAAGGCCCTCTAGGTAGTTCTTCTTGTCCAAAGAAGTAGGCCTATTTTCTTTATAAACAGAGAAGCCAATACATGAATATCTTTAGGTTTCCATATATGATGTAGCAACAAATACTTGAATCGATTGTGTAATACTCGTCAATGCATCAACGCAGAGCACTGTAAAAAGAGGTATCTAGATCTTTGAAAGGGTACAAAGCAGAGATGCACAATGCACAATCACTTTGTGAAAGGACATGTCCAAAATGAAGAAATTAAAGTTGTTAATGTCGATGGAAGATGATGGAAACATTAGTCCATGGTATGTTGGATATGCTTCTTGTGTTTTTGGGAAATAAGGAGGGCTTTTATAATGTCAATGAAGATGATCTTGACTACCATGTTTACGATGCCTAACTATTCTTGTGTTCAAGTCTCTGGGGGTCCGTCATATGTCCTCATGGACGCTGCCAATGTGGCATGCCGTAAAAATATTATCTACTATCTACTATCTTTGTTATCTTTTGTCTACATTAGGAGCTTATGATTTTGGGCACATTATTGGTTTCCTCATGATGTGCCAGTTAGCTTTACGTTGGCCTTCTTTTATTAAACCATTGTCTACAATTTTTCTTACTTTATTTTTTTAAAATAGATAAATAGTTAGATATAGTTTTCAATGTCTTGGAGAAGCCAAAATTTATCGGACACATCTAATAAAATAATTGATAGGACTCTGCTGGTAATAGAAAGTCATAAGAAATTTCAAGGTTAATACGTGGAAATCAAGCCCAAAATTGCATAGCCATGTTCCGGACTACTTTTTAAGTTACGAAAGTATGATCACTGGAATATGGAAATCCAGATACTTGTGTTTCTACTCTCTGAATCAAATTAAATAATTTAGCAGGGGAATGTTTGCGATTATTGTAGGGATGCACATGAAATCAAACGTATTCTAATCCTTGTTGAATTTTTGTGAGATAAAGCCGAAGACTTTCTAGATACTGCCAAAGATATGTGCAGCAGATAATGCACAAAGTCAAAACTTATGATATAAGGCTAAAATAGAACGTTCCCATTTGCAAGTCAACTAGCACAGCAAGCCGAGACTCTGGCAAGCACAAATCCGGATCTGACAGCGGAACAGAGCATAAAAATGAAGGCCAGAAAACTCATGCCTATGGAGGCTTTGAGTTGCTGGCAGAAGGCTGCTACGCATACATAATCATATGAATGAATATAGTCAAGCCAGTTTTGGTAAGCATTAGCAGCAGCTGCAGAGCAGGCCAGTAGCAGAACTCCAAAAATCTGCACATATAAAACTTCATCAGATATATCATATACACAACTTAACTCACTACATGTAAAAGTTGTCAAGAATCAATCAGAAGCAGCAACTTGAATTTCCATAGAGATTGCATCTAACTTACCACGTCAAATATCAAGGAAAGATATTCTGCCGCCGGCGAAGGGATGCAGCTAGCACCACATAGGCTCATGAAACCTGCAATTGCCTGGATCATGGAGTATCCCATAGCAATTCCATTCACACAAGCTAGAAACCTGTGTAACAAGATATAATACCTTTAGGTTTTCTATATATTCATATCCTTTGTGCTTCTATAATGCTATAACAAATATATTATGCATAGACAATAGACAAATAGATAGTATTTTTACGTCAAAACGGGATATCAAGCAAGAATGCCTCTTACACCATAGATCCTGAAGTGAACACGGTACCATCATAGTTGTTGTTGTCATCCACTATCAGTGCTAAGGCCACCACACTCAACAAAAAACGCCGAAAATTCTCAACACTAGGTTTAGCACACTTGTGTTGCTTTTTGTAGGAACTCCATAGATAGGAGTTGGGCTTTACTGGGGTTGGATTTTGGCATCTGTTGTACCCCTACTTGGCCTGGATTTGAAGGATGCATATATGGAGTTGCTCCTTCAACATATGTAGGATATGTGTTGGGAGGCTTAGAAACTGGACCTCCATTCCATTGTTGAGGTTGAGCTCCAAGTTCTTCATCTTTTTCATTGCCCTCCCCATCTCTTTGGACAAAGAATGGGATTGCTCACTTTGCCATTTTATGCATTCATCACTTTGACTTTTACCAAATTATATCAATCATGGAACGTTCATCCTAACCCCCACCCACAAAAAACAACAACTCATTCCGGCTGGCATCCTAATCTATATTGTAAATTGAAAGGAAATATGTCTAAAAGGAGGAATGCACGTTGCGGCTTCAAATACTTTTTATTTATGTTCATTGACCTTTCTAATGCCAATTGGCCATCTTCAAATATCTAGTGCAACTTCAAACCTACCAAGGTCAAAGTGCATTAATTGTGAGGCCAGCACTTGCCATATACTCATTTTCAATATTTTCACATTTATGTTTAGATACCTACTCACTAGTTGTGCCAAGGATGTCCATTGTCCCTTATGCTACATAGACTATATATTGATCAACTGGACGAATGGCTTGCTGATATGGTGGTGCTCGGGAGGCGGCTACAGGAAGGGAAAAGTATGATGTTGGGGTGCAGAAAAATGCCATCCCTTTGCCTATTATCTCGCCCGTCACTTCATTGGAGCTATTACATGTTTCTAATGACGACCTGGTTACTGCTTACCAGCACCATCAGCACCCTAAACAAGCAAAATCAGGGGTGTTATGTGTGCCTGTGAGAAAGAAAGATAAAATATTTATCCCACAAACTATCTAGTAAAACATCTATAAGTCTAATAGTAAATAACCTTAAATGAAAGGGACAGCTAAAAAATGCCAATGGCTTCTATATAGCAATAAATAGACGATGCCAATGGCTTCTATATAGCAATAAATAGACGATGGTATTAATAAGAGAATAGAATAGTAGTTTTTTTTTAAGGATGATAAACTTTATTGAAAATCCATACTCAAAGACACATACAAATGCACAAGCAAGATTAGAATCTCAAAGGATAATCATGATCCACTAAGTAGAACCACCATCCTATGCATAAGACAACACATTCAAATAAATCTCAAATATCAATTGCCGCTTGGTAGGAGCAAGAGAAGCGCAATGGTATCTGAGAGATGCTAAGCAGGACTGCTGAATATATATATAACTATTGGAACATGTTTGAATCGTTTGAAATGCTCGTTCAAATGCTTGTTTTCTTGTTGAGCATATTTCAACATCGAGAAACTCTCTCCATTGAAAAGATTAGAGCAAGAAAGCAAGCAATTGAAGACTTTAGAACAATTATTTTTCTTCTTGACTTGCTAGTTGAGAATGGGCCTTCCCAAGCCCAGGTTAGGCGGGTTGAGGCACTTTACGTCACCATGGATTGAGAATGCATTCACGAGTCGTAAATTGCGGATGCCTTCCACCTAGACTAGGGCCCTCCCTCTCAAGATTTAGAAGAGGGGTCTGAGATGCAGTTAGAAAACACCGACTTTTCGAGTCAAAATATACCTTCTCGACTAGTCACGGTAGAAGCATGGACCTGAAACCAAGGGGTCTAGTATGGGTTTGTACTCTCGACTTCTTGAATCGAGAATATCTTTGAGGGGAGTCTAGTCTAGGTTGAGGTTTTGGGTGAGAGCATATTCTCGACTCATGAGACAAGAATATGCCAAGGGGCTTAGTCTAGGCCCGAGGTTTAGGTGAGGGCATATTTGTTGAGAATATGCCAAAGGGGGTAGTCTAGACTAAGGTTTGGGTGAGGGTGTATTGTCGACTCAAGAGTCGAATATATCGCCAAGGAGGTTAGTCTAGGTTGAGGTTGGGGTGAGTCGCGTGCTCTTGACGCAAGTCGAGATTCTCGACTTGCGAGTCGAGAAAGCATGGAGTGAAGCGAATGTTGCAACATCCTTATACCTAGAAGGAGTGCTTGAAAGAAGTAAATACAATTCTAGAGGCCATAGGAGGTCGACCTCTTTCTCAACCATATTCAGCAGGTTATGGAAAGCTCACTTCTCAGATGTATATGTTTTGCAACAAATGCCTTTTTCGAACTGCAACACTTGTATTTAACTGAAGGGTACACTTCCATCAACTGCAATTGAGAAGGAAAGGATGGCAATCAGAGGCGGTTTAAAATCACTAGCGAATGGAATATCATGTGGGCGGTTATGCTTTGGCAATGAAGAACCTTTTCTACACATGGATATGGCACCAACATCTATGGATATTTTGTGCTTGATATTTGGAGGGATGATCCGAAATTCCATGTGAGTTTAATTTTGTCAGGTGCTTGAGAACACTGGAGAGAGGAACTATCAATGGCCCGCCATAAACTACAAACTCACACCTACCGCTCTCACCACGGATCCTAGACCCCCCACGATGTGACACACAATCTTAGATTGCTTGATTCCAAACTAAGTTGTGCACCATTTGAAGCTCCTCAAGCACTTACCATGTCACTTTAATATCACAACACCCCAATTGGGGCCCATGCATCTACCGTCCACGCACATTGAGTCCTGGACTCCACAAAGTGCATAGTGATGAACCTCCGGGTTCACCTAGCGATCCTACTCTTGTAGATTGATCATAAACAAGATTGATGAATTCCAAATTGAGCCTAACTAGCACCCATAAGCCAAGGAACTCCAAAACCTATAGCTTATGAATCCACGTATGGGATTGTGCCTATGCTAGTGCCTAGAGCAGATGTATGACATCCTTATGTCATATGGACTGACCTCAACATAGTAACCCCTTGATTGCATGTTCTTGGATCCTAGCTTGATCCATATAGCCACATCATATCTTCCTTGATCTCTTGCTTATGCCTTCCATAGAGATCCTTGATCTCTTATATATATCCTAACTCTAGTGGCACTATCACTTCACTCTACCTCTATCAGTAGTGAACTCGGCGTACTTGTGTTATTAACACTTAACCAAATGTATTTTCTCTTCACAACTACTTAGATTCTTGGCACTTCTTTTATGCATTGATGCCATGTGTCCCTTAAACCTATACAATAAGCCTATTTAGTCCTATATGACCTAGGGCCCAATATTTGTATGTAACAACTTGCCACTGCCTCTATTAAATATGGTGCAACTTGCTCGATTTCAAGACCTAGTTCACATACTAAGCCTGTAGATATAAAATTGTGAGAACTCCCAGTTTTATCCACACAATTACCGGGTTATCAAAAAATTTCCTAGAAATAATTATTACTTGGCCTTCAAACCTTTGGTTGCATACCATAGGAGTCTGCTCCTCTTGGGCAATAATGGATACACCCTGCACTTCCTTAGCCCCCAAAATTGAAACAATACGATTTTATTTTAGTAATTTCTTGGTGAAAATCAAGCTCGTAAATCAATACGGGTTTGTGGATTCAAAAGTTTACAAACTATATCTAATTGTCTAGTATGGTTCATGAATAAGATTTTTCTAAGGTAATAAACCAACATTGTTTTTTACGGCATGGTATTGAAACATGTTAATTCTAATTGCTTATTGTAAAAGCTTAAGATATATGGTATGCACTAAGGTTTAGTATGTCAAGTTTAGTGGACTGGTATTTCATGACATTTATCCTCCTTAGTATATTGGCATGGTGAATTTAAATGCATAATTATCATAATGCTTTATAGTGATTAATCATCAATAGACGTCGTGGTAAATGTACATGGTTCAAATATGCTAATATAGCTTTTTATCATATTTCTTTGTGTGGTACTATAACATGACCATCCTAATTGGTTTCTTTAATAGCTTAAAATGCATGTTATCTACTAATGTTTATCGAGCATATTTGATCACATTTATCTTCTTTGGTATATTAACTTGATAGATTATATGATTATTTTGTAGTAATTAATCATCAACATCTGACATGGCAAATGAGCATGGTTTAAATTTGCTAATATGATTCATTTTGACAATTTCCTAGTCTCCCAAATGCCTATGCTTATCAGTCACATGGTGAGAATCCATAACCATAGTGCTCCCTGTGTTTACGAGTATCCGTGGAAAGTGCTTCCTCAAGGGAAGGCCACTAAACTCTTGGGCATTCCTGTAGGTATACATATGCATGGGATGTTATAGTGGAAGGCTGCGTAAGCAACTTTTTTTGGTGGAATATAGCTAAGCTTTCTCTGACAGGGCGGATAGTAGTTGCTAAGCGGGGTTCTCGGCAACACTTATGTATATATGGCATCTGGCGTGCTTGCCTCACAAACAAAGTTTCAAGAGGTTGTGCATAATTGTCCGTAACTTCATTTGGGCGGTCTTGAGGCAGTGTAGTTGTGAAGGTCGCTTGGTCCACATGTATCAAACCCGAATTTGTTGGAGGTGATTGACTTTCATTTATAGAGTAAAATTATGATATCTAAGTTCATTTGTCGCTACTTGGTGGGTATGGTACATTCACCTGGAATGAGATTGGTTGTGCAAGCACTTGGGCAATGTATTCCTTTTGGGAAACCCAAGCACTTAGGGCAGTTCTTCCTTGGTGTCTCTTTTATCGGCCCTCGTCCATATCGAATGCTTCCCCTTCTTGAAGGGGCCCTTGATTCTTAGGAGGCGGTTAGTGTGCTATTTAAGATTAATCGGTGTATGTCCACATCTGGGTTCTACGTGTTGGTGGATTCCTCTAGATAATCACATGCCTCGTGTGCTCTTTGTACATCCATTGACTTCAGCATTGGAGGCTGTTGGTATTCTCCACGGTTGGTGCTTGGTATGAGGCGGGACACTTGTTGACTTGGGATGCTTTTCAAACTAAATTTATGCTATCTCGATGGGGCGAGCTGCGTGACAAAAGGCGGCGGCATTACGCGGGCCCTCCTTCACAATCGGTTGATGTGTCTATTTGGACTTGGTCCCCAAATTGTTAATGCACAATGTCTTGTGCATTCATTATATCAAAAGGCTGGTTGATGTTGACATTGTCCCGCTTTCGGGGCTGGTTGGCGACTCCGCATCCCCCTCCTCGGTGGGGCGTATGTGGTCTGGGAGTGCGGAATAAATTGTTGCATCCCAAAGTTTCTACCTTATGGTGGCAACTCCTTCACATATGTCCTGCGGGTTAATATCTTTGGTTCATAAGTTTTATCCCCGCATTTGAAACTCGTCCCAATTGTGTAGGCGACAAGTTGAGAGTATCGAGCACTACTTTGTTCCATGTGACCAAGTTCATCCAGTTTGGTCATGGTTACTATCTCTCTTCCATGTGGTCTTGACTAGCCAGCAGGTGCTTCTCGCCATTTATCCTTCCACTTGAAACAGCTTGAAGCAACAGGCTTTCCACTTAGCTTCCCCTGTTGTTGTGGTCTATTTTAAAAAGAAGGCGAATGTGTATCTTCAAAGGCTTATCAATTAGTGTCAACCAACTTCTTCACGAGGCGCAAGCCAGATTCGTGAAGGCATACCTATGTTCTCAGCTTGCTCCTGAGAAAAAACATTTGATTTTTGAGGAATATTTGGGTATCTTATCTTATGCATAGACAGGTGGCTACACTCAGTGGATTATCTTTGTCTGCTGAGATTGTATTCCTGTCTCTGCATCTATGTGTGTAATTCTTCTGGAATATTGAATAACAGTTTGTCGTCCTTCAAAAAAAAAAGATAGTTATCATTTTAATAGAAAACATAAAGGATGCAATATTAATTACTTTCAAGATTTTGAAATTCTAAATGACTTCAAAATAGCTCAACGTTGTTGTACATCTTACTTCTGTTCATTAGAACCTTAAACATGTGGCTTCCATACAACTAAAGTGGTACAAAAAAAAAGATGCATTAATACTATAAACCATCTAACTGCATCTTTCTTTGACTGCATTACAACATGGAATAAACGAAAAACATCTCTCTTTTCTGTGGCCTCAAAGTAAAGCTCCATTTTGCTTAACCAGAACATTGCCATCTCACATCCTGCTCCATTCCTTCAAACTCTGACAGAATCTTATGTTTAATTTCTTAACATTGTTATGAGATTGTTCATGACTAGACTGCTTCTCATTTTCTCGTGTTCCCTAAACTCGGGCAGTCACCATAGATTGAGTTTGAACTTGTATAGAGGCTTCCAAAACCTCGGCATTTGGAACATTAGAATGAGGTATGATCAGATTCCCTTAAGCATTACCCAAGAAGGGCACTCCTTTTTCAAAGACAGATACTAATCGCATATTTTGGGCCAAACCATCTCCTTGTGATAGCTGCAACTAATGCTGCAAATTTGTTAGTCCTGTGCCACCAGGCACTGGACTATTTCTGAGCACAACACAGGCCGCCAAAGGCAGGGTCAAGTTCAAGCGTCAGGTAGTAGACCCACGCCCCCACCAAAACCTATGTAGAAACCCACGCCCTCATCAAAGAAGAGGACCAGGTAGGACAAGTGACCACCTTCGGGGAATACGGCCTTAACTTAGCGGGATTCCAGGCACTAATGATGGCACTACAAAGCTTCCCTCAAATCAAGCATATGAACTAGGATTTGGTAACCGAGATCACAATGGCTCTGCCATATATCTATTTTGGGCTCAAGGCTGTTGTACTATATATATCAGTAGAGTTAGACCTCAAGTTTTTAGATGAGACTTCGAATCGTCTTGTTTTAGTTTTGTGTTGCAGCGACTTCTTGCGTGACCTCAAGTACACTTTATAATATCAAAGGATTCTTGTCTTGGCATACAACTTCCTTGGTATTTTCTTCTTTTGTTCTTATCTCTTGCAAAATCTTGTGTGACACTCTATACTAAGGATTTGTCTATTTGATCCAAGGTGTCTTGCGCACAATAACGAACCAGGGCTGCTAGGTCTTAGTCCTTTTTTCCAGACCTCAAGGTATCACGTTAGTGCTTTCACTCAAGGAGAGCTTCTCCGGCCAAACCCGTAGCTAGATTGGACCACCATCAACATAGGGAAGCTGTTCACGATATGTATGATGCTGAGTATGACATTGAAGGAGGCCGTTTATGCTTACATGCTTATTCTGCGCCTCCCATCCCTCGTATTTTTTCCAGGCCGGGCTCCCCTCCCAATTGCAAATATTGTTCTCAACCCCAGTCACCGCATCACAATCCTGTGCATCACACTCCTCATTACTTCCAAATGCCCGAGAGTACTTATATTTATATTTCCTCTGGGTAGACGCCATTGCCTTCGCAACCGTCTTTCCATACCATTGTATGGGCTACACTCAGGTTTCTTTTGGTTCCAACCATGTCCAAGAATTTCAGTCTTCCCCATCTTTTCAACATCCTGTCAATGTCTACAATATTGGCAATCCTAAATTGAATGAGGATGGCACACAAGAGATCTTGCCCACTGATCCCTATCCTCCTGGACCTCCTGGGTTTACTGTTCCAATGCATGTGCCTTGCTCGCAGCCCTCAGCTGTGCCCCAAGGACCATCTTATTCTTATGCCGCACCGCTTCCTACCCAGGTTCCCATGATACCATCCACTGCTCACAATCACACTTACATATCCAGCTTTTGGGAATGCGAAAGGGAAACATTAGAATGCTCATGCGCACATGGAAGAATTTAAAGCTCTTGCTGTTTTAAATGGACACTCTCAGTCCCAGATCAAGTTTTACATTTTCTCTACCACACTGTGAGGAGCACCACATCAGTGGCTCATGGCCAATAAAAGTCATTAGAAAGAAAACTGGCAAGAAATGAAAACAACCTTTTTGTCCCATTATGGTACCACATATGACGATCAACAATTTCTCAAGGAATTCAATGATCTTCAACAATAAGCCACAAAATCTGCCCATGATTTCTTGGTTAGCAAGCTCAAAGAATATCCTACGCAGAGTCAGATCTTGTTTTGGTTTCTGCAAGGACTACCTCCTGCTGTTCGTCTTATGCCTGAATACTTGCCAAGACGCTGGACCACGCTAACGAACTGGTCGGTCATTCCATCAATGTGTAGTGTCCTCCCGTGGTGTTCCCCTCACAGATCTCCCTTTCATTCCTCCTGTCGTGGTTCCACAAAACACGGTCAAACCTCATCAATCTGCTCCATAATAAAGAAGTCAAATCTGGTGCAACATTTATAAGTATCAAGTCCATCTGGCCAATGAATGCAATTCCACGAATGGTCCTCCTCACTGCAAGCATTGCAACATGTGCAACCACACTACTGAAGAATGCACGCACTCACATCCCATGCCTTTTCGATAAAAATGGTCTTTCAAGTTCAAAAGACGCCTCAGCAATATCCACAACCTCGGCAATATCCACAATCGCAGCAATATCCACAAACTCAGCAATCTCAACAATCACGAGGGCAAAACTCATGCACTCCTTTTAATCCAGCGAAAGCTAATGTTATCACTGTCAGGAGTTGGGCCACACCACCACGGCATGCCCACAACTTCCCCAAGTTCAAGTCCAACTTCTAGGCACCAACCAAACTGCCTCGGTGCGTGTCACCACCTATCAACTCTGGGTCACTAATGGAAAACAAAACCCATGCCCCACGTTAAAAACGCCTGGTGCGCCTCAACAGCAACAGAACCCACAAGCTCCATAGCCTGCTGTCTTGGACTAACAAGCCCAAGAAGAGATATATCAAGCCATGAACCCTCCTGTGCAACAATCCAACTGGGTTGGTCTGGTCTCATGCCAGCACCTCGGCACTCGCCCTTTGAGGCTTACGCTACAAGACATGCAGCCTGCTTTTGCAGTGGACATTGTTCCTCTTGAACAACTCAAGACGATGCATTTTGCCCCTGATCTGGAAAAACTCATGCCTCATGTTATGCCCAAGGTATATCAAAGTATTCTTAAGCTCATGCAAGCCTGCGAGAAAAGACGCTGGCGGCCAATGTTCATGCTAATCTCGAGCTCAACAACGTAAGGAGGCGCCCTCCACATCTACGCCTACTTCACGCGCTCAGCCATATCCTAACATTGTTGCCGAAGTAGAGCTCCTCAAGGAAGTATCGGCCTCCATGCCTAAGGAACCAGCCCCGTTGGACTCTGTTGATTCTTTAGCCTATGTTCCCTTGGAGCCGCCAAGATCAAAATTCCTCTTAGTCTTCCCACAATTTTGAAGTTATGTGCTGCCCTCGGGACAAATTAAGCCTCTACCCACTGTTCTTATTGGCACAGTCGCTACTTCCATGCCCATGGTTCACGCAACTGTTGGGAATCAGCAGATTAGTCAAGTACAGATTGATGGGGGCAGTGCTTTTGTCAACCTCATCACGGACAGAAAAAAACTTAGCATCACTCAATTATATCGTGCTCCTTATGGCATCAAATTAGCCAATGGTCACATCAAGGCCCTCAAAGGCGTCACCCCTATTCTCCAAATCAGCATTGGTGACCTCAGGATTCTCGTAAAGTTTTAGCATGAGATCTAGATAGATGAATCTCTTAGCAAAAATGCAGGAAAATATGAAACTACCAGAACAAATTATTAGAATCAAAGCAAATTTGAGAGATCGGATTTGTACGCCTGGTTGGTTACCTATACTTCATTGCAAATAATCAGGCCGATTCAAGCGTGATAGGCTTACAGAGCTAAGCCTGAATGCGGTACTGACAACTAGCACAGAGGACCGGGTAAGCTAGAACATCTGAACTTTAGCTGTTAGTTTAGTATATGGATACTTTTACTGACCAGAGGCCCAGTGCAAGACTTCCCCAAAACTAAGAAGCAAAGAAAAATAGATGTAAGCCCTCTCTGTGCCTGCATCCTGGATCAGCATAACAATCCCGCCAGTAAGATAAACTAGTCAGAAATTCGCAAGTTCGATAAAGTAGCCAGAGATTTGCCACTCTTATATTAGAGCTTTTGAGGAGAAAAATTGATCAAAGAGACGCCCTAGCATGCTGGATGGGCTTCTACATGGCACAGTAGATTGCATAAAAGCACCTTTGTTTTAGAACCAAAACGCAATGTCACTGCACAAGTCCCAGATCTCGCCAAAACATGGCTGCACTTTGTACTCTTGGATGATCTATATGAGGGGACTCCAAGCCCTCTCGAACAAGCCCTGGAGCAAAAGGCATGAAAACCAAGAGCATCAAATTCGAGGATCACTAAGAAAAACACATACGAAACCAACATGCATGCATAGACAGATAAGAATAAAGCTTCCATGGTACCTGCTGGTACAAGATGCTTGCTAAAACGTTCTCTGGCACCTGCTACAACGCGCCCGCTAACAACCAAGTATATATAATTTTATTGTGAGAATCCAAGAGTAGAATCATGTAAGGAAGTGGAAGAGTGAGAAGAAAGACTAAAGAGGGACAGGGAAAAGAAGAGAAAAGCAATGGGCAATGAGAGAAGTGTTGTTTGGAGAAGACGTCGATAACCGGCCTCGAATATAGACTTAAATAATGGCTCGTCCACGCTTGAAATGGCGATCAAAGGGCTGATCGATGCTATTATTATGATTGCAATAAAGGGAAGACGACTTTGATTTCACAATTGCCTGCAATGAATCGTAATAATTTCATTTAATGACATAATTTTCACAAGTTTTGGCGAGAGATTTATGTACTTGTTCGATGAAACTGAGTTTTGTCTCAAATTTTAAGATAACTTTGATGACTATATTGAAAATAAAAATGAGTTTGTATTTCGGTATTTGCCAAAATACCAGAATTGTCCCCTTACTTTTGAACCAACGAACAACATGGCCAATTTGTTATAACCCCGGTGGCTTGGTCAACTTCTCATCCTCGCTTGAAATTGCCATACTAGCACATTTGAATTCTGCATATGTTGCTACACATGTAAAAATGACAGGCGCTTTTCCTCTGTACAAAAGATTACTCCAATTTATACAATCCAGCATACTTGCAAGATAAAATGAATAAAACACTATAAATATACCATGTAGTATGTGGGATATAAGTGCCATATAACATATGCCTTCTTGAATATTGTGGTAGTGCATTTGGATGGATATACGCAAGTTAAATCACTTTACAATCAACTACAGCATGATTTGAAATTGTAACTGTCCTAGCCACTTGATAGACCGGCATACGTATTCATGTATGTATGGATATGCTTGACATGCATGCAGGATGGAACTAAAAAATAAGCAAAGATTTAGATAATAAAGAGGCATTGGGGAAAAGGAAATTTAAAAGATTTTTTTGCAAAAGGAGATCACCTGGAGCATGACGCAGAGCAGGAGATTGTACCAGGAGGATTAGCAGGAGACGCCAGATCCTAGTATTGTATCGGATCTTTATCTTCTTCAGGTGGGGATTTGGATTTCCATTGATTCAATAGAGATTTGTATATGTTGTCATGATTAGATCCATGCATGCTTTCATAAAAGGCTTGGGGCTATGTATAATCTTGAGAAGCGATGGCTTAAAAACTAGATAGCTTGCAATCACATAGGCTGCAATCAGATTGTAGGATGTCGGATTAGAGTTGCTGGGACAAAAGACCGGTGCTCTCTGGGAATCAATCTTGGGGTTTTCATGCCTTGTGAGATAACTTCAGTATCACCTTACGTGAACCTGTGAAAGGGTATTTGTTAGTATTGCGTATGGATTGGATTGAATAGTACTGGCTAAAAATTTGAATATGATATGCACTGGTTAACTCGAAGAGCAGCAAGAGCAGGAGTAAAATCATGTGGATCATGTTAAAATTGCTACTAAAGTGCCATTTTTGATGAATCAAAGGCCGTTTTTATACAATCAATGGTTGTTGTTGTTCTTTGGTATAAATTGAAGAGCTCAAAGAGAAACTCCAGACTTCGAAGGTGATGAGATCAAGTTGGAAAACCAGCCAAAATTGCTTAGAAAGGGCCAAATTCAAGGTAAAAAGGGTCGATTTGCCCTGGGAAGGACCGGATCAGAGAAATTGAAGTCTTTCAGGAGCTGCTACAATTGTGCCAGAATGAGTCGTTCAATGTTTTTTTTTGTTGATGCTTATCTTTGTTTTGTTATGCGTTGTTATATTTTATGCTTTGTGAGATTTCTAATAATTAGTGGAAGCTATGACTATAGCATTAATAACATACATAGGGGCTAGCAAATTAGTTGCAGGAAGTGTGATGAAATACTGATGCTCCACACCTCTCCTTTTCTATGGGTTCCTCTGCCTCCGACATATTTGCCTTTGGCTGCCAGCTTGCACGCTCGGACGCAGGCCTGTTGGACTCGGGCTGCAGTGTCCACCTTAGAGGATTGGTATTGGTATTGGCATGGCCAACTGGCTCCTTGGGAGTTTTTTCAGGCCCGCTTTCGGCTTAAGAGCAGTGATCGAGCTATCTGGCAGCAAGTGGCCTCCTGTATTCCACTGCATATTCCTGTTCTCCTCCAGGGAAGGGTGGTCTCTCAGATTTGGAAGGTTCATTCGGAGGTCGATGAGTCATGTTTTGTTCGTTCTTGTTACCAGACGTTGGTTATTCATGATACTTTACCTCCTTCTGACAAGTGGGCACTGAAGCTTCAGGATTCCTGTTGGCGCTCCGTCTGGACATGGACTTAGAAACTCTCTCCCCCCACCAAAGGTTAGGGTTCTCTTGTGACAAGTGGTGCACCTTGCATTAGGGTAAATGTTCTTGTCCATAGATTTAAGCCCGGTTGTGAGTTTTCTTTGCCCTTCTTTGTGGCTCTCACCGGAGTCCATTGAACATTACCCACATTTGCAAGCTACATGGGATTGGGTCGAGCATTGTTCGGATCGGGATGTGTAGCCGGAAGATACTTCTTCATGTGTTTCCGACTTCATGGTCCTCTCCTAAGAAGCGCGGCTTTCCATCCGTGTAAGGCATGGCTGGTTTGGTTGATTTGGAAACAACGTCGTTTATAGATTTTTCAAGGTATTCAACAACCTTCTCTAGTTCCACGACTCAGACATAAGCTATTCCAGAGTTTTCTTGTGTTTACTGGCCTAGAGGAGACAAAGTTTTGCATCTGGCGGGATATTTTGCACATTGTAAATGCGAATGGGGAGTTTGCACAGTGATTACTAGAGGTGATTGGAAGTTTACGCACTAGTTTTTTAGTATGGAGTGTTGAGGTGTCTTTGTCCCTTAGGGGCATTCTTTTTCCTCACTACTCGTCTTGTATCATTGCCATTCTTTTAATATAAGTGTCTCAGTTCTTCAAAAAAAAAAAATTGATTGCAGGAAGCACAACTATCAGTGATAAGAGGTCAGTATGGAACCCCGTCGTAATTCATGTATTAAATTTCGTAACTAAGGAATGGTAACACATAAGCTTAATACAAACCATTACATCCAACACTTTAAAATTAAAGTCCCCCTCAAACCCCTTCCGGTTAGGTTAGTATTCATTCACGGGGGTGCCTCAGAGCATCGAGAGCTATCAGATGGGCATATTTACTCAATATTCCTTGATCTAGACCGTAGATAGTGTGGCGCTCCTGCTAAGCGTCTGGCCCGTACAGTACACTCGGCGAAATCCCCATCCGGCTCCGGCAACCGCATGGGCCCTTCGTCTACCCGCCTCACGAGGTGACTCTTAGTCTTGGGGAAGGGAACACCGAAGGTGTCTTGGCGCCCTTCCCCTATGGGCTCCTATAGCAGTGAGGCGATAACACGTCGGAGAACTAGCATCAACATATACAAATACTACCTCGAAGGGTAGTGCATCACTCATAAACCAAGGCAAAGATGATAATTACGAACCATAAAACATGAGAGCTCCTACCCCGCTCGGACTCGTGGGAGGATGACCCGGCCAGGCCTAGGCCTCAAGATAGAGCGAGGCCAGGAGTCATGGCAATGGCGGGGGCTGGCATAGAACAATGGCTAGGGTTGACCACTCCATCCGCCCCTCTGTGCATACTTTGCAAATGGGCTAGATCAGGGCTCACGATGGGACTCTAGCCTTCCGGATCACATGAATCCCATGGCATCACACATCCGGGACTACTCCAGGTTGCATCTCCCACAGTCCAGATGAGGCCGGGGAAGGTTGCATCTCCCCTTCCGGGGATCTAGAGGTGCCGTGGGCGTTAGAGAATCGTGGCGACACACGATTAGTGCCCAGTGAACCCCCAAAGCGAGCCAAGCCAACACTTGCAACTCTCGAGGCGGGGCAACACCATTGCCCGGGGAGGTGTCGGACCCATGCTTTCGGCCCACCGCAGTGACCGACCATAAGCCTAGCCCACTATGGGATCCCGAAGCCCCCACTCCGGCGGGATCCTCCCTCCACTTTCCCTCTAGCCCCGTTATATGGTGCTGAGTCATATCATAGCCTCAATAGCACGGTGGGCTCCTATGCACAGGGCGCAACTAATAGGAACTAAAGGGATCTACTCTAGGAGCATACTACATGGCTCTAGGTCTCTACCCCCCTTCCCAATACAAGAGGAGCAAACATGATCAACCATCATCACATAATCATCACATCATGAGAATAATCATAAGAAGAACATCTTAACCTAATCATACAACTAACTAATGGTTAGGGTTCCTTGATTAGGGTTCAAGAAGTTGAATATGGGTTCTAGGATGGCTCTACTCTAGATACAAGATACTAGCACATCTGGAATGCTAATTCGGATGAGCTATCACAACTATATCCTACATACACGCTCACCAGCTCTCCCTCCGGATCCGGTGTGCCTCCATGGTCTCCCAGCTCACGAGATGCGGCTCCTACTCCAAGAGCGGGTCTACCTGGCACGGGATGCTCTTTGCACCATCTATGCCACATCAAGCGATGTTGAAGCTTGAGGTTTGAGCAGTAGGTGAGTCTCACGGGTGCTAGGGGGTGGAAGAGGTCTAGGGTTAGGGTTTATGCCTATATGAGTTAGGTCCACCTAGGATGCCCCGTGGCACCAATCGGGTGAGTCACGTGTGTGGCGGTGCCCCAATAGGTTAAGGCCACGTGGATAATGGCTTAACCTATGGTTGGCTAAGTTATGAGAATAACTTAGCCATGCCCCTAGTGCCACAATCTATGGTATACAAGGCTATGAAGATAGACTTGTATGGTGTGAATCGAGGAATATCGTATTTATGGCGTATATTCCCTGGACCGTCACATTCTCCCCTTAGGACAATCTTGTCCTCGACATTGCTGCTAAGATGACGAACCTACCTTATGCCTGCTGAAGCAACAACATGTCATAACCTTTTAGTTTAGTTTAGCAATCAAGTTTTATTAGTTCAAGTCAAAATTTAGGCTATATTTGTACTTATACAAAATTATATAGCCTTAACGCGGTTATTTCTTCACGATAATTCAAAACATTATTGTAAGAGTTATTAGGGTTCATAATCTAAATTATGGCTCCCCCTATCTTCTCGTAATGGCTCCTCGTTGAAGTCCTCCTTCTACTTGCACGCAAAAGGGCACATTACGTTAGTTTAGTTAATAATTTGTGGTTTTAGGGGACCACCCCCTTACCTCCTTGGCCGAACCCCTTCTTCGACTCAAGGTTGTCCTAGTACCTTGCCCAAGATCATGGCCCTTTCCAGGTTGAGCTTAAGGATCATTTAAGATGCTCCCATCATAAGCCCATGATCGAGTGCTACCTTGTACTTTCGGTTGCGGTGTCGAGTACCCCTAGTGCATCATGCCCCACGGGTTTTGAAGCTGGGAGGCGTCTCCACGATCCCATCATCAAGCATGACCACTTTAACCTTCACCATGACCCTCCCTACGGCGGTGTCGTTACCCGCGTCGTGGCATAGAGATCATCCGTCGATGTCCCATCATCGCCCACCATGCCTCATTCCTCACTCACGCGACCCTAATGGTCATGCGCACCTCTTGGTGCATGTGGCCTAGAGAATGCCTAAAGGTGTATCCCATCGCCGCCCACCGCGATCAAGGTTACGGCACATGCACCCTAGTAACTAGAATGCATCGCCCGGGCTTAAAACTAACTAACAACATACTAGCTAACCACGGCAGAGTGAGGTTGACCAAATTAGGAGGCGACTTCGCCCATCAAACTCCTTCATAAACTCACGGGTATTGCTTCTCCAAGTCTTGCTTCAATACCCATGCATCTTCCACGGGTAAGTGCTTCCCTTAACCAAATCTTTGGAGGAACTGAGACCTCCTAGTCTTCTTGAATGACTTATCAAGAAGCAATTCGGGGCACTATTTCTACTTGCTCCTCAGTCATTTCCAACAAGGTTGGAGTATCCAAAACCTCCTCGGGGTTAGGATTGTGCCTTTTAATAAACTTCGTGGAAGACCTTGTGAACCTTGAGATGGGCTGGAAGATCCAACTTGTAGGCTTGAGGCCCACTCTCTCCAAAATCTTGAGCGGACCAGCCCACCTAGGGGCAAGCTTCTTGCAGCTCCCAATCCGCAGCTTGGCTTGCTTCACCTTTATCTTCAACCAGGCACTATCGCCTACCTTGAATTCTCTTACGGTCACATTTGCCGGCTACACTCTTACTGCCCGACTTCTTGCTGCCAATAAATAACCCCTTACTTCTTCCACTAGGCTGCTGCATATCCCCTAACATCTGGCTGGGATACTTCTACCTTGGACCGAGTTGTGCGGTATCCGGGGTTAAGCTTTGGTGCAGTAATTTACCATGAAAGGAGACATCTGAGATGACTCACAGCAGCCTTTGTTGTGGCTTCCACCAAGTGGATGTACTCATCCCACTTGGTTGCTTGTTCCACACATAACTTCGAAGCATGTCTTCAATGATCCGATTCGTCCTTTCGTCGGCCATCTGTTTGGGGATGATATGCGTGCTCATAGAGAGCTTCGTCTGAATGGTCTTTGAAGAGATCTTGCCAAAAGGCACTCATAAACTTAGAATCTCTATCAGATATTATCTCCCGGGCATGCCATGGAGTCTAAAATCTCCCTTACAAATAACTTGGCGATTATCTAATGCGGTGTCGGTAGTCTTGCAAGGCACAAAATGTGCCATCTTAGATAACTTATCTCGACAACCATCAATGCATCCTTGCCTCGAAGAGTTCTAGGGAGACACCGTGATGAAATCCATGCTTATGACCTCCACTTTGCATTTGGCACCCCAATGGCTCTAAAGCACACGGAATCCGAAGTTGCTCATGTTAGTTATGCGACATAGCGGCAATCCAGAATATATGCAGCTATCACGCCTCTTCATTCTGGCGAAAATAGCTACTTGAATCTTGAAATAGGTCTTCATGAAGCCGGCATGCCACTGCTATTGAGAACATTATGTGTGTCGTGAAGAATTAACTTCCTTACCCCCGATTCGGGCACACACAACTTATGCTTGTGATACAACGGGGTTGCCTTCCTTCTTATAATGCTTGAAGGCTTCCCCCGCTCCTTATACGTTACGGCTTCCTTGGAAAGACTTTCCCATACCTCCTTGAAGTCCACATCTGTTGGCAGGACTCCTCAATCTTCTTGCCAAACTCACTTTCGAAAGAGTGGAAATCGCATTACAATCGTCCTTATGCGAAATGGTCTCTGGAGAGGGCATACTGCTACAACATTAAGCTTACCCGGGGCTTATATATAATATCAAAATCATACTCCTCAAGGGAATTCCATCCACCTCCTTTGCCTTAAGTTGAGGGGTGGCTGGGTGAAAAGATCTTGAAGGCTCACGGTGATCGGTATCCAAGCTGAAACTTCCTTCCGGCCAATTAATGCCTCCATATCCTCAATGCCGACAATGGCTAGCGGTTCGATCATGGGTTGGGTAGCATTGCTCGGCGTCGTTCATCTTCTTAGTGCGTGGCGACTACCCTTCCTTCTTGCATCAAGGCCTTTGTTGCTATCTTGCTTGCATCATTTGCTACCAACTTATCTTTAGTCGGATCCGGAAGAACAAGCACTGGTCTTTGTTGTTAAGAGCCTCTTTAAGCTTCTCAAAAGAAGCTTGGACTTTCTCTAACCAATGGCTAGTCAATCCTTAATCTTCTTGGCCTTAGTGAGGTCCGGCGGAGGGGCAGCCCACTTAGCAAAGTCCTTCCGCGAACTTTTCGTAGTATCCCCGCCAACCCGAAAAAAGCTTCTTACTTTTGCCACATTCCTTGGAGCTGGCCAATCAACTATTGCCTCAATCTTAGATGGATCAGTGGAGATTCCCTCGGATGTTACTACATGCCCCAAATACTCCCTTTCGGCTGTTGCAAAGTGGCACTTAGAGAGCTTCCCCATACAACCCGATGGCGTCTCAACTTCTCCAACACTTTCACGAGATCTTGACAATGCTCCTCAAAGGGACTTCTTTGTAGATTAGGATGTCGTCGAGAAGAAGACAATAACAAACTCATCCAAGAAGTCTCACGAAGATGTAGTTCATGAGGCATAAGCGTTCTTTGGAGCATTCGATAGTCCAAAGGGCATTACTGTAAACTCAAAGTGACCATACAGCGTTAAAGCGGTCTTATGGATATCCTCTTCTTTTATTCTTATCGATGGTATCGACCTCAAATCAATTTTAGAGAATACCTTTGCTCCTTGTAAGCTGGTCCATTAGATCATCGCCCTTGGCAATGCATACTTATTCTTTATCGTCGCTTATTGAGTGGCGATAGTCTATCACATTCTTAAGCTCCCATCTTTCTTCTTCACAAAGAGTATAGGTGCTCAAAGGAGACACACTTGCTCTTATAAATCAAGCTTCGAGCAATTCAAAATTTGTTTCTTGAGCTCAATCAATTAAAGGGTGCTCATTCTATATGGCGCCTTCTTTGGTAGGCTTATAGCATCCGGAGCCAATGTGATCTCACATTCCACACCCCTATAAGGTGGCTGGTGCGGTTTCATCGGGAAATACATCCTTGAACTCTGAAATAAGCCTTGCTATCTGCACGGGCAAGATTTTCCCTTTGGGTCACTTCCATCACCTTTTGCACGGCTCAAAGCGATTCCATCCTCAAGATGTAATCCACCTTATTCCTTTCTATACTCTTCCTTAGGCCAAAGAAAAAATACCTTGCATAGGAGAATCTAGCTTCTTACCTTTCACTATCAACTTCTTTTGCTGCCGTGCAGTGCCGTCATGGTGACTTCATTCCGGTCGCAATCAATCATGGCTTTGGTGGCTTCAAAAATTCCATCCCCACTATCGGATCATATCTTAGATGTCCATGACTTACGCTCCCATCGGCCACTTAGCCCCACTAAGGTCTATGTCAAAGGTGATCCTCCTCCCCTTAGTGTGTGCCGAATGGCCGGGTTTGCCATAGCCTTGGCCTTGGCGGACTTCAATACCTTGTTCTTCATTAGGCGGCCAATCTAGGAGATGCAAAATTATGAGAGCTACACGTATCTATGAGGACTACATAAGGATTACTATCTATGATCCCATCATGCGATGACGAGTCCCGATTCTCTATATCACTGTCTCAATGTTTGCACATATGTGGCACTCACCATCTATGAAGTCCTGGCCCTCCCTGGCGGTCGTGGATCCTCGTCCCGCTTCTATTGGGAGTCCCAATCCAAGATTACGCCAAAGGCCGACCGGCATGGCGAATGGACAATCATGTGTTTGGTGCCACGGCTGGAAGCACACGAAACATAGTTTTTTCTCAATGCATTCTGTCTCTTTTCCTTGGCCGGTATCTAGGAGGCGGCTTAAACGCTTCCCCACGATGCGATACGTGGCTACGGTCCCCAAAAGCTTTGCTCGACCCTTACCTTGCTTCGACTCCCTACGATGGTGTAGGCTGCTGATTGCCCACGATATTGTCCACGATCTTACGCCTGAACTCTTACCCACGAAGGTTGGTTGCTTCTCTGGCGGAGTTCTTTGGTGCCTCTTCTAAACTTATAACTTTATCTTGACTGTGCAAGCTGACTTGGGTTGATTGCTCTAACAAGCCTCTTGATATTCTTTGTTCAACCCCTCAATGTAAAATATCCCTGGCTTGCCTCTCTGAGACTCGGGAACATGCGACTGAGCCTCATAAATTCTTGGGTATACTTAGCCACTGATAAGCTACCCTGATTCAACACAAAAAAAGCTGGCGAATCGTCTACTAGTATGAGACCTTGGCACATAGTGCTACTGCGGAAAGCCTTCTTTGAAGGTCTTAAACACGCAATTGTTCCTCTTCGACTTTTGGACTTAGCATATCCCTTCCACCCGATCCTTGCCGGTCCAATAAGGTTAGGCTGTAGCAACTTTCCCTATGTCCTTGTCTTTCATCCTGCAGGTATGAGTTGCCAAATTCTTCCATTTCATCAAGCCATGCTTGACCTCCATGCACGATCTGTCTTTCCACGAGGCTGGCCGAGCTTCCTTGTCTTCCATACATTGCTCATAGCACTATCCACCTTTTTTTGATAGTCATCATCTTTCTTGCTCTTTTCCTTGCTTTAGGTGTGCCGTGGTATGGATGGGGCAGGCTGTCCTCAGCTTTGGAAGAGCTATCGATGAGCTGGAGCTAGATGATGATGGACTCTGGTTCTCCTCTTCCTTCTCCTATCCACGGCGTTCCCTGGTTTGCCCTCCCCTTCCTGGCGGGACTTAGGTCACCATCCCGGACAACAAGGTGGAGGTGGAGGACCATCTTCTGTGCATTCATAAGAGGTGTCGCCCGTTGATGAGATGTTGCATTTAGTTCCTCATCTGCACCAACCTTGCGTTGGCCCTCACGGTGACATATCTGCTCAAAATCTTCTTGTTCCCCTGCCAAAACAAGTTCCTTGGTACCCAATTGCGTGGTCGGTCTTTGGTCTTGAGATCCTGCACTTGAGTTCCTTTTTTGCAAGGATTGATCATCAATACATTTTATTTGGGTTAGATGTTGATCAATTTTACTTGCAATTGAATTATCTTTAGTTATAAGAAATCATACAAAGCCTTACATTGACAAAACAGTTAATAGTCATTAATACATAAGGATTACATGATAAGGTAGATATATCTTAGCATAGTGAAACATTTAGCACAAAACTTAAGAAAATTTCACAATTATTCGGCCTCCTCCGAAAGCACGAAGAAGTTCTTGACATCCACTGAATCGGAGGCCTTTCTTAGGGGGATTACCGCAAGATGTTCCTCGTCGATCTTCCTTCAAGTGCTCGGGCCATCTCCTTTCGGGAGTTACGAGATTTATTCTTTGCTACCAGCGAAAGTGTTGCATCCCTAAGGTGCCCTCTCGCAAAGTCGAGGCAATGGGCCCAGCGGCCGCCTGTTGAAAAAGAATGATGTGATCGGCATGGTATATCTTCGGTCTTTGCCCGAAGCCGAAAGTGCTATGAGAAGTGCCCGCAGTTCTTCCCCCTTGGGCTGAACTCCTTGTGGAAGACTATCATTTGCCCCTTGGTGAGGGCTGGAAGATAGTAAGTGCGTGCCCTTCCCTACGCCTCGCGATCCCGGTGCCCTTCCTTTGGCTGCTTCGTAGGCATCCACGCCATAAGGTCTTCATGATCCCTCCACATCTTTGGTTTGCGTTGTCCAAGTTGATCTTCTTTGGACCCTTCCCTCATGCTCGGCTCGGTAGTTGCTTGAGCTTGGGCCTTCACTGTTTTGTAGAGTGTGCTCGTATCTGCTTTGGAACTCCTCCTCGAGAGATGATAGGTTCCTGTTGTCGATGATCTCCCTTATCTGTTTGATAGGCTGCTATGTCCGACATTGTCTCCCCAAAGATAAGAGTGTCTCTCCATGACTCCTTGGAATCTCTGGTATGAGTAGTCGATGAGGTGCGTGCTCTTCCCCGTGTGCTATCATGCCCAAGAGCTCGTCGATTCGAAGACCCTGTTCCTGACAGTAGGACAAGTTGAGGATGTCATTTGCAAAAATATACTCCTCCCCGTCGATGACTATCGGTGACAAAGGCGTGATGCCGACCGGTGGGTGGGTCCAGTAGGCATTCTCACGCCGTCGTCATGCCTCAACCCTCAGCATCTTGTTGCCTCCCTGCTCTCCCATTAGGGGTTCTCGCTCCCCTAGGCTGCTTTCGTAGTCTTCATGGATCGTAGAGATGGTGCCCCTGACGTCGTGCCATAGTATTCGTAGGCGGAGGACTCTATATTCAGGATTTGATCCTGGGCCCTACGGGTATCAAGTGGCGCTAAGTCTAAGGGCTGAACAGAGGGTTCCCCTACTTTATTGATTGACTTATAGTGCATGAAGAGTGCAAAGGGGCATGCAAGCTGAAGGTACCTATGCCTATTATGTCTGCTGGTCATGTCGGGCATGGTCCTAGTCCTATCCCATAGCTGCTTCTTGCCTTTGGATCCTGCCAACTCTCGACCTAAGGCTTGGGTAAGTGTCTCAAGGGAAACCCAATTCCCTCCCCTAGGAGGCAGTCTAACTTCCCAAGGCGGGACACTGCTGGTCATATTGGCATAATATGCGTGTAGTAGGGTGTTCTAGTCAAAGTTGCATGAAGATCAAACAAGTGATCAAACCTGAGAGAAGGCTTGATCTACTGGAAGGCGATGGATATGGCTGGCAGACATTGTACCATCTCTCAAAGTTCTTTGAAGCCATTGAGCGAGGGAAAGGGTGTAGAAAATGGCTTACAAAGATCAGTTGAGGTTCAAGAAAATCGCCTAAGGGCCGGGGCGAGTTCTGTAGAAGGAAAAATGGCAAATGAGACCTATTTTTATAGACTATGGGTGACCTCGGGGTTAGTGCAAAAGGTGCCTACCTAAGGCGACCTTGGTTCTATGGCTCACGGTGTCCAAATGAACTACCATGAAGTGCAAACTTAAGCAAAACAAAGCAAGAAACACTACATGGCAATTTGTTGGATCAAATTTGG
Source organism: Isoetes taiwanensis (assembly GCA_021234155.1). NCBI lineage: Eukaryota > Viridiplantae > Streptophyta > Lycopodiopsida > Isoetales > Isoetaceae > Isoetes > Isoetes taiwanensis. The sequence goes on from JAJEKV010000062.1 coordinate 5,419,243, forward strand.
CTAATTTGGGCCAAAAGATGGCCCCGACCGGATGAATCAGCAGCGGATGGCCTCCGCGTCAGCCCGACGCAGCGTTTGGCCTTGTCTCACCCGGTTGGCTTTGTTTTGGGCCAATTTTGGTCAATTTAGGGAATTGGAAGATGCTAATATGGCTAATTGGGCCAATTCTAACCCTAACTAGCAACTTATTTTGAGCAAAAACCCGACATCTAAAAGCATGATTTTGGGCCCGGTCCGGTGAATCCGCGAACGCTTGGCGCTTTCGTCGGGAAACATGCAGAGGCCCTAAGGCGTCTCACCCGGTTGGCCCGATTTTTCAACATTTTGATGATTTTTTGCCAAAATTTTGTTATAGTCATGATTTCTAGGGTGTTTCTAGACATGCTATGAAGAATTCTACCACAATTGGGTTCTATTTCCTATATTTCAAGCATACAACATTTTTCTAATTATAGAGGGAAAATAACTTTTATATTAATAAGAAACATAGTTACATGAAAATTTAGCTTTCCTACAAAATTTACAAAATTTGAGGCCTAAGGCCTCTCTGTAATCCTTAGGTGCTAAGTGAATATCCTTGGGCATAAGGGTAACTCTCTTAGCATGGATAGCGCCGAAGGTTCCCTTCCTCGAAGAGCCGGACCAGCTACGCCCGGAAGCCTCTTGCGAGCGGGTCATTAGAGGGGTAACCCTATAATCGGTCCCAACTGCCGCAAAAAACCTCTCTAAGGAGGCGCTTTCGAAGAGCGCCTTCCTTATCGGGGAGATGCGTGCACATCACGGAAGTGCCGGGAATCTCCCTAAACTTACCCGGCGTATGTGCTATTAGGCCCGTGGTGAACCCCTCTTGGGTTTTCGGTCTCGATGGGGGTGGCTTGGGCTGGTTCTTCTTGACCTGCCGCCCTCCCGACCTTATTTCTACACCTCTGGCGGCAATACCACTCATTGTACCTCGTCCAGCGTGAAGGTACTCCTTATGTATCACCACCATCTTCGCAAGCTTCGCGGTCTCTGCTGGAGGCGAATGCCTTCCCTACCTTTTGCTTCTTCACCACCTTAGGTGGTTCCGGCCCACTGGGGTAGGGTGGCCCTAGCGTCCCGGGTCCCCCTCACCTCTTCTTCCTCCTGGAATCTCCATTAAGCCCTCACTGTTGGTGCTTCTCCTCCGGCAGGGCCTCTTCTATAGCGATGGTCAGCGAGGCCCGTCGTTCCTCCTCTTGGTCCCGCCTCTCTGCTCCCTCGGCTCCCTTTCCCGCTCCCTTCTTCCTAGCGGCCCTCTCCTCCACAGCCACTCCCAGCGACTTTTCCTTCCCCTTCTTTTTGGGCTTGAAGGGGCCAGCTTCCTCGGTGCAGGTGGTGGTGGTTGCTCTTCCACTGTTCTTCAACTGTTCCTCCACCTCGGTGTCAGGGGCCGAAGTGGCGAGACTCATCTGTCTCTGTGTGCCTCAGATGGCCAGGGCTGGCGGGGCTCTCCTCGGCATCATGATACGTGATCCTTGCTTCTGCTTCTTCTTTGGGGGAAGCTCCTCTTCCCCTTTCTTGGGTGGAGGTGCTCGGGATCTTCTTCACATAATAAGCCTGCTCTGCGCCATGGAGAGAGGGTAGGTCTTGGTCGGGCTTCCTGTAGGTTTGCTTGGTGCGTGCCATATCTTGTGGTTCAGGAAATGGGTGGCGTAAAATTTTGAGCAAGAGAGGTGAAGGTGAAGGGTTGGAGAGAGAGATGAGGTGTCGATATTTAAAAAGGAGGGTCCCTAGGAATATTCTCCTACCATAATTACCCTATTTATTAGCCCCCTTATTAATTACACCATATTTAGTAATTATTTAACTATTAATGTATATATTAACCTATATTAATTGATATTATATTTAAATTTTCGAATTTTTCTAATGGTTCGAAGTGCAATTTATGAATTTATTTCTTATTTTCACACAGGGTCTCCGATTGGCATGATTCTTGACCCATTTTAGGTGAAATTTTGATGCAGATGCATAATTTTCACTCCAAATTTACTAGAAGATGAGTTCGACTCACTCAACTTTCGTCTAACACTTAACCTAAGTCCTGACCCACTACCTAGGAAAAAATTTTCCCCATTTTCACGTGGTTCGATGGTGGAAATGTTTATTTCACACCCTATAGGCCTGTTAGACTACTTTATGGTTATGGTGGAGTGCTAGTTCTTGGTCAACCAAGAACATCGCTCTGATACCATTGTGGCGCTCCACCTTAAGCGTCACGGTACCCGTAGTACACTCGGCAGAAATCCCCATCCCGGCTCAACAACCGCGCATGGCCGCCGTCTACCCGCACTCGGGTGACTCTTAGTGCGGGGGAACACGAAGGTGTCTTGGCAGCGCCCTTCCCCTATGGGCTCCTATAACGTGAGCGATAACACGTCAGAACTAGCATCAACATATACAAATACTACCTCGAAGGGTGGTAGTGCATCACTCATAAACCAAGGCAAAGATGATAATCACGAACCATAAAACATGAGAGCTCCTACCCGCCTCGGACTTCGTAAGGAGGATGACCGGCCGGGCCAGGCCTCAAGATAGAGCGGAACGAAGTCATGGCAATGGCGGGGCTGCATAGAACAATGGCTAGGGTTGACCACTCCATCCGCCCCTCACGTGCATACTTTGCAAAATGGGCTAGATCCCGAGGCTCGATGGGACTCTAGCCTTCCTGGATCACGCAATCCCATGGCATTACCCATCGGGACTACTAGGGTTGCATCTCCCTGGTCCGATGAGGCGGAAGGGTTGCATCTCCCCTTCCCGGGATCTAGAGGTGCCGTGGGCGGCTAGAGAATCGTGGCGACACACGCGATTCGTGCCAGTGAACCCCCCAAAACGAGAGCCAAGCCAACACTTGCAACTCTCGAGGCGGGGGCAACACCATTGCCCGGAGGTGTCGGACCCATGCTCGCCCCCACCTAAGTGACCCACCATAAGCCTAGCCCACTATGGGATCCCCCCAAAGCCCCCCCTCCCAAGCGGGGATCCTCCCTCCACTTTCCCTCTAGCCCGTTATATGGTGCTGAGTCATATCATAGCCTCAATAGCCCTGGTGGCTCCCTATGCACGCAGGCCGCGCTAATAGGAACTAAGGGATCTACTCTAGGAGCATACTACATATGGCTCTAGGTCTCTACCCCCTTCCCAATACAAGAAGAGCAAACATGATCAACCATCATCACATAATCATCACATCATAAGAATAATCATAAGAAGAACATCTTAACCTAATCATACAACTAACTAATGGTTAGGGGTTCCTTGATTAGGGTTCAAGAAGTTGAATATGGGTTCTAGGATGGCTCTACTCTAGATACAAGATACTAGCACATGCGGAATGCTAATTCCAAATGAGCTATCGCAACTACTATCCTACATACCTGCTCCCCGAAGCTCTCCCTCCGCATCCGTGTGCCTCCATGGTCTCCCACTCACGAGATGCCGCTCCTACTCCAAGAACGAGTCTACCTGCCGGGGCTGCCGCACCCATCTATGCCACTGAAAGCGATGTTTGGCTTAGGGTTTGAGCAGTAGGTGAGTCTCGGGTGCTAGGGTGGAAAGAGGTCTAGGGTTAGGGTTTATGCCTATATGAGTTAAGGTCCACCTAGGATGCCACGTGGCACCAATGATTGAGTCCCCGTGGCGGTGCTCCAATAGGTTAAGGCCACGGATAATGGCTTAACCTATGGTTGGCTAAGTTATGAGAATAACTTAGCCATGCCCCCTAGTGCCACAATCTATGGTATACAAGGCTATGAAGATAGACTTGTATGGTGATTCGATCCGTGAATATAAAGTATTTATGGCGTATATTCCCCGACCGTCCACGAGATACTTGATTCTTATTTGTAGGTTTTCTTGTACAAATTTTGATATACCAGATAACGAAGTTTGTGAAATACTATAAGATTTGAGGCAATGTACTAAATGGTGTTGATTTTATAATATTATATGATTTTAGGGGCTCTCGCGGCTGCCCTCGTCACCTCCATCCTAATAATATGGGGGAGGAGGGATTTAATTTTAAAGTTTGGATGTAGCGGTTTGTATTAATTCAAAAAAAAAAAAAAATTGGCCCCTTCGGGGCCAAGGAAAAAGATGGTGCACAAATTAGAAGGAAGGAAGAAATTTTAACGTCCACGTAACCCAATCCCAAGTTATGGGACCGAAACAAACAAAAGGGGCATAAGCCCTATAGCAGGGGCGAAGCCCAAGAAACGAAACATGGGGTCTAAGCCCGTTACAACACACAAATAAAGGAAACCCAACCAACCCAAAAACAGCGAGGAGCCCGTGGCTATGCAAAACTCGCCAGGATCAGCCCGGCCATCATCCCGAATGATAAATCCGGCCTCCCTATACACTGCCCATTTCCGTTGTAGGCGAGCCTCGCGCACTCGACATAGCTCTTCTTTTAAAGCGCAAAGGCGTCTTTGGGGTCAAATCTTCTGAGCAGAGAAGGTGGTTCCCTTCAAATGATTGCCATGCCGTAAGATGTGCGCACGAAGAAAGAGCATCCCGAAAAAGCGGACCAAAAAAGAGATGACGGGCGGCCGGGCCGTAAGCCTCCAACCCGCCGGGCGAAAGGATGCCGGTCCGCGGTATGTGCATCACCCGACCGAAAAAGAGGCAGCCTCATCTCAGTAGCGGTGGCGTTATTCGCCTCCTTCGGACCTACAATACGCAAGGTCGTGGTCGATGCATGTTCCGTGGCCCTACCAAACTCGAGAAGGCGGGACCTCGGCATGGGCGGTGAAGCAACAAATCCTCAGCCCGGAGGTGTGGGCATTGAGACCGGTTCATCAGTCCTGGCATAGCATCGACGCCGGGCAGCATAGCACTCACCCGATCGAGGCGAGGGCCCCGTGCTGGACAATCGTGAAACATTATTGTGGCCGGCCGAGGTGTGCCCCGCAGATCGTGAGCAATAACTCAAGAAGTTGTACCCAGCCTTCTAGTGGCAACCGAAAGCGGATGTCTCCGTGAGAGTAATCGGTAGAGAGACCGTGTGGATCCCGGCATATCCCGAAGGCAAACACCGGAGCCGAAAGCATCAATCTACGCCCAAGGCAGCAGCCTAAAGATGCACCGAAAAGATGGGTCGGATGGGACGCCGGGGCCCAAAGAAGGAGCTGCCTAAGGTATGGCTCAATTGTGGGGTCATAGGGTTTGTCAAAGCCCCACGCAGTGTCCTCAATCCGGTTCTTTTGATTTGGCGGTCTCCCCTAGCCATGCGCGCTTTAATCTTTCGGTCATGCTAACGCTTTACTAGGCCGTGAATCGGGGAAGGACAAACACTTGGGGAGCAAATGCACTGGTAAAATCAAAGAACACCGTAAACCAACAAAGATGAGCAAGAACGACAATTACGGATTAGACACGTAATGTGTCTGCAAGAAATGAAATGTGTAATGGAAAGAGAAACAAGACACGTAATAGATGGGAAAAGACCCAACAAATCACACCCGTGGACACCGGGCGTAAAGGGATTCGGTGGTTGTTCGCCCGCCGGGAAACCCTCGGCCTTGAATACCGGACGGGACCCACCGGAAGCGTGACGCTTTTACCGGGTGACAGAGTGTTGGGCGCCACTGGTGTGTGGGGGCTGAATCCGCCCAAGCTAATTTGAACCGGGAAAAATCGATGTGCGGATAAAATAAACAGAGGAACAAACGCCCCCGAGGAAAAACTTGATTGTGCACTGATTATGTGGCCTGTGCCGGATACTTGGCCCAAGCCAAATTGAGGGCGCATCTAGGTTAATCGGCCAGCCATGGTGATGCAGAACCAATCACGCATGCCATATCATAGCCCCCTCTCTCGTGTCTGAACCAACCGAGTCAAGTCGTGTTTTCGCCAGTCGCCGTGGTGAGATCCGGTTCTTTGGTGCCGATGTGCCTACATCAGTCGCCGCGATTGGTGCCAGCTCCGGATCGCCTATGTGACCCTGAAGGGGGATAACCCAGAGCTACAAAAAATAGACATGAAAATACTAGAATAAGCAAAGAAACAATATAACTTATAAACAATATAACTTATATAACTTATGAAATACAAGAAAGAAACAATAAGAGAGATATCTCGAGCAATAAGAATTAGTTTTGCAAGTTTGACATTGAAGTTTTACACAGCCCGTATTTAAGAGTTAAATCCCAATAGGTTCACACGTGGTTTCCAAATTCAAAAATATAACATTTGAATGTCAATGTCAAAATATAACATTTAAGAGAACCATTGGCACAGTCGCTACTTCCATGCCAATGGTTCACGCAACTGTTGGGAATCAGCAGATTAGTCATGTACAGATTGATAGGGCAAAGGTTTGCCAACCTCACGTAAAAAACTTAGCATCACTCAATTATATCGTGCTCCTTATGGCATCAAATTAGCCAATGGTCACATCAAGCGCCCTCAAGGCGTCACCCCTATTCTCCAAATCAGCATTGGTGACCTCAGGATTCTCGTAAAGTTTTAGCATGAGATCTAGATAGATGAATCTCTTAGCAAAAATGCAGGAAAATATGAAAGTACCAGAACAAATTATTAGAATCAAAGCAAATTTGAGAGATCGGATCTGTACGCCTGGTTGGTTACCTATACTTCATTGCAAATAATCAGGCCGATTCAAGCGTGATAGGCTTATAGAGCTAAGCCTGAATGCGGTACTGACAACTAGCACAGAGGACCGGTTAAGCAAGAACATCTGAACTTTAGCTGCTTTTACTGACCAGAGGCCCAGTGCAAGACTTCCCCAAAACTAAGAAGCAAAGAAAAATAGATGTAAGACCTCTCTGTGCCTGCATCCTGGATCAGCATAACAATCCCGCCAGTAAGATAAACTAGTCAGAAATTCGCAAGTTCGATAGAGTAGCCAGAGATTTGCCACTCTTATATTAGAGCTTTTGAGGAGAAAAATTGATCAAAGAGACGCCCTAGCATGCTGGATGGGCTTCTACATGGCACGCCGATTGCATAAAGCATCTTTATTTTAGAACCAAAACGCAATGTCACTGCACAAGTCCCAGATCTCGCCAAAACATGGCTGCACTCTGTACTCTTGGATGATCTATATGAGGGGACTCCAAGCCCCCTCGAACAAGCCCTGGAGCAAAAGGCATGAAAACCAAGAGCATCAACTCACAAATGCATCTCACATTCATTCAATCGACAATCATCTTAAAACTCAAAACACCAATATGCATTCTTAGCACGTAGAACACTCTACTCCAAATTCGAGGATCACTAAGAAAAACACACACGAAACCAACATGCATGCATAGACAGATAAGAATAAAGCTTCCATGGTACCTGCTGGTACAAGATGCTTGCTAAAAAGTTCTCTGGCACCTGCTACAACGCGCCCGCTAACAACCAAGTATATAATTTTATTGTGAGAATCCAAGAGTAGAATCATGTAAGGAAGTGGAAGAGAGAAGAAAGACTAAAGAGGGACAGGGAAAAGAAGAGAAAAGCAATGGGCAATGAGAGAAGTGTTGCTGTGAGAAGACGTCGATAACCGGCCTCGAATATAGACTTAAATAATGGCTCGTCCCTGCCCAGAATGGCGATCCGAGGGCTCAGATCGATGCTATTATTATGATTGCAATGAAGGGAAGACGACTTTGATTTCACAATTGCCAGCAATGAATCGTAATAATTTCATTTAATGACATAATTTTCACAAGTTTTGGCGAGAGATTTATGTACTTGTTCGATGAAACTGAGTTTTGTCTCAAATTTTAAGATAACTTTGATGACTATATTGAAAATAAAAATGAGTTTGTATTTCGAGTATTTGCCAAAATACCAGAATTGTCCCCTTACTTTTGAACCAACAGAACAACATGGCCAACTGTTATAACCCCCAGGTGGCTTGGTCAACTTCTCATCCTGCTTGAAATTGCCATATTAGCACATTTGAATTCTGCATATGTTGCTACACATGTAAAAATGATAGGTGCTTTTCCTCTGTCCAAAAGATTACTCCAATTTATACAATCCAGCATACTTGCAAGATAAAATGAATAAAACACTATAAATATACCATGTAGTATGTGGGATATAAGTGCCATATAACATATGCCTTCTTGAATATTGTGATAGTGCATTTGGCGGTATATCTGCAAGTTAAATTACTTTACAATCAACTACAGCATGATTTGAAATTGTAACTGTCCTAGCCACTTGATAGACTAGCATACGTATTCATGTATATATGGATATGCTTGACATGCATGCAGGATGGAACTAAAAAATAAGCAAAGATTTAGATAATAAAGAGGCATTGGGGAAAAGGAAATTTAAAAGAATTTTTTGCAAAAGGAGATCACCTGGAGCATGACGCAGAAAGCGAGATTGAGATTGTACCAGGAGGATTAGCAGGAGACGCCAGATCCTAGTATTGTATCGGATCTTTATCTTCTTCAGGTGGGGATTTGGATTTCCATTGATTCAATAGAGATTTGTATATGTTGTCATGATTAGATCCATGCATGCTTTCATAAAGGCTTCAGGGCTATGTATAATCTTGAGAAGCGGTGGCTTAAACTAGATAGCTTGCAATCACATAGGCTGCAATCAGATTGTAGGATGTCGGATTAGAGTTGCACAAGGACAAAAGACCAGTGCTCTGGAATCAATCTTGGGGTTTTCATGCCTTGTGAGATAACTTTAGTATCACCTTACGTGAATCTGTGAAAGGGTATTTGTTAGTATTGCGTATGGATTGGATTGAATAGTACTGGCTAAAAATTTGAATATGATGTGCACTGGTTAACTCGAAGAGCAGCAAGAGCAGGAGTAAAATCATGTGGGTCATGTTAAAATTGCTATTAAAGTGCCATTTTTGATGAATCAAAGGCCGTTTTTATACAATCAATGGTTGTTGCTGTTCTTTGGTATAAATTGAAGAGCTCAAAGAGAAACTCCATGATCCGAAGGTGATGAGATCAAGTTGGAAAACTAGCCAAAATTGCTCAGAAAGGGCCAAATTCAAGGTAAAAAGGGTCGATTTGCTCTGGGAAGGACCGGATCAGAGAAATTGAAGTCTTTCTGGAGCTGCTACGATTGTGCCAGAATGAGTCGTTCAATGTTTTTTTTTGTTGATGCTTATCTTTGTTTTGTTATACGTTGTTATATTTTATGCTTTGTGAGATTTCTAATAATTAGTGGAAGGCTATGACTATAGCATTAATAACATACGTAGGGGCTAGCAAATTAGTTGTAGGAAGTGTGATGAAATACTGATGCTCCACACCTCTCCTTTTCTGTGGGTTCCTCTGCCTCCGACATATTTGCCTTTGGTCGCCAAATTACACGCTTCCGGCCAGGCCGCCCGGACTCGGGCTGCAGTGTCCATAGAGGATTGGTATTGGTATTGGCATGGCCAACTGGCTCCTTGGGAGTTTTTTCAGGCCTGCTTTCGGCTTAAGAGCAGTGATCGAGCTATCTGGCAGCAAGTGGCCTCCTGTATTCCACTGCATATTCCTGTTCTCCTCCAGGGAAGGGTGGTCTCTCAGATTTGGAAGGTTCATTCGGAGGTCGATGAGTCATGTTTTGTTCATTCTTGTTACCAGACGTTGGTTATTCATGATACTTTACCTCCTTCTCGACAAGTGGGCACCGAAGCTTCGATTCTGTTGGCGCTCCGTCTGGACATGGACTTAGAAACTCTCTCCCCCCACCAAAGGTTAAGGTTCTCTTGTGGCAAGTGGTGCACCGCTGCATTAGGGTAAATGTTCTTGTGCATAGATTTAAGCCAGCTGTGAGTTTTCTTTGCCCTTGCTGTGGCCCTCATCGAGTCCATTGAACATTGTCTAGTCTTGTGCCCAAATTTGCAAGCTACATGGGATTGGGTCGAGCATTGTTCCATCGATATGTAGCCGAAGATACTTCTTCATGTGTTTCCAAAATTCATGGTCCTCTCCTAAGAAGCGTGCTTTCCATCCGTGTAAGGCATGGTTGGTTATTCCAGAGTTTTCTTGTGTTTACTGGCCTAGAGGAGACAAAGTTTTGCATCTGGCGGGATATTTTGCACATTGTAAATGCGAATGGGGAGTTTGCACAGTGATTACTAGAGGTGATTGGAAGTTTACGCACTAGTTTTTTAGTATGGAGTATTGAGGTGTCTTTGTCCCTTAGGGGCATTCTTTTTCCTCACTACTCGTCTTGTATCATTGCCATTCTTTTAATATAAGTGTCTCAGTTCTTCAAAAAAAAAAATTAGTTGCAGGAAGCACAGCTATCAGTGACAAGAGGTCAGTATGGAACCCCGTCGTAATTCATGTATTAAATTTCGTAACTAAGGAATGGTAACACATAAGCTTAATACAAACCATTACATCCAACACTTTAAAATTAAAGTCCCCCTGAAACCCCCTTCGGATTGGGTGCGTATTCACACGGGGGTGCCTCCGAGCATCGAGAGCTATCAGATGGGCATATTTACTCAATATTCCTTGATCTAGACCGTAGATAGCGGTTCTCTTTTGTAGGTTTTTCTTGTACAAATTTTGATATACTATATAACGAAGTTTGTGAAATACTATAAGATTTGAGGCAATGTACTAAATGGTGTTGATTTTATACGTATTATATGATTTTAGGGGCTCTCGCTGCCCTACGTCACCTCCATCTGAATATGCACTCAAACCAAAGGGGGTTGAGGGAGGGGAGGGGAGGGGGTTTAATTTTAAAGTTTGGATGTAACGGTTTGTATTAATTCAAAAAAAAAAAATTATCTTCGGGCCTAGGAAAAGATGGTGCACAAATTAGAGAAAAGGGTATATATAGATATACAAAAAATAGACATGAAAATACTAGAATAGAATAGAATAGAATAGAAACAAAGAAACAATATAACTTATAAACAATATAACTTATATAACTTATGAAATACAAGAAAGAAACAATAAGAAAGATATCTCGAGCAATAAAAAATAGTTTTGCAAGTTTGACATTGAAGTTTTACACAACCCGTATTTAAGAGTTAAATCCCAATAGGTTCACACGTGGTTTCCAAATTCAAAAATATAACATTTGAATGTCAATATCAAAATATAACATTTAAGAGAACCATTGGCATTAAAAACCACCATAGTTTACAAGCTTGATACAAGAGACATCATTGATCAATTAAGCTTCCCATTGCAAAAATCTCCTTTGTATACCAAGCCCTTGCAAACTGCAAGGATGGAAAAGAGTACCATGTGTCATTGAAATTTTAACAAAGCAAACAAACAGTTTTGAACCAACAAGCTTTATTCAGCACTGCACATCTGAACCTGATCACTTCAGCACTGCACATGCCAAACCTGATCACTCTGAGATATTTGAATGCGACAAGCATCTTAGATGGACTTACAAAATCTGTAAAGATTATAATAAAAGGGTGAGAATTGAAGGCTGCTTCAGATATCATGCCACGGACCTGTATATATTTTATAATCCTTCATTCTTGATTAGAAACTACAAAGCACTGAGATGTAAACAAAGCATCTAATAAAATAAATACTGTAATAATAACAGTTCGCTACAAACCCATGGAAGCAGGGGCATGAGCAAGAAAATTGAGATGACAATTAAGTGGCAGTGCTGAAGAGGCCATAGAAGCAGGAAACTAAGAGCAAGATTGCATGTCGGCGGTGGTAACCATGGAAGCCGAAATGCATGATCCTAATTACGGGATTGAATTACAAAGAAACCCACTTAATGCCATACACTTCAAAAAGCTTACTGCAAACGCTTTCCAACGCACCAAAAATTGCTCAAAACGGACACCTGAGGTGGAAGATATCTGAGATTGAAGCAATGCCAAAACTGACGGTAACCATGGAGGCCGAAATAGATGATCCCAATTCCGGGACTGAAATAGAGAGAACTTACCTGATGCCATACACCTTCGAAAAGCTCACCGCAAGGGCTTTCCAAGGCACTAAAATTGCTCAAACGGGACATCGAGGAGAGAGATATCTCGAGATTGAATCGCCATTGCAAAACCCTAGCCCCACTTAGTCGCCTAGCCATCACCAAATCGGTCAAGCCTTTATCTAATATTCACATACAACCACACAATCTCTCTTTTTTTAGCCTTTATCTAATATTCACATACAACCACATAATCTCTCTTTTTCTTTTGGAAAATCAACGCCAATAAAAAGTGCACTCTAGAAATACTATTTTGATATAGGCAAACCACGGATCCTTCTTCAGCCAGTTCCTTGCATAGCCATGGAGCAAATAGAAAGCCGAAGTCTAAGGGATCTAAAGCTCAAAACGCAAAGATCGCAAGGGGTATCAGCTATGTCTGACGAAGAGGGAATCAACAAGGCAATAGGAAGTGATAAATACAGAGGAGGGAGAATTAGAGTCGGGCGCCATGGTCCCAAAATATAAAGCACATAGCGACACAGGATTTAAAACCGTTGCAAGCAAGGCCCTGGAGAGGTGTTCAAAGATCGGCTTGTGCTCTTCTTGTGTGGAGGGAGATGCGCTTATCGCCATCTATATAGCACCGCATACTGCTTTTAATTCGCTCTTAGCGTGGAAGATAAAGCATGACGATTAGCAAAAAAAATGAGGGTCATACCTTCTAAAAAGCTCTGCCATAGCCTTCTTCTCACGACTCTTTCCGATTGATTCTTTTTTTCATGTATGCCCGATTCTTGCTGCCAACTCTTTCTGATTTTTTCGCATCTTTCCATGGTACTTTCGGCCCGGGTGAGAACTACGCCTTACCGACCATAGCCGGAGCCGATGTCAGAGCCAAGATTTTGGCTTCTCCATAGCCATGGCATAAGTGTACCAAATCTCAAAGAAGGACACATGGCCTAAATCTCTCTTGTTTTTCAAAGGTATGTAATTAAATCCCTCCCCTTTTTTAAATTTCAAATTTCGAATTTAAGCATAAGCGGGATATAGATTGTACGTAACAAAGAAAGGCGGGGTATAGCGTGGCCAATGGGATATTTATCTAAGGCCAATAGGTATGGATTAAAATCTTATATATAAATTCTAATGAAATAAATTCTAATGCCATATGTTATTATATATTATTTTAGCTCATATTATATTATTTTAGATCATCTTATTATTAAAATCCCATTTTTTCAAGCGAAAAAAAAATGGGACATCAATGGGATATTTATCTAATGCCAATGGGATATCATAAAGTCTATATTATTTTAGGTCATATTATATTGTCTAGCTCATCCTAATATTAAAGTCCCATTTTTTTCGAGCATGCATTCATTTTGTTTATGTATACATAGAAAATGCATAGGATATGGTGTGCATTAGAAAATGCATAGAAAATACATAGAATATGGTCCAATTAGTTATGTTTTTTGCTCCATAATATTGGAGATAGAAACTATGTTTGTAGGCAAGTAGATTTGTTTGATCATGTTGCATATTTGATCGCATATATGAGTCTAGAAAGATCCTCAAGTTTTTCACTCTAAGTCAGCCTTTTTCTACGATTGGCCCACGTGACTGGTTTTCACTTCGAGCTACCTTTCTCGACTCGAGTCGAAAGACCCTCGACTTAAGTTTTTCACTTGTTTTGCCTTTTCTCGACTTCAAGAATCGAAAAGTTCCTCGACCTTTTTCCACACGGGTTACCATATAGACCTGCGTTTTTCACTCTGAGCTGCCTTTCTCGACTCGCGAGTCGAGAAAGGCCCTCAGACTTGCATTTTCACTCTGAGCTCCCTTTCTTGACTCACGAGTCGAGAAAGGCCATCAGAGGGGTCTTGAGGGTCGAGAAAGGCGCTTAAAAAACTTTTTTTTTCTACTTAAAAATAAGGGGAAAAAAAGTTTTTTTTTTTAAGCCACATTTCTCGACTCATGAGTCGAGAAAGGGTCCTCGAATTTTAGGGCCTTTCTCGACTCATGAGTTGAGAAAGACCCCTCGACTTAAGTTTTTCACTTGTTTTGCCTTTCTCGACTCAAGGAATCGAAAGTTCCTCGACCGCCTTTCCCCACCGACCTGGCCCATAGACACCGCATTTTCCACTCTGAGCCCCCTTTCTCGACTCTCGTCGAGAAAGGCCATCAGAGGGCTCTTGAGGGTCGAGAAAAGCCCTCAAAAAACTTTTTTTTCCTACTTAAAAAAATGGCCTCAGACCTACTTTCTTCAGAAATGGCCATGGAAAGACCCGTTCATTGATGAAAGAGGACGAGAAGAGGTTGGTGACATGCATTGGTCAGAGGCTAGCGTATTCAGATTTCTATTATCTTCAAGTTGCTCTCGTGGCTTGGAACACCTCGGACCTTGCTCTGCATGCTGTAATATTTGTGTCAGCCCGACCGTCATGGTATCTTCAACCATTGTAAAATACAATGTAATGAAATTATTTATGAATAAAAATTCAAGGCAGATCAACTAATTTATTAATAAAAAATCTTTTTCAACTAGAACTTTGGTTTCAATCTGTAATGAATTTCCTTTGTTTGAGTTGTATTGTTCTTGTTCTCGACTCGCTATCCGAGAAAACCGGGAGAAAGCTCCGGACCCACACTAAGAGACAAATATTTGAATTAAGGGCGCTGAAGCCTGAGCTCTCCTTTTTGTGTAAAATAACAGGGTTTCTAAAAAAAGTGGGAATGGAATGAGACCCACTTTAATTAAATAGTGCTTATATACATTTCCATCATGTTTGAGTGCCTCAAATCCCTGTTCTTTCAGATAACTATCTATCCATTGTCCGAGATTGCTTTAGACCATAAACCTTTAGTCTCCAAAGACTTATTCTTTCCTTCCTCATACCCGTGTGCTTGTTTCATAAAAATTTCCTCCTCAAGCTCAGCATTTAAAAATGTTGTGCTAACATCCATATGATGTAGCTCCAAGTCACAAGCATTTGCCATGGCAATGAGCATTCTAATGCTTGTCAACTTAACCACTGGAGAGTAAGTCTCTTCATAATCAACCCCTTGCTTTTGAGAATATCCTTGGGCTACAAGTCTCGCCTTATATTTAGTACTCCCATCTGCATTAATTTTTAGCTTATAGACCCACTTGTTCCCAACAATATTCTTATTTTTTGGTATATCCACCAGCTCATATGTTGAGGTTCTGTCAAATGCATTAATTTCCTCTTCCATTGCTTCTCTCCATTTGCTTGCATTTAAGCTGTTCATGGCATCTTCAAATGTCTCCATTTTCTAAAACCATTAGAGCTTCAGTTATGTCCCCTTTATTCAACCTCGCTATTCTCCCATTCCTTTGTCTTCCACAATCTTCAATGTTTATGTTTAAATCATCCTTTAATTTTCACTTTCTCTGTTTTCCTTTTCTTGTGCCCAGCATTTTCATGAAAACTTTCTTGATTATTTTCCACATTTTGATGGTGTTCACTCTCATCTCTTTCCTCTTCTTCTTCACTATCATTTTCAAAATCCTCAAATTTTGATGAATCTGAAGGTTCACTTAATGTATCTGACTTCTTATCTTCCTCTTCTGTCATGTATTTTGTTAACTCCTTTTGTTCATATTCTCCACTCGTTCCCCTTGGCTTATATAATTCCTTTTCTACAAATTCAACATCCCTGCTAACTACAATCCTCCTTGCTGCTGTGTCATATACCCTATACCCTTTCGAATGTTCATCATAACCTACCAAATAGGTTATTAGTGATCTATCATCAAGTTTCAGCCTTTTCTCTTCTGGTATATGTGTATAGGCTAGACATCCAAATGCCCTAAATTTTTCATAGTTTGATGGCTTTCCCGCCCACAATTCTTCCGGACTTTTTCCATCCAATACCCTTTGTTGGTAAAACATTTTGAATTACAACTGCAGCCTTTAATCATTTCTTCCCAAAGAAAATTAGAAGTCCAGAGTGTTTTAGCATGGCTCAATTACATTTAATATGCTTTTATTTTTTCTCTCAGCTATGGCATTCTGCTGGGGAGTATAACTGCAAGTATATTGTCTCTTTATCCCTTTCTTTATGCAATAGGTTATGAATTTGCCTGACATATATTCTCCTCCCCTGTCTGATCTGACACATTTGATCTTTTTCCCCTCAGAACATTCTACCTCTCACGCAAATAGCTTAAAAGCCTCAAAAGCCAAATTCTTGCTTCTCAAGCAATAAACTCTTGTTTTTCTACTATAATCATCAATGAAAGTTATAAAATATTTCTTACCTGAAATTCCTCAAGTATGTTCAAAGTGGTCCACGAGGTCTCAGATGCACGAAGTTCCAAGACATCTTTTGCTCTTTCCTTGGATCTTGAAAAAAGGCAACCTCAAGATTGTTTCCTAACATGCATCCTTTGCATACATGATTGACAATTTTGCTATTAGAACTTTGTATCAGTCCTTGATTTATTAGATACTCAATATTTTTAAAGTGTGTGTGATCAAGTCTTTCATGCCAGCACAACATATCAGGAATGGTAGCAACATTAATGCTGTTCAAGCAGTGAGGATCAATTCCAAACAAATTTCCAACACGCTTTCCTAAAAATTTCAATTTATTTCCTTCATAAACTTTACATTCAAGTTGTTCAAATACAACTTTGAACCCCATATCAACCAGTTGACAAACTGAAATTAAGTTCCTGACTAAGCTTGGAACACCTACCTCTTCCCCTTGCACTCGTGTTTCTTCCTCCCCTTCCTCTTCCTCTTCCTCTAGAGCTGTCTTTTGGTGTGGAGCAAGTAGAAGCATAATGACCTCTGCCTCCACAATTGTAACAGTTTATTTCCTTTGTCAAGTTTAGGCAATTTATCTTTATATGCCCATGCTGGTTACAATGGTAACAAGGTCCAATTCTGCCTCGATTTTCTCCTCTATTCTTTCCCTTTGTAAATAGTATCTGACTTGTTTCTTCTTCATCAGTAACTTTATTCCCGTTTCTATTTCGCTTTCAACATCCTTTCAGCTTCTTCTCTGGTCCTTGCTATTGTCCTTATGAATACTGCTATATTTCCTAAACTTGTCACACTTCGAGATTGCAAGAACTTGTTGTTGTTGATAATAGGTTACCCCCTCGCACCCTCAAGATCTGCAATAATATTATCAAAGCTTTGTAAGAACTCATTCACATTACTCTTTGTCAACAAGTTTCAACCTCCGTAATTCATTTTCCAAGACATCAATGCGTGAAGAAGTCTTCTCCTCATATGTCATCGCCAAATATTTCCACATGTCTCGATGTTTTCCCCTTAGTTTCAAAGACAATTCCAGAACTCACTTTACTTATTATGATGCCTTGAGCCTCTCTTAACTTGTCCGACTTTCACGCCTTCACTTGCACCCAGAGGTTACACTCACCTCTCTGCCCTCTTCTCCAGCCATACTCTCTGCTTCTGCTGTGGAACTTCCTTCTTCAGCAACATTTGAAGGCTTTTACTTAACTTCTTTCACAACTGTATTAGTTGGCTCAACAATTTCCCATAAATCCTCTACTTGCAACACATGCTTAATCTTCTCTTTCCAAACTTGAAACCCTGAGTCTCCCTTGAATACTTCAATAGCATTCAATAAGCCTGCACCAAACGGTTAGACATTTTCTAGCTCTGATACTAATGTGAACAAATTAATTGGTCTAGCATTTTCTCTAATTGGTCAAGACAAAATGTCTAGCTTACTCAACATTAACATCTTTAAAATATCAAGTTCAAGATGCAAACATTTGCATTTAACTACTGCATAACTTAGCAAATAAATCTCATCGCATAAGCACTACAACCATGTTAATCACAAGGTATGCTTCAACACTAACCATTGTCATTCTTTCAAGCAATAACCATTGAAGATAAAATCAATGGTCATATAGAGCCATATACCTTATTCTCAAATTACCTTCACAAAAACAGACCTGTTATTCTACAATGGCTGTCGCATAGAATAGTCACGAAACCCTGTGCATAAATCTAAATCAATCTAGCTTCTTAGTTTTATAATGGATGCCGATCCCAAAGTCGGAACCACCCAAGTCTTCCGGATCCATCTTCGATCTTATCCTTTCAGAAGTTTAGATCAGAAGAAAGTTTCTACTTTCGAAAATGGTGTTTGCCTCCAATTTCTTTGATGCCAAAAAATACCATCAATAATATATGTTCACATTTTCAACCATAGGTCGAAATATATGAATATCCCATATTCTTCACACCATGAAATATCACACCCACTCGGATGTGGATAGGCTGGACCCCTATGTCGATCTATATGATGACATACAAAGATAAGCGCTTGGGCAAAGGTCATACCCTTGGAGACTTCAATGCGCCGCGACCGGGTAGAACAACCCATGAGATTTGATCCACGATGATATATTGCGCTTAAGGCCCCGCGGAAGGAGCTTGGCCACCTGACATCGATGACAATCGTCACGCGCCATGGTCGACAGCTTGCTTATCGCCCGCAGATCTTTGACCTCGGTAATCCGAATGGATCGGCACGCTGGCCTTCCACCCGCATGAACACTGGTAGATTGTCTAATGGTGGACCACGTTGCCATGTTACTTTTAAAATAGACCGTGTGAAAGGTGTGTAAGTGCCAAGGAGAATCAAGTAGGTCGCCTTCATCTTAGATAATCAAGTTGTTTCACTTGAACTCCATCATATCAGGTGAACTCTTCGGTCTCCATTTGTCTGTTAACTTCAACTTCTGATCATTCAGTTAAATTTCAACCTGACAAATGTTTATGAATAATAAGTTGTGAGCTGAACAATACTCTCACAACGTCAACATGGTAAGGTTGTATGGGCAACCTCGGGAAGAGAAAAGTCTAGGCACATGTTTAGTAATTGTCTAATGAACACACATGTCATGGTCTTTACATTGTCTCATTGTTGTTTTGTTATGTATTTGGATCCTCCTGGTCGGACTTCCAAGTTCGGTGGTCCGGGTTATTCCGCATGACTCCCCGCTCTATGTTCTCTCAGATTGCCTGCTTTCCGACACCGGGCGCTAGTTCTCCCCGGCCGAATTGCTACGCCAAGAAACTCTTGTGAACTCCCATGGTAAGAGGTCCTTCAAGTGCCGACGTGGCCGGGAAGGCTATGCGATAACGAGGTTCACCCCTCCCCACCACCCTTTCTGTGGCTTGAATGTAAGTTGGTCGGCAACATGCTACTAACGAGACCTATGTGTCCGGGTCGGCTACTCATTGTCCCCGAAGTTTGTTTATGATAGTTCGGTACTGGTTATGTTCTTTGCTCCCATGTTTATGTTATTTTTGTTGTCATTGTTTAGCGTTGCACCATAGGTTCTTGTGTCTTTGAGTTGTTATATTTGTCATCCAATATTGCAAGATGTTCTATGCATGCAAAAGCAGCTATGGGATCCCCACTTAGTCATGAGGATTAACCCCCTTGAGTGCATTGTGCAAAGAATTAGCAAGCAATGGTCGCTTAGCGCAACAATGTAGCCGGGATCGTGATTGGGTTCTAGAGGAGAAGCTCTTCGCTAAATTGCTCAGCTAGATCTTGTGAATGTGATGATGATAGTGTTAACTCTTAATATTATTGTATTTGATAATGGATATACTATGGTTGATCTCTGATTATTATGAGTAAGAAGATTCAATTCTTCACCAATACTATCAGCCTAGAATTAGTGCAAGTTTAGACAAGATCCCGAGTTGCCAGGAGGGTCAACTCCGCAGTTCGCCACGTAAATGAGCATCCAAGTGGTAAAACATGCATCATGTTAGATAAACATCAATTAATCCATTTACTCTAATAGAACGTAACTAATCAATAACTTGCAAAAACATCATACCTAATTCGTGCAAAAGATATACCTTATTTTTGAAGGATGCATAAACTAAAAATCAACTTGAGCATCTCCTCCAAAACATCTATACCACTATCAAATAGCATGAATTTCAGAACAAATGTCTAGCAAATAACTATCTAACTTATAAGATTGGATTATTTGCAAAAATCAAGAAGCTTACATACTATTTCATCACCATTTTTATCTGTTTTATTTTGTTGCAACATGGCTTGCTCACTAGCCAAAGCACCAAGGCAATAAAGAGCAAGCATTTAGAAAATGCGAACACAAGATTCAGCACATCAAATCCACGCACCTGATACCAAACTTCTTTGTTGTGCTGGTTCCAATGAGATGTTTTGTTAAAGAAGAGACCAGCTTGAGATGATGGTCAAACCCTCCAGCTCATATGAAAGGAAGCAAGGCAGGTATGGAAGGAAGCAAGGCAGAGCGACCTACATTTTGGCGAAGGAAAACCTGGATCAAATCATCGTACATCAAATCATTATACACAAAACCCAAATAAAACCTAACTGCAAGGCAAAAATAGCTTGAAAGAAAAAAAAAGCACCGGAGGTTGAGGACCGCACAGAAGGGAATTTTGTCCATGCAAAGAAGCCAACCGGCAAAGCTCTAGTTGTGATTTTTCTCGTTAGTCCTCTACGCCCCGCTACGTGACTATTCATGCACACCACCACGGATCGTATGTGAATAAGACACCAGGTCAAGGTCAACCATCAGGAAGTAGCCCTCCTCTGAAGACCACGACAAAGACCACGCCGAAGAAGAGACAGAGAACAGATAAATGAAGGCCTCTCGAAGGCATAGCCATCACAAAATCACAGATTCCATGCACATAAAAGAAGGTAATCGCAAGATTTCGAAATCGCTTTGATTCAGAGTTGGTAGCGATTCCGCTAAACATCTATTTTGGGCCCAAGGCCGTTGTACTATATATATGAGTAGAGTTAGAACTCGTGTTTTAGATGAGTTTCAAATCCTTGTCTCTAGTCTTTCTCTCGATTTTCGAGAGCTCGTGTACACTTAGTGATATCAAGGAAGCATCATTATCTTCACTGTTTGTTGTTCGATCTTCCCCGTTTTCATTCTTTTCGCCTTTGCAAATCCCAAGATAACACTCAGCCAGGATTCTCCTATTTGATCCAAGGGTCCTCACAGGGCCGCCTTTGGTGAGAGATCCCGAACCTGCATCCTAAACAATACGGCCATCCACTTTTATGATGTCCAACTCCTCGAAGTTGCTCGCATTAATGTTATTCCTTCATCCTATGCCCGGCTCCCATTATTACCGTACCTTCACCAAGCTGTCACATCCTACCGCTCATCCTTGTTCATCTCCATGTTCCTTTGCTTTTCCTTTGCCGCTTGGGGACTTAGCCAAATTTTTGCCTCCCAATCGCCTTTTCAGATCTGGCCGCCATCCGCACCATCAACGGGCTTCTCTTCCTCAAACACCTTTACGCACACCCACAACCCTAAACCTTTTATCTCTTTTCGTCCTCCCTCTTCCGCTCTCCGTCCTCCAAATTCTTTCCTTCTCTTTGCTCATCGTTATGGCTTTTCGCCCTAAGTTCCCCCACTCTTCAAATTCACGGTCCCCGTGGATCCGGCTCTTTTTGAGCTCGGTGGTTTTCTCCACTCCCACTCCCATCGCTTTGGAAGGTCCAAGTCGGCGAGGGTTGCGTAATTCCATGTGATTATTTGAGTTCCCTTCGGGAGGGCCCCTACGCCCAATCCACTTCAACTGCAGAACCCCGTGAGTTTGTTGCTCATCCGGGTCAAGACCAATGCGGCTATCTCAAAGAGGTTAATCAAACTCTTATCCTCCTCCCTCACTCTTCCGGGCAGGGTGTTTCAATGCCCATCCGCACCCCTTCCTTAAAATTGGGCTGCTTTGGAGGATTAGGATGTCACCAAGTATGGCCAAACTCCTTGTATCGGCCACCATTCATAAGCTCACCAACATTGCCAAACCTCATGAAGGCTTTGTGCGCTTTTTGTGGCGCAAGTTCTTTGGGTACTCCATCAAGAACACCCATATCAACAAGCAGCTCTTTTCATACCGCTATCATGGCCATTCATTCTCCGCATCCTATTGATTAGCCCTCCATTTTGTTCCATCGGTTGTGTTACTTAAATTGATAGAATCCGGCTATTCTCTCCTCGCCTCTCGCTTAGAATCGCCATGGGTGCTCACATGCAAGCACTCATCGACCATTGTCTTCCCCGCCCAAGTCGGGTTCTTCTAGTAACTGATACAACTTCTCAAGCCTCCACTCATCAACCAGCCAACATCATTTCTATCCGGCAAAACCTCCGTGAAGAAATTTCCCCGCCCCCAACCATCTTCATCTCCTCACCGCCGAATAACGCTAACCCATCATCAATGTTCCATCCTCTCACCCACAATAATCTAAAATTCCCGCTTCAAGAAGTCTCTTAGAATACCCCCTTCCATCCGCCACACCCCAGCCCCTACCGCCAACCCCCGCAAACCTCCACTGCCCCGACGCCCCTCTATCGGGACGCCAGGATGTCCAAGAATGTATGCTCAAACTCCAAGACTCTCAAGAAAATCTTATGAATGGGATCCAACATTACATGGATTCCACGGATGCTCTTCAATGTGATCTTCAGGCTGCCGCAACACAAGTTCAGTCTCTTGAAGAAAGTCTCCAAAATAAGCACGCCGCCTGGCACTGCACTGCGGAGGCTCTCCAAGTCAACAAGAAAGGACCACCACGCTTGCAGATTAGCAGATTCAGTTGCAGACCACCATTCAGAACTTTTGGCCACCAAGGATAAGGATAAGCTCCTTACTGATCTTCAAACCATGTATACAGATCTCTCCAAAAATTACAACAGTCAGTTACAACAGGTTGCTCTCCGTGATGATCGCATATCTCTTCTAGAAGGACAAGTCTCAGCACTTCAGACTCAGGTCACGCCCTTACAAGCTCAGGTTGTTGAAGCCCAAAAACAGAAGTTGATTGATGACACTGAAATTACCAGTCTTCAACTTCAACTCTCTACTCAGGCTCCTTCCTCTTCACATGCCACGCACTCACACCGTCCATTCCGCGGATCGTCCCGCTCTCCTCACCTGACAAAGATAACAAAACTGCGTGACCTCAACATCGATCACCCAAGCTTCCGGGGCCTAAAGAAGCGCAGAGTCAACACGACCTACCTCTACAAATTATATATGACAATTCCACCTGATTACTCCACTCCCTCAAGTTAATTAGATTATTTTATCTCACGCGTCATCTTTTCCTTCTCGAGTGGTATTCTGCAAATGGCAAAATTCATGGGCCCCTCAGCAGCACCGATCTTCTCACTATATGGCCAGATCTCTTCATTGAGGATAAAGGACTCTTCTGTGCTCTCTTGGTATATGGCCTCCTCACCTGCGACGATCCTGAATTTTTTATCTTCCGCCTGGTACAGCCGATGCCTTATGTCCTTCATGAGTTCTATCTGGCCGATACCATCGACAAGTTCGATGATAAACCCAACCGGATATTCTCTAGCAATGAACAGGCTCAATGGTTGTTGTTACCAGAGAACACATATTTGCAGGATCCAACTCAAGTCACAGCTTTCAAAGAGGAGTATATGCCAGAGCTTGCTAATCATCTTCCTCTCTGGATTGCAGAGACTCTGCAACAAGTCCGTAAGAACTTGTCCGAGGACATGGGTATTCAATTTGCCCAAATTTATTTGCAACATCTTGGTGGATATAACACTCTGCGTGTATATCTGGACAACCACACTATCCTTGTATACTTCCTTGTTCTGATTGGGAACAATGGTGTCAAATCTTGGATGCTGATCTCGTTCGAAAATTCAGAGAGCAGGCTCAGAAGCCCACGATGCAGCCCCAACCAGATACTCATCCCTATGCATCTCTGGGAGCGCCACTACCGCCGCTATCTCACCTCCGGACCGGTATCTCCCTTTGGGACCAAGGTTCGATCCGGCACGCCGACCGACTCCCACTCAGATATCCACTGATCTCAGGTGGGATCCACGCTTTGTTTGCCGCTCTGTCTGGCAAGAAGGGGATACCTTGGAACGCACCAGCAATTGGATCTATATCCCCAATGAAAGAGGCTGGCGACGCCACCACGCTATTCCGGGTCTCACTCACCTTGGAGCCGTTGCCACCTCCCCAAATCCTTCTGTTCACCGTCAAGCCGGTTTTTGTGCTTCTTTGAAGTGCCTTATGTTGTGTTCTCTTGCACAGAAGCTCCCTATTTATTATTGCAACCCTAATGCAAGTGCCAGTGCCTTTGGCCTTCGACCGCCTTCCTCGATGGAGTGCCAATATGTCCCCGCGGAGGCTCACCGCGGTTCTTGAAGACATGGTGCAATCGGCTTTCTCATCGCGAACCCTAATGCAAGTGCGGTGCCTTTTGGCCTTCGACATATCTTCCGATGGAGTGCTAATATGTTCTCGCGGAGGCTCAACGCGCCCTTGAAGACATGGTGCTATCTGCTTTCATCGATGCCTCTCTCGTGCATTGGCCTCAATACCCTTGAGGTTCTCAAGGAACGGCAGAGCTTATCACGACCTACCACTCGTGCAACCGCCCCATACCGACAAGATGATTTTTCCGCTGTTGGGTTCCCGCCTCCCGAATTGCTCCACCTTTTCTCTCCCTTTGAGTGTCATTTGGTGGGGAGTGTTAGTCCCAGACGCCCCGCTACAGACTATTCATGCACACCATGGATCGTATGAATAAGACACCGTGTCAAGGTCAACCATCAGAAGTAGACCTCCTCCTCAAGAAATTGTCATGAAAAGCTTGAGATTTGCGTAAGCGGCACACTTTTATGTCCTTCCTCATATGCTCCATATTGAGATGCACCATGTGTGACAAAGTATTTTTTTGGGATGTGCAAGGGCACAAAATTTTTGATAAAAGAAGGGAAACAGAAAAGGACGAAATGATCAACACATAAATCTTTTTAACAGATATTCAGCAGATAGAAGATGAAAAAAGGGATCAAAACAAAAATGGAAAAAGGGGTCAAACAGTGGATTTTCTGATAATCTTGCAAAGAGGAGTGTTGTCACCACTCCAGCAATCCTTAACTGTGAACTGGGCTTGCTGCATTAAGAACAGGGTCTTGAGAACAGATTTACGAGAGTAAATTGATCAGCTAGCAGAATCATCAGCTGTTTTGGAAAAACAATAGCCTCCAAGCGAATACATGAATGCACTTGGTTGGGCAAACTAAGAAAATTTAAGAGGGAAGAATAGTATACAAAAAGTTTTCAAAACGGAGAAGCATGAGAGCTGCAAGACAACAGCAGAAAGTAAGGCTAAAGAAAATGATCACGAGTGAACCCGGCATAACTGCGCCACTGTTAATTGTGAGTTCTTGGCATACAGCCTGCAGCACCAGTCTATGACTGTCGGATGCTACAAAGCTGCCATGCTCATGATCATAAAACAAGAACACGACAAACAAATATGTACAAAGAGTGAAGGGAACATGGCCAAATGAGGCTCTCCAAATTTGAGATAAAACCCGAAAGTACATCCAAGAGGTTTCGTCTAATATAGTGTAGACCGCAAATCTGAGCCCCTACATCTAACTAAATCTAAGCCATACACTTGTTAACCCTAAACATGCCAAGTGTCACCGCCACCACCGACACTAATTAATATAGTAATAATGTTAACCACCATCTAGGTGGTTAACATTTTCTTTTTTCCTTCAAACAAGATAATGCTAGCCATAATAACACCTTGTATTGTAATTTGATAAGAGGACAGAAAAAATCTTAACGCAAATTACAACTAATAGAAAAGGAAAGGAGGAGAAGAAAAGCGAGATATGGTTTTGCACCTCAAACTGCTACTTATCAAATTCATGTATCAACGAGACAATCAGGACTCAAAATGGAGTTCTTTTTAGCCACCCCAAAAGTGGCTTGAATCATTCGATCTGTAACAGAACAGATCAAAAAATAAGTTATGGGGAAGGGGCCAGATATGGCCAGAACTGACGGAATATTACCTGGTGACGAAATGTTACCTGCTGCTATCTAGAATACTACCGCCCATCTTCCGGGCAGAGGTTTAGATGCAACCACATCTCTTCATCTGCACTCTAATTCTTATATAGAAATCGAAATATCAACTGCCCAGAGAAGAGAAAAATCGGCAATTTTGTAGCCACATTTCGCCCTGCTTGCCTTCCACATTCTGCCATGTGTTGCCATGGTCTTGACCACATAGCTGTCGAACGTGCCATATAGCTAGAAAAGTTTTGCCCTTTTTTAATGCGACATGTCAAAACAAGGTGTTGCGCACGAGGGGTTGCCCTCCAATGCCGCGAAAGTGTGTTTTCATGGTTTCTGTTTCATCATTTTGTGTTGGGTCCTTTTTGTTTGTCATAGGGTGTCATTTTCTTAGGGCAAGAGTTTTGTTTATGAAGCTATGAAGGTCAATTTATAGAACTGCAGGAGGAAAGAATAATATTTCAAACTAATTTACATAATCAATACTGTGCAACGAATAACTCTATGATTTACGGGTACTTGAGATATAGAACGGGCACAGTGAATAAAGGGTTGCATTATGATTTAAGATACATAAAAGCAAGTTAAGATAAATTTGGGCGTTGACATTGTTATTAGTTTTTACGCGACATTCTTGCATTTCACCTCACATTCTTGAATTTTACCTCACAATGACAACCTTATTGGCTATTTAGTTGATCTTGTTAGCATATGTCGAATTATCTTCCTTAAATTTATCAAACAAACCTGGCACAAAGTGCACAAAGTGCATGACTCTCAAGTTTTGGCGAGTCTAGAACAAGAACAGTGGCATACAGATAAGTATATGTTTCAGCTTCATAAAGATAATGTTGGCAAAAAGGACTTTCATTTAAAGGCAAAAAAAAAGCATCTACTAGGCATGACCATATCAACCTTTTAATTTGAAATTTCTCAAGATGGCCTAAAAGTTTTTGGTTTTTTTTTTTTAACCCATTTTACTAAGATTGTTAGGTATTTTCTTTGCCGGAAAATTTTTCCGCTATTCTAGAAATCGACTAAAAATCGACTATTGGGAAGTGTTGAGGGTTTTTGCATTCGCCCATGCATGTTGGACGACGATTTGGTCCACAAATCCAAGTCCTTGACTATGCACGCTTGGACGATTTGCTCCACAAATCCAAGGAGTGGCGAAGTTTCGTGTATCGGGCCCGCATCCCAAATTGATGCCGATTGTATAAGAGTGAGTGAGAAACGAAAGTGATCAGCAGAGAGCAAGAGAATTTGAGATTGAGGTGAGTATAATTTGAAAGTTTTGATTTTTAGAATGGTCGGCCTGATGATGTGCGTATGTTTTGATAATGTTCCTTGCTCTTTTTTTTTCTCTTCCGGTGCGCCTCTTCTATTGATTCCGATGCTCCATGTTCTCATGTGCCCTTCTTTTCTTCTTCTTCCGATGTGCCCTCTTCTATTGATCTCGATGCCCCATGTTCCTCGATCCTCCTTCCTCTGCTCCATGTTCCTTTTCAAGTAGCAGAGAGACTAGGATCGCTTCTATTCAGTAGTTTAAGTCCTTATATCCTTAATTGGAAGATTAAGTGTAGAGTGACCGCAAGGGTAGCATTAAAAATTTTAGGCCCTCCAGAAGTTACATGCTTCTTTTCCATTTTGATGTCATGGATTTGGAATCATCCGAGATGAGATAATGAGTGGTATGTTTTAATGCCTTGGCTACAAAATTTGATAGGCATATCCGAATTGGCAAGGTTTTGACTATATCAAAAGGGATGTTTAAGCCCGCAAAATAAGATTTTCAATCGCTTAAGTCATTCGGTGGGAATTGTATTTACAAGAGAGTTCTATGGTTGAAGAGTGTGAAGATGATAAAACTATTCTCGCATCACATGTATAAGTTTGTGTCCATTGCGCACTTAGAATTTAAAGATAGGGATTCCGTGGTTGACGCTATTGGTGTTATTACCGAGTAGAGGAGGCATCACGCAGTGCATCGTAAGAATGGAAGCCCCGTTGATCGTAGAATTATTCATATGAAGGATGAATCGCAAGCGTATTGAGATCACTATGTGGGGCAGTGTCATTAAGCAGAGGGCATGCAAATCGAGGAGGCTATGAGTGCCAATAGGGAGCCAATTGTCGCGATAAGAGGGGCTAAGGTGAGCCGATTATGCAACTAAATCGCTGGTTACCTTCAATCCAGCCAGGTGCAAGTAAACCCTTCATTCCCCGGTTAGGCATTAAGGGCGGGTTTGTTAAAGAGGGCAAGAAGAGTGTTTCGCTTTCTCACAATGACCGCATTTCCCATTGGTCGCTTGATGATTCTTTAAAATTTGTCTCCGAGCTATCCAGGTGGCTCTTAGGGAAATTGAGAAACCAATGTTAGTAGAGTTAAGAGGCACAATAACAAATATGAAGCATGATCTATTGTACTATGCAGCATGCCCATGGAAATGTGGCAACCGCCAATGTCTGAAAAAGGTGAGGGCTACTGAAGATGGTCTATGGCATTGCATTAGCTGCAATGTTTGTGTGAAAGAGTGCTCATACTGTGTATGTAATCTCGCCGCAGCTTATCGCACCACACAGAAGTTTATGGGTCACTGCTTTCCAAGATATAGGTGAGCAGATATTTGGTTGTACAGCAAAGCAATTAGATCTCTGGAAACTTACAGACATTGGAAGGTTTAATGCGATTGTGCAAAGAACATTCTTTAAAACCTTCCAGTTCAGAATTAGAATAAAGGAGGAGATATATAATGATGTGGAAAGGAACAAGTATATTGTGGAAAAAGTTGATGAGGTAAATTATTCGATGGGATGTGCGCAGCTGATCGGAGCAATGCAGAAATTGTGTTAGGGTCAATTGTACTTATTCAGACAGGTTTAATGTGGATTTGTGAGTAGTGTAGAATATCCTTTCTTCTCACTTCCTTATGGGAATTTTGTCTATAAATTTAGTTGTGCACGATGTCACAACAAATTTATGTATTGAATAATTAAAAATTAAAACAGATGTATTTTTTGGATCGTCTAGATTGCACAAAATTGCAATATGAATCAGTTGTTACATTTTTTACCTCCATCTTTCCTCATTTTATTCATAATTTCAGTAGCAATCTAGGCTAGGTAGAGTCTTTTGCTTTCTAATGAAGGGGTTTTTACGATCCGTAATGATTTCCAAAGGGAAACGATTCAAACTTCAATGTCATCTATGAGAGCTTGAACAAATCATTATTTGCCAACTTGAGGTAGCTTCGATCTCTTTTTTACTTATTCATTATTCTCATGCATGCATAATTTTTGATTTTGGGAAGAACAATTAGTATACAACGTCCTCAGTAGGCTGCATTTGAGGTGCTTTCGAGGTATCAAATCTGGGCAGGTGCCCCTATTGTTCTTCTTTCACAAAGCTTTAGGATTTTAATGATGCAATGCTCATTCTTGCATAGGATCATCTAATTGTTGCAAAGGGAAGATAGTCATAAATCATATCCATAAAGAGGCTTTGAGATTCTTCCAAAATATGCCTCGAAGAAAATGTATCATGGACAACCATGCTTGCCGCTTTTGCCAATCATGGTCACCGAAGATGCCCTTAGTCTTTCCCAAGAAATGCCTAAGAAGCATGTAATGTCATGGAACACTATGATAATGGCTTATGTTCAACAGGGAAGCTCAAGGAAGTCGCTCAACTCTTTGAGCAAATGCCATTCGTAGACACAGCCATGGAATACACTAATATCCGCGATACCGCCAGCTTGTTTTCCATGTCCTAGAATCACATCCTTCCTCGTGATGACCAAGTGCCTTATAGCTGCCCCCTCGCTAACTATGGCAATATCTCGCCAACATAGGAGGTCGGCTTGCCATATTTAAATTAGCAAAGCAGTCCTTTCTCATCCATTAGGGAGTAAATATTCTTATGATCCACAAGACAAGGCATCAATTATAATAACTAATTCTCCTTTTAATACGTAGACATTCAAAGTGTAGGCTTTCTTTAAATTTTTCCTAACACAGCGCTGGTAGTTCCATGCACCATCCGCATGACCTACATGTGATCTACACTTCGCATCTATAAATGGGTCACATGATGCAATGAGAAGAGAAATCAATGAGGAACTTCGTGAGAATTGAATGAACAAATGACATAAATTTAATGGTTGTAGACTTCAAAGAATCGATGGCAACTAGAAACTTTTAAGCATCGCTTATGTTATAGATCATGCGATACAGATCATGCACATACCTAGAAGATTAGGTTCTAGAGAATAGATAGGTCAGGTTTTGATGTAAAAAGCATGTCTTAAACATTTCATAGAAGATATAACATGCAAAATAGTAATCAAGGTTAAAAGAAACAAAGAGCGCAGCCCTTCTTTACCGTAAAAAAATGATGGAAAATGATATAAGACCGCTTGGGATCGCTTGCTAATCATGCCCCTTCTATTGCTCCTTTGTTCCGGTACATGCATGCCTCAAAATTTTGCCATGCCAATAAATCGAAGTTTTTCAAAATAAAGAGTTTAGTAGCACTTTTGCTGGTGAGTTCAAATTTACATGAAAGGTCTTGAAGAGGGCAAGCTCAGTACAAGTCTCCGCCAAAAGTAAAACTCTAGATTTTGACCCCGCCACACCATTGCCAAGGAACTAAACAGGTCCAAGTTCTCCAAAGCTCCATTCACAAGAAAAACCGAAAACCGATAAGCTTGAAGATAGAATTGCAGAGAAATTAGGTAAAATGTCCAAGATCGGGGCTTATATTTAAGTGTAAGCGCCTTTCTCACATTTGGGTGATTGTTCAAAAATGTCTACTATATAGATGACTTTGAGTTGTGGCATAAAGATTGGCTTTGGCACTTAATGAACATCTTTTTACATTTGATTTAGTTTTATTCAACGAAAGTTGGATAAGGACCAAAGATGTTTGTTGACGTATCTATTTGTTGGTTCAAAATACAACAAAGCTCTCCCTTTTCTTCACCATTTAGTTTCCAACAATTACCGCAGAGGGAAAGAGAACTCTAAGCTTGGGTAGCCCTCCAAAATCAACAAGTTGAAAGAGATGGTAACTCTTTTAATTGCCATCTTTTTAGACTAAAGACTCTGCCACTTCATGGGCATTGAAGAAACATGCCAAACATCACGCCACAATTGGGGAATGAATACTTTGCATTTCCCATCTTTTACCCTTATATGCCACCCTCATGTAATTGTTCCATCCGACATTTCCAATGTTAATAACGTTTTTGCTTTATCCTGTCAAGTTTATGCCATTTTTCTTTATCAGGATCCCTCCTTAGTTGGTTTGAATGCAAATAGTTCATTGAGGTTAGGTAAAAACTTCCACCATTTCCTCATAGATACTCGAAAGTTCTAAATTGTTAATTGCACCTACAATTTCTGAGCCACAAGACTATAATCATCTTTGCTTTGCCTATAAGCATCTTTTGATTTGCTTCAATGAAATGTTGGAAAGACATATCTGGATTCCTCCTTTTATATATGATAGTTCCCGTGAGGAAATCAGGTACAAGCCTCTTTGCTGCTGGATAAAGCTCTGGGACCAGGATAAAGCTGCACTATGTAGTAGCTATTCCATAGTGTCTATTGAGCCTTCGTCTGTAGAAACTTAAATAAATGGCAAGGACCTCGGGTTTTGGAAATATACCGAGGCGTGATGTTTGTGTCTTCATGTCCTCCACAGATGAAGAAAAACCAGCTCTGCCCTCTAATGAGGAGGAGCACTAAAGTGCTTAGATTGCTACTGCCAATCCAATTTTAAAGTGGGGATTTGAACTTGATGTTCTGAAGACAATTTGGAAATTAGTTACCAAGATGGCATTATGGCAAGTTCCAAACTTAACATTACATTGTTTCATTGACCATGATAACATGGACCACTATTTGGAGCCAATAATAGCCCATATCTATCGATGCAATGGTAAAGAAATCCCTTAAAGTGTATGATTGCATGAAGGAGCGGCTTTGACATTCCCATTATATTAGTGTTCTTTCAAGGATATTACAGTGCATCGTGATAATTAGAAGTGTCGGTAAAAATTGATGTATGAGACACTACCCCAGCTTATATTGTCTAGGGGTCTTTGAGCATCCCCGCCCGGTGGTTCAAAGGAACCCCGCCATCATTCTGTTTATATAATCATCTTATTTTACCTTGAGGAAACCTTTGAAAAATTGTCTCGGTCTTTATAAAGAAATAGAATCAATTGTCCTTGCTTAATGATCTCAACGCAGCATTTGCAAGTGCAAGAAAAGAAAATCCCTAGGTAGGTAGTGAAAACCTAATTGCGATGTGGAGAAAAGAGGGAAAATAAAGCAAAGACATCATGATAGGAAAGCTCATTGGTGAATCAAATTTGCCTAGGATGTCCCTAAGCTTTGTAGGCGCACATAACTATTCACCTAGGACATTTCATAATTATTTTTTTTTTTTATAGTGATCCTACTCACATGTGCAGTCCGTTTTCTAGCAAGTTTGTGATTGGTTTTATGGTTTGGATATGCAAATGTACACAATAGCTTCGGCCATGGCGGTCGATGAAGAAAACTTATGAAGGCGAACTCCGCTATTGCAATTGTATGTTGCAATTACCAATTTAAGAACTTAACTAGAACATTTGTGTGTAAAATGTATGTTCATTGAAAAGTGCTCTCAGAGATTTTGCTTCTCACTTTCTTGAGTAACAAGTAACCAACATACATGAGACATCAAAATACTTGGATGTATTGTAATCCTTCCACATCGTTAAAGAATTTCTAAATGTGTGGATTTCGTACCTCCTAGCAAGATTCCAATACTACGTGTAGTTTGTCTAAAACCACTATAGGTTGGCTTGAAACAATTTGACTAGGCAAAAACAGTTATTTGCACTAGCACAAGATCTTAGTTGGAAACAAATTTAAACAATGACAATGTAATAGAGATGCTTAGTTTTAACTATTGCAACCATTAGAAATATGCGAACAATGTCATTGAAATTCAAAGGCTAATGTTATTCTTGAAGCAATGAAATATCCCCGTTCAACTTCGATAGCCCAAGCATCGGATACACCGCCTAACAATGATTTTTCCTGCCGATCCGCTAAACCAAATAACATACTCATTGTTTTATTTGTTGATCCGCCGATTAGCGGACCGAGCTCACCTAATTTGGCCCGGAATGGAAACTTTGAAGCTCTGCGTTTTCATGCCACTAGGGCATTGGACCGAAATAACAATTCTAATTTTAACCCCATATAGATAAGACCACCTTAAAATAAAAGGCCCGTTATCTAGGACCATTGCATGCCCACCATTCGGATCATAACAATCCCACCTAATAATATTTTTGCATCAATCTTTTTCGTCCCTTTCAAATATGTGGATTCAAATTATAGCCCCTTCGGATAGTATGCTCATGATCACACAACCATGATTATGGTCAAGTACACTGCTCTGCAACTTTAACTTATAGCAATGTTACAGTTCTGAACTTCTATCTTCAAAATTGATGGCAGTAGAATAAATTGCTATGACATGACCTTAAATTCTTCATGGCTTTAGAGATAGATCCCAGTTTCTGCGCCCATTGGACTTGGTAATAATTCCATAGATAGAATCTACCACTTGTCCATGTTCTCTCATCCCTCGTACAATGTTTGCATTAGAGTTATATAGTTCAATAACGTGAGATAAGCTTACGTGCTGTAAGGCAATAGACAAGTGGCCTCATATTGCAAGCCTTACAATTGCAAAATGTAGCAAATGGCCACTTTTCATTCAATAACAAAGACACTATAATGTGCCGTAGTCTGAGCTATTCCCAATATCCTATATTGTCTCTAATCATATAACAAGCTTTTACTATTCTGAAAGTTCTAAGCCTTTATTGCAGCTACAACTTTTGAGCCATGAAACTATACGCATCTTTGATTTCCCATGACAAGTACTCCTAGCCACTAAGAGGATCGTACATATCAAGCTCTAATGCCACATAGTGCCTTTCAATATCTAGCCTCCTAACAAGATTCGAATATGATAGGTGTAGTTTGTAGAAATAGGTCTTGAAGCACCATGGGATCACTTCCCTAAAATTTATTCTCATACCTTGCCAATTTGCGCAAACTACTAGATGTTGCTTATATTGTCATAATCTCGAAAATCTATATGGATACCACATCCTTCCTTTCACCACAATGACATCCATTTGCTAAAATTCTTTTAATGATACTAGAATCCCCGATGTAAATTTGTCGTCTTCATGAGTAATAAAGTTTTTAGCCATTGCACATCATGTCCACTTGCAAATCTTAGGAATTTAGTTTTTATTGTCTACGATCTTAAAACTACAATGTGATCACAGAACAATCTAATTTCGACAAGATTGAAACCATGAACAATCAACTAACAAACTAATTCGGGTCACACTCTATACTTCACTCCAATAACTTCAAAAGGTACTTGAATTTCTATTTATTGCACTTCTTTAGCAATCTCTATACTTCGCCTAACTAATTAAGTAGTTTCTCTAATTTAGCTTCCTTTCATTTCAATTCGCATATTATATTTAGTTTAGCTTAAGATCTTGAAGCAAGAATCCATTACCATTTCACAAATCTTATATCGCCTTTAATAGTTAATATCCACTTTCCCATACTCATTATCATTCTTATAACACTCACCCGGTCATTTGTCTTCCGTGAGCTCCTCCAAAACCATCACTACAAAAGACACAAAGCTACCTTAATGCAAAGCCAACGAGACTGATGGAACTCCATCTAGCCCTAAGAGAATATGCCTCAACCAATTTGCACCATCCTCCTCACATCGCCACCCATACGATCTGATTATAGTGAACCTCAAGCTACTACCCAAGCACCCTTACCAAGACCATCAGCAAACGAACCACAAATTTCCCATCACGACACAATCTCTTGCAGAGGCAAGGCAAATGCTCGAAACCCACTAAGTATTAAGCACTATACAACTCCTTCCACCACTTGACAGGCAAGCACCTATTGCCAACAACACGGCAAACCCCATTACACCAACACTCATTGACCAATTCGCTCCATCATCCTCCCAACAACAACCACCTATAGAAATTCATCACAATGACCAGCAACAAGCACACAACAACTCTTGCGGACACGCAAGGCGAGATGCTCGAAACCC
This sequence comes from Isoetes taiwanensis, assembly GCA_021234155.1. NCBI lineage: Eukaryota > Viridiplantae > Streptophyta > Lycopodiopsida > Isoetales > Isoetaceae > Isoetes > Isoetes taiwanensis. The sequence continues at coordinate 5,454,238 of JAJEKV010000062.1, forward strand.
ATCAAATATCGCACCGCAACACACTCCATCGCCCACAAGACAAGCAATTGACTCCAATGCAATACCACATACGTGAGCGCATAAATACACCCGAATGATCGACCAATACCGAAACCCACGGATAGAATCGAACGTCATCTTTTTAGCAAAAATAGCATGGACCACAAACATTCCCCATCTACACCGACCTTGGCACCATGCGTAACACATGCTCCCATTGTGATGCTCTTCTATATGGCCAATGGAACAATCATCCAAATGTTGCTACAATGGTAAAATCAGCCTCCCACTAATGCCACCACCACCACCTCCGCTAATGCAATGCAACCGCATACATCCAAGGCCCAAGAACTACTGAGACTTTTAAGCCAAAACATCGAGAAAGTACAACAACGCCTTGGCTTTTGGATCTCTTTGCGATCGGAATAGATCGCCAAATCACCAACACACCAGGGCGGCCATACACATTGAGAGTCAATGGTAGAATGTCGCATCTCATGGGCCCACTACAACCGCAACCCAACAACCAACCAATGTATGCCCAAATATATATCTTAGACAATGACGAACAACAACTAGATATTAGACAGGATTATGTACATGACCTCCGAAGAGACACACTTCGAGAGCTCCAAGACATAATCAGCCACAACAACCCATTTGCACGTGCTATACATACTGCAGCAGAACTGATTCGCACAAACCCAGCTATAGATATCAGACTGCGCATGCAAGAAATAGACAATACAATGCACCTACATCCAATGAGATCGCACTACTCATGCCAAACGAACCAGACCCGAGGGCCATCAAAACATCATTCTACACTCGAGGAATGGCACACTCCAATCGATAAATGAATGCCATGCATCGTATGACCCATTACACTTCGTCCTAATATTTCCATACGGAACAGATGGTTGGCATATCAACATTCCACAGACAGCACCTCAACAAAACCGCAGGCAAAGAAATGTCACAGCGCTTCAATTTTATAGCTACCACATACACTTGCGTCCAAACCATATTTCTCCTATCCATTATGCTGGACGACTATTCCAAGAATACATATGCACTGCCTTTGCAAAAATAGAGCAAGCGCGTCTCAACAACTACGTCAGAATGAATCAGCAAATCTTTCGAATAGAAATACGCCAAGGCATAGAGGATGCAATTGGGCAACTGGCAACAACAGCATCAGGAATAGGAAGACGCGTCATTCTACCGTCAAATCATATCGGTTCACCTAGAAATACAAACCAACTATACCACGATGCGATGGCCATTGTATGAGCATTAGGCAAACCAGATTACTTCATTACCATCACTGCCAACCCAAACTGGCTAGAAATAACAAGAAAACTACTCCAAAGACAAACCGCATCCGATAGACCAGACCTGATAGCACGCGTGTTCCAAATGAAACTTCGTAGGCAAGCTGGCTTGGACTTATTAAAAAAAAAGAAATCACGGGCAAAATAATAGGCAAAGTCTATGTCATAGAGTTTCAAAAATCCAGGCCTTCCACATGCCCACACATTACTCATTATGCGCCACAATGACAAACCACAACTAGCTGCCGATTATGACAAAGTCATATCGGCGAAATCCTGAACCGAAACAAACCCGAGCTATACAACATCGTCACAACTAGTATGATACACGGACCATGCGAGCCCCTCAATCCATTATCGCGTGCATGAAAGACGGAAGGTGTACAAAGCATTACCCGAAGGATTTCCAAAACGAGACTACTATACACGAAGGCCAGGTCAAATACAGACGTCGCGACAATGGACGACACATTATACTCAACGGACATCGTATTGACAATAGATGGGTCGTACCACAAATACATGGCTATCAACGTGCTTCAATTGCCACATCAATGTCGAAATATGTGCCCATATCGTCCATCAAGTACCTATACAAATACATATACAAAGGCCCGGACATGATCTCAAAGAACATTAGAATACCAAAATCTCCCAATAAATAGAACTCCCTCCGGCACAACCCAAGATGAAATCGCACACTACTTGAATGCCAGATACTTCTCCGCAATAGAAGCTCCATGGAGAGTGCTAGCCTATGATTTACAAGAACAGGAACCACACGTTGTGAGGCTTGCCATACATCTACCTAACCAAAATGTATTACACTTTAGAGATACCGATGACCTCAACAACACATTGAACGAGGCACACACACAACACCGACAAGATACTTTGAAAAAATGCGAGAGACTTGAACACACACCTTCTATATCAAGATTTCCCCTCATCTTACACCTGGCAAAAAGCCAGCAAAACCTGGACACAAAGAGAGAACAACCAACGCATGCCAACGATTGGACGCATGTACTTCGCCAATCCAAATGAAGGAGAGATTCTACTTTACCTCCTCCTCGCTAACATTCCAGCGCTACAAGCTTCAACACCTACGCACACGATTACACAATACAATCCATCCAACATTCAAAGACGCATGCAATGCATTACTCTTACTAAATGATGATACGGACATATTGCAATCCCTTCAAGAAGCTTGCACATGGCATATGCCACTGAACCGCCAATTATTTGCCGCTATACTCATTCTCAATCACCCAACTAATCCAATAGAACTTTGGAACACATTCGAACACCACCTTACAGAAGACTACCAACGACAACACAACATCACATCAGCAAATGCATCCAACCAAACCACACCTTACGCAAGACGATGCGCACTACACGACGTAGAGCAGCACATGCAAGCAGCAGGTCAAACATTGGAGAGCTTTAGGTTCACAAACATAAACGCCGCGACCAACAACAAACACACTCATCCTAGAAGAAATCTACCAACCCACTCCACGCGTCGAAAACATCAAGAGACCTCGTCAACACTGAGCAACGACTAGCATTCACTGAAATCATCTCAGACATGCAACAAAGAACAACCCGTCAACACTTCGTCTACGGAGCAGGAGGAACAGGCAAAACATACCTCTACAACACACTCCTCGACCATGTACGAAACCAAGGACAAATCGCTCTAGCAGTAGCATCATCAGGAATAGCATCTGTCCTATTAAAAGGAGGAAGAACAGCACACTCCGGATTCAAGATACCATTAGAAATCCACGAGGATTCAACATGCATTATACCAAAACAATCAGAACTAGCCACACTCTTACGATCTACCCGCTCATTGTATGGGACGAGGCTCCAATGGCACACAAGCATGCATTTGAAGCGCTCATAGAACATTACGAGACATCACAGAAAGAAACGCACTATTTGGAGGAATAACAGTAGTTCTTGGAGGAGACTTCAAACAACTACTACCAGTTGTCCCGCACGGAACTAGACCAACCATAGTAGATGCAGCCATAAACAAGTCATACATCTGGAACCATATCAAAGTCCATTACTTGAAGCTCAACATGCGAGCCCATCAAACAGAACAAACCCAACCAAACGAACAAATCAACAGCTTTCCAAACTGGTTACAAAGGATTGGCGAGGGCCAAGAACAAACATACCCAGAAAGAGGAGAAAACAACATCAAGTTGCCAAGCAATATTTGCATACGAACACAAAACCTCAGTGACCTCATTGAAGCCACATTTCCAGGAATCAGAGAAAATGCAAGTGACCCCAAATTCTGGACAGACCGGGCCATACTCACTCCCCTAAATGAGCACGTCGATGAAATCAACGACATCATCACAAGCATATTTCCAGGAGAACCAAAGACATACCTCGGTCACGTATCAATGCGACCAAGAAAAATCAGCAACTCTATCCAACTGAGTTCCTCAACAACCAAAACCAAGCGGCATGCCACCACATAAACTTACCCTGAAGATCGGAATGATTATCATGCTACTAAGAACAACTTCTACCAAGCTAGGACTATACAACGGAACTAGACTAATCATAAAAAGGATGGGAGAAAGACTACTAGACACAGAAATAGTTACTGGAAAGAATATAGGAAAAAAAGTCTTCATACAAAGGATACCCCTCACTCCAGGCACTACACAACTACCATTCCAATTCGAAAGAACTCAGTTTCCCATATGCCCAGCATTTGCAATGACAATAAACAAAGCACAAGGACAAACACTACAACAACTAGGACTTTACTTACCAAGGCCTGTCTTCGCCCATGGACAACTATATGTAGCACTTTCAAGAGCACGGCGACAACAAGACATAAAAGTATTTATCATCGACCAGCAGGAACAATCAATGAATCAGCAGGGACGAATTGCAACATACACAGCAAACGTAGTATATAGAGAGGCCCTATAAACTCTGCCACCACTCATCACATTTCAACACAACAAAGCTTCAGGTAAGAAATGCAACACTGTTATATCTTCAACCAAAACATTCCTTTACGGCAAGCATGCAACACCTAATTTCATACTGTCATTGACGAACTACCACATACTCCGATTTTGTATATTTGCGAGATCGCCATAAACTTTAACAAACAAATCAATCATCTAAGCACTCCAACAAATTTTGCAAATACATCGTTAAATCCCAAACATATTTCTTTCACTCTATTATTTTATGTTCTTTGTTCTCATCCAATATCTATGCATTTACCTCTTTTATTAGTGCAAAATATCGTCTTACATGTGACCCCAATATTTTTCTCCCTTCTTTGCTCCTCAAGAATCCTAATTCACTCTTCTCCAAAACTAGGTTACATTCTCAAATTCTCGATGCAACGTTCGATAATGCACCGTTTGCTCAAACTTCTAACACCGGGCATGACAAGGAAGCGGCGTCAATCAACCAACATATATATGTGAGTACCAAAATTGACATAATGTATTTTCTAATCAGGTCTTATTCCTCTCTTCAAATCCAAAGCTAATATTCTTTGCACACACATACAGGTTTTATATGAAATTATGTACAAATGACAATGCACTATACAATTACCTTTGCGGGGTTATATTCTAAACCGGCAACAAAAATAGACTGACCAACAACAAGTTCTTCGGCCATTAACATGGTACCTCTACACATGTATATAAAGGATGCATCTATGATTTAAGATGCTAACAATTAAATCTACATGCTCAAAACCGGAGCATACTTGATTAGGGTTTACATACAACATGACCTTCCTCACCTTTGCTTTTAATCCATTTCTTATTTACGCATTTCATATTCCGAGAATGAATCCTCCATTCATTTCAGTTGTTTCATTGTTACTTTTTTGTACGGTATACTTCATCATCTCCAACACCCATATGATCGCCTACTATGGCCATTATAACACTACTCTATTTCAAGCCCTCACAAGCACATTCAACTAGAGGATTTTATTTCTTCGTTAGAGGCAACCACATATTAAAATTATCCTCCATACAAAGAAAACTTTGCTCATGAACCAATCCCAACTTCAATTTGCAACATTCAATTTGCTATCAACAAACGCGTGGCATTGCAACAACGATGAAGGTCGGCACCATACTATCCTTAAACGGATTCATCCACACTACACCAAATGGCAAGCGAATATGGTAACCTTTCTTCCTCATTTTAGTTCATACGCTATTCCATAACTCTTTCTTTTTTCTATTTAGACTGCCCTTTTTTCTTCTATGTGCCCTTGTGTTCCTTCATCATGGCCTTTATCGAATTATGGTTATGTGAATGGTTGTGTCATCACATACTTCCTTATGCAGGGGCAAAGCCATTCTTACATAAGGGTCTTAGCCTATTATTATTATTTAACCTTCAGTATATCGAATTTTATGGTTGGTTCTCTTGCAAGTAATAAGCAATTTTTCCGCATTAGTGCAGCCCTTCTTTCATGTTGAAGCTTGGTCTCATTATCCAGCAGAACGGCAACGCCTTTTCAATCTCATTTCACGTACAAATGTAATCTTTGATTCAGTTTGTAGTCATAAATTCAATGTGTTTATTCGACATTGTTGAAGCTATTCATAGAACATTATTCTTGACAGGCCAATGGGGTCTTCTTTTTAAGTGGAGATGTGCATTTTGGTGAAATTAGCAAATGATGATTGTGCGGTAAATTATCCATTGTATGATATCACTTCAAGTGGTCTCACACAAGCAAGGAGAAGCTCCAGCATTTGGTATCTTTGCAAACATGGCAGCATGGCTGATGCCAACAACTATGAGGGTGTATAATTCTCAGTGTCATTATAGCTCCTATGTTTACGGTAAATATTTTCCTATTTTCTAACAATGTTGCCTTTCCAGCCTTTTGAAACTGAACTCGCCACTTTGCAGGGAAACAGAATTTTAGAATTATCCATATAGAGTGGGATAAAGACCCTATGGTGATTCATCTAGAAGTTAGAGACGTGTGGGGGAATCCTATGCTGCAGGAAGTTATCTCATTGTTAGATTTACAAGCAACTAAGAATGGTTTCAAACCAAAAGAATTTCTGGAGGCACTTTGACTTTGGAGATAGATCATCCGTGCTATTTAAGGTACAAGCTTGCACTTAGTTTTTACGCCATTGTTTTTGGTAAGTGGTTTAATTTATAACTGATTACATGATAACAAGATCACATGATAACATGATCTTTGCAAGTTCCTTGAGCATCTCATTCTCATTCAGGTCGGTTTCATTTTCCTTTTTATTCATTACAGAAATACAGGCTTTTATTGATGGAGGTAGACCTCTAATAGTAAATCCACATTTACATCATAGATCACTCAGCACACATCTTGCTTTAAGAAAGCTTGCCTCTTCAAATTGTAAATAAAGCCCGGCAACGCCGGGCACCATAACTAGTTAACATGAAAAGCAATCTTAATCCCTTTCATGCCTAAATGTCTGCACTGCTATTCTAACTCCTGTTGTATATGAAATCATTTAGTATTTCAAAAAGGCCATCTATCCGTGAAAGTATTTCTATACAAACATCTGATAAAGGCAGGTTTGGACTGCACGGGAATGTAAGATGCCCACTTTCATCAAATGCTTTGGATTTGTCATATTTGCATCATTACAATGTTTTGGGTTTATCATGTCTTCTGTTTAATGTCTAATGACATATCATTTAAATACTCCTATTAGGCTTCTACTCGTGAGGTCCTCCCATGCGTGTCCGTTATTCTTTGGTTGTTTAGCGCAGATTATACAATAATGCATGTCTTCTAACTTTCTTGAAGTCCCATGAAGCTACAAGAAAGAACTCTCTGAAATAAATAGCCTATTTATGGGCCTTCAACATTAGAAAATCATAAGATTAGGCTCCAGTTCTTTGAACCAAAGAGTATTTCTGTCTGTACCAACTTTGTTAAAGTACAAAAACATCAGTAGAAAAGCTCAAGTGGCTTGCAATATTTTCTTTCGTGTACCTAAATCTTGGCAATTTTCCTTAAAAGCATAATTTCTTCATATACAGAACTTCTAGTTTAGTTTCTAGTACTTGTTGATGTCCTTAAGGTATCCATTTTTCAAAATTCTTTTTGGAAAAGCTGTTACTTCCATCCAAACTGGGCAGAAGGCTGTATTGTTCTAACCCCCAAAATGCTATGAATATCAGGTCTCTACTGAGGTTAAGCGGGACAGGATCCATGGGTTCCACTATCAATACAACCTATCTTGAACACCAAGTAGCAGCTATGAATCCAGTAGTACAGAGCCTATCTCCTCCATGCATAAGTCGAATAATGATGAAAACAGACAACAATAGAATATCTGGGAACCAGTGCAAAACAAACAATCCAAGTAGAGTTTCTTAAAGAAAACACCTACTATAGTTTGAAAAGCCCAATTCAGGCCGGATTGGTTGAGCACAAAGAAAACAACAATTCCCACCAATATAAACAATGATTTAGATAAAACAATGTCTTCTTCAATGGACATACATGTATGCGGTTTTACCTACATAGCCATATACACTTTGGAATCCACTATTTCTATAAGAATGACCACAAGGAAAAATAGTTGCATCATCCATCAGCATGCCCCTGACATAAAGAAGCCCCTGAGCATATAAATGATTAGAGGGCACCAAGAACGTTGCCTTCCTTTAGAAATATATAGCAGAAGAAGACTAGAGGACTTGCGTTTTCCACATAGTTCATCATTTGTCAAGAGATTTTCAATCTAGCTTACAACACAAGTACATTGATGGCCTTGTGCAAATCTAGCCGCATAACGAAAAGTAAAAGTTGCAAGCTTATATAAATGACATATGAGCTTACTATTCTTTGGCTTCATGTTTATAAAAAGATTTAAGGGTGGTACCGAAAAGATCCAATATAATTTCAATCCCCGCAATATTAGTGTGCAGCATGCATATCAACTAATGACTCCAGCTCCCCAAAGAAGATTAAAAGGTGACATCTCTATTTCCATTTTACCTCCTTCCACTTGAATCGCGGCATTTAGTGATCTATTTCGTGAACAAGCTTGTAATTTACTTGAGCTCTTATGTTCCTTGCTTATGTCAAGAACATTGTCAAGTAGTGTAAGAAGTTCGGTTGCACATAATCATTATCGACTAAAAGAATATTCTTTTTTCGCTGTTAAGGTGTCACAAGACGAGAAGATCCAAAGATCCAATAATGCCGACCATAGGAGTCCTCAATTCATGACTCGCATGAAAAGGATATTAGCAGACCAGCTTCGCCAAACGACGGCAAGTTAAAGAGCATTTTATTTGCTCACCTCATATTGGCCAGAAATTGACTTTTGTAGTTACTCGATTGTTCTGCATGATGTTTGGCTACTAATAACCGAATTACTTCTTGTTTAAGCTACATTTCAATGCTCATTTTGCTTGTGAGCCCACAAATTACGATGCACCCAACAATTGAAAAGCCTATTGCAATACCCACAGAAACTCCAACAACAGTTCGTTGTTGAGATTCAACCTTTCCCATTACACTGGCTCTTGGTACAATAAGAACCGCAGTCTGTTAACCAAGTCCAAAATTTCAGAACGACGAAGATTTGGCCTAATATTAGTAGGACCAAGTGCAAAACCTACCAATTGCAGATTCCCAACAATACTGTTACCAATGGGAAGGGTATCGATGTAAAATTTCCTAACCATCGGGATGACATTTTCATTGTGGGTTTCTCTATGGCAAGGGTATCATGGCCATAGTTGGATCCAAGAAATTGTGCAGCTGCAACAATAAAATGGTTAGAAGCATTGCAGGCATCTTGCATCGCATCAATTGAATTGTTGTAAGATCCAAAGAATCATTGTTCCATTCTTCCCGCAGAGTTATAGTTACATTTGTTCTCAAACATGTGTGTACTGATGAAAGCTGGAAGGACAGAGTATACCATGTCACATAAAGAAATCCGCCAAGGAGATCCACACTAGATAGATATCTTGTCAATGAACCAACAACCCAAAGATTTTTTTGTGCCTGATGTTCTCACTGGCACTGCATATGAGACAAATGGATCCCCGGATATACCAGGTTCAATGTTCCATATTACCTTTCATCACAGAAGATCAAGCTAAAGTTAACAAAAGAAATGAATGCTCCTGGGATGAGAATCAATGCTGGGCATCAGCAAATGAAAAAATAAACATAGTATTATACCTCTTGTTTTTCTTTATTGGTAAGGGAATGGCCTTTCCTAATCCATTGAATGGTCCTGTTATATTCTGCATTAGAAGAGAATGTTGAGTTTTTTGAGAAGCAAGCGAAGGGGACGAAAATGAGGTCCAGCCCTGCAAATAACCGAGGAAAGAACCATTGTATACTGGCGGATTTATTGTGAGCGGCTATTCAAGTCTACCAATGCGTGAGTATTCACTCATGTAGCCCTTATGACTTCTAAACCTCACAGGCACTCACCGTACTTCGTCGACTTTGGAAAAAATGCCCGCCAGAACAAAGAAGAATGGATCCACCCCATTGCACCTATAGCGAGTCGGCAGACCGGGCTATGGTGGGGTGCTACCGGAAGCATAATGGCTCTTCAAAGACTAGAGCGGCAAAGCCTTTGTGGCAACGAAGAAATATGGCCTCTGTTTCGCGTACATTCTAGTAGGCTCAAGATGAACAGAAGTGCCAGAGTCGGATCTGTAACTGCCATCGCCATGGCTGCGGCTGTCCAAGAATCTATTCCTGAACAACCGGTTAGCCGGTTTCCAAAGTGGCTGCCCAACAACAGCGGCCACCGCCAGTAAGTTTGGAGCAGTCATTGGCATATTCTTGGCATATGCTAGCATATACCTAGAATATGCCATAAACTCACATCGATGGCTTGCCCCCCAAAAAATTTTATAGAAGTGTTGCGCACGAAAATAAGTGACGGTGTCACAATTATAGAAGAAGAAGAAGAAGAAGAGATTTTAACGTCACGCCAGAAGGCAGGCTACAATAGTTACATAAGTAAATACATAGGTTAAGAAAATGGCATGATTCTATTGAGTCGTACCGTCAATATTTTTTCTGAAATCGACAAGTTTCAATTTCCGACACGCGTATGAATTTGACTTACAAAGTTGTATTACAACGCCTTAAACACCAAAGCATTCAAAAGATTTGGCATGTAGCTGTTGGAATAGTGAACAACTTGTGGTTCAAGAGTAATCATCGATCAATGAACATATATATACAACTTCCATATGGTGGAACACTATACAACGAATCAGGGATGGTGATTACAATGTGCCTGCTCTAATTAGTGGTATAAATCTCAATTTACACTTGTATGGTTGCGCCCTTTCTTCTATTTCTTCGAGGGCTTTCTTCAAGATTGCAGAAGAGGCCCTCCAAGAGGTTAGAATTGTCTTCACATGCAAAAAAATTTATAGCTTCTGGGTTTTTTAGTAGTTGCTTTGCAACAAGATACCCAGCAATTGACCATGTCTGGTATAACTTTGCTTGTTTCCCTATAAATCTTGCCTTCCGAGTGTCATAATACTCAGGCCATCGGTCCTTCGAAATTCTTGATTCTAAGATGCTCACTGCCCTTGCAGCCAAATCAGACCTTCCCATTTTAATACAAGCTGCTGTAAACTGCACCAAAAAATTGCACATTTTAGTTTACCACTGATACATAACATAAGTTGGACATTTAGATGCAAGAGGCAAAATTACCTGCCAGATAAGGGTAGGCCAGGAACCTCCATTATGATAAGACCAAGGCCTGAAAATCACATAACAGGTTAAAGAAGCTGTTCCCAGGTGAAGCAATGTGTAACAAGATAAAGTTGCTCACGTGTTCTTTGGATCACTTCCTGTGATGATGCGCCACTCTTCTCGCTCAAGGGCTGGATAACAAATCTTGAGTGACATGCTTGCAATTAAATCATCCCATCGGGACTCAATGAGAGCTAATATAGCTTCAGCCTGTTTCTGAGTAGTCAAAGATGTAACTATAGACCATAGATTTCCAAGTGAAAAAAATCGAAAATCCATATGAGCTGGTTGTAAATTGCCAATAAAGTATCCACCATGTTGAGGCATCCAGTCAACAAGCCAAGAGGGTATCTGATCAGGGTATATGTTAAACTTATTCACTGCGTCATGTGAATATTCTTCTGTTTTGTACCTATATATTTCATTCAATCTTGAAAGATCTACCCAGTAGTATTCTCTAATGTGGAAGGATAGTGCATAAAGCCTAGAATTCACAGCTTTCATTAGGCCGTCAGCACCATCCCCCAAAGTTAACAATTCCTTTGCATACTGAAGAGCAGAGTAAAAAAGTGCCTGCAATAACAAATTTAATCTGAATCAGATATACAGCCCCTCTACTTCGCATATAATTTCCATGTAAATGCGCTTCTCTTTTTATGTGCCAAACTTTGAACTTGTATTAACCAATGTTATTTCATTATTAAGAAAAGAGAAATAAATAGATGTCCTACCTGGATCTCCAGTGGATGACCATGAATACCCATGTGACGATCGATCATACATGAACCATCAGTGACAAGCAAGGTTGGGAACATGTCAAACCCATCACTCAAACATAATTTCAATATTAATTTTATTCCTGTCTGAACATCCACCCTTTCTTGTAAGGACAAATCACCAGTGCACTTGCCATAAGCCCTTAAAAGGATAATCCACCAAAGCCCTAGAGATCACAACCATTTGAATGTAAATACAGGAAAAGCTTCATATCAAATTGAGTGTAACTCATCCTTACCAGAGTCTACAGGCGCCACTCTCCCAATTGCTGCCTCACCAAAATCTGCATCTAAAACATCTTCTGTGCTATCTCCCTCAAGTGGCAGCGTTCGAATCTTGAAACTTGCTGGCATCAAACCCTGCCCTGGACTGTGACAATCAACACTTTTTCCCAACTCTGCAGTAAAAGGTAGATTATTCCCAGGAATGACATTTCAATATCCACGATACATTTGTAAGTAGCCCGTAAGCCAATGGCTATTGAGCAGAATGATATCAGGTTGGCCCGACGAAGATGTTAATCATTACCTGTAGTTGCAAGGTATGAAGAATAAAGTTGCGCACAATTTCTGACTCTCCATTTAGCAAAAAGGCCATTGCTGAGGGTATGAAATCCCGTATAAACACTTGATCATAATTAACAGGATCAGTGTCCCCAGGATCATTGGCTGCTATAGTGCCCACAGGGTTGCCACAATAGTTGACAATAGAAGATCTTAATAGCTCCCATGCCTCAGATTCTAAGGAACTTTTGGCTTATCTTCTGGAGACCATCCATGAGTTAGAAAAGGGTCCTCAAAAATGGTGAGCTGACGTGGTATGCTGCCACTGTGGCTATTGTTGAACTCCCCAACTGACAATGTATCATACAGGCATTCAGTTGCAATTTTTTCAGACAAAGAGATCAATACGTCTGAACTACCCGCTACAATTCCATCTGAGCTATCTGAAAGATTCTCTAATTTGCAGGTTACGGAATCTTCTTGCCGAAGAGCCTCATTACTTGCGTGTAGCTTAAAAGCCTTCTTTTTGCTCGACTTTCTTCTACGAGCAACAAATGACGAAACACCATTACGCTCTTTAATACTAGGCAAAGCTCTTCCTTTCAAACTGTTTGTGAAGGCTGACCTCAAGTCGGGGGCACCATACTGGGAATTGTGAGCTACAGATCCTGAAAAAGAATACTTGGATGGAATTTCGGAACAAAATAGAAGGATGGTTCCAGTAGAATAGGCATCAGTATGACAACATGGAGACAACGCTCCAGCACCCAGAAATGATTTGGAACTCATAAGGAAAAACCGAAAAAAAAAAAAAACATTTGTACGCCAAAGCGTTAACAGGGCAATCAGATCCCGAAAAGGATTGAAGGATCACGAGTTTCTTCAAAAATGGCGAAGCAAAATGCAAATTTTGTGAGAGCGTGCTTGTTTATGAAGCAAATGATACCGTAAAAAGGAAATGGCGTATATGGGCAAAGCTTGAAAAGGATTTTGATGGAACAGTGCACAAATGTCGATGGGCGAAAAGAATTACCAGTGAATAAGCTGCAAGAATCGGCGATGGTCGAGAAGACGCTGGGTCAGAAGATGGGTACCGGAACGAGGAATGGAAGCGCCCTGCTCGAAAGAAATGAGAAAGCTCCTGGAATAAGCAAACACATAAAAGAGAGGCAATAAAAGTGTGTACGCGGTGCTACATTTAGCAGGCAATCTATGTTGGCAATGCCGCCAAATGCAGCGCAGTACGTGGACAAATCAACGGTTTCTTTATCACGAAGCATGTCTGTAACGGCTGCGATCTAGAAAGCCGAAGCGCCGTTGGTCCGCAACGTGCGCTACCTGTCAAAGTTAGTTGCGTGTTTGTAGAGCGGACGATCCAGGCCGTCGGATGCGCGTGCGACAAGATTAAAATATTTGTGGAGGAGGGAGGCTGCAGATTGGTCCTCCACGTCGGCCCTAGCTGGATAATGCTTCAAACCCACTAGATCGGATTGCTTTTAGTGGAGCCATGCCATAAAAAGTTGTTTACACTTTTTGTGGTCCTTGTATTTAGCTGACGTAAAAATTGCTTCTTCTTCTTCTTCACCACTATTCTATAACTTTGTCGGCATTATATCCACAAAATTAGAGGTTCCCAAAGCCAGTCTTGATATCAACAGTTCCCTTGTTGCACAATCTCATCCTTTTACTCATGGATCTCTCCACATTTTCCACGATTTATACATTGTAGATGCAAACAAGAACGTTTATACATCATTGTCCACATCTATCTCTTCCAAAGTTACCATCTTCTCTTGTAAGTTGCTGAAAATGTGGCAATGTTCCGAGACTGGCTCCTTGGTTTCAATCAAACACTCACGATGACTTGTTTTAAGGAACCATCATGATTCAATTAAGAGAATCAATTTGCACATTCTCTCCCTTGCCTTGCAGTTTTGCTTTTTTGACCGGCATCTATCATGGACTCCCACCACATTCATCAATTTTTTAACCTCCAAATAGCACAAACTGCCACATCTAGCCACACAGATCGCCACATCCAAGGACACACGTGCAGAAAAATAGTGGATTTACTTACCTCAAATGAAATAAGTTGTGCTGATGCAATCATCAAATTCTTTTATGTGAATCTATATGGTTGTCCGATTAACATGAGGCCAATAAAGTCCGCAAAAAACGTGGTCACCATATAACCACCTTACTTACATATCTTCCATTTTAGGAGAATTTGAGACCAAACATCCTATGTTTCCTTTTATATGCCATCTTTATTTTCCATCTTTATGGGATTTTTTGCATCTTTCATTTTTGGCCATTGATGTAGCGAATATTCGGTGCTTTATGCCACATCAAAGGCCATTAAATTTTCGATCAAAAACCTCCCTGCCACTTCCAATGGTGTAAAACATACCATGGGTGCGATATTTTAAGAAATGAAAAATAGGATGAACCTTTGAGTAAATAAAAACTGGATGCCTCCACCTGTTGTGCTACCTGCTATGCTGCTCAGTGTACTACCTATTGTGCTACTCGGCTGAATCAGCTGCAACCACATTCGAACAAACCCTAAACACAATCAAACTGGTCTACCCTGCATTTGGAATCGGCAGATCTTTTGAATCGCCTGCCTGCATCTGTGCATCTCTTCATACTCATAGCAACTGGATTTTCAATTGCCACTTGCACCACAAGCAGATTTCTATCGCCATAATGGATCTTGGGCTATTGCCCTAACCAATCCTGCATTGAATCCAAAATTTCGAACTGTCTGAATGATCCTGGGCCGGAATCAATCCTCTTCTTGGGTCAATCCTCTTCCTCGACACCAGGGCTGCAGGATTCGAACCTCCAGGCCATGTCGGCCTCACCAGAACCCTTCTAATACCATCTTAGCTCTTGAAAACAGAACTATCCAACAAATCGGTAATGGCAATCGCCACAAATTAGCACTTGCTCATGATTCAACGAGACAATGATTCAAAAGTCGCGGGGCTTCATTCGCCATATGGGCGATGTGGAATCCCCTCCTCCAAGCCCCCCACGGAATCCATTGCTTGGCCCGTAAAAAAGAAAGGATCATGCATTCTTATCCTTCTATCTCAAACCATGCTTCAAAATCACCAAAAAAACACATGCCCAGACCCGATTTTGGAATGCTACCTTTAACAGCCAACAAGCAGCTCAAATTAGTTAAAAAATATAGTTTGAATACAATTTCTCATACAATACAGGGGTCAAATCTTGGCCCAACCATGCCCAAAATACTGCCCGCAAATACTAAACAAAAATATTGCAAGCGCTTATAGGAGAATTTGAGACCACGATACGGGGGTGAGAGTGGTATGGCATGCGAAAATGGGAGCGCCATCTTTCTTGGTCTTTTTGTCTTTTTCCGCCCTTTTCTGTTCAAACTCGTTTCTTGATAGGAGCCACCCCTGAACTACAGAATTGGTGTTGGATCTAAAGGCAATTCAAGCAATTGAAGAGGCTATCCCTGTAGAGGGATAGCATTTTAGAACTGTAGACATTCTGCTCTTTCATGGAAACCAAAATTTTTGCAATTATAAAGCAGGGACAAAAGTTAATTTGTGGTTTTCTTCGTGGCTCTCCTGAAGAACTTTGGAATTCTTTCCTAATTGAAAATTTCTTCCCGGATAATCTCTTCTTGCAAGAATACTGATTTTGTACCAAAGGCGTGTGGAATTTGAGGCCCAGATCATTGACTCGGTTAGAAGAATTTGTTGGAAGCAAAAGAATTCAAGCTCTTGCCATCTTGAGAATTCAACTGCGGATTTTTGGTCTAAGATAAAATTGTTGTCAAATTATACTCTCCTTCTTTGAATTTGCTTTCGGTTTTTTAGTGTTCGGACATGACTAATCTCTATAGCTTAGCTTTTGTAGGTAAATTATTCCACCCTTTTCGTCCAATTAGATCCTCTACTACCATTTAACCACCTATTTTCTCCTATTTAGCCTCCCCTGTTTTTCCCTTGCTTAATTTCCCCTTTGTTGAATTAAGCCTGAAGTTATCATGGTTCTAAATACTTTCCAAAACCTAAATTCCTCTACTCACGCCTTTCCTCCATCAAGCTTTTCGCTCAAGAAAGAGGATCAAGGTGCTCTCCTCATACATCTTCATAAAATCCTTGGTGATCCGGTCAAATTTCATTCCGTTTGGGAATTTTAAGGACTTTTCTCTGCTCCAAAATAGCAACATGACTCCATTATCAGATAAGACTCCAATTTGGGATAACCTTTCCAAGGATCCAGGAATTACTCTTGGCAACCCCCTCGGATCAATCACTACTTCTGCATGTGTTCCTTTTCCTTATGGGTCATGAGGCCAACAAATGAAATGCGCCTTACCTCGATGAAGCTTGGGATAATATTCTTCAACAAGAGAGACCAGACATTGCTTCAAATCTCGCCACTGTCCATGGTATTCATCTGAAATCCCCTATGGTTCATGAAAAACTGAAATGCCTCTCAAATACTGCTGTCATTGTTAAAGTCAATAAAGTTGGCATGAGCATTGAAAAATTATGGTCTTTCTTGTTATCCCTTCAAAAGGTCTATCAATCAAAGTCATTATCTTGGCTAAATTATCCATATATTATGGTTGAGTGTGGTCATCAAAGATCTGCAAATTTCTGTTACATAGTGGTGTCCTTGTTTTGGAAAATTTCCCTTTGCTCATTTATAAAATGGAATCCCGGCTTTCAATTGCTGATCTCAATAATTTCCATGTAGCTTCAGTTCCTTATTTGGCTTAAATCCAATTCTTGGAATGAGGAATCGTCGAGAAGTCTTTTCAACTCCATTGGAAATTATGTATCCACATGTTTATGCTCCCCTACAAACCTCACATTTGTTTATGTCCAAATTGACCTCTCTAAAGACATCCCAATTTCCATTCCTATACTGAGACTTTTTGGCCAAAAAACCTCACTTGGATCTTAGGTGGAATGGATTACCTCCAATTTGCTCGCTTGTGATCTTAGGCATTTACGGTTCACTAACCCATCCCAGGAGAGCTATAAGGGAAAAGAAATTCCAATTCAAATGTCAAAGGAGAACAATTACGACATTCCTAAATTGCTTACTCAAAGCATGACTATTCGAGAAAAACACCAAGAAGAAAAAGGCTTTCTTATGGAATAAGGTAAATGGTAGCTCGAGAAGAATTGCAAAAAAAAGATTGGAGAAAGGAATCCAAATTGGTACAAATTCTCAATTTGTTGCTAATCATAAGGATTCTTCCAAAGACATATACCAATAATTCTACAATCATGACTGCATCAGAAAGGTATATGGCAAAAGGGAAAGCTAAAGTTGGCATGGAAAATTCTAACACCAAGAATCTTCACTCTACTTTATCTCAAATTGCTAAAGATTCTAATGCTTTAGCTAACAGAAATCAAAGTTATATCTCCAATGCAAAATGGAATCTATCCAACTGGATTCCTTCCAAAGGTAATGAGATTCATTAACTAAGGAAATCCAAACAAAATATTCTTTTGCGAAAAAGGTGATTGGGAATAATTTAAAAGGGCAAACTGTGGATATTGGTGGCACATCTCAACATACCAACAAAGAAGAGAAATATTGCGTAAACCTCTAAAAAGGTTTCCTTTTATCATCATCATGAAGAACACGAAAAAAAAGTATGATGGAAAATCCTGCTGAAGATTCAAGCAAGCAAGAAAATGATGAGGTAATTCATTGTTCTAATCAATTTGCTATCTTTACTAATTCACATGCAGAACAAATGGATTTACTGCATTCAGATGTTGAGGAGCCAATTCCTGTTCAGTCTATTTTACCTTCACCAAAAACTCAGCCTATTTCTAAGCCCTCTCAAAAGGATTTCCTTGATCTCATAGACCTATCCTCCCCTGATGACTCCTTGAACTGCCATGACCATCATGCTATTATCTCTGATAAATTTGTAAAACAGCTGGCTTCAATTGACTTCAATAAGGTTCAGATATCCTCGAGTCAGACAAGTCAAGACACAAATAAATTGGAAAATGAGATGTGTTCACAAGGTTCGGATTCAAGTCAAGATTTAAATACAGATATAGAGTGTGGCATTGATTATGTCCCAGAGACTCGAGTGTGTTTGATTTGCGGATCCTTGAACCTGCAAAGGCTTCACAAAGGCAAGTTCTCGAACCAATAAATAATAATAATTCTCCTAATTCTGATTTAAATAAAATGGCTATTAATGACATGTCTGTTAATAAGCTATTTGAGTTTATTCCTGGAGGGATTTCATCTGATGAGTGTGACAGTGATAAAGAAAATTCTGGCACTAGGGAGAAAGATAACAATTGGGATTTGGAATATTACCTTAACTCTTCCACTATAGCTACTTACGGATAAGAGATGAGTCGGTAAGTCTAGGGCTAATAGGAAAAAAACTATCCCAAACATTTCTAATACCCCCAATAACACACCGTAAGTAAAAACAAAAGGAAAAAAAAAAAAGCTAAGGGCAAGTGCAGATAGATTCCTCTTATTTACTTTTTTTACCTACCTTAATCCATGAAGATCCTATCTTGGAATCTAAGGGGTATTAAGGGAGCTCTAAAAGAAGGAGAGCTATTTCCCAAATTAGGTCCTACAAAGTGACATAATTCTTCTCCAAGAATTAAAACTTCAAAAATTTGAATGTGCTAATTTAGGGGAATGGATATTGCCCTGTAGTTCTTCTATATGGATTGAGGCCGAGGGTACTTACGGGGTTTATGCATGATTTGGAGTAATTTAAACCACGATTTCTTCTATAATGGTCCAAAGCGAGAATGTGGCGGTTGTACTACTTTTATGATCAAGGATAAACCCTTTGGTCTCATAAATGTCTATGCTTCAACTAATCCTAAAGAAAGAGAAGTTCTATGGTTGGAAATCAATAATTGGATGAGAGCTCAAAACATTATTGATTGGATTGTTGCTGGGGACTTTAATAACACTCCAAATTGGGATCAAAAATTGGGAAACAAGATTAACATGACCAGACTGGAAAAAACTAGATGGAATAACCTTATTGATGATAACTCTTTGCTTCAAATTCCTTCCTCTTCTGCTAAATTTACCTGGTCAAACAAAAGAAAAGGAGATGCAAGAGTTTTCTGTGCTCTTGATAGATTTTATCTGAATATCTCTAGCTCAAATTTCTGGGATAATGCCTATGTTTTCAATGATGAGTCTGTTGTTATTTCAGATCATCAACCTCAATTCCTGTCCACTCAGCATCAAATATCTGTCCCTAGATCTGGAAATATCCCTTACAAATTTAACTCTAGTTTGCTTCATAATAATTCTTTCTGTAATGAATTGAGAAATTTTATTCTAAGCTAAATAGAGTTTACGATCATATGTCCATGAAGAGCTTTTACTCCAACCTTAAGGCTTCCAAATCTTGGATAAAGGAGTGGACTAAAAGGTTATCTTGAAAGAATCAAGGAGAAAAAATTCTTCTCCAACATATGAGAGATATCGAGATTGGCTTTGCTTGATGATCCCTTTAATCTAATTTACATCTTCAAGAAGAAAACCTTGAGAGGAAAATCGGAACAATTGAGAAATTGAAGCCAAAGGGGCTGCCATTAGGTGCAAGGTTAAATACTCGAATGATATGGATTACGGTAGCACCAAATTCTTTTTTAGAGTTGCTAAAGCTAGGCAGATAAAAAACTCTATCTCTGAAATCAAAAGTGACTCTGGGGATATTCTAAATAACCCCTCAGATATCTCAAATTTCTTCTACTCTAAATATTCTGCTCTGTTCTCTAAGCAAAATAATTTGGATGCTACTGCTGTCAATAATGCTAAAGCTTTCACTGATTTGATTGATGCCATTATCCCAAGTGATCACTGCCAAATGGATATTTCTCTATCTAATACTCCAAGCTCTGATGAAGTCTTATCTGTCTTAAAAAGTTTCAAACATGAAAAATCTCCAGGGCCAGATGGCTTTCCCCCTGAGTTCTTTCTTAAGTTCTGGGAGTTAATGCAAAATGACATTATGCATTTTATAAAGGGATTTTGGGAATCTAATCATCTTCATCCTTCGATTGCTAGTGGTTTTATTTCCCTGATTCCAAAAGTTGAGAGACCTTCTGATTTCTCTGATTGGAGGCCTATTTCCTTAACAAATTCTACATACAAGATTTGTGCTAAAATCATTGCCT
Source organism: Isoetes taiwanensis (assembly GCA_021234155.1). Taxonomy (NCBI): domain Eukaryota; kingdom Viridiplantae; phylum Streptophyta; class Lycopodiopsida; order Isoetales; family Isoetaceae; genus Isoetes; species Isoetes taiwanensis. The sequence continues at coordinate 5,474,834 of JAJEKV010000062.1, forward strand.
CAAGAATTAAGGATTATCTGCAAAAGTGTATTAGTGGAAATCAGTGTGCTTTTCTTCCAAACAGATTCATTTTAGAAAATTACATTGCTGCCATGGAAGGATTGCATTGGAATAAAATATCAGGCCAAAACTGTGTTTTGCTTAAATTGGATTTCAAAAGGGCTTTTGACAATATCAGATGGGATTTTATTGAGTTTGCTATGAAAAAGCTAGGCTTCCATGATAGAATGATACAGCTAATTATGGGTTTAAATCTCAGATCTAACTCTGCTGTTCTCATCAATGGCTCTCCTAGTCCCTTTTTTCCTCTGGAGGGAGGGGTTAGACAAGGTTGTCCACTGGCACCTTATCTATTTATTGTGGTGGCTGAATTGCTCACTAAAGCAATTAAGTACCATCAAAATATTGGCAATATTTCTGGTCTTAAACTCCCGAACTCCCACGAAACTCTCTCAGATTCAACAATATCTTGATGATACCTTCTCCTTTCTTGAAAATAATGCTAAAAACATTGCTTTCTTCATGGATCTTTTAAGTCAATTAGGTGCGACTTCAGAGTGGATTTAAATTTATCTAAGTGTGTTATGATAAGTGGCGGTGACAATTCATATGTGGCGGAATTAAAATTATCAAAACTTGAGGAGGTTACCAAACTTCTTGGCATGCCTTTGTCTGAATCCAAACCTTTACGGTCTATGGTCCCCAATCATTGAAAAGATCGAGCTAAGCTTCATATCTATAAAAATACTTTATCTTTGGCGGGCGAGTTGTAATTGCCAATCAAGTTCTTACCAGCTCTCATATCTATTTCTCTCTTTGCTTTAGTTGCTCCAGACCTCTGTTTACAAGCGATTGAGAAAATTATTAGGAACTTCATTTGGAATGGTAATAATCTAGTCAATTGGAATACTATCACCGGGCATAAAAAAGAGGGTGGTCTTGCTTGTAAAATATTCATAAGCAGGCACAAGCCCTAGCGGGGAAATTTGTTTGGAAAGCTTTAAATGGCTCGAGACGATTGTAGCATCTAAATTCATCGAATCTTTGGCTCACAAAAAGCTCTCCTTACGGTCATCCCTCAATTCCTCATGACTTACCAAATTACGCTTTTGTGAAGTCTCCTTAGCAGCCAATATGTCCCCTCTTATGAGAAACATTATTAAGGCACGGAATAATATCTATTTAGCTTTCAAATTTGATCGAGCCAAAATTTTCATTCGGACATGTCTATTTTCTGGTCTCCTACTTTCAAGGATCATCCAACCATGTCTTGGCCTTGAAACATCCTCAGTTACAAGAAATGGTACCTCAAGGGCTTTAATAATTTGGGTGATCTGTGGCATAATGGTAGATGGATTACTTGGTCAAATCTCAAGATCAAAATAAGGGGAACACATACTGACAAAAAGGTTTACAAGCACATCAGGAACATTGTTGGAAATTCTGTCCCTTCTCGGTTGCCCAATAGTGGCCTTAGCTGGATGCTTAATAAGAAATCAAATTACAAGGTCAAGGATATTTACAATTTCTTAGATCAAAGGCCTGATCTTCCTAAGTCATCCATTGCTTGGAACATAAACTCTGCTGTTACTAAATCTCTAATCAGAAATGTATGGAGCTCCTATGCTTCAAGAAAGGTTTCCTTCTTTGCTTGGTTGATTGCAAATAAAAGTGTTCCCTGTCTTCAAGTTGTGGCCAGTAGAAATCCTAATGTCTCACCAAACTGTCCTCTTAACTGCAATAATGTTGAGGATTTGGAACATATTTTCTTTTGCTCAAAATTAGATCCCCTTTGGTTGTGGTTTAATAGATACTTTGACAATTATGATACCTCTTCCATTCTTAATTTCATGCAAGGAAATGATAATTACAAGAATACCATTGCATTTCTAACTCTGTGGAATATTTGGAAATCGAGAAATAGGTGTCTATATGGTAAGAAAAGGTTTTCTATTACTTGGATTAAGCTACATATTAAATATGACATTGAGCTCGTACTCTCTTGCATAGGAGAACTTTTTTTGACAATTATGGCCGGGTCACGGGATCAAATTGGTGAATTTGTGGGGTATTATAAATTATTTATCTCAACACTTTCATTTACAAATACTAATTAAGTTCCTTTTCATAGGATACATGGAGTTGTCTGAGAGGGCCTTACGAGCAGAGATACTTTGTCTCCAAGGATGGAGAGTCTCTAGAAATGAAGTTGATAGATATGGGGTGGAGAGATTGCATGAACATCAGTCTGCTATCCCCTACTAATCGATGGTCGGTCGGCAAAGAAGAAAAGATGAAGAGGTCAAGAAAGCAATTTGAAAGGCTTTGGGCGAGAAATATTTTCAAGGGAAGTTATGCAAATGGTCTTCATGTTCAGGTTCATTGAGAAGTACAATCAAAATTTCCTTTGAAAAGGGGTTTCTAAGATATAGAGAATTATACTACACTCCGCGAGAATGCTTGCGATAGTTATGGTACACTTATCTTTGCTTATGGTGCGGTCAGTTACTCTGATTGATCGGAGATGAGCTATGGCATGCACCTTCCTATATTCTTGGCACTACCTCAAATTTCACAAACCGTTTTAATCTGCTCTTCTTCTCCAATGATCCACATGACACAAAATTCCTACTATCCCTTCCACTACCATCATATCGAGAAATTGACACATTGGCTCCTTTTGAATCACGATAACTTCTTTTGTGAATCTGGTCAATTAGTACTTTTAGCAAAAGGATTGGCATGAAGAATTCGTGGAGAACTGTTTTCAAGACTCTTTTTGGGATTCTTACACCGGAAAACTTTGACATTTGCCTTCAATTATCACATATCTGGAAACTATTGAAGATCTTCTACATCAGATGTCACATTCTGATGGAGTTAAGTTGCTGCTTACTCTTAACATCATATCCACAGGATTTTCGGGACTACTTCTGCTACAGAAACTTGTTAACATAATTTCCTATTCATCAGTTCACATTTTCTATTGTTAAGTCTTCATGGGACTTAACTATATTTTGTATGTTTTTCCTTAATTAATGAAAAAATCATCTCGTACCTTCAAAAAAAAAAAAAAAAAATTTGAGACCACACATCCTATGTTCCCTTTTAGGTACTACTTTACCCGAGGTGCTAGAGTATGTGTGTCCTTTTCTACTTTATTTGCGCATAACTTCCTCTTGAAACTCATGCTAGGTCTTCAAAGGATTTAGAATTGTTCTCATAAGGCTGGGCTTAGGTTTGGCCACAAGGACAAAACCTTATTATCTTCCATAGAATTTTTTTGTTTAATTAAAAGATACTCATCCATAGAATTTTTAACTTATTGACTTATTTAATATGTGACATAGATTCTCATAACTAATGCTAGTAAGTGTAGGATGTCAAACTCCCGGTCAAGGCCAAGCCCATTGCCCCTCAAAATGGGCCCTCGTAAGTACTCCTACAAAATTGACAACAACTACTTTAGACATTTATGATATAATTTGGGGTTTTTCAGTTTGGTTAAACATCTTTTTGAGTTTTTTTATTTTTTTTAAAGTTAATTTCCTATGATTTTGGGGTTTCTGAACTCCCAAGAAACTTTGATTTTCAAAAATTATTGAAGTTTCCCTATGAAATTTTGTTCTTCAATTTCCACTTCAAGGGCACGCCACAGAATAACCCGTATGCATCGTTGTGACATCCATGAGGATATCTTCAGAGAGATTTGTCCATCTTATTTTGGTAAAATCATATATAATTGTGCATGCTTATAGGTGGTTCCTAAGTCCTCCTATGGATGGATTGATCAAGCATCTTGGGGTGATGCCAGAAGGAGCCTTGGCTTAATGAACTCTGTGGCATATTCTACTAGAAGTTTCTTTCCCCTCTCCTTTTTTCTTTCAAGAAGCTCATTGTTGAATACGACAAATGGAGATTGGAAAAGTCTACTGACATACCTCGATTTGTCTTCTTGATTGATGAGATCCATCCTTTATAGTATCCTATATTTTTATTCTTTTTTCGATCGATTCATGTAATTTCAAAAGAGCTTCAATGCTTCCAGGTATTGTTTTATTTTCCTTTCCATGGTACACTTTTAAGGCTTCTTTGGAGTTGTTAACAGTACCCTCGTTACAGAGCTAGATGATGGGTAATGATAAAATCTATGTTATAAAACCCATTGCTTATCATTGTCGTGAAGTACTGAGTGCAAAGTCTCATTATGCCATGTGAATTGTTCTTCAATAAGATGCGCTTATTGTAACTTACTATAGAATAGAGAAATGAAGACAAAAATCAACCGTGAGGATTCAGCTTATCAATCCTGTCAAGAGTGAATGAAGATAGATAGATAGATAGTATTTTAACGTCACGCCACTAGGCAGCATCCAACTGGACATGTGACCACACACCACACTACATTGCTTGGTTGGGCCCTGCCCCCAACCACTTTACATTGCATCTGTGGGTTAGAACAATGCCTGTAAATTATTGTAGCATACATGATACCGCTAGAGAATATGTACAAAAGAAGGACAATATAATAAAGTATGAGCTTCATCTTTAACCTGCTACATATTACAAAGAAAACACAATCTCTCTTCTTTTGGAATCTTAGCCCACCTCCCTGTCTCAAAATGCAATCTATATGAGACCGATCAAAATCGAGCAATTAGTTGTTTCGAATGTGGAGATATATAAGCATGCAAGTAATCTTAGCATCGGGTTAATCTCATTCTGATAAAAAGCAAGCCTCGAACCTTTTATTGTCCAAAGCTTATCTATCGCTAGAGATTGTACCAAGTCCGAGCTCCTACAATTGTAACCGGTCAATTTGCCTCAGAAATGCCCCATTTTCCTGCCCAAGATATCACATCGTAATACCATTTAGTGATTGGATTCAAGCCATCTTCAGCCACTTGCCATCATCCAATTTTCTCAACCTATTGACAAAATTAATTATCAGGCAAAGGGGCTCTAATTTAAAGGTATCATGTTTTTTATTCTATTCTATTCTATTCTTTATTTAACTTCCAACTCTTCATGTAAAAAGAAGAGTTGGGGTTTATCTTGGTTTGGCCCCATCTCGCATATACACCTAATACCAGCATCTACTACCAATTGCAAACTATCACATATTGGGAGTTTACTCATACCTACTATCAATTCCAAAGTCTCGCCCATTAGAAGCTGACTCACACGTACTACATTGACTACCAATTTCAAATTATCACCCATTGGAAGCTTACTCACATTTACTACCAATTATAAAGTATCACTCATTGGGAGCTTACTACAACTACTATGAATTCTAAAGTACAACTCCTATATATTCAAGAAACTTCCCATGTTACTAAGCATGCATTGCTCAACCACCCATGAGGAGCTTACTCATACTTATTACTAATTCCAACGTATCACCCATGAGGAGCCTACTCACATATACTACACTGCATAACACTTAACATTCTTATTCATATTTGCTATCAATTTCAAAGTATCACCCATGAGGAGCATATCCACACATACACCCATGAAGACCTATGCCACCTCTACACCCATGAGGCCACATCTACTACATCCACTATTTTTAGACTGTATCTCCATATGAGCATTTGAAACATTCTAGAACATTCTATTTTGAGTGTTTGCAATATTCTAGAATATTTTACTTTGAGTGTTTGCAAAGTTCCAAAAAAAAATTATTTTTAGACTAAGGTGTTTACTCTAAGCATGTGGAAGATTCTAGAACATTCTGTTTTGAGTGTGCAAAATTTCAAAAAACCTTCTATTTTTTAGACTGGACTGCTTACCCATGTGCATCTGGAATAATTGTAACCCATGGTCTAAAGCATATTGACAATCCATGAAATTTATATTCCTTCTAACAATAGTTCAAAAAACCGCAATCAAATATTACCTCTATGATGCCATACTTTGTCAACATATGTCGTGCATGCATGTGGCTATTACGGGCATTAAGAATCTTGTCCCCTAATTTTATTAGATTAAACTAATCCATAGTCTTCTAAACTAATCCATAGTCTTCTAGTAGAACTTGACGACATAAATAATCTGAATTTATAAAATCCGGAGAGACCACGTCTATATTGAAAAAAGGGCTCATTAAACTTACTGGAATGGATAGAAGCTAGCATTACAGTATCCAAAGTCTTCTAATAGAACTTGACGGCCATGAACAACCTGGATGCATAAAATCTGAAAAAATCTATATTGAAAACATAAAGGATGATTAAGCTTATCTAATTGGATAGAAGCTGGCATTGTGATGAAAGATCTCCATAGCTATGTGCATCAGTGTATCCAAAGAATGGCACCACATGGCCAATGCTATGTCAGAATCTGCTCCAATGAACCCTGCGATTTGCCACAGGCAGATCCGACAGATGCTGCCGCTGCGTTCTTGTGTGAAGATGTTTCATGGACACAAAATGAAAACACAGCTGAGAATTGCTTTGCTGCATATACTTGATTGAATCTTGTCTCCTAAGACAAATTCGATGCACACCAACACTCAGAAAATCACTTCCGGTTGCTCTTAGTCGGGCACAATATAATTCCAACAAGCTTTTCAGCTAACAAAACTTTTGCTCTTCTCTGATGCAGATGCATGTCTCCAAAATAAATGCAAAATGGAAGACCTAATTTTTACCTGGGATGGATGCGATGCTTTGTTCTGGAAGATTTCGCTGTCGTTTCTTCCCTTCCACATTAGAAGACATTTAGCTTTGTCATTTTGAGCCAGGATTATGCCATGTGGCATGATTTAGGCCTTCCATCGCGGCGAGGGGACGATTGGACAAATCTAGACCATCGATCGGGGCAGATGGACGCTCGCAAAATCTCGACCGTCTCCGGAACATTCGTGCCTTTTCAGTCAGAATTATGCCCTCGTGGTGCAATTTGGGCCATCGGTTGGGAATCCAAAACATGGTGTAATCTAGGTCGTCGATAGGGGTGGAGAGACAGGCTGACGCCACGATTTTATAATATAATAAGAAGATACCTAGAATATATATTTACCCACATGAACGACAACCCAAAAAACCAATATAACCTTGTGTTTTGACCAAGGGCAGCCACTGAATTATCAAAGGATTATTTTATGAAAATTCTTCATTTTTCTTGGAACGCATTATGGTTCGGGATGTATTATGAATTTTTGTGGTCACAAGATCATGGCATATTTTGGAGAATATTCCTTGTGCATCCATATGATCTGTCCGCTCAAAGCCAAGATGGGTTCAAACAGCTCCATGTTGACCCGATTTGTAAGGGAGATTTAGCAAGCCCCAATCCAATGGTTGCCTTCTCCCAGTAAGCACATGACACATCAAACATACACTACAACACTAAATGGAAATTGCAGAATCGAACCTTAACTAGAATTCAATGCTCTCCACTTACCTGTCAACTAGAATCCAATGCTCTCCACGTACCTAGAATACTCAGGCTTGCTTTCGATGTCCCTGAGAGCCTGAGCATACCAGCATCAACCCTGTAGAACCCTAAATAAGCATACAGTGTGGATGGACAGAACATATAAATTGCCTTATTCACATCCGGCGCAACAGAAAAGTGACTATGTGCCAATCGGCTTGGGTTAAGAAGCAAGAATAAAGCCAGCCAGCAAAACGTGGCACAACGGCACTGCACAGCAAACTCTGCCACTGCAAAAGCCATGAAAACAGGTCGAACAAGTTTGACATGATGCAAGAATCCCAGACACAAGCTTGGAACAATCAAAGAAGACCTGGCAAACCAGGCAGACAAACGAAAGAGATCAAGTTAGAAAAAGCCTGTTGAAGAGCATGTTGCCGGCCTGTTGAAAAGAGTGGTCAGAACTGCATATCTAACTTGAAGAAAAACCGTTGCCTGCTTCTTGCATAGAATCAACGATATTTGGACTCCGTTGGCCTTAGATGCAAGCCCCCTACAGAAACCGGCATCGGCTACATCCTTTGCATTCAACATCGGCTCCAGAACCCTACCTTGTGCTACGGGCCTGCAGAGGCTGGCTTAGGGCAAGTGGGCCCTCTTGGCCTCATTTTCGACGGCCGAAAATCTGCCATAGCCATTTTCTTCGAAGCCTCGAACCCACAATCATCTTCATCCGACACCTACACAGTCCAGAATAGAAAGCCATGTACAGCATCGCCATGTGACGCATTGCCCATTCCTCCCACATAAATGAGCAAAATCAAACCCTAGATTCTCTTGTTTCGAATCTGCAGTGCCACCGTTAGCAAATACGGTATTCCAACACGAATACCAAGAATAACCTTATCAAATCATAAGTTATAAATACAAGAAACTTATCGCGGCGGCCAAGGCCGCCGCGAACATTTCTCTTCCCCAACTCGTCTATACATGCTAGAACATGCATAATTTGAACCTGCATTTTGTTGTCTTGTGTCCAGTGTCCGCACGATAGAAGAATGTTGACCATAACGACTCGTTACGAAAGATGTTTTGCATTAAATCAAAAGAATCTAAGTTCCGAACATACAAAAATTGAACGGTGTTTGAGCATGGAGAATTCTAACCTCTGTATTTGCCAATATATCCATGCAAAATGGTCATTCAAAATGCATATGAATAAAACATGAACCCATTAACCCAATAGCTTTCCATATAATAAGAACAAATTTATGATATGCATCATGGAGATGGTCCGTCATGCAATATTGCCCAACACTATTATTTGCTCTACTCAGTAATAAGGAAATGTTTCAAGCGTGGTAGATCAAATTTGACCTCTCTGAAACAAAATGTTAATGATGAGAACGATAATCTAAATGAGAACGATGTTTGGAAAAATGATGCATGCTTGACACGGGTTGAATATCAGTCTGCAAATTTATGCAAATTTAGTGTACTAAGGCACATGCATTACATGCAACCAAAGTCCATTTCACATCGTCATGATCACTTAACCTATTTACGGGGTTTAGATCCACTTTCTATCCGTTCTTGCAACTTAAAGTTTGGTTGCAAGCATTTCAAGTGCATGAGCCAATTATAATAGTGCCACCTATGACAAATTCTCAAGATTGTTGCCAAAATTATCTTCCAAGAGTGTTGCCAGGAATATCTTAAGAGACTACGATTTTTATATTTATTTTTACATTGCATTCTTAATCAGCTATTTGACAGTTTGCTATTCTAACCGATGTTGCTTGTAACTTCACTTCCGCGGCGTGTCCACGAAGTCAACTTGCCCTCTGTGCCCCTAGAATCAAGGGTGGAGCGAGACATTGTTGTTATACCATAAAGGTGCGGGCCCTAGAATAAGAGGTCTAGACCTCATAATATACAATAACTTGATTGTGATATCAACGTTCTTCTAGGTTGAGACAAAGCCTTTAATGCATTACCAACAGAAGCATAAAAGAAAACCATTTCTTGTGCCACACCAACTATTTCATTCTCTATTTAGCTAACAAAATGCATAAATCAGAGGTCTCACACCAGCAGGATTTTTATCACGGACGTTTTTGGTATGTTTTCAATATTTGAAAACCATCTTCATGTTACAATTCATTTTCTTATAGCCATTAGAGGTTGCAAACTAAAAGATTGTGTTCCTCCTCTTCACATTTAGCTTTGCAATCAACACAAAAAGAAACTGCTTCATCCAATGCCATATATTTAAAAGGTGTTGCTCGGGCTATGGTTTCAGATACATGAATTCCAAATCTACATGGCAAAATATAAAATGCGATCAATTGTTTTACAATAGCAAAAGTTGGGAAGAGGAAAAACAAATATAATAGGAATCTACAACTTAAGGGACCATAAAGTACAAAATATCAATGTTATTCGAATAGCATTTGCAAGAAAAGTATAGCCCTCAAGTTTGAAATAGTTGTTGTATGAACAGGTTGGAGATCCAATTGACTTTCCAAGGATGGATGCCATGTTTGACAATGGAGATAGGTCTGGGAGGATGCCCTGATAATAAATCACAGTCTACCAGATGGCTCATGAGCCACATATAATTTTCGGCTTAAAAGCGAGATCCGCATTGCGAAGGGCATAGGTAGGGCAACGTGGGCATAGGTGAACTTCAATATGAGTAATAGTTTTAATTCAAGGCAAATCTAGCAGTAACAACAACTCCTTCTTTGGAATAAATTTTTGTCGATTGACTAAGTAGTGGAATAACGTGGGTATCTCATTGCATTCAGAAATCAAATAGCACATTTAGGGCAAACTTGCAATACCTAGAAATGGATGACACATGTGCATTCTTTGTGGCATCTTAGGTTTTGATAGAACTATGGAAGACATGTGATAACAAATAAGAAGGCCTATTTAAAGTAGGCGATTACATGTACCTATTAAGGGCGCCCTCAAACAATGGTCGATAATGTTTCCCGGCAAAAAGCAAGTAGAGATGGGCAAGAAGAATTGGGCGTTCATGTTCTTATCAATAAAATGAAGGAAATAAATGGCTTCGATTAACTTATAAGTCGATTGAATAGCATTTCACGTCTTCCCAAGTTATCTACTAAAACACTTGTAGCAAATGAAGAAAAACTCCTTACTTTCCCATGCTCGGGGGTCCATATCAAGCATATTTATTGCACATGGTTACGCAACGCGGTCTAGTGCCATGCTGTTTAATAAAAGAAATAGTAAACATCTTTTACGCAAGCTTACGTCCAAACATTAGTCTATTTTTGCGGGATCTATCTTATGCATTGAGCAACTTTTTCCCCTATGGTAACCAAATTCATCGATTCTGACAACAAAAATGGCGTGGACCTTACCATCAATATAGATCCTTGGATTTGCTACTAATGTTGTAAAAGATCCTCTCTAACCATTGATACATTCTTGGAGCCAATAACAAATCATGAGGTCACTATTTACAAATTGTTTGGCCTTTTAGGTAGACAACAAATTTCTACCTAGGAAGTTTAAAGTGAAGCACACAAGGTAGAATTTGGGGAGTTACGAGCAGGTTTCAAATTAGATACTAGTTTTAAAAGGCCTCCAACATATTTAAAGCGAATCGTTTTCCTGAGAATAATATCGTGGGATAATGGTCATGTATTAACTGTAGTTGCTAAGGCAAAAAGACTAAGCAACATCAAACTATCATAGAGATTTCAAATGATCTGGGAAGAACAATGCAACCCCTATAGTGGCAATGGACGCCTTGAAAGCAAGAAGAGATCTGAGGGAAAGGGATTAAAAAGCATATCTTTTTTTTCTTTGTTTTGGCTTTGAAGCTGCCTTGTAGGTTGTTTTGAAAAGCGCCTTGTCTGCGACAACAAGGCGAAGCTCATGCACTTACAAAATGCATTGTTGAAATGCAAGATCTGAAGATGAAATACGATAGGCGAATGAGCTTTTTTAATCTTGTTCTTCTACTAACCCAAACATTGAAAGCTCAAAGCTCGGAATGCTCTAAAAGGCCGTGGAGATCCCTATGAACTACAAACCATCGATTTGGCCTAGCGATGGGTTTAGGGGCAGTATGTGGAATTGAGCCCAACGAGTCAATTAGCCCAAATAGGGCATAACTTTGCTTCTTAAGCCAAGATGATTACTTAAAAACAAAGAAGGGGAACATCATGCCTAAATCATACTCAAACCTACGTAAGTGGCCGATTTGCCTTGAAACGTTTTTAGTATGCTTGACCTTCTCACGTCCAAAGTGTCAATGGCGAAGCGGACTACTCCATAGCTTCCTTTCCCAATTACTTCAAGTATTTTATATCTATGTGCTTCACCATATTCGATGAAGAACTTCGAGAATCGACCATGCTCGAATAAACAAAAACAAAAGATTTCAACTCTGAATGCGCATGCGGACTAGAAAGTAAAAGAAAAATGGCATACCTTGCGGCCGGGATCTCCGGTATCCATAATGGGGATGGGTTTTTCCCCGAAAAGATATAGTGGGTGACGGGACTCACGGGTGGGACGAACAAGGTGATCCTTCACCGTTTGCCCGGGCTCACTACTAGGATTGCCGGAAGCGAGTTGTGGCGGGAAATCCAAAATACCATTGCTTGAAAGCCTCTAGTAGGGTCCAACCCATGTGCCAAATCACAAGCTCGCCGACTATAGACACTAGATTACGCTCCAAATCGGCATCATGCAATCTCTAGGAACCGGCATTGAGTGGGTTGTTAAGCACGGGCGTCAAGGATCCTCATGATTTTATTTAATACATAGGAATGGAGGCCAGGAACTAGAAGGGATAACCGTGGCGATTTCTTTGAAGCTTTGAAGCACGCGACAAATCGAGGCGAAAGAGGATTGCTTCAAAGCAAGAAATGCGAGCAGTTAAATTTTCTTTCTTATTTTCATTTTTTCTTTTTTAAAAACACGTGTCGCCCCCAGATTTTTTGCTGGGGAAAAAATATTAGGATCAAACAAAAATGGCATCTGCTGCATATAGTGTGCTAATTTCGTTTTGGGTTGGGGGAGGGTTTTGAGGCAGTGGTTAGGACTATGATTTTCGTATGGTATTGTATAAAAAACGATATAATTTGCCATGTGGGAGGAGCTTGAGTGTTTTTGCTAATTTGGGTGCTTTGGAACTCCCCTTTTTCTAGGAATTAGTCCTCTATGTCGTAGGTTCCAATTTAGAAAGCATGTGAAGGGCGCTGGGCAGCGGATAGGAGCGTACAAGATGGTACATGAACATCTCGGGATTCTGGGTTAGAAGCGGACCTGCGTTTCTATCATATCGATTGCGGCATGGAGCTCTCAAATTTGAGCATGGCAAAGAAATGAAAGACGTTAAGCACTACTTTTGGGATTACCGCACCGGGCATGGAAAAGAGGCGAGTTGATATGGGTTCTTCGGTTTTTGTGCCAAATCATTTTCAAAATCCTCCTAGGTTCGTATTACTCCTTGGGAGCCCTTTGGTTTGGGTTACGGTTTATCCGCCGGAGGGTTCGAATCCTCGACCCTTTGGTTTCTTTTGTTTATGCGAATTAGGAATTTGGCTTCCGAGCATTAAACCAGAGAGGAGGCCTTTTCTTGCCATTGAACATCTTGTCTATTTTTTTCTTGGAAGCGATCTTTTGTTTAAGTTGTTGCTTTAAAGCCATGGTTTTCAAGCATGAGTTCGATCCGCACAGGAACACAAATTCCCACAGTGGTTTTCGTTCTTTCACGGATCGGAAGACCAGAAGATTTCTTGATGATCGTCTTGGTATGGTGAGGCCATTGTGTGTGGGCCAATCTTTGCCAATTCGATGGGCTGAACAATGTTGACCCTAGGCTATGGCGACTTTGAAAAAAGGGAAGGCTATGTGAAGGCTATGTTGTTGTATACTATGGCAGGATTGGGTGCAGCAAAATTCATTGGCACCATTGGTTGTTTTCTATTTTGCTTCTCTTTTATTTTTGCATGTGTTCGGTTTACACCATTGACATTGGCATGCATTTTTTCTCTCAAAATTCTAAGGGCCATTGATCTGGCAATCGAGAATATCCGCCAGATCAATGGTTGGAAATAAAACTTGAACGTGACGCTATAAAGATAGGAAAAAAGCTTGGTTGTTAGTGTTCCTAGGAATTCGGCATACACTGTCTGCATTATATCAAAACATATATAATGCATTCACTTTGATTCTATTCTTCAAGATTCCTTGATGCTCCAGTGCATGCGCGCCAAGTGTTGAAATTTTTTTTCGAGGAACATTTTGTATTTTTCTAGTTATAATATTTATTGAGGAGGAGAAGCTCGTTTACCGAAAACATAGCAAACAAGAGGCCGCTTTCTTAGCTTCGTTACCGCATTGCGGGCATGGTTTACCTCCCATTCCTTCTTCTTTTGCATTTTGGAAGCCTTGTACCATTACAACAATCTTTGAGTAAAGCCGGTAAAAGATGGGATGCTTCAAGTTTTGAGCTTACCACGGGGCATTAAAGGTCATAAACTTGAGCTCGTGCATATGCGTGTAGGCACGAAGTGTAATGTGAATGTGGGTTCGAGTATTTGGGTCGGATCGTGGATATAATCTTATAATCTTCGAGGTCTCAATCATTTTCTAGTGCTTATCATCCGCCCATGGTCCGGGATTTTCTATACTTCTAAGAAAAGCCGATTTTGAGCCTTCGCTTTCTATGGTTTCAACTATTATCTTTGGAAGACTCACGTCTAAAGTCGTTCTATGACAGAGTATTGTAAATTAAGTTCCCGAGAACCTCGAATGGCACAAATGGAAGCGAACCCATCCTCACAATGAAGCTTTTGGCTATGGCGATGGCGGCATTGAAGCTCTAGCAACACGTCATTGAATATGACCCGGGAAATTCGGGGAGCTTTACGCCTGACATAATTATCTTATTGCTTCTTCTTAGCCGTTGCCTAATCAACTAACTAGGTTTTTTTATGCGGTGAAGCGCTTCAAAAGACTTCTGAGCCATTGTGTGGAAATTTTGCTCACAAAACTTAGAGTCACTTCACTTGTTCATGTTGATTATGCAGCGAAATCAGAGAAGAAAATTGTTGGTGTTGGTTTTGCGGTGACTGGAATCCACGAGTCCCTGTCGGAACACTTTGAGAAGGACACAAAATCTAAGAACATCCGGCGGGGAAAGAAAGGGCCAACTAAAATCAAAAGCGAAGCCAAATGATGAATGAAAGGGATCATTGAAGGCTGATCCATATCATAAGCGAATAATCCCATTTGTCAAACTCAAAAAATATCACTAAATGAGTTGATAATCTGAAACTACTGACCGGGGAAGAGGCTGACTCCGAGGGGTGAGCCGGTTTTGAGATTCTTAGCAAAAACATTGTCCGAACAATCACGAGAATATCCGGCCGGGGGTGGAGCCATTTTTTAAACGTTAACAAGAGGAAACTCAGAATAATGCGATAAGGTCAATAGTAAGAATCGGATAACTTAGGTTTTGGTGATGATCCTCCATCGATCCAAAAGGCTCTAAATCTCCAGAAGCGTTTGAATCATAAGTTTTCCAAATCGGATTTTCAGGAATAGACTCTTGTGTCACGATTTTTTGCAATACCGAGCTATGGCCTATTGAATCGTAGTTTTTGCGGATTTTTAGAAAAACTGGGCTTCAAATTTTTTTGTGGTGTTACGATTTGGGGAGCCTCGAAGATGAAGCTCCAAGAGAGGTATCTCTCGCCACCAGGGAGCTTAACAAAGTTGCTTGCATTAAGAGCCTACACCTCTTGCCCAAGAAATTTAGTAGAGAGCTCTTAATTCCTCCCACGAAGGCTTCGACATGGCGGAATAGCTTTTTCTGTTTGGATTGTAGAGTGCATTCATTTTGTTTCAATCAAAGCAAGGCATATTATCTCAAAGATCTATCTTTGCCTCCCTTCTGGCGTCGGCCCGAGAGAAAAACATTCGGCGGCGGCCTTGGCCCATCAAAGCCCCCATCCCATCATCGGGTGCGGCTAAATAAACAAAAGGTCCATCAATTTGTTAGCCTAGTGGTCGCCATTGGTTCTTGAATCACCCATCCGGGCTCAAAACCCAATGCTAGCAATGGATGGCGAAAAGAGATAATGGCAACCGCTGGCCGTTAGCCTTTGGTCGGGCCATTGGTTAACAACACCCATCCAGGCTCAAACCCCACTTTTGCTAGCATCCCGGTGATAAAAAAGGAGAGGATAAAAGAGAGAAAGGGTTCACCGGCATTGGGAATCTCATGGTCGCCTTTCAATAACAACTATCTATCGTATGGGCAAGAGGACACGAGAAGCAACAATGTGGGTTCAAATCAGTCGTGTCAAATCAATTATAAATCTACCACATGTATTCTCCCACCATATTGCGTAGAAACCCATTATTAAATTATCTACATTGCGTTGACAGGTTGAACGTTAATAATGGGCCAAACCTTATGGGTTGGAACTAAAAAACGTTCGCGGCAAATTTCAAGGCCGCCACGATAAGTTTCTTGTATATGTTAAATATAGGGCACACATTATTGAACTTTTGGAGTTTAGAACAAACTGTGACGAAGGAACCTAGATCTTAAAATACCATAGAGCCCGATCGAAAATCGCATCCGACTGCAGTATGTTGCAGTGCATTTTCCTCCTCTCCGCTTCAGGGTATGGGCATCTCTAACATTCATGCAATTTTGTCTTAAGAGAATTTAACTGCAAATCCTTGCTCTGAAGGGGAGGTGATGCTGGAAAGCAATGGATAGGCCAGCGGGTCGATCGATCCATATGCAGCTGGTTCTGGGCACAAGCGCATCCGCTATCCGAACCACTTGGTCATGTAATATGTTAGGTTCTAATACTGCTACCCAAGCGACCTTATTTAATTTTGTTTCTTGTGCTTGCAGGTGCTTCCTTCTGTAATGGCATCTCCAACTTATTATTTGCTTCATATCATTCAGAAGGCGTTACATTCCTAGCATGCACTTCTTCTGAAATGCCTCCACTCTTGGGAATAGAGGTAGGGTTATGTTTATTACGTTAATTTTTTTATAGAAATCATTCTTGAAGTTGATGAATGACGATGCCATTAGGTTTGAAGTTCTTAATTAGACCCAAAATAAACAGAATACTTTAGATTTTGGCGTTCGGATAATAAATTACAATACTTCGACCTCCATGAAAGTCATTCCTTACATTGTTAGGCTTGATGCTCTAAAAACAGAGAAAATTAGGGGACTTTTGTGTTCTGAATATAGATCTTGCGTTACAGCTTATGATTGTTTAACACAAGGGGTCATGGTTGATTCGCATGCAAAAGTTTATTAAGATGTACTCATTGCTAAAGTTGAATATCTGATAGAGTACCCTTAATGGAAGTTTCTTTGCAGAGCTGCAGATGTTCTAACAGAGTATCTTGGGGGATTAAGGATGATCTGATAAAGGACAACTTTGTAATTGTATACGAAACTTTCTTTTTCTTTTTGCATGTCTCATTTTAGAACTAGATTTCTTGTACAAGAAAGTAACACTGTACATGAAAAACTGAACTGGTCCCCAAGTGATTTTAGGAGATTAGAAAACAAAGTTTTTGGGGAGGATCTTATTGCTTTACCTTAACTAGAACTTGCTGCTCGTTTGTTGTTGATCACGGTAGGTTTATTTTTTGCTTTCTGGCAGCTACTTGATGAAATGATGGACGGTGGATTCCCACTAATAACAGAGCCAAATATTTTGAAGGACATAGTCACTCCTCCCAACTTGATGAGCAAAGTGCTTAGTGTGGTTACAGGAGGGGACAAGTATGAAAGAAAATATATCCCATGGCAGCAGATTCAGGCATTCCATGGAGATAATCAGCGGGTGTGAAGTACTCAAATAATGAGATCTATTTTGACCTTTCTGAGGAGATGGATGCAGTTTTGAATAGGTAGACATTCTGTAATAAGCGGCTGGTGATATACATCAAGGGCTGCTTGTTGTCTTCCATACAACGTTTTTTTAATCTTCTGACTGTTGTAGCTTGATAGGATCATAGAAATATTAGAGGATAGTAATATGCTTACTAAATGGAGAGGGTTCATTTTTCCAAATCTACAGATCATAAAAAAAAGATTAGAGGATTAATATGTTTTTTTAAATGGAGAGATTTCATGTTTACTAATCTATAAAAATGTCTTTATGGTTTGTGGCATAGTGGATAACACACACTATGGGTCTTGTGGCTTTTTACTATAAAAAATACTGACAGTACAACTGTGGCCCTACAGGGATGGTTTCCTTGTGAAATGTGGAGTTTATGGAGAAATTCAAAGCTCATTCAAGGTTATCGGGCATGCCAAATATTTTCTTTATCTTTTAGCAACCCAACAATCCTGAATGATGTCAGGTTTTCATCCATGCGTGCAATCCTGCACGTGGGAGGCTACTAAGACCTTGACCTTTATTCCTCCTGATGGTTCTTTTAAGCTGTTAAGTTATAGGTCAGTAGTCTGGACTTATTTTCTTATTCAGAATGAGTGATCTTATGTAATCTCTACTATGAGATATAATCTATGCAGTTGAGATTTGGAGTGAAGAGTAATATATTGGTGTTTTTTCTTAATCTTCTTATCTGTACATAATGGACTACTGAAATCCAGGGTTAAGGGCCTGAAGAACACACCAATCTATGTGAGACCTCAACTTAGTTACAGTGATGGGTATGCAGAGTAAACATTCTTGTTGAATCGTTTGATCCTGGGAAACCAGTGGATGCTATAGTCATTAAATTACCATGGCATCATATAGTTTCTTACAGACTTGACAGCCAATTATGGCAATGTTACATACAGTCATTAGTACCAAGGTCTGTTAATACTGTATCCCAGCATTGTGGTCATTATAGCTAATTACTTTACTTTATTGATTACTTTATTTTCTGATGTCCTTTTAATTGCAGATATCTACATGGTCCATAGGGCTTATACGAAGGACAAGTCCCCTTGCTTGAATGGTTCGCTGCAATTGGAACCTGGTATAAAGGATTTAGATGAGCTTCCCACCTTGCTAGTTGGCTTCAAGGTTCTTGGAGTTGCACTTTCAGGCCTGAAAGTAGATAAGATGGAATGCCAAAATGTTGAATATCGTGGCTTACAAGGGTTTTCGATAAACTAGGGCTGGCAGTTATGAAATAAGAACTTGATAAGGCAATCATTAGGCTGGAGCATTATTTCTTGTAATTTGGTGAATGATTGAATTTGATAGCAGTTCACGACAGAGTATAATTCCTTACCCTGATGAAAATATGATTAACATTTGATAATTATGTGAAATTTCTGGTGAAAACTTCGGGGACATGAAAATTTATGTCTTGCTTTGACACATCACAGTAATTTATTCTCCCTATGGCTCAAAGATCACTCATTGTTTCAAGCTATTTAAGGCTATTTAATATGTAGTTTCATTTGTAATCTTTTCTCAAGCCATATATTTCAGACGGTAGAATTCAAAGCAATGCTTTTAATTTTTTTTTTCATATAATTTCTAGAGAGATTAGAAAAACAAATTTGTACATGGCTAAATATAGGAAAATAAATCTTGTGCTTCATCATGTAATTTAAATGAATAAAATATATATAAATAGCATATCTCTCTCCCAATCTAAGATGCTATATAGAGTAACCATCTATCCATAATTATGGCACATTTGTTTGTATGGATGATTTGAGACTTTTTTCCATCATATTAGGATATTTTTGTTGTTTGTCACCTTGCCAAACAAAAAACTTTGTTAAATTGGTCAAAGTTCATTGAAATCAAATTTCCCAAGATCGTGATTCGATAGTTGACAAGGTTTTCCTTTGGCTGCTCCTCGCTTTTTTGTCCTCATTGCAACAACATAATAATCGTGAGTTGAGTCCTCCCCGTAAGGTAAATTGTTTCTAATTAGCAAAGCACAATTTCAAGAAGTTTTTTCAACTAAATTGAAGTGATTGTTACCTTTTTTAATGAGAGTAGGATGGAAGAAAAGAAGCTTCAAAGAAAGGGATGCCTATAAAAAGTAATATAGACATTAGATTATATTGCAAAATGGAGTCATATTTGAAGAATGTAAAAATAGCAAGAGAGTTTACTTTATTATGCCCACTTTATGCATGACAATTATTCTTTCTTAGCCACTCTCATAAACTCTAATATCTTCTTCCAAACTATTTTAGAATACTGTCTTTGAGACTTTGAATATTGCTTCTCTATACTAGGGTCTTTGCTAGTTTCGTCATCCCAAGCTCAAGGCTTCCCTCATTCACTTACGAGGGGACAAGATGTAGAGAGGTGGTCAGACCTACAAGTATTTGGGGACTGAGTTCCCACTACCACCCAGGATGTTGCCATGGGATTCACGTGTTCCAAGGTTGAAAAACACTATATGCCATGCATAGCAAATGTACCATAAGGCGAGTTGTATGCACAGGGCCACGGACACCTCACAGGGCTTTGGTCGAGCGGGTTCTCACATGCGTGGCGTAGATGGTAGGGGTCCCAAGGATATCCCTCACCAACCTGAATGATCTCCAAGCGGTGCAAAAAAGCCTTCTTGGCCGGTTCTTGGGTAAGTCCAGCCCCTTATCCTACCCCAAGAGTTCCACCCTCGATCCTACCCCAACGCGGGTTTTTTACTCGCATGGTCGCATTTGATACACGCGGTCTAACCTGTTTGCACAGATGGGTCCCTTAACGCCAAAGCTTCTTTGGAAGGACAAAGCAAGTTCAGTGGTTTCTCATGTTGGGAAGCAATCTGAGCAACGACAGCGCACAAATACAGACAAAAGAAGGATCACAATGCACTAAAGTTTCAGATGTTAGTTTCATACGCAAGCTGCGGATCTGAGATACTCCCATTGATCCTGGCCAACAAGCAGCCCAAATCACTTAAAAAATACAATTTGCATAAGATTTTGCATACAATACAAGGCCAAGTCTTGGCCCAACCATGCACCACCTGAAATACGGCCCAAAAATACGAAAAAGCCCGCAGAACTGTTTTTTTCCTAATTTCACCTAAGAATCACAAGGGATCTTCTCGTTTACAACATTTGGGTTTATCTAGTTCCGACGGAGCAGTTTCGAATGGGGAAGAGATTTTGGTGTTCTGCATTCAACAAAATAAGGAGATAAATGGAAAGCAGGAGAAGAGGATCGGTACGTGGTCTTATTTCCTATTCTACAAGCTGTTCAGTGAAGTTAAAACCCATTTCTGTTCTTCATCTTTATGGACAAACGTTTTTGTTGGATTAATTTGGTGTCCTCGATCCATCTGTTGCAGAGTTGCATCAAGAACAAATCTTTGCCAAAGGGAAACATGTACATGGAATCTTTCTCAGAAGCCATGTGAAACATATTATTCTAGAAAATATACTTTATTAATTTGTATGGAAGATTTGGTGGCCTAGGTAGTGCTGAAGATGTATTTAACAAGATGTCCATCCGAGACGATGTTTCATGGAACTCCATAATCTCCAGTTATATTCGGCATGGATATTTAAAAGAGGCTCTTAACTTATATGCAGAGATGCAAAAGCAAGGATTTGAACCAAATAAAGTCACATTTATCAGTGTTTCCAAAGCGTGTGCAGACTTACAACTCTTGGCAGAAGGAAAATGGTTACACGTCAATGTTCTAACAACAATATTCAAGTCAGATGTTGTTCTTAACAGTGCCCTTGCTCATATGTATGCAAAATGTGGAAGCATAAGAAGAATTGTGGCAGGTGTTTCACAAAATGCCTTTACGTGACATTGTAGCATGGAATGTAATACTTACAGGATATGTCCAGCATGGGAAGCATGATGAAGTTTTGAAACTTTATCGACAAAATCACCAGGAACGAATCCAGCCAGATGAAGTAACATCTATTTGTGTTCTAAATTCATCTGCAGTCAAAGGGAGCTGTTCAATGGGGTAAATGGATGCATGCCATTACATTAAAATCTTATTATCAATCAGATATTTTTGTTGGCAGCACGGCTTGTTGACATGTATAGTAAATGTGAGAGCATAAATGATGCCGAAATGTATTTGAGAGATTGGCAGCTCGAGATGTTGTCTGTTGGAATGCAATGATCACAGGGTATGTTCAAATTGGTAATAGCAATGAAGCAATTAAGCTTTTTGAAAGATGCACCTTGAAGGAGTGCAAACAAACGAAGGTGTATATGTCAGTGTTCTAAGTGCATGTTGTATCAAGATAGCTTTTGGGCAGGGCAAAGTGTTTCCATGCTGGCATTTTGAAATCTGGATGTATAAAAGATGCTGTCATTGGTGGTGCCCTGACAGATATGTCGTGAAATGTGGCAATCTAGAGGATGTCTACCAAGTGTTTGACAGGTTGAATGTCAGAAATGTCTATGCTTGGACAACAATAATCGCTGGTCATATGGATTATGGTTTACAACAAGGAATCATTGTCAATATTTAAATTTATGCTACAGGAATGTGTGGAGCCTAATGATGTGAGTTTCACGAGTATTCTTAGTGCATGTGCTGAGTTGGCAGCTATGACCTATGCAAAATTTATATATGCAGGAATTTTAAGATCTCGATGCCAGTCAGATATTTTTGTTGGCAGTACACTTGCCGATATGTATGCAAAGTGCGGGGAGCATCAAGTATGCAAATGAGAGTTGTTTGACAGCATTCCTGTGCATGATGTAGTTTTCGCGGGAATGCAATAATTTCAGGATATGCACAGCATGGAGATGGAAAAGCAGTGCTTGACCTCTTTAAGTCAATGCTAGATGAAGGTGTGAAGCCAAATAATGCCACATTTGTGTCAGTTCTATTTGGTTTGTGGCCATTCTTCTCTCATAGATGATAGCTGTTACCTTTACTGTACAATGGTTCAAAATTATGGGATAACGCCTGTCATAGAGGCATTAATGCTTGTATGGTTTGATCTATTTGGTCGTGCAGGGCATTTAAATGAAGCAGAAGATTATATCAGCAAAATGCTATCTGAACCAAGTCCAGTGATATGGACGTCTTTTCTGAATGCCTGTATTCTCCATGGTGACATGGAGGCAGCACAACATGCCACTGAACATCTTCTAACCTTGGAGCCTGAGAACACTGCAGCATTTGTTCTTTTATCAAATATATATATGCCTCGAATGGCAATGCAACAATAAATGCGGCAAAGAATAATTTGTTACCGCCATCTGAAAAAAGTTTGGGCTATTTAGGATAACAAATTGCAATCATATTACATAACTTCTTCAAGACGTGGAACTTCTTCGAAGATGGTAGGCAGCCAGGTGGAAATTTTGAAGTAACCAGCTTTGCAAATGCTGCCATTTGAAGCATACCTCCCGAAATTTCCAAATCTGGCTGGTGGCCCTGTGTTAGCAGTTGCCTGCATATTGTCTATACCCCTTCTTGATTACCGTGGTGACTACAATACCCGACTAAACATCACATGGTGACTAGTCCACCAACATTCTTGATTATTGTTATACTACTAGCACTACCAGCTCCATCTAATGGGGAAATAAAACGGGTCTTTTTATTCTAATTGGACATCTCTTTCGCCATCTATTGGGGTAAGCATACGGTCATTTGATCTCAGTTTGAGACATCAATGACTTGTTGAGACTAGAGAGATTGACTTCATTTGATCTCAGTTTGAGACATCAATGACGTGTTGAGTGAGACTAGGGAGATTGTCTGCAGGTTTCTAGGAGCAGTCACTTGGAGAGTATCCTTCTAACCAATGAAGTAATATAGCATCGACAAATAAGAGTCCAAAATCTCACGAACCTCAAATTTCTTCATGATCATCAATGTCAACTAAAGGTGGTGGTTGGGAATCCAGTCTGGAAAGGAATTGGGCGTGTGAAAGGAATGGGCGTGTGGTAGCTCAACAATGAAACATAAAATATATGAGAATGAGGGCGAATGGTTGGAGAGAGCTCGAGTCAGGGCACAACATTGATGATCTGAGCAGTGATTTGGTAAGGGCTAAGACGATGATAGTTAAGTTTGTTATGGGTTCTAAGAAGATGATGTTGGAGTTTTGATTGAAAATCATGGAGCTTCTCGGACAGAGACTTTACACTAGGATTGACAGAATCATGACCTAAAGAAATAAATGGCCAATAAGGATATGCTGGAGGTTGAAAAAGAATGGGGTCTAGCTGTGGAAGCATGTACTGAGTTTTTATAAGCAAACTCAGCTAATGAAAGCGAATCAATTCAATCATCATGTTAAATATTGCTCCAATGTCTGATTAATGTGTTATGTATGCGCCAGCCATTTTCAGGGGCGAGTCTTTCTTCATAGAAGCCATTCCGATTCTCTAATGTATTGATTCTCTAATGTATTGTTACAGTACTATCACAAGCCAGACAATCCTGCTTGAGCTCTTGTATCAAGCATGATTCTATCAAACATCTAGGAGAGCCAGGGGATCTTTCACTAGTGGAGGAGTCAGGAACGCCGAGGGAGAGGCGGTTTAGTGTTGGATGCAATATCTCCAAGTTTGTAAGAGTGGTACTAGAAGCAAAGAGTTGATATTGGGATGAAGAGGCGATTGATGTGGTGGCTGATCCCCCGATGGGATTGGCGTCTTTTAATCCTCGAAGAAAGGAAGAACATTGATTTGGATGAAGTAGCTCCTACTGAAGAGGAGGCCGCGAGGCCCGGATGAATTGACATCAAACTCCGGCAATAACACATCGATGGGGATAAGGAGAATCTAATAGGGAGAAGTGAAAGAAAAAGCTAATTCTTACGATGGATAAGGGGAAAAGAACATGAGAAACTTTCTCAAGTATCCATTCTTGGAAAAAATCCATTGATTTGATCCATTCAACTTTTCGAGGGGAGTTAGATTATGCAAAGGCGAGTTAGAGAATTGATGGGGCAAGTTGCAAAGACCAAATTGAGCAAGCACACCGAATAAATTGCTTAAAGACTTGCAACTTGGATGATCCAAAGCAGAGCGGAAGAGTTTGATACTATCAAACAATTATTAACAAGAATCCATGGGACACGGTGCTAAATAATGTACAGCGAGATTGTAATAATCAGCTCGTGAGCCGAGAATATCGACGTGTTAGCTAAGCTCAGGGAGCTATAAGCTCTGAGCCTATTCCCCAACAAATCTAGATCAAGAAGCTAAAGTTCGGAGAAACTCTATCAGCGAGAAGAGCTAAAGGGGGTTGGAAAAAGGATCATCCAGGTTTATGGGATTTGAAGCTATGAAACAAGCCCTTGGCTTACTATAGTTGAAAACATATTTTAGTGCCACCAATAAGGGAGATGCAGCTAGAGTGTTGCATGGTATTGCAACTCAAGGGGATGTTGTTTCTTGTGGAGACTTGCTTATGGGAAGGGGGGTGGAGGTTAGTTCTTGGGCATTTTTATAAATTCTACAAACAAGAATATAATTCACACTATGATGAACACCATGATTTGATTCAACTTGAGAAGCATTAGGCGGTGGAATCTTGCAACAATATATTAACACCTTCAAGGTATTTTTTGCAAGAATCAAAGATATGCCAGCCGGATCTTGAGTAAGTTAATTTGAGGCATGGTCTTAAGGATCGCATCCTTAAAGTACATATTAGACAAGTGTGTCTTGAGCACTTTGAGCCATGATATCCTTGATGGGACGTTGCTAAGTTCCTCTAAGGGCGAAGGGGCGATGAGAATAAAGAGTCTCAATCCAACTCTCATTGTTTCCAAGAATGGAAGCAAAAAGGATGGAAATTAAATTATCTTGGGATCGAATAAACATCCCCAAATTGCTCAAAAAAGATTGGTAATCCTCCTCCTAATGAAAGGGGTAAAGGCAAAACTTCGGAGAAGAAGCCGCTTAAACCATTCGCTTGCTACAATTGTGGCACTAAAGGACATATGTGAGGGACTATCCAAATATCCACAAGGAAATACAGGTGTTGAACTCCACCATAAAAGCAAATTAAGGAAGGGGAACAAAAGAAGAACTACGCCATAGCTCGAGAGAGAACCAATGTTGTAAGTAAAGAGGTGATTTTTCTTGAAGTAAAGAGAGTGATTTGGTAGTAAATGGCTTCAAATGGTCAATCCTCCTATTAATTGGAAAAACATTTATTAATTATCTCAAAAGGAGGAGAATCACCCTTCGGGGACTTATAATGTAGTTCTCCTAAATTTATAATGGCTATGCAAGCCAACATTGTTTCCGTTCTAATGTTAATGAAAAATATCTTGTCTATGTCTTTGATACTTCCGTGCAGATAAATGTTGTAGATAAGGACAACAAACTTGAAAGTTTGATGGATAAGTATAAGGATGTGTTCGTAGATGCTCCTAACAGGAGTTCCATTATGAGAAATCGCTCATGAGATAGAATTGGAACCCAGAACTAAGACAACGGCCAGGGCGACATATAGATTTAGTCCCTTGGAGAGTCCCTTGGAGAAAGAAGATGTCAAGAAACAAATTCAAGACCTACTCCAAAAGGGTTTCTTAGGACCTAGTAAGTCACCATTGGGGGTATCTGTGATCCTTGTAAAAAAAAAAAGATGGAAACATGCGCATATGTATTGACTATAGGTTCTTAAATAAAGCCATGATCAAAGATCGTTACCCAATGCCCAGACTCGTTAATATCATGGACCGATTAGTAGGAGGCGAGGATACTTCTCTAAGAGCGATCAAAAGCGGATATCATCAAATTAGCATTGAGGAAGGGATGAGCCCAAGGTGGCCTTTTGAGACCAATCAAAGGGCACTATGAATTTATAGTTCGTCATTGGGATTGATAAATGCCCGACCATGTTATCGTTAATGAATATTTTGTTTTAGGGACGAGTCTTCCTTCCACGGGGAGCCATGCTTATTTTCTATTGTGGTGTTATAGTAATATCACACAAAGCGGACAATCTTGCTTGAGCTCTTGTATCAAACAAGATTAGGCGGACATCGAGGAAGAGCCGAGGCTCTACATACTGAATTAGGGAATTAGGAACTCAGGGGAGAGGAGGTTTAGTCTTTGGATGTGATGATATTTGATGAAACCACTCTCCAAGGCCACATGGGAGAATGAAGAGTACATGTAGCAAAATCCTCATGTGACTCAAAATTTGTGGAGGCCATGGAAGGATTGATGGGGTCATCTGAGATCGATTACCTAAAAGTAAAAGAACTTAAGGCTTGGCCGGGGAGGAGATGGCATGGGGCGGCCCATAAAAGAATGAACCTACGAAACCATGATCACAAGGTGATCACAGGAGCGGGTTTCTAAAGGGACTAGATGTTGAAACCATGGTCCTTTGGATGGCCCTTAAAGATGGGTGTCAAAACTAAGTATACTTCCATCATCCTTGGAGACCAAGGATTTGAAGGGGAGTTATGTATGAACATTGAATAATCAAAAAAAGGAGATTAAAACCAAATAAATGTTTGATATGATATAAAATTAAAGGAATAATTGATGATGATGTAGCACAACCGGTTGGGTGGGAAGAAACCTAGTGAGTGCGAAGCTTTTGCTTCAAGGCTGGGAATCGGTTGATGGCCAGGGGAGAGATATATTAAATAGGTGCCGACCACGGTCAAATTTTGACTGCGGTGGCGAGGGATGACAAAGCCATCTGTCATATGCGGGCATCGCCAATCTTTGGATTTAATCTAGTATAAAAGGATTTGATGGGTGAGGCATGATCGAGTCTTCCTTCCGGAAGCCCTTAGATTCTCTCTTGTGTTGTTACAATACTATCATAAGCGAGACAATCTGCTTGAGCTCTTACGTCAAATAGGAATCTATCGAGACATCGGAGAGGCAGGGCTCTTGCGATGAGTGGGGAGTTAGGGACTCAGGAGAGACGATTTAGTGCTAGATGCGATGTCGGTTGTGGTGAAGCCCAAGTTTATAGCGGTTGTATGACATGTTTGCTCCAAACTTGGATGTAATTGATTCTAACTTACCATTTGTTTGATGATCTAGGTTATGTTAAAAGGAGATACAAGTTTGACAATCAATCGATTTATATGAGGGCATCATTATATTTTTCGAATTTTAGTACAAGGATGGTAGTGGAAAATTTGCCATATCAAAATGCATCAACGTAAATGGTTAAGTTACATGAGATAAAAAGAAGAGTTATGGGCCAAAATATTTTTTGCGGGGAAAGTTATACAAGTGCCTTTGGGACAAAAACTTCGTATACCTTTGGTACAACATACCACTTGACCCAACTACTTGATGTTGTCTTCGAGGAAAAATACTTAAGCCTTCAACTAGTCCTTTTTGTTCCATCCTCTTCTTATGAGCCATAGCTCTATTACATATGTTTTCATCGGTTTATCTTTATAACAAACTATGACTTTTTTGTGCTCATTATTAAAATATTATCAAGTTTGATTGTTTTGGTCTAGCATATATTTTGAATGGATGCATAATCTATGGATTTAAAATCTCAAAGGTATTTAAGATCTGTGATTAGATCGTCAAAGTTCAAATTCTTGATGGCATTCTATCCGATGCGACCCGGAGACTTCGAAAATTTTTCGCCGAAGTTTTACGAAGACAATGTAAGTGTTTTTGATATTGTGAACTATTGAATCATTGGAATAATGTATTTTATAGTGTGCTAATCATCATTAAATGGGCATACAAACTCTAATTACTCTAATCGCTTATTGCTACTACCTAGAAAGCAATATATGGTACAAAATATACTTGCTTTCTCCTAGTTAATGGAAAAATCAGCCCCTACTCATCCAGCTACAGGTATTTGGGAGTGGAGCTCCCCTCTAGTATGCAGTGGGATGCTTCTATCAGTCTATGGGCAGTAGCAGGTTAGAAGGTGTTGTATGCCATGCAGAACAACAGTTACAAAGCAGAGTTATATATTTGGACCCATCGGTTACTTTTGTTCATGGTCTTGGTGGAGCACGTCCTTTTATCTGAGAGTCGAGGCTAGGGCTCCGCGTGGAATGATTTGGAGCAGTGCTGAAAACCTTCTTGACCCGAGAATCGGGGTGAAGTCCACAATCACATATCGGATCACACTTTCACGAGGAGGCGAGGTTGTTACCTCTTCAGAGAACAACCCTGGATTTGTGCATCATCTACTTTAAGAAGGTGGTCGTCATTATGGATGATACTCGCCTCCTTAGCCTAGCTTATGCCATCGCAATGGGACCACAATGCCTCAAGGCTGTTGGAAGGAAAACCGAGGCTTAGGGGCTTGCTAAATGGAATGTAATGTGCAAAGAGCACATGTACATCTGTGTGACGAGGCGGCGGTCGCCACAACTTGAGAGGGTGCCTTGATATTTGCTTCCTTTGCATGTTACGGGATGCCAAGCAGCTCTTGAACATGTCAAAGGCCCGATACAGCGCCATGTGAATCCCTCATTGGAGCGGGGCCACAACATTACACGTGTATGCATGCACTTTATGAAAAGTGTGGGGGCTCATTGCCTCAATCCGCCTGAGATGCACCATCTCCACATTAAAACCGGGAAGATGGATTGGAGAACCCGCGGCGGGCCGGAATCATGGAGATCTTGTCAAATCGGGGGCGTTGAAAATGAATGCCATACCCTACATGGATGTTTTGCATATGGCCAAATTCAGGCATGCTATGCTTAGTTAGTTGGGGGCACGGCCAACCACTACATGTGATACTCTGCGCGGCTTCAGTCCAAATGCTGGGATCATATCATGGATCTGCAGGAACAACTATATCCCCCGACACACACATGACTTGAATTTATTTTGTCTCATTATGCGGTTTGATAGCATTCTTATTCTTGCCCGCAGTTTTCCCCTCAAAAACTTCGGGGATGGGGTTTTAACCTGAAGCGGTATCCTTCTTGTGCTCTCTCTTTTGCATCCATCGATCGATTAGTCTCTGTAGACAATAAAAGCCTATTCTATTCCATTCTATTCTATTCCAAAAAAAAGAAAAAGCAAGTAATAATAAAAGAAAAAGAAATAATGAAACTGGTTACCAAAATTGATGTCCATGTTTCTGCTCCTGTCTTAGAGAATGTACCCTTATTTTTGCAGACATGGGAAGTTTTAATAGAATTTGAAAAGTAAGTATTTGGATTTCTTCAATAGAATCTCCATCATGATTTATAATATAGTAATGCTCTGCCCTCCAATTCATTTATTAAAACTGCTTATATTGTCAAAGCCAAGTGCAGAGGCCTTCCAGTGTCTTGCTTGTTGCCCATGAGGGAGCCGTGATAGAACAAGAAGCACATAATGATATGCCAATATTACACCAGTCATATGTTTGTTTATATAAGTGAGGCTAGGGTTATAGCCTTTATCCAGATTTGGATATTGCTCACAAAGATTATGTGTGCTTATTTTATACTCTAGGAAATGTGGAAAATCTTGAATTGATTTCAAAAGAAAAAATTTGAATGGGCGACTTAGGTGATAGATCGTCCCCAATAAGCCAAATCTAATTGTCATCAAAATAATGAATTGTCAAATATGGTTGCATAATTGATTGGGCTAGATGCAAAGATCTATGAGCAAATATGAGAAGAAGCCAAATACATAAATAGACTTGATTCTGTTGAGGTTGCAAAAAAAGATGATCGAGAACTTGACGTTGAGTGTGAATAAATAGAAGCTCAAATGAACATCTTGATTAAATTTTGGGCTTTTCTAACAGGTAAGGATCCAAGAATTCTTTTGGTGTAGAAACATCGATAGGAATGAAACCATTGGTGATAGTTTGTGGGAACTTCGGGGGAGCATCGACCTTGGCGGAATCTTGAAAAAGAAAGGCAAATTAGAATGAGGTTTTTTTTCCGATCGACTTATTGCATAAGCGCTTGGTGGTGATACAGTGTCTCTCATTCCCGAACATCCTAAGTAGTTTGCTTTCGGCCATGGAGGTATGTGAAGTCCTTGCAAAATATTTAATTTTTACGTATCCATATTGGAATATCTCCTTTGCCAAGGGTAGACACCAAAAAGAATGGCCATGAAGCTTGGAATTGAATCAAATATAGTCACAGAAGTCCTGAATGAATTGCCATTTGGTGAGCATTTTAACATAGGGAATATCCAGTTATAACACCTGGACCCCAAATAAAATTGTGTGATACAGATGTTGGCTAGTGTACCTGCCGAGAGCTTATC
The DNA here is from genome assembly GCA_021234155.1 of Isoetes taiwanensis. NCBI lineage: Eukaryota > Viridiplantae > Streptophyta > Lycopodiopsida > Isoetales > Isoetaceae > Isoetes > Isoetes taiwanensis. The sequence goes on from JAJEKV010000062.1 coordinate 5,505,379, forward strand.
GCCGGGATTAAAAAACCCCGCCCTTTCGGGTTTTCGAGGAAAAACCCTAGCGATAAAATCTCGGCAAGGGCTTGGACAATGCAGGGCTGCTAAACGTTCTCACAAAAAAACCCACGCTCCATAGAGAATACTGAAGTCGCGCATCACCCCTGGACCTCCACATCACCAACCAAAAAACCAATAGAGAAAAAACCTCGAAAAGCGAGGGGCTGGTCACGCGTGCCACGCGACAAAAAACAATATTTACACCTCGAAAAAGCGAGGGGCTGGTCACGCCCACTTGCGACAATTATAATAAATATGAACGTATAAATAACAATTTTAAGGGGGGGAAGGTGGGAGCCATGGATACTGCTGAGAGATGAGAAAGAACCAATGAAAAGTCGATGAAGAACTCTGCAATAAATAGCGATCCCTCAACGATGAGCGGCCTAAAATGCATCGCGATGCATGCATGCGGCCTGATGCATGCTGGCGTCTTGTCAGAATCTCGATCCGCTACGCGGATCGATGACATTCTTGCTCTGCGACTCGCATGAAAACAACAACATTCCGATACCAGAGAACTTCAAATACTAGATCCGAGGAGAAAAGTTGAAGAATTGTCCTATGCCGGACAAAAAGGCAAAGATAGAAGAGGTTGGAAAGGATAGGAATGGTCAAGAAAGAGTAGCTCATGCAAGAAGAAGCCCCTCCTCCGCATGAGATCAAAGAATAGAAGCCATGGATACTGTTGAGAGATGAGAAAGCGTCGATGAAAGTCGATATGCAATAAATAGCGATCTGCAATAAATAGCGATCCCCCCAACCTGATGAATGGCCTAAAAATGCATGTGATGCATGCATGCTCGTCTTGTGCAAGAATCTCGATCCGCATAGCGGATCGATGACATTTTATTAGGACCAAGTATAAAATGTGATCGTTATAATGATTATTATAAATTAGAATGAAAATACACTTGTTTGAGTTTTTGTCTTATACATGATGTACAACTGGTAAGTTTCTTCTTGTTCGTAGGCCCTAGATATTATTTTCCTTCTCAAAATTGCATTATGGCAATCTTTCTGAGGAATAGAATGAGAGCACTCCTCGAGTGGTTCACCTTGCGATGTGTAGAAGCACCATGCGAAACTAAAAATGGTAAGGCTTGATGCTCATTTAAATATGTCTAAACTACTCTATCTAGTGTCATGTGGCACATGCTCCTCAATTTATACCATTACATTAAGTTTGATATGTACTATCAATAGTGTGTAGTTGTTTTCAGTGCTGACCCTAAGTAATTGGAACCATTTATAGAACAGTGGAATAAAATAGACTAGCAAATTACAAAACATTTGACATCTAATTTGATAGATGTGCTTTGAAGATCCACAATCTGCATAATGCCTAAGCGCAAGGTTTGATCTGATGGTAATTGTCTAGAAAGCATTGCACCTTGAATGGCTCTAAATCATGTAACCAAATTAGGAATGGATTAATCTGGTCTCCACATTGACCTAGAATTGGTAAAATATATGTGTTGCATACATTACCATGTATTGGAGCTTTATGCACCATGATACAATAAAATAGATGTGTTCCATACATTACCATGTATTGGAGCTTTATGCACCATGATACAATATCTCGGCAAGGAACATTATTGAAGACGTCATGCGCTTCTTCTAGGCTCTCACATTTGGCATACATATCAACAAGGAAGCTCCCAAGAGAGGAATCCATTTTACATTCACATTTTATTATCTTGTCATCCATTTTAAATTCAGATTCAATTATCTTGCCATGAAGCAGCATGTCTTGCTCTAAAACACCTATCAGGATACATGCTTTTACAATGCTCAAATATGTCAATACTTTCCTTTTGCATGTGTTCAAAACATTCTAGAGCTAAGCCCGGGGGCTTCACCCCTTATATAGAGCATATGGCGTAATGTGCAAGGGGTCGGCCCGAAACCCCACAGATCACGACTTTTTTGGTGAAACCCCCAACTATAATTACATATATGAATTTTAATTTTTGGCCCCTTATCCGTACATGTACTCCAGTCCCAACTAGCAATCCATATACCCTTTCCCATACATATACTGGACACCATAAGAAAAGTCCTAGCCCTTGTAAAACATATGGTAACACATCATTTTTTGAATATTTTTTTAGTCATTACAAGAGCTAGCTAAGCTAGTTTGTTGTAGGGGTTTGGAGTTTGATTATTCAAATAGAAGCCCATATTAAATGCAAGGTTAAAAGGGGGATTAACATCATAATGCAAGGTTAAAAGGGGGATCTAAGTTGATTAGGGAGTTGAATTATCAATTGCCCTACAAAGTTTATAAGGCAAGATCAACAAGATCAAATAGCTTCACAATTATTAGCCAATGTTGGCCAATGGTTTATAATGTTGAAATGTTGGCCAATGGTTTATAATGTTGGCATATGGGATATTTCCAGCCAAATCCTGTATCATCCATCATCTTCTCACCAAAATCCCCAAGTCTCAATAGTATGTAATCCTTAACACATTGTCGAATATTAATTCTATCCATCATTTTGGACAGGAAAGTAAAATGTATCCTGACTTTCTTCCTTGTGTCACCTTTTCCATTGTAGAGTATCCTCCTCCCATTGGAGGAACGCACAATCGTTCTATTAGACAGCCAATCCACCTGTGATAACATAATATCAGTGTCATATAGCAGCCTATATGAATATGCTAATAATGAACAAAAAAGTACATGAATCAATACAGAGGGGATAATGTGTCCCTCTAGAATATATACACTATAATTCAATAAGGTATCCGTTTATTAAACACATCAGACCTATCTCCATTCAACTATGAAAGTATTGCAAGCACATATTAAGGTCCTTAGACCAAGCCCGCATATTTCATTATATTAGATAGAGTACAAAATTGTGATAGACATAATAAGTTTCTATCACATGATGGTATGATGGTACAAAACCAGCCATTCACATGGCTCATAACTATACAAAATATGCATTCGTATATTCGTATGCATGTTCCTTGCTATTTGAAGGATATTCAAAAAAAAATAATACTAGACTTCATGCATATTGGGCAACAGTGGACCCAATAATGCAATCTGCAACAGCAGATAAGCATGTATTAGCACAGTGGACTAATATCATGGATCATCTTATGATGATTATAACGTACCAGTTATTATCATATCCAGACCAAGTGCATGCTGGAATATGTCGTAATCCACCCTTCCACAGTCGTAATATTAATTTTATACCCCTGCAGTAGTTTAACTTTAAACTCTTTGTAGCCCACAATTGGAGAAGTAACAGAAGTAACAGATACGCAAAGAACAAGCACCAACCTCTAGGGTGACATCTGGGTTGATTTTTGATAGAGTTTGAACTGCAGCATCTGTCTTTGACATTCATGTCTGAAAGAAAAGGGAGCCTGTAAATGCAAGATGACAAGAACAATGTGAAATCAAGTCTTGTATATACCTGCTCTGGTTGGAAAAATAGGCGGTTCATATTTGCAAGCTCAATTGTGTCATAATCATACAAAAGAAGCCTTCCAATGCCACATCTAGTAAGCATTTCCCATTAACATCGCCAAAAGCGGTTTTTGCAACCACCTTTGTGACTTCAAAAGGGAAATTACCATACACATATTTTCTAAACACCTCCAGACAATATCTGATTTCCTCATCTTCATGTGCATGCTCTTCATAGAAGATCTTCTTTCTGACCTCAAAATTTGGAAGGATAATTGGACTTATATCTATTATATCCTGCAAAATCAGCCAAATATTATGCCTTAACTTCGTGCCATAAAATTATCCTTGAATGTCAACGAAGCCTATAAAAGTAAGAAATAAAATACAACATTGTTATACTACATGGAATAACTATGTGTAAAACGAAAAACAATTCTAAGAAGCCAAACTAAATATGCTTTGGTAACCCACTGATTGTTGACAGTGCACGTCAAATGATATTTCAAACATAGTTGTATGGTCTCCTTAAAATCAAATCTACAAAGATAAAAAGAAATTTCTAGAATCTAACCTCATAGTTATACCCTCACGTCCTCTCGTATTTATTTCAAAGCCGGGTTAGGTTAAGTAGTTATCCGCATCTAGCTTCCAATAAAGAACTCTAATTCTGCAGTGACAATCAATACAATCATTGGAATGCATGTGAAGAGAAGGTAATAGAATGAAAGCAACTCCAAGACACACAACCACTTCTTACCAGCTAGTTTCTCCAAAGAAACGTCTTTGGGAGGGTCCGAATGATGAGGAAGGCGAGGATCCTCCTGTGGAATCATCCATATACCAAGCCTTCATTTTGTCCTGAAGGAAAACAACCACCGATCGTTAAAGGGCAAGCAAGCGACCGCAAAAACAAAGCTTACGAAAGGAATTTAATGTAAAGAAATAGAGATTAACCTAAAATAAGTACAAAGGAGGGATTGAATACCTGGAAGACGGAGGAAAGGAGACGCTACAAGGCAGCTTGTATGGTGCACCTGTGAAGCTTGTGTCTTCACCCTACACCCCTAGAAGGATCCATACGGGAGCGCCATCTCCCGCTCGACCACCTCTACCGTACAGGAAACGGTGGTAGGTGGGAAAAATTAGATGGCAACCGCCGCGTTAACGGACCCCTAACCCAATAAAAAATACCCCTACCAGTCACGAAGGTGGTTTGTACGTGTTGTTAAAGGTGAAGTCCCCTTGGAGCTAAGTTGTTCTGTCCATGTTGAACATATACTGTATTGCATTCCAAGACACCACATCCCCATTTTTTAGAGTGATAAAAATGTAATTTGCCTCCTTGAGATTCTGGCATTTGGTATACATACCAATCAGGATGTATCTAATAGTAATATCGTGAAGTTCACTTTGCATTATTTGTTCATGGATGAGGCTCCCTTGCTCAACGTGACGTCCCCTGCTCGTATGTGATGCCCCGACTGTATAGAACTGGAAATTCCCTCTTAGCACAAGCTCGCTAATATAGGGCCATCTACCTAACATCGGATTCTTGATGGTGAGCAAGAATCCGACGGGGAAGAATAGACATGTCATTCATCCCTAAGGACCAACCTAGCTGCGGAAGCGCATAAACATAAGCGCAAATCATCACATCACATCAGATATATAACCACCTCGAAGGGTGAGATCACCATAACAACATCATATCCTAGCAGATACAATAACAACAACATCAACAAGGAGAAGTCTTAACCAGGCTCAGACTCATGGGGGTAGACTGATGACTAAAGGTCTCCAGAAATCAATGCAGACAGAGTTCATGGCAAATGGATTTGGCTGCCATTAAGAACATGGTCGATGGGTAGTCCACTCCATCTACTCTACCTGTGCATATTTTGCAGATAGACTGATAAGTATTAGGGATGTGATCGTAGCCTGCCAGGTGCATAGTCAGAGGGACTCCTCCTGGGTTGCATCTCCTCAGTCCCCATGAGGCAGGAGGGGATCACTCCCCTCCAAAAGGTCCATGCCGCCTATGGCGAGCTAGAGAGCCCTTTGCTCATCTACGACTTGAACCCCATTGAGGTGGCGCATCACCGAGGAAGTGTTGAGCCCATACCTTGCCCTCACTTAGTGGCAAGCTATTAGGCCTAGTCCACAACGTTCCCCGGCAGTCGCTACACACCAGAGGGATCAACTGTAGCTGGACAAACCTTCCTTGTCAGCCGGTCTTAACCCGCCACCCACAACCAAGTGGGCTCCTATGCGCAGGCCGCATTAATTGGGAATTAATGGGCTAATCTAGAATCATCAACTAAAGTTTTTGGGTCTCTACCCTCCTTCCCAATACATAAGAGGTACACACAGAGCAATACAATATTATCCAATGAACTAAATCAACAGAGTAAAGATCTAATCTATCTATTCTAATCATACATGGTTAGGTTCATTCGTTAGTGGCTAAGGTTCTTAGGCTCTCGGGTCATCTACACTAAGAACGAGATGCAATTTAAACATGCATGTCCTAAACATCGTTGACTAACGAATCGACTATTCACTCGGTTTTGGCTGGCTCTTAGTCTTCCTCAAGGAGTCCGTAAGCACTAAAATCGTTGAGATGCTCGAGTTTCGGGGAGTTGTTTGAACACGAGCTTCATTGCTAGTGGGAGGCGAGAATGAGTTGGGCACTTGGGCAATGCATGCTCCGAGGCTGGAATCCGAAAGGGGCACTTTTAGAGTTCCTCCTCTTTATGCTCCGCGTTTAGGGTTAAAACCATCATTCAATTAAATTGGGATTATGTCTATTCCAAAATCGCTACAGTATAAGCCTTTTATTGACCAGTATATTGAATTAACCACACTTTTGCACTGAGTTTATTTTCGGGCTAGGAAGATGCATTTTGTGTTGAAATGGAAAGGCACTCAAATATTCGATGCAAATCACCAATATTATGACAGAATGTTGGCAATATAAAAAGTAGGAAATTGCTTATTATTTCATACCATCACAGACGACAACGAAATCTATAGATTGAAATTTTAGTGCTTTACGAATAAATAACGGCAAGCAAGTTGCTACAAAACATAGATTTTAAATGGTTCAAATCGTCGCATTAAATTTCATTAGCATAAATATAGCATTATAATAGAATATAAACTAAAAAAACTAATCCGATTCATCGTCGACAGGCGCTCCTAAGATCCTCTCCATCATGAACAAAGCATGCTCTGGATTCCATTGAAGATGGATTACAACATCAAAGGGATCAGGATAGAAGCGGATGGGATTCATAGCAACGACAGTCAACCAGTCCTCAAGTTCTATTTCTAGCTGGCGGCACCTGCAGAGGTCCTCATGGGTCATCTTGCAGGTAATAGAATGTGCCATAATAACAAGAAGCAGGCGGAGGCCGAAGCCGATGGTTTGGCAATTTCATGCATATCTATTTATACACACCTGAATTATTGACAGTATATACATACAAATTATTGCAAGTATAGCAAACTATACACATAATATAATAATACAATACGTACACAGTACCAATAATGCTGCTACAAGAACACAATATATATTCAAAATCTTTGGTGTAAAGTATATTTCATATTCAAAACTTTTATGGAAAAGTGTATTTCCGGTATACATATATATCAAAAGAGTTCCCTTTCTAGAACGATTTTCTCAAAGGTCCCCAATCAATTTCCCTGTCCAGATCAAGTTGGGGTATAGTATTTGTATATCTTCGACCGTTTTCCTGAAGCTATTTCTTGCATGACACCAATGAAGCTTAGCGGAAAATCATCGTGGTAACCATATCGGGGATGATAGGATGGTGGATTTAGTGGCCCCGTGGTGATTGAAGCAACACTTCAAGGCGTCATCATCAACTATAATGATGCCTTCCTTCTCACGAGCGCCCCAAGTCATCCATCATGTAAAACAAGCATTTCACAAATATATTCTTACGTGCCGGATCGCCGGGTTTTAAATGACTTACATTTGCTCACGATCTCAAACGGATGCCCAATCTCTATGTAATTCGGGAACTACTCTCAAAACTTCCTGTATATTTCTATTCTCCATCGGCGACCAAATTGCACAACAAAATAAAGTGAAAGCTTGGTCTAACATCTCCTTCCGGATCTGACGTGGATATACCCATTTTCATCATTATCTCAAATGGTTTCTGTGCATACCATGATAGGTCGAATGTTGCTCTAGGTAGCGTTTTTGCGAGCACTCCATTCAAATCGAACACCGAATTTTGGAGGAAACTGGTTTAGGTGCGTAATAAGAAAGCACACACTTGTGAGACAAGGAAAAAGAAAATTGAAATCGCGCTTTGGCGATTTTCATTCTTTTGAAGAACATACCTTTTCGGTTCTGTTCAACTTCCGCAATGATGAGCTTACTCTCGGTTGTCTTGATGCACGCGGAAGTGTCAACCACATCACTTAGTGTTTGAACTATGGTGGATACTTCATTACTCTTTATGCTAACGACTAGAGCTTTCGAATCCAACGTATCATCTTGGATTTTGTCTTCTTGGTTTTGCGTTCTCTACATCCCCTTCCGGTCGGATTTTCAAATGTGATTGGAAGTATAGGCCTGCGATCTTGGTCGCATAGTTAACCCGGTGGTTGTCGAAATTCATCTTTATCTTCTCCATCCGCTTTCTCATTTTCTCCTCCCCTCTGCAGCCCGGATCGGAGGTAATTCGGACTTAGAGGTGGAAGCTTTATTTCTTGCACTACCTATCGGACCCCTAGGTGCCACCTCTAGCACTTTCTCGAAAAAATATCAAAGGAAGTCCTTGGCTTGACCATCCGAGAGACTACACTTTGGCATTTCCTAGCTAGCTTGAGCTTCCCGCCCGACATAACCTCCAACATGAAACTCCCAACCGTTGACTCTAAAGGGCGAAGGCTTCATTCGAGAAAAACTTCGAAAGGGCCAAAGAAAACCGTGCTTATTCAGCCTCCCCTTATGCGCGCGATCGGTTAGCTCATACTTGATTGGTGAATTAAGGACATGGTGGACCGTTTTCTTCTTCCTCTTCCTCTTAGTCCTCTATAAGGTCCACATCCACATCTGCAGTCCCTTTCCCTTTGTCTTCACATTGGATTCGACATAAAAACATTCTTCACTAGGGGTTCATCTAGCCAGATAACATTTGCCAAGCAATCTTCTCACCTTCGGTTTCCCCTTGAGTCTTTCATATTCTTTATCATCCGTAATGGCTATCATAAGGACTATGCGTGTGAGATCTTACTTTTCGATGCGAACTCACTATCTTTGTTTTCATCTATCATTCTTGCTTGCCTCATCACTTTAATGCATTCGAGATCATTTGCGGCCGAGATAGTGCATATCGTGGGACATGTCGGAGTGGCAAACTATCCGCGATGGTATAATGCATCTCGGTCATTAAAACCACGCATGTGTTGAAGAAGGTCTTTGTAATCATCTTGTGTCCATCTCGTTACCCGCGGCTATCAAGAACAAATAGAGTGATGTCGGTTGGCCCATCACCCACGTCACGGTATGGCACACTTATAACCGGTGGACACCTTATAGAAAAAGGAGACTCCTCTTACGCGTCTGTTTCACCAAAGCAACTTTTCTTTTTTTAGGTCGGACGCCACTTTAGGTGTGAATCCCCTTTAGAGTTGCCACATTCTTAGCCTTTTGCTTGCTTCACAAAATCTTTTTAACCAAAACACATATTTCTTAATATCATCATTAGATACGTTGTACTTTTGCATTAAGCCTATCTCTGATAACATGAAGTCTCCTGTAAGCCTTTGCGTGGACTTTCATATTTTTTAGCTATTCGCAGGCATCTTCGAAAGATGTCAAGTGCTTTGCTGCAGACGTTTTCTTGTAGACAACTTCCTTTCTGATGCACCTCTCTAGGACATAGATTAACTCTGCATCATCCAATCCTTGTGCCTTCTTCATCTCTGTGACACCAAAATAAAAAATAGACGTATCTTGCGGAGGAAACCTGCCGGACGAATCTGGCAACTTCTTTTCCGTATAGGCATCCCAAAATTCGTTCCACTTTTCCCATACCTGGTCAGAAGAAAAAATAATATTGCAGGCATCCTTTGGCACCGTTTGATCTTCTGAGCCAGCAACTAATTCATCCCCTTTTTTCTTCTTTGATCTGGTGCTCTTACTCTTGTCCTGTATTATGGTTTGGCACAGTGTCCTTTCTAGTAATTTGAATTCGGCACTCTTAGATTGCCCTTGTCTGGTCGGCATTGGTCTCCCATATTCGATCCATTGATTACGAGCGTGCCGCAACTGCTCCACATACGGACTGCAAAATATGGGCCGTTAGATAAATAAAATAGACAGGCCGTCAAAATAATAACAATATAAATCGCGCCAGGCGCGTTTTCGTTAATCACGGATTTACAAGAAACGCGCCTGGCGTGGATTTCGCTTTCTTAAAAACTCCGATTAGCAATCGCGGACGCTGGCGGGCGCGATTTGGAAAGCTATAGGAAAATCGCGCCAGGCGCGTTTCTTGTAAATCCGTGATTAACGAAAATGCACCTGGCACGATTTGGAAAGCTATAGGACATGCACATTAAAGCAGCCTGGCGCGGTTTGGAAGTTCCAGACTAGCTATGTGGGGAAATGAAATACCTTTTGTATAGGAATGTCTTTTCCATATCATTCATGTGCTTGCTAATTTTGGCTAATTCTATTTCTGGCGTTGTTGAGCCAGCGAGGAACCCTTAATTTCGGTTGGTATAGTCTATAGAATAAGCGATTTCCGGTTTTTGTGCTTGGTGATCAAAACCTTCAGCGCCTCCATCGAATCTTTGCCATCTATTATCATGAAGTGAATATCCGGGTTGCCAATGAAATCTTCAAGTTTATTCCAATCAACACCTTCTTAGTCTTCATATCAAAAGGCACCACATCTGTAGGCATTGGCACGCCACGGTTTTCAATCATCTTGTTGACTATTTCCATTCGTCTTTGCTTGTCGTATCTTCTGCTAACAAACATAGCTTTATTGGACTGAAAAGGTTTTCGACATTCTTGGATCGTGAAGTTAAGGCCCGTGGATACTTGTCGACATACTTCTTGAGTTTGCTCATGGCCTCTAAGCGTCTCGCCTTATCGTCATCACTAGTCAAATCGTAATGGGTAGAGCGTGACTGTTGTTTCCCTACCTCTAGAACTTGCATCTTCCTTCTCTTTTAAAGCTTGTAGGTACACACTAGGCGATGGCCTTGTCTTGATTGCTCTTCTCACGGTGAGAGACCTTCACATATTTTTTTTTGTGTCAATGGTTCACCACGACCCGATAAAATTTGAAGAGGTTATCTGCGGCCTCATCCGTTCTTAGGGATCTCTTTAAAGGAACTGCATTGCGCATTCTTTAACTTCTTCAATCCTTTTTATTTTTCTCCGACCGCTTCAAATAATCTGAGAACAATATGAATCGTCTTGTTCTTATGTGATGTGATCGAATACCTTGTTTCTTCATTTGATCGTTTCCTTAACTCTAGACATGAAAATAAGATCGTCTTTCCGCTAGTCTTGAAGATCTCCACAAACCATTGAGAGCCCTCTGTTAGATCTTCTTACGGACATGGAGGCTCTACACGAGCCTTTTATTATTCGGTGGTATCATCCATGGTCTAGCGTGTGCCAAATCTGCAATCGATACATCTTCCTCCGTTCTTGGTTTTTTTTCGCCGATGTCCCTTGACCCCCGACGCTTTGATTTTCTTTTCACATTTTTAGAAGATCACCAAAGTTACAATCATGTGGTGAGTAATGAAATCGCCACCAGCGCCGTTTTTGATAAGACGCCTTTACGACTTAAAAACATAAATGATATACAAGAAAAGTATCGTGAGACAAAAAAAAACAATCATATCGAGGACGGCTCTATATTATAAATCGCTTGAGTGCATTTTTTTAGAGAGGCCCTCTGACGCGCTCTATATTATAAAAGAGACATACTAGGCTACAAAAAAAGACACATCCAAAGAGCGGAGAATACAAACAAAACTATAAACAAACAAGTGCAAAAAACTATAACTAAACGGTCTACATTATACGAACTGGAGAATATAAAACAAAAAACACAGAGTACAGGAGAAGAATATAACAAAAAACACACAAAACAAGGTAGTACAAGCAGTAGAAATGACACGAAACAATATAAAAAGTAGAAATAACACGAGACGTGAAAAATGATAAAAAGCGACCTGGTGACAAAACATAAAAATAACCGTAAAACTGTAGAAATCGAGAAGAAATAGTAAATACACGCCTCCCAGTCTTTGTCGACTGTTCCAAACTTCACGAGTGTTGGGCCGTTAAGCCCAACTCTCCCTCCGCCTCTCCCTCGCCTCTACCTCTCGTTAGCTTGATCCTCCGGGACGCCATATAGCTGCAATGTTCGAATGCAATGTTATGGGGCCAGCGATTCAAATTTATACGTATGGGTGCATTATCTGAACCGTCAGATTGCTATCTGATTTTAAATTACAATTTATCCCGCCTATATTAACCGCTTATCCGCTCATTTCAAATTAAAAACTTAATTTTCTTATTAAAAGCACATCCACGAATATTTATTTTTATTATTTTCAATAAACGCCTATGTGGCCGCTTCCACATTCATTATGCCAAATTTTCAAGAAACCGCATCAACTCGTCGACTTCTTCCGGTCGACCGCCTCTTCGCCTGATCAACTCGCCTCCTCGACTGATCGACCGCCTCGACTTAGCGATCGCCTCCTCGACTGATCGACACGCTATCATGTGGGCCGAACTATGGTGAGTGCTATCGATGGGATTTGAAGACCTGTTCTTGAAACATATTATATTATTGAAGACTGTTCATGTGAAATCATTCTTTTAATGTTTTCAATTATCAACGTGGGAGAAGAATGCTATCTATTAACAGCAAACTTGAAGCGTCAACTTGGATTATGTAAAATCGAAGACCTAGACCCTGAATCTAAGTGCCATGGTGTCCCTCTTGGAAACAGTTTCTGTAAAGTTAGCATTATAAATTGCAACTATGAGGATGAAGCTCTTCCAAGAAGACATCCTGGCGACACAATCGGGGAGAGCGTGGGCACATTTGTGGCATGGCCAAAATAACGTCTAAAAAAGGTATGTACGAGACCTTACGATACAAAGAAGCTATAATTTATTAGATCTTAAATTATCAAAAGGTATGTATAACGAGGATAGTAAAAAAAAATGAATATATCATAATCTGCGTGATGTTGTGAATTTTGAATTCTTTTATGCTCTTTAGCCAGTCTTATCAACCCCATGAAACTATACATTAACGAAAATGTATAGTTTCTTGGGGTTGGTCATACTGGCTGGAGGGCATCAAAGGATTCAATGTTTTCGACATTGCATATAAAAAAACATAATGAAATAAGCGAAAAGTATAAGATGCGAAATTGCGCCAGGCGCGAGTTTGTATTTATATTCAAAAAAACTATATGTACATTTATCCTTCTGTGAAAATGCGCTAGGCGCGAGTTCTTTCTGTACATATCTCTACAAAATGTCACATAGGCCCACTTCATTGGCCCAATACCGAGTAAAGTCCCACCTGTACCAGCGTGATATGACGGGTTCCTCCCATTCCTGCGAATGTCGAGTCTCAAATCGAGTGTCCCGTCGATACTTGATACTCCTAATCAAAGCCTCATATTTATTTGTTGGCATGAGTCTCACTAGGAGCATGAGGAGCCGCGCGATAAATCTAGTGATGCGATGGTAGCATTCCCATGGCCCCTGATACAGACTGTCATATGGCTTGTCCAACTCTCTTTGAATGTTTTGAACAACACAATTAAGTAGTATCTTGTATAGGGTCCAGCGTTGATAGTCGTCCAAGGGAAGTATATTCGAACTAGAAGCAGCCATGTGTAATGCACTAGAACGAGAGAAATTAACTAATTAGCAAATTATATTTCTCTCCCCAGAAAAAGATTCTAAATATACAAAATTCAAAACGCGCCAGGCGCGTTCACTATAGTGTTTTCTTTCATAGAAACGCGCCTGGCGCGATTTCGTCCAATCTTATGTATGCAAGCAATCTTACGATATGCAAGCATATCTTATGATATTTCCTTGCCTAATGTTCTTTTCTGTTCTTGCATAGTCTGAACAGACTATTTTCCTTGTATCTAGAACAGACTATTTGTTTTTTTAAAACATTAGGGTAAGAACAGATAGGCAAGGAATATGAACAGATAAATGAAATAAGATAGAGCAATAGCAGATAGGAATCTTTTTTTTCACAGAAACGCGCCTGGCGCGATTTCGTCCAATCTTATGTATGCAAGCAATCTTATGATATGCAAGCATATCTTATGATATTTCCTTGCCTAATGTTCTTTTCTGTTCTTGCATAGTCTGAACAAACTATTTACCTTGCATCTAGAACAGACTACTTGTTTTTTTAAAACATTGGGGTAAGAACAGATAGGCAAGGAATATGAACAGATAGGCAAGGAATATGTTCTTTTCTGTTCTTGCATAGTCTGAACAGACTATTTTGCTTGCATCTAGAACATACCATTTGATTTTCGAAAACATTAGGGTAAGAACAGATAAAAATGGCAATAACATTAGGCAAGGAATATGAACAGATAAATGAAATAGGAATAGCAATATGAAATAAAATCTGTTCATAATGCTATTCCTATTTCATTTATCTGTTATGTTCCATATTTCTAAAACATAGCCTCTTCTTAATGTTAACCTGTTCTAATCTAAAGCATAGCCTGTTCTAAAACACTCAGAATCCTAAAACACTCAGAATCCCTAAAACACATTCATTCTAACCCATTTTAAACATAACCCACTCATTCAGAATTATAAACCCATTCATTCTAACCTGTTTGAAGCCGAGAAGCCGAGTTTGAAGCCAAGAAGCCGACAAATAGCCGAGTTTGAAGCCTTCTTTGAATCAGAGAAGCCGATTAGCCGAGAAGCCGAGTAACTAAGCACCTAGCTCATTGCCCAATAAACATAGTAAAACATAATGCACCATTTTCATTTTTAAGAAATCTTATAATGCCTACCTTGTGTCTCGTTTATCAAAGCTTTCTTTCCACTGGAAAGCCCTAGAATCGTAAGCAAGATCCCGCAAGAGGCTGTATCATAGTCAAAATTGTTATATCTGCATCCACATAAAAAAACAACTCAAAGACAAAAATCTTTACTTACATGCTAAACAGAGAATCGGAAGAAGGGCTTGGTAACGTCAACACCGGAAATTACCGGAAACACCGGAAAGAACGGCGAGAACACCGGAAAAATTACCGAAACACCGGAAGAACGGGCGAACACCGAAAAATTACATGGAAACACCGGAAGAACTCGATGAAAAGGCTAAGGCGCCGGAGTGAAGAATGCAGGGTTTAGATTAGAAGAAGGCGAGAAGGCGCGCTTAGATTAGAAGAAGCCGACTTTAGATTAGAAGAAGCCGAAGTTTAGAAGCAAGAAGGCGAAAAGCCGAAGGAAGGCTATTCTTGGCGAAAAGGCATGCAAAATGGAAGAGGAAAAGTTGAAGAGGCATTCGAACTGCCCGATTTTGTTCGAAAATTAATAATCGCCGGAACTATTAATACCTATAAACCCATATTTTCATATCTACTTACTTAAATTGTGTTTGGGTGGTGTGTCCTCTTTTTCCTCCCGGTGGACATCGAATTCGGCCAAAAGCCAAATTTTGTGACCAGAAATTTGAAAATCCGGCAAGAAAAAGACTTTCCCCACGTTATGCATTTTTTTTAATTGGGGTTTTTTTTTTTTTTAACGTGGCGTGGATGCGTTCTGAGGTGCCTTTGCCCGTTACACCTTTCTGCAAGTCTCGCAATTGTGGCGGTGGATCGGATCGCGCCATGCCGCCAGGTAAACCACGCAACAAAGGTTCTTCTCGCAACTCTTGGGTTTCTTAGCTTCTCGGGTACTTCTTGACTCATCTTTGGTATGCCATTGTAGGCAACGAAATTCCTATTCCTTTTTTCTCTTTTCAGCGAGCATGTTGAAATATTTACAGTTCATCATTATTTACCCTGAAGGCCGTCTTGCATGAGGTAAAATCTTTGATAATTCCTAAACTGCGATTTGTTTTTGATGCATCCATTTCGTTTCAGGCAGACACCTTTCTAAGTATGCCAGTTCAATTTGCCCTGGTTAATCTGCAAGATAAGCTGAGGTACTGGTGTTTTGCATTCTATTCCATTTCGGCCTGCCACAGAAGAAGATATGGATGGTAGATATACAGTTATGAAGCTATCTTCGAATGCTGGCTGCTGGGATGCATCCTGATGCGGCATTTCATAGGTTCTAGAGAAACGTGAGCTCTCAAAACTGTAGAGCGCCAAGGAAGAAGTTTCACAGGTCTAAGCTGGCATCAACGTGGAACTTGGCATTTTTAGAGATGGATTTACATTTTTGGATGGGTTGATTCATGCTGCCCTAAGCATTGAATTTTGGATGAAGTAATCTTCAGTCATGAAACCGTTGGAATAGAGCAGTCATCACCGTTGGAACCCATCAATCTGGTTATTGTGGGAGAGTTAGTCTGCTCAGGCTCTTGGCACAACTACTATGCTCTTTTGGGTTGGATCCATATGAATAGGCATTAGAGGTAAGATATAATTGTTTTGTTTTGAATTTTAGGAATTCGAATCTTCCTCCAACTATGGCGATGGGCTAATTAGAGCAATTATGGCATGTTTTTTCTCTGATTGGATGGTTGCAGATTCGAAACGTTGGATTTCTGCCTTCTCCGACTTCCTAAGCTTTTATCAATGCTTCTCCTTTCCGCCGCCTGCTCCTATTTCTTTTAATTTTATGGTAAAGCAGAGATGCCAAGCCCCTGTTCCAGTATACCCCAAAAGAAAGGAATGGCGTCTAATAATAATATCCTGGCATAGAGAAGGTTGATCTGCGCCTGAAGAAAAGCTATCTAAATACTCAATTTGAATGTAAGTTTTTTCAATAATTTGCAGGCTTATTAAGTATCTTAACTTTGTTCAGATCTTCTAAATATAGTAAAATTTGAGATTTGAGGTCATTTCATACTCTGTATTGTGTTTTTCCTATTTTCATTTAATCCAAGCACCATATGTTGTATTGCCAATCCATTTGCCAATCGAATCTGTAAACCATGTGCCAGTTTTACCACTACCTGGTCCTGATCCTGAGCCACCATTGGACTGCAAATCCATTGTGTGACTCATTATGATATCCATCTTGAAAAGACTTGGATTTATATGGACTTCTGCTTGCCCTGTGAATTATTATGATATCCTTCACGTCCTGCATTTGTTTGGTAGCTTTTAAAGCTACAGCAGAATGCCTTTCCAAAAGAGCCATTGTAAAATTGCCATATGAAATACTTTGTTAAGAGTGCAAATGTAGGAATTTGGAATGGCAATCTATGAAGAACTAGAATCCATTTCTGCTACCAGGACTTGCTTCACATATAAAAAGCATGCAGGGTTTCTATTTTGTAATTTGTGCCAATTTTGCTTCTTAAGAAGCTAAGGTTTTGTAATTTCGTGCAGGCTAAGGTGTTCCAATGCTTGAGCTTCTCTGTTGAGGCATGTTTTTTCGATGTGGACCATTATATGTTTCATCCTATTTGTATGCATGCGGTAATAGTCTTCAACACATTTTCTATTTATTCACCGGGGGTTTGTTTGGTAATGCTTTCAAACGGGTTTTTTTTCCTTTCTTTGCTTCTATTTTGTTTTGTAAGCTCCCTCGTTGCTTCATAGGTCTGAACTTCCCATATTTTGCCCCTTCCTAGATATGTTGCAATTGTTCCATGCATGTGTCTTACCATGAGTACTTCCATATATGTGGTCCTTACCCTTATCTTTATTTCACTTTGTCATTGTAGTTTTTGCTAAAATTGCGACAATTGAGTTCGCTGTGAAACCACCTCTTCCACGTCAGGTTTCGTCCCTTGCAACATCTAAATCATTAAAAAGGTGAATGACCAACTGTAACTTCTAGACTTTTTCTCTTACATAAAATCAATGCTACAGCAGAATGGACCTATATTGATGCAATTTTGAGAATGGACCTATATTATTTTGAAGAGCATCTTTTCAATGTTATGGCATACTTTAGAAGTGCTTTCCAATGCACAAGTTGATCTTCCATTTTAGATAAAGTAGGGTTGTTTATTTATAAGCATCATTCCGGAATGGAGTTTGTCATCTATTGAGAGATAGGTGACATGTAATAGAGTTAGATATGAAGATGTTTTTGGGAATAAATACTGAAGCTGACGAAAAAAATTCTATAAGTCTATACCACTCCCTATGACGAGGCATTGTATTTACAAGCATGTTAAGTCCTTAGTGCTAGGTTCCATATGTGCCAACTGATTGTTTGATGGATCAGTAGATGTATGAAATTGAAAAGTGACCAACTTATTCTATGGTTCAAATGACCAAAGCCTAATTTATGCATTTACAAAGTATAATTTGTTTGTTTGAGTTGACTTTAAACTCTATGCTATGCCTATAAGTAGAAGTTCAGATTTTAATTTGCTATTGAATTTTTGGACGTGTAAACTGTTAACAACATTTGAAGAAGTGATCGAAATGTTACCTCAAATGCACAATTCCTCCAACTATTTTTAAGGTAAAATCTAATTTTAGATGTTTTGTCCAATTTTTGTGTATTACATGTCATAATATCAATGTTTTGCAATGGGGCATGGAGGTGCAAACTTTATGCTGATCAATGAATAAAATATGAGACGTGGTTTTTTGCACAATTTGTTTTCTACGTAGTGAAAGTCGATGTGATCATTAAACAAATGGCATTTTGGATAATTAGGGTAGAATTAGCATCATATTATTTGGTTGAATGGTTGTACTTAAGGATTGCTTCTTTGTAAATTGTGTAAGTGATGATTGTATTTAAGAATTGCTTACAACCCAGAAATACGCATATAATCCAGAAGTGATAACCATACATCAAAAGCCCATATGTGCATTCCATACAACCAAGAAATTATGCCCATTACTCATGTTGGAAAGGACGGTATTTAAAGTTTTATAGATTTATGCATTCATGTCTACAATGCAGCTTGACTTATATGCACATACACGCGTATGGACACAATTATCAAGATACTCGCATGCGGCGGTCCTTATATCACGGAAACAATGTACATGCCTTGCTTATAATTGGCAATGCCGGGATTGTTTTCACCCTCCTTATGCATAGCAATGCCAGGCACACATTTACTAGAGATGCGCCATTGTCATATGCACCATGTGGAGTATTCAGAGTTCCATTATGAACTAAAGAGTGCCAATGAACGATGACAAAAAATTATGCCTATCTGTACCTATCTGTTGTGATGTACTTAACTACTAGACATGACATTTTCAACATAAGTTTTGGGTCTATCTATCCACGTTTTCTACTTTAGGGAAAGGTTTACTTGGCCCCCACTTCACTTATAAAGCATTGTTTTCTCTACTAAAATTCATCCTTTAAAAATCATGTCCATTCTTGCAAGCATCAATCTGGGGTGTTGTCGGAAGTTGCACATATGAACGTTAAAGGCCAGGTAAAAACACATGCTAGGACATTAGCCCGGCAACGCCGGGCACACATTTACTAGTGGTTTTTAAAAAAACATATTACCCATATGTTTGAAAAACCATACCCATACCGTTGAAAAACCATATTACCCATATGGTTTTTAAAATAGCATCTTACCCTAATGTTTTAAAGAAAAAACCATTCTAACCCTAATGTTAAAAAAAAAAAACAATTCTTACTCTAATGTTATTAAAAACCATTCTTACTCTAAAGTTGTTAAAAAACCACACTCTTAAATATTTTGAAAAACCATATTACCCATATGGTTATATTTTAAAAAAGCATGTTACCCTAATGTTAAAAAAAAAAAACATTATGTTTGAAGGTTAAAAGTGTTAGATTTAATCTTCTTGGTAAGGTTCTTTAGAGGTCTTTGTACAGTTTCAAAAGTATGTTTTTCTTGAAAACATGTCTTCCAGATGTTTTTTGAATGTACTAACTTATTTTATGTTTCAGATGTTTTAGGTCAATGGTATGCGAAGAAGCTAAAGAAAGTACCCCTAATGATGGTCCTCAAGGAAAGGAAAAATCCCCAAATGATGCATGATGCCCAAGGAAAGGAAAAGACACCCAAGGATGACCCAAAGGGAAGAATAATGTCAAAGAAAAGGATGAAAAGAAATTGTACTTTATAATCGAAATTCGATTGGAAAAACAAGAAGGTCAACATCCTACATGAATGCAAATGTAGAGGTAGTAGGAGAAGGGATTATTATTCTAGCAGATCCTATCAATGCGAAATCAATGATCAAAGATTAGGGGGAGGATAGGTTAGGTGTGGCAATCTCAAAATTATATGACAATTGGAAGAAAAAGGGGTCAGGTAAAGAGGAATGCCTTGCTTGTGTGAAGCAACTAAAGGTTGCAATGATTGTGGCATGGCCTAGGCACAGTATCCAATTGGAGAAAAACTACATGTTTCCTATGGATGCAGAACCATTGTCAATAAGGTTTACACAATGTAGCAAGAGGCCACTTCCATCTTTCAAACATTATCCCACCAAAAGGTGCAAGTCAGATTATGATTGTTCTCCTGAAGCTATGATGAAGGTTAGAGGAGGTGAATGTTGTTGGGCTTAGAATGTTCACAATAGAGGAGTTGTTGGGAGCAAGAGCTACATATCAAGAACATAAGTGTGATAGTAGGAGAAATTTCATGTACACCATATTTGGCTATGCAATTCAGGATGAAAGATCGAAGAAAAAAAGATTTCCATTGAACGGAAAGTGGATATGTTCGAAAGCATGGATGGCTATACAAGGAATTCCAACCTCTTCCTGGCACAACTGGCAAAAGAGATATGAAAATGGAACTAGAATTGCATTGCATGGGAACACTGGCCAGCAAAGACCAACCTCTAGGACTATAGCTGCAAAGGAAATATTTGAAACGTATGTGGAGTTCAATGCAGAAAACATGCCACATAAGAGTAAGAAGGATGAACAGGGTAGAGTTGTTGTTGAGAAGAGATTGCTCATCCCATTGTACCCAGAAGAGCATACTAGAGGAAATAAATGCATTGCTTCGGGAACTTGGAGTAGCCTCTATATCCCAGCCCAGTTTTAGTATGCTATGGAATAAGCATTTCAAGCATGTGACCATAGCAACTTCAAACAACTTTGCAAAGTGCAATTTGTGTGCTAAGCTGAAGGAGACTCTTGATAAGACTGTGCAACCAAGTCTAAGGGCTAAGATAAGGGAACACATGAAGGACCATATGACTGATCAACTATCATGTAGATCAACTTATTGGATGTGGAGGACCTTGTCCGAATGGAACCTAATAACCGCCTATGTATTATGCATGACAAGATGGACCAACAAAAAGACTTGTCTTCCACAATTCAAGTACATACCAAAGTCATGTGGAAGATCATACCCTTTGCATTTCAATGGCTGGGGCAATCTTGCATGGCCAGATCTCAAACCTACTATGGGCATTACGGTTTGGAGTTGTGGAGTGATGGTCCGTGTTTTTCATATTGGGAGTATCATGAGGTGTTTAAGAAACTATGAGAATGGTTACAATGGTCACCTCCAGGGACCCTACAGACTAGCCACCACTACATAGTGCATTGTTGGATGGAAACCGAATAATATTGAAAAGTTTAGCAAGGCAAGGTTTAGGAGGCATGGACCTAATGAACATGTTGGAGCTTCAACATCTCGTGCTAAACCTCGAACTGCCTAGAAGGTTGCTCTTGCAACTTGATAACCATCTTTGGCCAAAATAAGAACAGTGGATGTTTTCTTTCTTATCCTACATAACATATTGTGGGCATTTTTGAAAGGGTTAATTTGGGGTTTCTAATGCCCTACATACTCATGAGGATGTGGATGCATTATTTGGAAAATATAGTCATGTTTTGAGACAAAGCAGACGTGACCAACTTTCCTAGGCTACTAGAAATATTCCATGGATGCACTACTCCATCTCCTATAGGATCTCTCATAGAAGAGGTGCCCATTGGAAGAGTTTTGTGGAAGGTTATAATTTTGAAGACATGGAAGGCCATTCTAGACCTCTTCAATTCACTTTTGGGTGAGAGATGGGATTCCAATCATGCAATGGAAGATGAGACCTTCGGAGGAGAAGTGGAGAGGAGGGGCGAATCCGCATAGAGATGCGAATGGCAAGCCTATGATACCTCCAGGTCAACCAAAAGCTCTAAAACCTACTACAGAAGTGAAGCAAGTGGGATTGACCCAGGATGGCATCAATGACTACATCAAGCATTGGCAAACTAATTCTGATGACATTAATCGTGCATTGATAGATTACTGGAAGAAGGTGATTAACTTGTTGGATGAGGTAGACACATCCTCAGAAGAATTGACTGAAGGGTGGCTCCCTAAAAGCAGGTGGAGGACATTAGCAGGTGCTGAGGAAGATGATGGCACTCACTATTAGTAGCATTGTTAAGGCCCATGCTCCTCCTCAATCTGACAAACACTATGTTGGTCCCAAGAAAGATAGGCCAAAATATCTAGGCCTAGATGTTTATGAACCAGCAACTGACGTGGAGTGCCACCAATTTGTGGTAGTAAAACCAGCAGATTTACAGACTTATCCGATGTGGTTGGGATACACCATCTCAGATATTTGCAAAGAAGAAGGTGATGTTAACTTCAATAAGGTGCGTGTGGAATGGTGGTGTCCAGTGCACCAGTTGACTAATGTCACCGATAAATAAAGATATTCAGATTGTTGGACAAAGAGGTGGAGGAGAAATCCTAGTGCTTTGGCTAGACATTGAAATCGTATTGTACTCGTGGACTCCAAAAACTATTCCAAGTAAAACAGCGAGAGTTACAATACCTCTGGATGTAAGGAATAAGGTTCTCATATCCTTGGGGATGCTGGTGGAAAAATGAAAAACTATGTAAATATGTTTTCTACATTACTATGTATCAATCACAATTAATAAAAGTTGTGTACTACTTGAGTTTCATGATATATGATGTTGTGATTTGAAGTTAAGGCGTGAATTTATATTAAGGTGTGTGATTGTATGTTAATGTATAGTGACTTTTATCAAGTTACTAAAAAATTGCAATATGAAATTTGTCCCAAAATCAAGACATAATCCCAATTTAATTGAATGATGGTTTTAAGGTCTAATGGGCCATGTAGCTCGTATGGGGTATTGCCATGTGGCAATATAGAATATATTCACATGTTGCATAACATGCGCATTATAATGGGTTCTAATGGTTGTGCCTCAAGGGACAACCCTTTATGATCGCCGTGTACGTGTCATCATATTCGACATGTACTAGTGACGTGGTAGTATAATATACATATTTATACCGTATATTATGCCGAAACGTCACATTCTCCCCATCTTGAATTGATCTTTGCTGCAAATCATCGGAATCTTCTCACCTTGAAATCCTGCATTAACTTTACAATATATTTAATTACATACTTACTAGCTTACACAAGATTTAAACGATTATATTTACTCTAGGCTTTAACAATATTTATGACATTTACGTACGTCTTAGCGCGATTATATAAACACTAATCATAATTTAGACAATAATATTACATAGGTAAGGTTTTAATATCATACACAAGAATTAGACATGTGCTTCTTATTCTCTTCCTTGGGTATTGCATTACAATTAGAAGTATATACCTAAGATGCACCCAAGTATATGTGAAATTAGTTTATTTTGTACAAGGACCATGAAGGTCGTACACCTATCATTGGAAGGAAATACATCCTTACCACGTTTAGTTAACATCTTAAATAAGCATTACCTTGGAACCCTGCATGATCTCTGCTGGACTCCTTTAATACATGTAATTAAATTAGTTACCTTAAGGTAATATTCTCACATTAACATTATAGTAATATTGGATATATTGTTGATTCCAATAGTATTATATTTAACTGACGGTTCTATGATAACTTTAAGGCCTTATACATTCCCACAATTATGTCGAGGCAATAATTCTAATTCAGAAAATATTTTAATTATTTATCATACTAGTAACATTGCCCGGCGTTGCCGGGCTTTAGTAACATGTTATGTTGGAGTGGGGATGTTGTGCTCGTAGTGTGATTTTTATAAATAGAGTGAAAGACTCACCAAATAATATTGCCTTAGGTCAAAATGCAAAAATATAACTCACAATTGTAAGAAATGGGTGTTGTGCAATGGTGTATTCATTTCCATGTGAATGAATTATTGTGCTGTCGGGCATAATGGGTGTTGTGCAATGGTGTATTCATTTCCATGTGAATGAATTATTGTGTTGGGCATAAGTACAATATTTCTTTAAAAAACATAGAATAGCAAAGGGGGTCAATAGGAAGAGGGGCTCAATTAAAAATGCTATTATTATGCATTCTCAAAGTCTCATAAGAATGCTTGGACAATGAAAATGTATGACTTTAACATATTTGAAGGTTTTGTGTCTCTAGAAACCAGACTGCCATAATTAGCGTGTAGTTGCACCACTTCTTTTCCCTTGGTGACCCATGAAAACCTATTAGATCTAGACCCAAGTGTATGCTAAACAATAAATAAACCACGTGCGCAATCCTAAATGATTGGCATAGAACCTTTTCTTTTATAAAAAATAGATGCAAGCTATAGACATAAGCACAATGTTGTCAGCTATAGACATAAGCACAATGTTGTCCATTTGGGCTCTATGTCTCAACGATAGAAATTGTTTTGGTAGGCATTTAAATATCAATATACAAAGCTAGACAAACTGTCTCTTTTATATGAAAAAAGTTGTAGAAATTGCAAAACAAAAGTTGAACATCGAGATTATCACTTTGCATATGGTAGTGTGACACCTTATTAGCAAGACATAGTTGAGCATTTCAGATGTAAGATATATGAGACGAAATGCAAATGAGCATAATGCATTATAATCCACCAAATGGCAATGCCATATCCATTATTTGTTGTGGTAGCTACGTAACATGTTCTCCTATGTATGTTTTTAATGTGATTATAATTTCAAATACCTAAAATGAATCTTACCAAAAAAGGAAACTATCCAAGAAAAACGTGATAAGAGTGTCCTTCAAACAAAGCTGTTTCTACATATTGCAAATGTCCACATTCCAGAAATAAGATCGTTCATCTTGATAAAAATGTGCTTTGTTTTGAACTTCAACTTCCAATTTCGTTTCATATTCAATAATGCCCAAAGATGCAAAGCAAGCAAATAAATATTTCATAAATTGTACTCTAGAGTATATAAACTCTTTTTTACGAACACGTAATCTTAGCCATCATTCATGTTGTTGGGATGACTGAAGGTGTTGACCCCTTATTTCTATACATGCCACTGTTTCAACAGAATGAAAGATTTAACAGACATGTTGACCTCTTATTTCTATCAAAGGTGGTGAATGGAACTTTCAAACATGCCACTGTTTCAACATGATGAAAGATTTAATGACATGTTCGATTCGACACAAAGGAACACTTTGGGTGTTATCTAAACAATGATGTGCAGAGGAAGGCCACTCCAATTCGGCCTCTCTAGGTGGGTTGTGAGCTTGACAAAGTACTACTGAAACACATTGATTGGCAGCCTAGAATGGCATTCTTACCATTGGTGGAGTTTGCTTCGAACATCAAACATGAGTATCTGCAAAGGATCGAAAACCTAGGGTAATGCTATGCATAATAACAAAAGATGATAATCCACAATTTCATGTTGACTGTAGCTATATGGATATTGCATGAATCAAGGTGCTGCCTTGGAAGCTTGGAAGCAGACTATATCACTGAAACATTACTTTTTTTCATGCTGTGGCTTTGCCTTTAATAGAAACAATATGGCCATAACTAAAAATCATAAAAGATAGCCATATTTCATCACATTGATCTCACGGGAAGGAAGGAAAATAAAACACATTTAAGCTTGCAAGTTCTCTATCTTACCTTTCAACTAAGACTTTATCTCGAGGAAGCACTATTTATGGTCGTTTTGATAGATCCATAGTCCGGAAGACATATAAAGCGTCAATATCTTAGAAATGGCATTTACAACATGATGCAAACATAAAGTTCGAATAAATGAACAAAGACAATTCACGAACTCTATACACTATGAGACCATCACGGATAACATAAGACATCTTAGATGGATAATATAAATACATCTAATGGACTTGTAATCTTGGGACAAACCTACAGATTCTAGCCTCAATTCACATGGGAATAAAAGATGCTAGTCTAGTAGATCCCTTGATAGCTTCTAGGCATCTAATAATGTGAATAGTTTTAAGTTCATGTCTAACATATGGCCCTAGATACTTGAGAATGCACAAAAGAATAACCAAAGATGTAGCAAGAAGGAAGAAGTGTTCGATTTCATGCTTGCAACCGGAGAATATAAAAGCCAGAAGGCTCGACATAAGTAAGAGCGGCATCATGTGCATGTCGGCACATATAGACAGACGTGGCCCATGACCATCTCAAATTTCTTAACTTCCTATGAAAAACCAAGAGCAAAGCTTATCAAAAACTCTACATCTCTTTTTTCACATTCATAAGTCAAATAGGTCAAAGGAATTTGTTATCAAACTTCAATTCCAAAGAAATGAATCTATCCCCGAAAGCAATAGATGCATATGCACTGGGCTTTTTAGGGCATGAAGTGGCGTTTCCTAGTTTGATGCAGCAACTATAATCATCATGCAACGGATCGAAAAGTATCATAGGCATCGGATGCAACCAAATATAGGCCCACTAAGGGGAACTCAAGAATCAAAAGCGACAAATCTTAGCAAGAATAATACAAACCTCAAGAATGCTTGTAATGATTCCGTTATTGCGAAGATAGGAACCCACTTACGGTGCATATGCATGAGAAAATGAAAGATCCAAGTTCCTTCAAATTTTGCACACTCACATGTCCTCAAAAATCCGGAATAGAAACCCGTCATTCTTGCATCCGGAGGTAAGTGTGCAAGATATCCCCGAGATCCCAAATCAACAATCCCAAATCAACGATTATTAAAGGAAATAGACCTTTATCCGAACTTTCAATATGGCTGGTGACGATTTGAGCAATAATCCACGTTATACATGGAAAACATTTCTATAAGCGTAATAGAATATGTGATAAAAATCGGTTCAAAAACCTTATAATCCAAGGTATTTAGCGGCTTTGATGGAACTGAATGTGGCATTTGTGCCAGCGGTGAAACAATATTACAAATATTTCTAACAATACATGCATGTTCTCTATGATCCTTCATGAAGAAACGAATTTTGTGCCAGTTCTGGCAATGATATGGCATTCCAACAGCAAAAGAACCAACCTCTTATGCCATGGAACACGCTTAAATGAGAAGGCGTCGTCTTTGTGCCCTTGGAAATTCTACATTGTAGGATAGTTTGACACCTCATGATGGTATAAATAAATGTCCAGCAAACTGTAAAATTCTATAATTTGCACATATTAAAAATCAAATGGCTAAATTCTAGTACCTCTAAAGTACCCACAACACATATTTGGACTACATGTGATATGCCCACCCCTTCTAGATGTGCACGAAGCTCCGAAGAAAGAAGGCACACATGTAGCCCCCGAAGGGAACACTTTCAAACATTATGGTGATTCTCAATCTATAACAAATAATACAAATAAAGGAACAAAGGCATCTGACATAGAAAGACCTAGGAGTAGATTTGAAACAAATCTGGATTGATATTACAGTTATGGTCGGGCAGATCTTACATACTGAAAACCCCTATAATTTATCAATTCCACAGGAAATCCATTTACAGAAGCCGTCAAAAGGGATACAGATTCTAACCCTTCCACCCGTGTGCATCCGTGACAGAAGATATTCTGAGGCTAGAAACATCCATACATAGAACTCTCCGGAACTCCGTATATCTCAAGCGGGATGTGGGTTAATGTGGCCAAAAAATTTTGGGTTAATGTGGCCGTGCCACATTAACCACTGGTTAATGTGGCCATCCGATATCAGCCAGGTGGTTAATGTGGCCAAAAAAGTGGTTAATGTGGCCAAAAAACCAGGCTTCAAACTGCGCGGCGGGGGCAAAAATTTCAATCGACTGGTTCTTTCTGCTCTATGGGCAGTTTGATTCGATCTAAAAACCATGCCAATCGCTTCATCTACCTCTTTTATGCTAGATCAGTGAAGAGAGGAAGAGATTTGAAGCAAAATGGAGCCGGATCGACCAAAAAACACCAAAAACGCCAAAAAAGCTTGGTTTTGGGCTTCAAAACCGCTACCGTTTCATGGTCGATACAAAGGGCTTACATTAACCACATCCCGCTTGAGATATACTCTACGTTCAAACTCCAATCTCTATGTGATAGCATGTAAAAACTCTATGTACCAGACATTCATACTCACATATTTGAATAGAAGATTACGTACTACGACATTCCTCGCATATGCAAGAACCCAAAGAATTTCATATTTCAAGCCTTTGAAAATAATCGATATGGGAGGAACAAAGACTTCCTACTTAACCCGCGTATTGAACCCCGCAAAGAGTAAAATGGTATTCAAGATGTCGGATTCGGCTCCAAAATTCTTCAAGAAGCGTGAGCTCATCAATCGACGGAAGTGAATCCGGAAGTCGTCTTTGAGGCAATCCGGACGGCGGCAGAGGGTCGAGGTGGGCGAGCTGCGGAAGAAACCGCTACGCTTGCCGAAACCCTTCCGCGGGACAAAGCCCGATCTAAGAATTTACGATATGGGCGCATTTTGGATAAGAGCTTCTACACTCCCCGCCATCGCCGGATCGAATGTTAAGAGCGTGTCTTCCATCACCCATGCAAAGACGCGATCGCCAAAAAGGAAATAACCCATCTACCCTTGCCAAAATCATGCAAAAGAAGTCCTTGATTTTTGGCAATCGTAAAAATTTTCTGGTGTCAAAAAACCCTACAACCTTAGACAAAATAGCTTAGTAAAAAATCCAAAAAGTTTTTGGGGTGCCGGAAAAACCAAATTTAAACAATAGATAGCTATGGTTCTTTTATCCAAGTGTTAAACGTGTAACTCTCCTTTACCACTTGGTGATGCTTCAACCTTACAGATATATACTTTACAATTGCTATACTTAAAATAAGACAATTTCTGATTATATTTACAAGGACCTTGAAGGTTATTTACATGCCTTTTGAAATGCATGCCACAATGATGTATTTTTAGATTATATAATTTATGTGCTTTTAAAGGGTCTACATCTCTGATTTATTTAATTAAGAGCTAGGCTATTAGCTCATTCCTACGTATGAATGCATGCATTTGATCACGGCGTAAGAACATTATGCTTTTCTCATCATGGCTGATGACTTCATGCGTCCTGTCATGCCTACCCGACTATGCCCTTTTAGGGTGCCTATACCGCTACAGATAGCGTATGAATGGCGAAAATTCTACCATGGCCACGGGTGCAAGTGCTTTTCCGATCATGCATCCGACAATTAACTAGATGATTTCTCTCCCCCCCTTGGCTCATTCGCTTATAGCTACAACGCACCTACCTATCAAGCCTACGTCGACTAACTTGAAGGCGGCCTGTCCGTTGCATTGCTTCTATGAATTCCAAAGGTGGAACCTGCCTATGATGGTCAAGGTCGATTAACTTAACATCGATTGTCCATAAGATGCAAGTGCGCTTCAATCATAAGGTTGAGCCCTCACTTTCTTCAAAAGAAAATGGTCATGTACCCTTCAATGGCGCTATCCAACGAACCCTATCCCCTCAATTGATGTTGCACCCAACATCACGCCTATTTTCTCCCCTTAAGAGGTTAGATGCTTCTTACTTAAAATTACCCATCTCTCACATGATGGATGGAGCCATCATGTAATATATCTATCCCTAAAGTGATGGATTAACAAATTATTTAGAGTAATTTCACCTGCTGTGGTTTTCTCGCCATGATAATTCTTTTTGTCTCAAAAGACTTTGTGACTAATATATACTTCTTATTTTAGATGTACTTAATTATCCTAGTAATGATTCCTTCTTAGTGAGGTATCAATCTCTCACTAAGTGGTTTCAATATGTTGGATGTCCATAACAACCGCTTATAATTTTAGTTACTCCTATGCATTTCCTTCCCAATCTTTGACGCTCAATCTTGGGGCAATCCTTTCAACGAGAATATCCGGGAAAGCCTTCTAATCCTATTATGGATATTATCATCCATATATTTATCCTACTAGACTCTATGACCTTAGATCCCCCGAGCTTTCTAGAAGCTCATCCACTCATTGCCCGCTTGAAGCAAAGGTAACGTTCTTCCTAGTTGCTTGAGACTCCGGGCGCTCCTCGATGTAGAGGTCGACTTTCTTCATTAGATCCCATTGCTGGTGGTTTTGATGGCGAGTTCATGATCTGAAGTTTCCTATATCCCTTCCTAAAGCCCTGAAGGTGGTGCCATTGAAAAGATTCTCCACGTTGGATTCTTCATCTTGGTGGTTAAAGGATGACTCGATTCGATATTGTTGTGTCAACTCCATCAACATCTCTCATGTCGAGTCCTTATCTTGTTGGTATCGTGGTTGCCCGAAGAGTGTTGATGATGTTGATTGCTTCACCCCTTCAAATTGCCCTGGACATCTCTTCCTTTTGATTTGTTACACTATGGAAGGGAGGGAATAACAAGGGAATATAAGTGCAAGGTTTATAGCTTGCACAATCACAATCACAATTACTATTAAAGTTACCCTTGGTGTCTCCTCTTGAGGTGCACACGCATTCTATCTATCCTTCTATTTGTGCACCAGTTCATAATGCTTGTGCCGTCCGATATCCGCTGACTACAACACAATACGTTTTGCTTCACACTCTAACTAAAGATGTGACGACCGCTGATGCTTCGGCGTTTCCATCTACTCCATAATCCTTGAATCTCTTGTTGCCGAGGTGCTTTGATTGCCATCTTTGTCGTTAAGGTATTGGATGCTTCTATCTTGGGTGTTGATCTCCTACATATCGAAGATACAAGTGGCTTCTTATCTTATAATTACTAGTAGTACCACCCCGACGGCCATCACCTAGTTGTTGAATGACCATAGGCGAACCCATAGCGCAAGTTACCTTTATCTCCATCTAATACGATGTTACAAGCATCACCATACATCACCTCAGGCGGGATTATGGTCGCCGAGATGTTGCCTTCTTAGTTGGCTTTTTTTGATGTCGGGTCATCTCTGAGAATTTCTTGATGTTTGTCGCCTTGAGGTCATGGCTGCGCTTTTGAAGATGTCTAGCCATTCCTCCTTCCATTGTTGATTACACAAGTATCATGAGGTCGCCAAGTGTTGTCGCCGCCACAAGAGGTAGAATTGCGGCCCAAAGATGTCATATTGCTAATGAACAATGCTATCTTTCATCCTAACCAAGTGGGCTCCTATGCACAGGTTGCATTAATTGGGAATTAATGAGCTAATATAGAATTATCAACTAAAGGCTCTGGGTCTCTACCCCCCGTTCCAATACACAAAAGGTGTGCACAGAGAAATATAATATCATCCAATGAACTGAAATAATAGAGTAAGGACCTAATCTATTTACTCTAATCATAAATGGTTAGGTTCATTCGTCGCTGGCTAAGGTTCTTTGGCTATATAGGTCATCTACAGCCAAGAACATATGCATTTATGGCCTAATGCCCATTAAAAAGCATGCATTGACTAACAGATCAACCACCCACCCGGTCCTTGGACTGGCTCCTAGTCTTCTAAACGCGTCCATGCTGCTGGAATCTCTGGAGTTTCGAGGAGCTATATCGAAACATGAGCTTCACTGCTGTTGGGAGGTTGAATGAGTCGGGCGCTGGCAATGCACGCCCGAGGCTGGAATCTAAAAAAGGGACACTTTTAGGGTCCCTGCCTCCTTATGCCTACGTTTTAGGGTTAGGGTCTAATGGGCCATATGGCTCATATGGGGTATTGCCATGTGGCAATATAGAATATATTCACATGTTGCATAATATATGCAATATAATGGGTTCTAATGGTTGTGCCCCATGGTACAACCCTTTACTTGGCTGTTTGTGGTACATGTCATCGTAGTCGATATGCATTAGTGATGTGGCAATAATAATATATATATTGATACCGGTATATTATCTTTGAATGTCACAAGTTGCAGATCCGCCGATATCCTCTTTATCTAGCTATTACTTAAAACACGAGCTTCATCGCTACTAGGAGGTTGGAATGAGTCCGCACTTGGGGCAATGACGCCCCGAGGCTGGAATTCAAAAAGGAGACACTTTTAGGTTCCTCGCCTCTAATGGGCCATATGGTTCATATGGGGTATTGCCATATGGCAATATAGAATAGATTAGATTTTGGTTACCATCCACTCGGCCGAAAACGGTCCTTGGACTCATGTTCAAAGCTATGAGTCCGCCCATTAGGAGTGGTTGCTAGCAAGGTTTGCTGCCCCCTCGCTTAACCGCCCCGGCTTGTATTTGGGAACTTTTCCTCCCGTGATCTTCTTTCCGATTGAAAGGTCAGAGATTTGGTATACAATTGTGTACCCTCAAATATTTATGGATTTAAGCTTCATTGGCAACATAGGTCTCCAATTTGATGTTTTTTTTTTTTTTATAATGCAATAGTATAAGTAAGTAGCATTAAAACCATTTACCATGACCACTCTCAATTAACAATACAGGAACTGAAACACTTAAACCAATATGGTATAACCATATGGGTTAGATAAAAAATTAAAAAGCTAGAATAGCATAAACATTGTGTGACACTTAACATTTTTTCGTATGGATAACTGATAATAAATAAAAAATAAAAAAGAAGGCAAGAGAAGAATGTCGAAACTGGTAGTTAGGGTTCCGGCTATTGCATGATGCAGCAAACGGCATCCTATGGGCTTACGACCGATCGTGGATAACCCGCACAAAAAGATGGAGATGGATTTTAGCAAAAAGAAATTACAGAAATGCAACCTATTACTGACTGCAGTGAGATATAGGACCTCCAGTCTGAAAGGCATGCACAGACGGTATTAGGGACAGGGACTTGCCTGGAACTATTTAACAATGCATTCAGAAAGACAAGAAGCAGCATACTCGGCCCCATGGTACGCTGTTACTCCCAGTCCCACCTGTGTTAAGCTTGCTTATGGGAAGGAAGAAGGGCGACCTCAATATGGCCACCAGAAGGAAGATTGAGGCAGAGAAGATGGGCAATACCAAGAGGAAAAAACTATTTGACTTCCATAAGGCCACCATAGGGCCTGCTGTAAGTGCTTGTAACAGCAATCTTGGTAAGGAAATGAGTGCTGACAAAGAGATGGAGAGATCTAAGGGTATGAATGAAGCAAAATGTAATGGGAACAAGCACAAAGGTGAAGGAAATTGCAGGCAACCAAAGATGAACTTATGAATATGGAGGACACATCCACAAAAGGAAAAGCTCAACAATCGACCGGCAGCTCTCCCAAGCAATCGTGGTTTTAGATTAAAATTCCTATATAAGTGGCTAATGATCTAAATTCTCAATTAAGAGCAATAGCTAGTATGATGAATCTGAAAAAGAAACCGGTTATTATGTTTGAAGAATTAGTAGATGCTTATGTTGGTAAGGTATAGTAGGTAATAAAATATAGATGATCTAGATCTTAAAATTAGGAGCGATCCGATCTAGATCTTATAAAATTAAAGGTCGATCTAAAAGATTACCGCAGATTATGGTAAGCCCGCTTGTTTAATATGATTTTCGCGGCAACTATGCACACATGCAGGGAAGAATGATGTCCGAGCTATCACCCCGATCATAATGCTTTAGCGCGCACCGAATTCAAATCCCGACATGTCTTAATTATTAAATGCATCATGCAAAAGTGAAGGGGATAACCTAAGAAACTTATCGCTTACCCGCTAGTGACTTGAACCGCTTACCCTCTTTGGCTAACCTGCTTCTTGGTTTCAATCGCAGTAACCAAGTTTCTTGCTCTATTGCTATGATGTTCTTTTGGATAAAAAAAGATAGCAAAGACGAAGCTTTAAGAAGAATATTAACGCAACTATGAAGTAAGATCCGCCTAATTGTTATAAACTAAAAATTGTAAGCTAGTCGCTCATTTCACCAAAGATATAAACTAGTTGGTTGTATTTGACATTATACCCAATTCCAAGAATGTATTAATGTTTACTATGACTATGAATAATAATTTCTCGAATGTCACATTATCATGGCTTAGAGAAAAGTTCACCAGTATTTTTCTAAGGTCGCAAATTGTACTCTAAAGTACTTGAAAAAAAGTACTAAGAGTAAAAAGGTCTATTAGACTAGGAAAGGTTTTTTTTTTTTTTTTAAGTGAATCTTTGCCATTATTATTTTTTGTGTCAAGAATATTTCAAACCACCTATTGGGTTCTTTTGAAATTCAATTTTTCATGCGCCTAGAAAAACTATTTCTTGGTAGCTCTTTTCTTCCAAAGAAATTGCTTTTGTCCGAAACGACCTTCCGCTCTCACATTAGGCGATTCTGAGATGTCTTCTAAACCAAGAGTGGTCGAGGCTTAACAGGCAAAGGAGCTGTGGGCTGAGAATTTTAAAACCCTATCTTCTCAAGTTTCGGAGGACGTTAATCAGACCTCTATTCAAGGTATTTAATCAGCCTTTTCGCCACAAAATACAGACTCTGTAAAGAGTATTATGCTTTGCATGAATTTGAATCCTTTCCTTACAATATATACATCGATATTAGCTTTTATTAATGCTCGATTCTCTATTTTAAAATATAATTTTGCTCTATTTGTTAGAATATAGTTTTTAGTAGCTTTAAACAGAGAGGTACACACCCAACGTGAACTGGAGGTTTGACAAAGAGGGATAGCAGCCAATAAGGATATGGATTGTAAAGGATGGAGGTCTTGCTAGGGATGGATAAGGGGTCTATAAATGGAACTAAAAATACCAAGCGTGAATTATACTTTGAGCTTTAAATTCACGCCAAGCATGATCTCATGTTCAAAAGTTTGCTAAATCATGTTCATCTTCTTTGCACCAAAGAGGAAGAAGACCCCTAATAATTCCGTGTCTATTCCCCGTAAGAAGCCAAGTAGATGACCCGTGATGTAATACCATATGATCTCAACTTAGATAATGAATGGGCCTATATTCTTATGGCAAACATCGACCGCATGCCCTAAAGACGAAATAAATGAGGGTGCCGAAAGGCTTGTTGGCCTCTCCAAAACAAATGGCAAGCTCGACTTAACACTCTTCTCCGTGAAAAAAAAAAAATAAAGATGACCAAACAAGGGATTATAATCTCTTATGAGGAAGAGGATCGACACCAACCGCAAATTGCTCTTGAGATAACACGTAGCGTAAGAAGGGATCCGCCGACTTACTCATTGTAGAGCTACCGCATATAAAGATACTTTCATGAAGATAGATGTGAACGATGAGATATGTTTCAAGTATAGTTGGTCCAAGAATGTAGCAGCTTATAACTAATATCTATATGCCACTTGTTACAGCTTGTGCATAGAGGCATGTTCAATAAAACCGACACCAAGTCACTACACCGCAAAGAAGCTAGAGAATTAGTCGACTTGAAAGCTTCTAGGAGAATCCCGGATCTAGAAAAGATGTTCAACTTGGCGGTTGTCGAGGGTATAGAGGCTTCAGAGTTTGAGAATGAACAGATGATGGTGGTGCGCCTAGAGGTCATGAACAAGTCAATAAGTACTTTGACCATTATCCATAGTCTTAAGACAACCTTTCAGCCCGTGATGAAGCCCTCATCCGCTCACCAAGCTCCATTTACATTAGCGACGATATGATCCAAAGACATGCTATGGAGATTGTTCGAGCATGATTAGTAATCCGGTCAAATGCCTATGCCGCCAGATGTGTTACCTTAGGATTCGATCATGAACAAGCCCGTTGTGTGGTCGAACGCCGGGAGTTATTAGGAAATAATGAGATTAAATTCGCCATCATCGACGACCAGCATTCGGGCTTGAGGCACAAAACCCCTCATTAGGCAAAAAAAGTAACAAACAGGCAACACAATATTCTACAAGCACTATGCATATAGAAGGTGTCGACTCTTGGATGCCAATACTTCACCGCAGATATGGTCGAGATTAGTGCTTTAATATTAAAAAGCACACCAGCCGTGGCTTTTTAAATCAATTCAATAAACGCTATGCGCGTATTTTCCGTTTGATTATAAATGCCTTGCGTGAATTGGGCGCTAATGTGCATGCTTTAAATCAACTCAATACGCCATTCGGGCTGCCTTCTACACAAAGATAAAGCACGCCCGCACGAATTGCATCGATTTAAAAGCATGCCCGGGCGTGATTTGCATTAACAGGTGTGCTTTTAAATCAATTCAATTCGTGCCATACGTATTTCTATTCTAAGATACTGATCCCATTTTTGTACTATTGTAGCCCATACATGAAGCAACCGTGTCATGCTCGCCAACAATGGTGGAACAATGGGTGGAATATGGCTACCCATTATCCACCGCATTTGAAGCTGTCAAAGTCCGAGGCATTCAAGCCGGAGCAGATCTATCGCATAAATTATACAGAGAAGAAGAAGACCGCAAGAAAATCAAGAAAAAGGTGGCGATGACAATGCATCCTTCGATAGTACATGCAAAGCAGTCAAGTCCAACACACTGTGATAAGATTGTCTTCGTGAAGAAGGCAAAGATGGCTCAAGTGGAATGAATTCTAGGACGCTTATACACAAAAAGAAGTTGCCGTGATACCATGGATAGGGTGCCTCCTATTGATGTAAGCATCTTTGACTTGAATGTAAATGTAGATGAGAAAGACTCTGGGGCTAGACGACAATGAGACCATTTGGGTGTTAGACCGCTCAAGAAGAAGGAGGTCTTGTACAAGAAAAGTGCTTTCACTAAGGATAGGATGTCCTTCATTGAGTGTTGCAAACCATGTAAAGGATGTACATATAATGAAGTCACTATAGGAGCCGAGTTACAAATGCTATCTGGGGATGCATTATCCAAATTGATTACTAGATAAGTACAAAGTCAAGAATCGATGACATGAAAAGTTTATATTTTGGTCAAAGGACTTCCTAAAAAATTGAGGGCTAAAATGCAAAACATAAAGAGACTCTCGCCCCTAAGGTATTGATCGAAAGGAGAAGAAAATTGGCCCTTGTGAAGAAGATTACTAGAAGAAGACATTGTCCAATATTTAGTCTCCATTGGGTACAAAGGTCTCTTTCCATAATCAACTACTTGCCTTAGAAACATATCACTCTTTGTAATCGACATAGCGATGGGAGAGGAGACATAGGGACGAACCGTAAGACTATAGCATCTTCTTTACCACCATGATAGGTTTGACAACCGAGAGGTCCTTTACCATTATCATCATATGTCCTTCGTGTAGCTCACATCTCGCATGCACTATCCGCTACTCATGATATGGAGTGCCCGAAAGTTATTAGGAGGGATGCCTAATATATGATGTTAAGGATAATGAGCTACTAAACGTAAGCTTCATGTTGAGGTTATATTGCCCGAGAGGCTTTGATGGATGTTAGAAGACGCCACTATTTTGTAAGTGATGAGCAAGCAAAAGACTTTCTTGAACCATTTCTCATATATGTACTTGCTAAATCTCCTAAAGGCCCTTATGGCAACCTGAAATCTTCAAAGAATCAAAAGCCTCGTGGACTTGTCCAACTAAAAATGGACGATGGTTCAGTGAGGGAACCAAGAATGCACAACATGGTAACGAAAGTAAAGAGCAACCGGTTGTTAAACCGCTACTAAAAGTAATGTGATAATGCGTAACATGGGGAATATCCTTGCCTCCCTTTGGCGGGTGATGCAACCATCCCTATAATAGATTCACAAGTTAATAGGATTTAATTGATAAGGCAATCGAGAGATAAAGGAACATTGATAACCCAAGCGACTCTAGTGATTTTCAAGTTTGCCAAATCAACACTAAAATAATGTCGGCCAGAAGGACGAAGGCTTAATACAAATGTAAGAGCCGGAGATTAAGGGTAAACGGGGGGAGAATGACACCGACAATGATAGCAAAAATGAAGATGAAAGATATGGCAAAGACGCATTGTAATGCACTAGTATTGCTCGACTTGCGATGAAATTGCGCCGTGCATGATGTAGTTTTTCGGGCCAAATTAAATCGCGCTGCCGCGTTTTAATTATATTTCATTGTAATACTAAATCACGCCGAAATGATTTGATAAGCCTCACAAATCATGCCCGCACGCTTGTATTGTTGCAATGTATGATTTAACCGGTAGGCCGACCGGATACATATTTGATGTTTCAACTTCCCCTTGCATTTCTAAGAAGGTTGTGGTGTTCGACCTAAGCTTTGTTCTTTGTAAGACTTTTTCAAAAAATAAAGTGGCTCCAGATCAGTTTCACCAGACACTAAAACAAGTCTTAATACTAATTTGAGGATTACCATCCAAGGGGTGCTCTTTCTTGCTTAATTCCGAGTTCCAATAATCATAATTCCATTAACACCAAAATCGACACCAAAATCAATATGCAATCGTTGATCAAGCTATTGCAAACCATCGCCATTGGGACAAGGTAGATTGCAAGTTAAAGAATTATTGTTTTTTTTGAGTATCTCAAGAAAACAAAGATGCATCATTAGGACTATTAAGGCATGATTGAAAACCTAGACACATGCTCATTACTGAATGCACAAAAGTGCCATATATAACCCCTAATGCAAAGAAATTGATTTCATAACTCCTAATGTGAAATCATGGCATCAACATATAATATGAATAGATTGAATGTGGATGAAACTTGAAATTTATTGTCATAACCCCTAAAGCAATGATCGTGGCATCAACATATAATATATAGTTGCATCAATAAAATGAATGGTGTGAGAAAATTTAGAAAGCTCTTTGAAGACTAGGGCTTTCAAAACCTATAACCTATGTCCATCTATGTAATAAGTGCATAAGAGCCTAGATACAATTTCTTCTTGAAAGACCCAAATATAAGGAGAAACGTTCTCATTCCACTTTACTATTGAAAAGGGCCCATACAAATTCTCAATTTTAATATATAGCTCCTATTGTTGACGAATTTCTTTGCATAACATCTAAATTTAGGCATAAGGTCAAGTATGATTATGTTAGTTGCATATCTCACGCTACACAACAACTAGAACTCCAATAGCTCCAAGCCTCCTTAAAGACTAGTCCTAAGCAAAGCCAATAGAAGAAATCAATCACGCCCAAATATTATCTAGGACTCCAATTCAAGCAGTATTAGGCTTTGTAACTTATATCCCGCCGCTAGAAAAATCTATAGTGTGACGTCCCCTACTCATATACTGCAGACACTCACCGTGATACAAACAGGAGTTCATCCCCATACCAGCTCCATGCTAATACACAGGGCTCTCCACGACATCAACGAACCTTGAAGAGTTCCAAAGGGGAAGAATGAAGGGTCATTTTACCCCGCCTTCCTGGGGCCTACCTAGCTACTAAGCGTAACATACATGTCGTAAGAGTACATACATCAACATCATATGACCATCTCGAGGGATGGCTCACCACATATCCGCATAGACAGAGATCAAGACATCACATATGGAAATCCTACCCAAGGCTCGGGACTAAAGGGGAATGACTGGACGGCTTGGGCCTCCGTAAGTCATTGCGCATTTAATTCATGGCAAATGGATTTGGCCGGCATAAGAACATGGCTTAGGGTAGTCCACTCCATCCGCCTCCCTGCACAATTTTGCAGAGTAGGTTGAAAAGTCTTGGGACTTGACTCAGAGCATGTCGGATGCATAGCCGTGAGGGGCTACTCCCCGGGTTGCATCTCCCCCGCCGATGGGGCGTGTAGGGATTGCTCCCACTAGAGGTTGGCATGCCGGGCTCAAGGTGACTAGAGGGCCACCGCCTGCATCGACCGAACTCCATGGAAGGTGTCCACCACCCCAAGAGTGTCGAACCCATGCAAAGCCCGCACGCAGCTGGGCAGAGCATTAGGTCTAGTGCAATCAGAAGTCCCCGATAGGATTTACTACCGTGAGGGACGGATCATGAGCCATGACATGCACCTCCTTGTTTGTAAGCCGGGCCGTCCCTCCACCCACAAACCGTGTTTGGTTCTTGTACACAAGTGCCTAATTTAATAGTGCATTAAAGAGGGCTAGCTAGAGCATCATACTACTAGGCTTTTAAGGCCTCTACCCCCTTCCCAATACAATGATTCCACAGAGATCATCATCACATACATATCATAGAAGAACTAAATAATAAGATTTAATCTAAATCACAGAAGTTAGGTTCTTTAGTTAGGTTGGTATCTAGAGGTCTAGATGGTCAGCTATGGGCAATTCAATAGGCTAAACCTACTTATTCTATGTCCGGGAGGCGATTAGACTATTGAATTGAAAATACCTGATCCCCGGCTTGCTCCTCCTGCTCTGAATGCATCCATGCCGAAACCGCTTGAAGATGAGACTAGAAAGGGAAGCCGATGAGCTAGGGCTGCCGCACTTTCGGGAGGCGATTGGCTCTTGGAGCAAGCAAAACGGAGTTCTAGAAGGTCGGGACGAAAATGGAAAGTTAGGGTTTCATATACCTTATATAGACTAAGGGTTAGGGCTAGGGTTTCCATTAACCCTTGAGCATGTGGGATAAATGGGTGTGGCCCACTTGCCTATATTAATTAAGTGGGCTAAAGTGTACACATGAATAAATGTGCACACACTTGCAAGTTGCCCCTAGGGTGCTACTTGCTTAGCTACACGCCGGCGCATTATCGCCAATCGGATGGCGGTACGCTGATTCGGGCAAAGACAAGATACGCCCCGAACCGTAATCGCGGCCGAACGCCACATTCTCCCCACCTTGAAATGATGTTGTCCGCAAAGATCGTGGGTCTCCCCACCTTGGGATCTTCTTTGTCCCGCAACCAACTTGATGCATACAATTTATTATTATTATACTTACACAATTATTAGAATTACGCTAAGGTAATATTTTTAAAACATTATTAGGACATTGCATTATCCCAAAGAACTTATCAATTCATAACTCTATTAAAGCAAGGTACTTATTAGCCTTACTTAATACCTACATTTAAGTTTATCAAGATTTAACAATTTCATATACAATTATACTGAGGTACTTTCATTCCTTGCAACACATTCCAACAAAACTTGTGTTGCAAGTCTTCGTAACTCGACCTCCTTGCCCTCCGGAGCGCTCTATTGGCCCGCAGGTCGACACTACGTTAGTACCATTTTAATTATTAATAAAATTATGGTTATAAGGTAACCACCCATCTAATTAACTAAATGGATGCATGACTAATCTCCCGGCGTAGGAAGAGGATGCTTCTTCCATCGTGGCCGTGGAGACACTGTCCTATAATGCCTAGGATGACACTCATGCCTACACCTTTAGTTGCCTTTGGCGTGAAGGGTGGCGTCCTTCCCGTAGTAGGCATTGACTAGAGGTGCTTTCTTATCAATGCATGCCTGAATGGCCTCTTATCTCTCGAGGTCATCTACTTCCATTAATCTACCTTCCAACTAATCCAAGCAAAACCGCGGTCATGTCTACAATGACATTACACCACGTCCTAGAGATCACCGTAGTGGTCTCATCATCGGTAATTACGCATGCAACCCATACCTAGCATAGGCTGCATGCGTAGATTAATCTTAACTACACATGAAATTAATCTAGACATAAATCGACATGCCTGAGCCGATTACTTCAGAGATGACCTTGCCATCCCATTGCTCCATGAACCATGGGTATCGCCTTATCGTGTCCTTCTTAAGTACCCATGTCGTTTTTCCATCGGCAAGTGTTTCCACTTGACCAAATATTGGAGGAACTCGATCTCCTTCTCTTCTTGATGGCCTTTTCAAGGATCAAGTCCGACTATCTCTAGTCAAGTTGTTCTCATCATTTCCAACAACAACGCTATGTCCAAGACTTCTTCTGGGTTTGGAGTATGCTTCTTTAGCAAACTCACGTGGAAGACTTTATGAATTTTCAAGTGAGCTGGCAGCTCTAACTTGTAGGATTGGTTACCTACTCTCTTGGCTATTCTGAAAGGGCCAGCCCACCTTGGAGCAAGCTTCTTACAATTTTCGATGCCAGACGTTGTCGCCAACCTGGAACTCTCTGACCGTCCGGTGCTTGTCGGCGACGCTCTTTTGTCGACTCCTTGCTGCGAGAAGATATCCTCGGACCTCTTCTACCAGCTGCTGTATGTCGGCCAACATTTGCTGCGAAACCTCTACCTTTGACACGAGATTGTGCCGTGTCTGGAGTTAGACATTGGTAGCATGATGGCTCCACCCATCATGTGAGGCGCTTAAATATGTTTAGATAAGGCTAATAAATTAAACGTTCTAAATAAGAAGCATGTAACCTCTTAAAGGGAGAGAATAGCTATGATGTTAGGTGCAACATCAATGGAGGGGCTAGGGCGCGTTGAATAACGCCATTTGAAGGGGTGCATGACCATTTTCTTTCGAAGAAATTGGGTCTCAATCTATGAGTGAACCTACCCGCATCTTAGGAGAAAATCGCCGTTAAGTTAACCGCCTCGACATGATAGGCAAGCACCAACCTTGAATTCATAGAAGCAATGCAACGCCGTGTCGTTTCCAAGTTAGTCGACACCGACTTGATAGGAAGGTGCACTCTAGCATGTAAGCCAAGGTGGAGAGAGAGCAACCATCTAGTTAATTGTCATAGGATGCATGATAAGAAAAGCCCCCGCACCCAAGAGCCACGCTACACTAATTTCGTCATTTCCTCACGCCCCTCGATAACAAGTGTAGGCACTCGAGAAGAGCATAATCGATCGCCATGATAGGACGATGAAGTCATCGACCATTATGGGAAACGATAAATTCCTTTACGCCGTGATCAATTGCTAGCATTCATATTTAGGAATGAGCTAGTAGCCTAGCTCTTAGTTAGATTAATCAAGGATGTGGACCCCTTTAAAACCACATTGATCATATAATCTTAAGTATATTATTGTGGGTGCATTGGGAGCACTCCACATGAGGGCATGTATTATAACGTTCTAATAGGTCTTGTTGATAATCTAAAGTTTTGTCTTGTGTAGATATATTGGTTGAGATAAGGAAGAGAATAATCACATAAAATGATAACCAAACCTTTAGGAGGATGTAATCCCATCCAAGGACACGTAATTAACTTTCAAGGTCCTTGTAAATATAATAAGAAACTATCTTATTTTAAGTATAGCAACTCTAAAGTATATACATATAAGGTTGATACATCACCAACCAAGAGGCGAGCGAGAGTCACGCATTCAACACTTGGATCTGATGATATAAACCCTGGCTATGTGATTAATAATTGGAATATTTTCTAAATTATAATTATGGTCTTGATAATGGTACGAAGGTATATTTTAAAGGCCTTGAAGTTATCAGACCGTCAGTTAAATATAATATTATTGGAACTAATATATCCAATATTACTATAATGTTAACGTGGGAATATTACCTTAAGATAGTTAACTTAACTGCATGCATTAAAGGAGTCAAGAATCATGCAAGATTCCAGGGTAATACTTTTTTAAGATCTTAACTAAACCGTGGTAAGGATGTAATTCCTTCCAAGGATAGGTGTACGACCTTCAGGGTCCTTGTAAAAAAATAAATTAATTTCATGTATACGTAAGTGCATCGTAGGTATATACTTCTAAGGGTAATGCAAACCCCGAGGAAGAGAATAAGAAGCACATGCTTAATTCTTGTGTATGATAATTAAAACCATACATATAATCGCTGTCGAAGATGGCACACTTTGCGCCTTGCAGAACCACCGGCACAGCCTTGGATACAACGGCTCTCTTCACAAAGGAAATCTTCAGACTCCATGGTATGCCGAGAGAGATCATCTCCGACAGAGACCCGAAGTTCATGAGTGCCTTTTGGAAGGATCTTTTGCAACGATCCGCATTTAAGCCGCCCATGAGCACGCCTATCATCCTCGACGGATGGGCAAAAAATGTATTGCAATGCACCAAATGTAATCTTGGAAGATATGCTAAGAAACTATGTCCGAACAAGCGTGAGTAAGTGGGAAGATTACATTCACTTGGTTGAGTTCGC
This sequence comes from Isoetes taiwanensis, assembly GCA_021234155.1. Classification (NCBI taxonomy): domain Eukaryota; kingdom Viridiplantae; phylum Streptophyta; class Lycopodiopsida; order Isoetales; family Isoetaceae; genus Isoetes; species Isoetes taiwanensis. The sequence goes on from JAJEKV010000062.1 coordinate 5,549,176, forward strand.
TTATAATAGCACCAAGCAGGAATCATCCCAGATGTCGCCGTTCATGATCAACTACTAACATATCTATCCATAAAGCGATGGGTTACTAAATTATTTAGAGTAGATCCGGGAGGTTTTGTCATCATGACAATTCCTTTTGTCTCAAAAGACTGTGATTAATGTACTTCTTATCTTAAATGTACCTTATATGTATTATTCCATTTTTGCCTTCTAGAGATTCCCCTTTCAGAAGTTATCTTCTCTCTTGAAATATTCCTACCAATTGAATTGATGCCATCATAACAAGTTGGCCGAGACTTGTTAGATTACTTCTTTCCATTTGATTGGATTATTCCTTGAAGGTACTAGCTTTATACACGGGCCAACAATTATCCTAGTAATGATTCCTTCTTAGCGAGGTGATCAATCTCACCAAGTGGTTTCAATATGTTGATGTCTATTAACAATCGTATAATTTTAGTCACTCCTATATATTTCCTTCCCAATCCTTGACGCTTTATTAGCCCAATCTTGGGGCAATCCTTTCAACGAAGAATATCCGCAATGCTCTCTCCACCCCTTATGGATGCTATCATCCATAAGCTTATCCCATCGACTATATGATCCTAGCTCCTCGATCTTGGTAGAAGCTCATTCACCCCTTGCCTGCTTCCGCAAGGTAACGTTCTTCCGAGTTGCTCGAGACTTCGACCTCCTTGAAGAGTTGCTTCTCCTTGATGTAGAGGTTGACTTTCTTCATTAAGGATCTCCCATTTTTGGTGGTTTTGATGGCGTAGTTGGCCACTTAAAATCTTCTATATCCCTTCCCAAAAAGCTTGAAGATGGTGCCGTTGAAAAGAAACATCCTCCCGCTGTCAATTATTCATCTTGTTGGTTAAAGGATAGCTCCGGATCCGATATTGTTGTGTCACTCCATCCACGTCTCCCACCTTCTCTTGTCGATATTGTGTTGCCAGAAGAGTGTTGAGAATGTTGATCGCTTCACCCCTTCGAATTGCCCGACATCTCTTCCTTTTGATCTGTTACACTATGGGAGGGAGGGGATAACAAGGGGAGTATTCGTGCGAAGTCTATAGCTTGCACAGTTACAAGTGCTACTAAGGCTATTAGATTCTCTTGGTGCCTCCTCTGGAGTGCACACGTACTCGCTTGAAGATCTATATCCTCCTATTTGTACGTCAGCTCGTACACTAGGTAGACTCGTTGATACATTTGAGTTCTCCAATGGCTACGGCGTGGCATGCTCTAACTAAAGATGTAACAGACGTTGATGCCCCCAAGATTCGTGTCCTCTTCCTACCTTGTTGTTGGGCAGTAGTTGTCCTCCCTTCACGATGTTTGAAGCTATTTGGAGGTGCATTTTGAAGTTGTGTGCAATTCCTTTGGCTAGACTCCCAAGAGTTGTTCTCTTCCTTAGTTGCCCTTCGAATCGTTGATCCCTGGGTTCACTAGTTGCATGCGAGTTGCCGTATCCTGATGAGGTTTCTATTTGAACCCCGATTCTTCGGCTCGGTTTTCCTAGTCGCTTCTTCATCGAGCGTAGAAAGGTCTAAGAGTAAAAAGGTCTATTAGACTAGGAAAGTTTTTTTTTTTTTTTTTTTTGAGGAAATGGCAGAAAATATATTACTATGTGAAAAAGATTACATGATCATACAAAAACCCAAAGGCAGGCAACAGCCAATAGTTGGGAAAAGGTATTGACGGCTGAAGGTAACCATCAAAGTCCTTCAGAAGTTAAGTCACACAGGACTGATGGATGATTATGCCTATAGGCTGCTTATAAAATATATGGTACTCCATCCAGAGTGATAATTGCAAAGGCCTCATCTGTATGGACAAACATCATATCATCAAGCTGATTGGGTCCATAACCTGTAGAGTCCAACAGATACATGATCCAGGAGTCCCGAACATCCTCATAAATCTTCATTTTTGCCTGGAAATACGACCTGATCTCTTGATTAAACCTCCAAATGTCTTCATCAGCAAGCAGACGAGCGAAAGTTATGCAGCTAATCACTTATGTCTTGAGCCAAAATAGAGCCTCAATGGCTTCCTGTTGGATAAATGGCCTGTGGTAGGATCCACCTCATGTACATATCCTCCCGCATGGTGCCTCTTCAGCAGAAATTCTGTCAAGCAAAGAGTCCAAATCGTTAAAAAGAATGGAGAAAAAGTGAAAGAACCCATTAAAGGTTCCTAGAGAATCCCATTGCCGGTCATAATTCAATCCATTCTTTGCTCTATGAGCCATGGCAGCCTCGGCTAAAAGAATATGAAAGGAAGCTTTAAGTTCAGTTATATTAGGAGCCGACCCCCCGATGGCCACTTCGTTTCTGTGTTTCCGAATAGCCCAGCAGCTTAAGGTTCTAATTGTCCCCTCAAAAGAGGAAGTTTGATTGAGATATTGGAAGAGAGAAGCATCATCAGAGGGAACTTGTTGCACAAGAGGCTGGATCCATTGCCAGAAAGGGGAAAGCCAGGAGCAAGTGAAAACATGGGAGCTAGTCTCCCTTTGCCCACACCCCGTGGGCACACACCTCAGATGTGATTGTCAAATTGAGCCTTGAAGCTATTAGCTTTGAGACTTTGATTCAACAACAACCATCCTAAAAGACTATTCTCATAGCACACCAAGCTTCCATCCCCTCGCTAATAATTTCTATGGCAATGTTCTGCCGACAGTTACAAACTTTGCTAACTTTCAACTGAGTTTTGTCCAGAAGCAAACTATATATCTGAGATACCTTATATCCTTGTCCACCACAATCCAGTTATGAGAACAATTGCCCGGTCCCATAGAATTTCTAGTTACTGCTAAATAGATCCTTCTGTTTGTGTCTGTATCAGAGAGCCGAGTGGGAAGCTCACTCCATTTTTTCCAACTATTATTACTCCTTGAGGAACCTATGGTGTGCAGCCCAGCTTGATGCCATTCCTTATATTTGAGAGGGTGTTTTAAGGCCAGACAACCATCATTCACTACAGCCAGATCCTAGTGCCAGAAGAAGCCAAAGTTATCATTGACAGAGTTCAGGGGCCTGGCTCGAAAGCATGTAGAGGCCAAGTTAAACACGTCTCAAGATTTTGGAAGTGCTAGGGCAATTTGATGTTAAAAATAATATACTACCATATGGTCCACAATTAGACGAATTGGGTATAGAAGTAAATTTCTCTAATTATCATTACAACTCTATTTATTGTTCATTTGTCACTTATATAATGATATGGTGATTTTCTACTTTCTCTAACATAATTTTTGGAAGGGTGAGTGGAGATTCATATAGGTTCAGTTTGCTTGTGCTTCAACATTACCATTAAATAATGCAATTCTAGCAATCAACTAATTTTTTCAAATAGAATAATATACATGAGATTTATATATTCTTAAGGTGAGTTTAAAACCAATTAAGATGAGGATGTTCTGGCTTTTTGCATGATCCTAAGCCATATGGACCAGCAATGGAAAACAGACATAGCAATGTACCTTTATTTTTCATAGTTATAGCTTTCTATATTTGTTCTTCATTCTTTTGCATTGCTTCCACAACTTGAGAAGTTTGAAAATACAAGTTTTGAGTTTACCATTCAATGCATAGGTTTATAAAATCTATGGAATGCGTAATCTAACAGATCACTTGGAATGAACATAAGAAAATTTATTCGAAACCTCAAGATCACGAGCATTGATTATTTTTAATATATGAGGTGTTTATATATCGCAATTGAAACTGAAATCGATTAATATGAGGGAGTTGTTAATTTTAAAAAGAGGGTGGACCAGTAATGGTCTTCGATATACGAACATTTCTTGATTTCTTGAGAATAAACGCTATGCTTTTTTTACGTGTTTATTTTTGGAGTGATTCTATATCATGGTAACCTTTCATAATATGATTTTTTGGAGGAAAACTTCGAATCATTTTACTCCTATGTAGACATAAGTTATCAATCATTTATAAATGAAAAAATAAAACAAAATCAAAACTTTATCATCAAGGCTAATGAACATTTTTCTTAGATAAAGCAAGTTGTCTACTACTTAGATTCAAAATTTTAGGCCAAAATTCATTTCCCTACAAAAGTTAGAGATTTGATTTGGGAACAGCTTTTTGGAAACCAGTATTGGTTCACAAAAGACAAGCAACAATTTTGACCATGTCATATTCAAACAACCCTATCTCTCTTCTCAGACCTCGTATTGAGGTGTAGTTTTTTGTGTCTTACTCTCTAACTCGTGAAGAAAAATACAAAAATAATAAAAAAAATCATAAAAATCTTCTTACCAAGATAATTTTACTTTATCTAAACATGAAGCAAAACATACTTGACCCCTTTGGGTTTACTCAAGCGTAACTCTCAAAACGGGACCAATAGATTTTTAGGTATTTTTCTCATGCAACATGACTGCCATATATTAACATATAAGAAGGGTTTGACTGATAATTGAACTTTTGATTTTATATGAATTTTAAAGCAAACAGTGCAAATGCACTTTTTTTTATACATCATGTGACGACTCTAGTGTTAAAATGCATCCATATGTTGTTTTATACCCTTCCCCTCTCCCCCATGCTGGAATGCATCCCAAGATGCAACACCAATGTCTCGGTAGCAAGGCCAGATGAGATAAACGTATCCACGAGGTAGCAATGGAGCACATCAGAAAAACTTTCTGCTTTGATTCTTGGTTTGAAAGTTACCATATGGGATGATATGATTATCGGAGGGGCAACAATTGCACCCACCGCCGGTTCTTACATATAAGGAATGCTTCTACCCTGCATTCCAACAGGGTCAACCATGCCTCATTGCAGAGTGGAATTAAACAATGTTATGTGGAGGTAAAAATTGTTGGAATGGAGGGTAGAGCTAGAATGCAAAGTAAAATTAGCAGAATGAAAGGTATATCTAGTGGAATACTTGGTAAGCCATTTGGAATATAAGGTAAATGAGAATCCACCAGAATGCTTGCAGCGCCGAAGCTTTCGGTCGAGTTTCAGAGAAAGAAACTTTGCCACATGGCATTGCTTGATTGGCTTAGGCTGCTAATGTTGATTAACCTACTAAGGCCCAGATTCCACTGAGCTAGAAGTTCTTACCTGGACGAATTGCAGAAGTCCACAATAACATTGTTTCTGAGTTTTGAAATTCCATTACAGCCTGACATTTCCTAATGTGGCGACAATTATTAAATATTTTACTCCCCGCAAGATCCCCAAAGAGTTTGTCTGGTTCTTTGACAAAAACTTGCCATCCTTATGTAGCTGTGTATTGCTGAAGAATTAACGGAATAGGATTGGAATAATGGCGCTAGGATCTAGGGTGGAAGATTGCAACTCGAAAGCTAATAGACAGCCGTTCAGTGGAATCTAGGCCTAAGAGTTGGCACTCCTCTTTGTATACATAAAAATGATATCCGACGTGTATGGTAATGTCCGAATATACCACAATCTTTCTAAAAGATGACGTCAGCTTTCCCGCCAAGTGAAGAATGAAGAGATTCAGAGCTCAGAGCTCAGACGAGAGCAATCCAGGTGAAGGATGAGCGGGCGTCGTCGATTGAACGGGGATGGAGGAGGAAGGGGCAGGGGCAGGGGCAGGGGCAGAGGAAATGGTGACAGTGTCCGGCGTGTTGGCAGATCCAGAATATGGAGGAGTTCTGAAGATGCCTTGGAGGCTCGCCTGGGATTTGAGCTGTTCACAGAGGGAGAACCTAGACTCGGATGGCTTTTAAATATGTCACCTGTGAGTTCTGCATTGTGTTTTTTCTTTTTCCAACAGAGCATTCTCAAATTGTTTACTCTTATTGTCTGGATTTTCATTCAACCTGGCAGCTGCCATTTTGCCCAATGCTGTAATGTGGATCTGTAAGTTGGTGCAAAACAGTAGGAGAGAAATTAGGAGATCTCTTATAGTTGGATTTGCACGTAGATCAATATTACTTCACTTGGCGAAAATGTATTGGTAGTGATAACACTTACTGGATTAGGAATTGCTCTCTCGCACACTGGTAACTACAGCGGCTATTTAATGGAACTCATACATGCTTCAGTAAAGGACTGTCATCCAGTTGCCGAGAGTATTGAGCTTTTTACATAACACAAAATATGGAGTGTGAAAACAGCATTAACTGACTCCTATTTAGAGTACAATCTCATCCCTTGCCCTGAACTGCAAAGTATCAGTCCAGATATTGGAAATGAATTATAGACATTCTTCTCGTTTGAAAAGTTTCAGTCATGTAATTGACGTGGACTAAGATGCTATTCGTATCTTGAATGACATGACTATCCAGGCATCCTTTGAAGATCAAGACTGCAATAACCAGACATTCAGCTGTATTCATTTGTACTTTATGTGCCAGGTAGTGATCCTTTTATGCTTTTCCTGTACATACAGCATATTTCCTTATTCCATTTGTGACGTGTCAGGATGGATCAACTTTCAAATCAAGAATAAAATTCCCACCCTACTTCTATGTTGGAACAAAGGTAAGTTTCTTAAGATACAGTGTTAGTAAAGGATTATTTTTTTGGACTATATGCATGAACAGCATTGATGTGGATTTTGTAACTGTCATCTTTATATCCTGTATTAACACATGATAATGCATACTTATGCTCTACTGATAGGGCATGTGCCTAAGAAACAGGTTTTTTAGAAAGATTTAATAGATTTCTCATGTTCTGAACTCAATACCCAGCCAAATATGGAACTTGAAGTTGAGGCATATTTGCGGCGGCGTTATGAAGGCCAAATAGCAGATATTCAAGTCGTCAAGAAAGAAGATCTGGACCTGGTGAGAGACACTCCTGCTTATGTCTATGTCTGGTTGTTTAATTCCTTGGATTTGGGAGAGCCAAAATTATGGGATCGATATGACTATAAATTCTATAGCTGGAGTGCTGAAGTCAGCTGACTTATATAATCAGGGAAACAATGCTAGTTATACTCACCGAGTTCTTTGTGAATGGTACTGAATAACACTAAGAATTAGGATAGTATGCAGGATCACTTGCCTTACTTGCCAGCGATACTTACGCTGAACGTTGCGGATCATTGCATAATATACATTGAAGCACCCATCCAGAATGTTTTCTGGAATGCTGAAGCAACAGCAAGTGCAAAAATATCTCCCATTCCATATATTCCAAGGCTTTGTCCTCGCCTATGATGTCACATAACAGTCGAAATGTATAGCATACCATGTTTGTGTAGCACCCCTTTGCCTCATGGAACCTCTATATCAGTACGATCTAGAAGTGAACAGGATTACATGGGCACCATGTCAGTGTGCAAGTATTCCAAGTATTTGTAATCGATCAGGCACAAATCAGACACATGCTTCTTTTTTTCCTTTCCAAGTATACTTTACCATGATTTTCTGTTTGTGCACTTTATCCGCATTATTGTACCATCTATTCTTTTTTTTTTTTGATTGAAGGCCGTTCCATCTATTCTTGAAGCTGTGGGAATGTTTTTTAATATTATGGGGTTTTTAGGCGTCAGTACGACCTTATTTTTCCTTCCTATTTCAAAGTTCCTTTCTGTCGTCAATCTTCATTCTATAATGATAGCAGTACTACCATGCAGAAAAATCATCTCTCAGGTTTACAAAGGTCATTTCTGAAGGTCAAATTCAACACTGTACAAGAACTGATGTCCGTTAAAAGTGATCTATCGCCCATAATAGAGCGTAATAAAGCAAAACTGGAAGCTGCACAAGCCTATGAGGTTCTTGTGCAGGATATGAGGTAATTATATTGTTTCTCGAGTTGTAATTGTCATTATGTGTCTCTCAGTTATAACAAGTAGGATAAATTTTGCAATTCTTCATCCTCCGTCTTTTGAGGTTTGAATCTGTTGTTTTAGATATGGCTAGCTACTGTTTTGGATATGCAGGTTTTAATACCGTATCTAGTCCTTAGTGGAAATTGCTATACAATGGGCTGTAACCTCTCCACGCTTTATCCCATACCCATATTTAAGATGGTGTGCACTCTAGAAGCATCACAAACGGAACTGGCTTGGCATATTTGATTTGTCCTATTTACATAGTTTTGTATCTGAATATGGAGAATCAATATTCTCCATATTGAGTATTGTTGGTGCTTATTTTGGGAGGATAGAAGCAGAGAAAGACGGTGCAAGTTTAGAATGATCACAAATGGAACTGGCTTGTGAGGATTTTGTGATCCCATATGTTTGGCACATATTTTTCTACCCGAGCATGGAAAATCAAATTGAGTATTGTCGTGCTGCTTATCATCAACTTGCTTTAGAGAAAAGTTTGAGAAAGAGCTTTAATGTATATTTAGTCGATACAAGGCTCATTTAAATGGTTGTTTCAAAATTTGCAGCTGTACAGCTCAAGGAAATCCCAGAGTGCAGGATTACAATGAATACATGATCGATCTACGGGAATATGATGTTCCATATCACGTTCGCTTTGCCATTGACAATGGTAGGTGAACACAGTCACTATTCTTTAGATGTTATTTTCTGATTTGTAATAGACTGCTTTTCTCCTCTTGTTCTGTCAAAGATGTCAGATGCGGGCAATGGTATACAGTAAGTGTTGAAGCTGCAAGAGTAAAAATCGAGAAGCGGACTGATCTCCTTCAACGTGCTGAAGCAAGAATTTGTGCTTTTGATATTGAGACCACAAAACTTCCTCTCAAATTCCCAGATGCATCTTTTGATAATGTTATGATGATATCTTACATGATAGACGGGCAAGGATATCTTATAATTAATCGTGAGGTAAGGGGTGCTTTCTATGTATGGTTAGGATTGTGCATTGGGTTGTGGTTTTTCTGTCATTCGTATCTGTTATCTATGTAGTCTCTCCTGTATGTGGCGTGATCTGATTGTGTGTTGGGTGTGGTTTTTGCAACCCGAGAAGTTTCAAAGTTTAAAAAGATAACTGGATTTAGCAGCAATGGACTGGATTTAGCAGCAATGCATGGGGCCAAAACTTGACTATCATGGATGTAGACTCACAACCCTTAGAATAATGAGGCGAATCAAGAAAAACTGGAGGGAATTGGAGAAGTATATGTTCTCAAATGGGAAGCTTGCTTTTTTTTTGTCCAAAGAAAGAAAGATTTAGTAACATCTACAGAAGAACATATGGTCTATGGGACGAGGACATACAATTTTTGAATCTTCAAGGATGGTGATAGCCTCCAAGACATTTACATCTTCTATCACAAAAACACCTAATCCTAGGAAGATGATCCATTCAAGAATCCTAGCTGGTCCAAAAGTGTCGTAATATCAGCAGTGATCTTGTGTACTGTCATGTTTTCCCCTTCTGATTGACTCCTTTGTTTTGTTGCCCATATTACGCTCTTAGAGATCGCTAGTGTCACTCTTTAGTATCACTAATGTTCAATGCCTGCTATCTTTTACTTTCTATTTGGTGATGCTTACACTATCATACTCTTTTTGCTGTGATTTAGTGTGTTGGTCAGGACATTGAAGACATAGAATATTCTCCAAAACCTGAGTTTGAAGGATATTTTAAAGTAACAAATGTTCCAAATGAGGTAATAATAGAAAAATGATAGTGTAATCTTTAGTTAGCTGCTTGGACATTTGAGATGAGCATAACTCATAATTTACTCCCTTCTTCTTTGTACAGAAAGAGCTGCTTCAATGCTGGTTCAGCCATATGCGGGAAAGTAAGCCTGGGATTTACGTTACTTATAATGGGGACTTTTTGACTGGCCATTTTTGAACAGCTGGCTAAATTTCATAAGATGGACATGCATGAGGTGCGGGTTCTCTTTTAATCCCTTTCACTTTATGCAGACCACAAATAGAAAGCCAGTTTCCTTCACTGTTATTTACTGTCTACTCTTTTTATAGTTGGAATACTAGCGTTATATCATCGATATTATGTCTAGCTCAGTTGTGACATGCATTATGTTTGTTTCAGAAACACTTTATTAAGCTAGCATTAGATCCGCTCAATATAATTTACATAAATGTGCAAGGAAGAGGTGCTCTTTTCATGTTCAACAGGATTGTGTAACTTCCATATCTTTGTCATGTTTTTCAGGAAATTGATTTCGGTGTGATACTGCACAGGTGAATGCCTAAGTAAATTTGCCTGCCATTTAGATTGTTTTGCTTGGGTGAAGAGGGACAGCTACTTGCCCCAAGGAAGCCAAGGGCTTAAGGTTATAGAGTTTTGTCTTTCTTTTGCAAATTTGAAAATTTCAAGGTATCTCTCCATAAGTGTAAGTGGATTTTGTTAATTTTTACAGGCAGTAACAAAAGCCAAATTAGGTTATGATCCACTTGAGGTCAATCCTGAAGATATGGTCCGCTTTGCCATTGAACAACCACAGGTTTGTGAACTAGTCACAGTCTCTGCTAAGCACTTCACGTTAACGAATTCAATCTTTGTTGCAGAAAATGGCATCGTATTCGGTTTCAGATGCTGTTTCAACATACTATTTGTATACAACATATGTACATCCATTTATTTTCTCCCTTGCAACTATCATACCAATGCCCCCTGATGAGGTTTTGAGGAAGGGCAGTGGAACTTTATGTGAAATGCTCCTTATGGTCCAGGTAATTTTTGCTTCAGTCGTCTGTGTGCCTGATGCCGCCATTTCTTTATATAAGATGCTGAATTCATCCATTGTGTTTCTTTATAAGATGCGGAGTTCATCTACTCTGAGACTAAGGTATTCCATTTTGACAGGCATTTAAGGGTAACATTATTTGTCCAAACAAACACAAGGCAGAACCAGAGAGTTTTTTTAAAGGCCGGTTGCTTGAAAGTGAGACTTATATAGGAGGCCATGTAGAGTGTCTTGAAAGTGGTGTTTTTCGTTCAGATATTCCCACAAAATTCCGTCTTGTTCCAGAGGCATATCAGGTATTTTTCTGTTTTGAGAATAAGCAAAATTATAGAGCTATTACTGTAAAGATCACCTTGTTGTAGCTTTATTTACTGTGTTTACTTGTTCCTTGAGGTCTGTTAAAAGAACATTTAAAGCTCGGAGCCATAAGACTGTAGTAATATCCACTAAAGATCTACATGGTCAAGTATAAACAACATTTCCGAGCCTGCAAGTGTTGAGAGGGAAAAAGAAAGAAAGACTGATTTGTCAATGTCTATAAAAATCCAGCAGACCAATAATACAACTAGAAACCATTAACAAGCACTGATTTATCAACATCTATAGAAGTCCAGAAGACCAATAATACAACTAAAAATCATTAACAACTAGGAGCAAATAATAAATAAAATTAAACTATCAAGGGCTAAAAGTAAGTTAGGATTATCTCTAGCAGCTGGAGCAAAGTATAAGTAATATGTGTTCATCCCTTTCTTTTGGAGGGCCAATGCAAACTTCAGTTTAGGGGGCAAATTATCCATAGCATAACTCTCCCACATTAGTTCGTTTGTTGGATGAAGTGTGCCTGTCGTCATATGGAACCTAAAAATGGAATCCATAGAATATTGCAGAGGAACTGCTTTTCCAATTTAATTAAGTGGCATGGTTTGGAACTCCTCTTTTTGATCTACAACAAGATTTGAGATCATGATGTAAACTCTGGACTTCTGAAAGTCATGGTGGCGTTGTGGCTTTTCTTCCTAATACTCTTGAGAAGTTTCGACCGCTCTTTATTAAGAGTTGCCTTCCCTCATAGAATCATATGACTGTTGTCCATGCCTCTTGGGACAAAGAAGGAAGGGTTTATTAATACCTACAGGAGACCTTTAGGGTCTATGAGACCAAATAAATACATCAAATCGTATGGAATAGGATTAGATGGTCCATGTAGAGGGCACGCCAAGATGCAATCCTAGAAGAACTTCTTTACCCCCTAGCTGGTTTTTGTATGGCGAGTTTCTCCAAGCAATAGAAAGATCGACGGTAAAGCACGCGCATTCCTTGTTTCTAAAGTCCTTTAATAGAGTTGAAAATCAACCTAATATTTTGAAATTCTCTAGCAGGATGATTTAGCCTATAACTTTTTGACATCTTCTGCAGAAGTTGATCGATAACTTGGACCGTGACCTTCATTATGCAATAGAAAAAGAGGGGAAACTGGATTTGGGTCTTGTTACAAATTACAATGACATAAAGGAGGAGATTAGGAAACAGGTAAGTCGACTGTTCCAAAGAAGAGCAGGGTATTGAAAGAGAAGCAGCTAATTATTTTTTTCATTTACAGCTTGAACATTTACGAGATGTTCCAAATAGAGAAGAGCGCCCAATAATTTATCACTTGGATGTTGCTGCTATGTATCCCAATATAATACTCACAAACCGCGTCTCCAGGTAGCACTTTATGCTGGACTAAAGTAGTAAAATCTCTGTTAGCTAGCTATTCCACAGTATAGCTATTGGTGACAACGCTTTATGCTCTAAATTTTTACCTTTTCTATATTCTTTTGTTTTTTGTTGTATCTTCTTTTCTTCTTAGTAAAATATACCCTCTGCGTTTGGGAGGTGCATGTGTTACTGCAAGCCAAGGTCTCTATTATTGAGCAACCGACTAACCTGCACATCTGAGTTACTATTAGTTGCTCTAGTTGGCATTGTGGTTCCTGCTGGTTTATGTTGTTCAAATTGCTACAATATTCTATGCAACAAACTTGAAAGTCCATAGGAAATTATAATTTTGTATCTTTATCGACAAATTTAGATCCTAGTACACTAAATGTTGTTGTTGCGCTTGTAGCCCCCATCCATTGTTACGGATGATATATGTGCAGCTTGTGACTTCAATCGCCCTGGAAAAACTTGCCTTCGCAAAATGGAATGGATGTGGAGGGGTGAGAATTACATGGCAAAACGAAGGTTGGTAAACTTCTATTTCCTGAGTAGTTTAAGGTAAAGATTATCAGACTTGAACAGCACGAGTTACAACTGTCATTATTCTGTCCAAAATGACTGGACATGTCTCAATTAAACCAAATACAAGTTCCATGAAGAGTAGTTAGGGGATAATGTTTAGACATGGCTAGAGTCTTATGGTCTGTGCTCATCTTTGGACATAAGCTGCTTCTTTGTACATGTAAATTGTCAAACTAATATTCATAGTTGCGTTTAATATGTGATGTCACAATTATCTAGATAATCCCATCTGAACGCTTTAGGTGGCTGTAAAATTGACCTTCAATCATCAACAAAAGGATAAATCCAGTAGTTGACGACGAATCCGGTGTGCTTTGTCTATTACGATGTAAGAGAGTAATTTTAGTGCCTCTTGGCATTGCAATATACCATTAAGTTGATATGCGCGAATTTACATGCTAGTGAACTCCTCAAGCAGTGGGGAACATGAAGAAGGCCTGCTTTTGGAGGTGATGGCATAAGCATAGTTTGATAGGCCAAAGGGCGATGAGATGATGGGGAAGCGCGAAAAAGTGGACTGCCAGTAGGGGATCAAGGAGATGGTAAGCACCCGTAGAAATCAAATGATGAAGAAGAGTGACGGGACAAGCAATAGAGGGTAAACGAGCTAAAGAAACAGTATGGTCACAAGCAAGCTGGTCCCTTTTGGAATGATGGATAAAAATATCAACATGAGACATCGAAAAAGATGGCCTGTGGTCTATGAGACATCATTTTGGATCTACAAGGGGCAATGAGCCTCCTAGTCATTGAATGGAAAGAAATCTTTTGCGAAAATGTAACTGTTAAGCAAGAAACGGAGGATGTGGTGCTAGGACAGGATCAGGACAGCACTGACCTGTACGTGATTTCATAATGTGAGGATGATAATAACAGAGATTCAGATTTGTTAGTGCCATATAAGAAAGAGGTTAGGCAGCTATAATGCCAAAGAGAAACAAGGCCAGAGCATATTTTAGACGTACTTGGGAGATGTACAGAACAGGTTTCCTGGGCATGAATGCTAAGTATTTATCTTTCTGAGACTTAACAAGTGAATTCTGAGTTCCCAAGGCTCACAAATGCTATCTGTGCTTATATCACTTTCTTCCTTTTCAATTTCAGATCTTTTCAATTTGCATGTAGATTTGACATCATCCGAGGTGAGATAACGTGTTTGCAAAACTTTTTGACAGTGAGTACTATCATCTGAAGAATCAAATAGAGTCAGAGTTGTTTCCCACTGGTGAAGGAGCTCCTTCTAAGTATTTTCGTGACCTCAACAAAGAGGAACAACAAGCGAAACTCAAAGATCGTTTGAAAAAATACTGCCAAAAGTATCCATTTTCTTATTCTGCATGTTTGTCTTTTCTACTCGATTAAAACGACTTCTTTTCTGATTATTCAATTTGTTTGTAATTAATGACAGGTCTACAAGCGTGTGCTTGATAAAGCAACTACTCAGCCACGAGAAGCAAATGTGTGCATGCGCGAAAATCCTTTTTATGTTGACACGGTCCGTAGGTATGTCTAATGTGTGTAAAGCTGTTAACATCATACTAATCTAAACATCAAACATCAGAGCGTGCTTACCTTTTTCATAGAAACTACCTGACAGTGGTGATTTCCTTATGCTGACACAAGGTTGAGCAGAGCTTTGTTTGCTGATTTTTTATATAACCACATTATCATTTGCAGCTTCCGAGATAGAAGATAATGAAAGTATAAGGGTCTGAATAAGGTTTGGAAAGGGAAGTTAGGAGAGGCGAAGTCCAGTGGCAATCCGATTAAGGTGCAAGAAGCACAGGTTTGTCAAAGGCAACATCATTATGGAGCAAGTAGAACGTGATTAAAATAATATTTACTGTCCACTGTTATACATGTGCATAATTCAGACTATTCTTGATAGTTTTATCTAAGGTGAAGGATGCTGGGGAGTCACTTATTTGAGTTTTATCTTATTTCTTGGATCATATCTGTTATCTTGGCAGGATATGGTTGTTTTATACGATTCGTTACAGCTGGCCCACAAGTGCATTCTGAATTCTTTCTATGGATATGTGATGCGAAAGTATGTGATCTGTTCATTCTGTAATTTTTTACTCTATATTTATATAGCTTTGATGGAGGTAATTAATAGTTCAAATCCAGGTCGTTCTTTTGTACATCTAACAGACATGATATAGTATATCACAAAGCTGAGGGCATACATGGTATATCCCCTACATTCTGATCCCAATATTTGTTGCCTATTTATTTGATGTCTATTTAAGAGGAGGAGAGAGCTACATGTTCAAAAACTATGGGCAGTAGTGCCATAGATGAGAGCTGAAAGAAAAAAGAACCCTTTTTATTAATGTCTGAAAAGACGAAAACAGAGAAAGATTTATTGACATCTACACGAAGACACAGGGTCTATGAGACCGAAGACATACAAAATTTTTTGAACCAGAGAAATTAGTCTAAATGATGGGTACTATCTTAAATCTGGTTCTTGAACTCCAGTTTATGCAATATAAGCGCCATGTCATTTTGGCTTGATATCTTATGGCCATGCACTGGTCCATAGTTGCTGGTATTGACACTTGGTTTACAAAAAGTATTTAATACTTTCCTAAAACCGAAGTGCATCTGTGTTCAGCTTTCCAGTCAGTCAATTTATAACCTTTCAAATTTTTAAGTCTTTTTAAAGGATTGGTCATGTAGACATTAATTTTCTCTTTTCTCTTTCTGGACCCTGCACCAGTATGAAATCTGTGAATATCTCTATACAGGGGAGCCAGATGGTACTCCATGCAGATGGCAGGTGTTGTGACATATACTGGCGCAAAGATTATCCAAAATGCTCGGGTCCTTGTTGAACAAATAGGGAAGCCTTTAGAGCTTGATACTGATGGCATATGGTGTGCCCTGCCAGCATCTTTTCCTGAAAACTTTGCTTTCACTACCAAGTACGTTTTACTTTTGCATGCACACTTTTCTTATTCTGATTCTCATGTTGCAGGATCAGGTCTCATGCATTTCTTTGTTATTGCAGGGATCCTAAGAAGAAGTTGACAATTTCTTATCCATGTGTAATGCTCAATGTAGATGTTGCTCTTAACAATACTAACGACCAGTATCAGGTAATATTTGTGACTGAGTATTCTATCTAAGTAGTATTCTATCTAATATTTGTGACTGTTGCATTTTCAGCAATAAGAGATTTTATTTTAAGGATTGGGTTATGTCATTTGCAGACTCTGGATGATCCCGATAGTCGCACTTATAGGACATCAAGTGAGTGTTCCATAGAGTTTGAAGTTGATGGCCCATACAAGGTACTTCTGCACTCTAAAATTTTCAATATGAGGAATGAAGAATACGAACTAACTCTCCATCATCTATGTGGTCTCAGGCTATGATCTTACCAGCCTCTAAGGAAGAAGGTATCCTTATCAAGAAACGTTATGCAGTGTTTAATGATGATGGAACCCTTGCAGAGTTGAAGGGCTTTGAAATAAAACGTCGTGGTGAACTAAAGCTCATCAAAGTGTTCCAGGTATTTTGAACTTTGTGCATCTCTTCTCTAGTTCATATCCACAAAGCCATTCATCATTGATGGTTAAATGGTGCTCCACTTCTGCTTTCAAATATTGAGAGTTAATATGAGGGCGGATTTCACCTGGTGGATTTATTGTAGGACCATCGGCTTCCCAATCAATGTTTAGTCAATTGATTTACTGGTCCAGTGAAGCATATGAATTGCAATGACAGGAAATGCCTCTTGTATTTTCTGGATACGCTTGAGTCTGAGGAATGGATATAGTGTTAGATCAACAATTGTTGCAATATTTGAATAGAAAAATTATTTGTTTTTTCTATAATATTATTTTGCGTGATATAAATTCCAGGCAGAAGTCTTTGAGAAATTTCTTCAGGGCGAGACTCTTGAGGAATGTTATGCTGCAGTGGCATCGGTTGCTGATCGATGGCTGGATATGTTGGAGGTGACTTATTGCATCCTTTAGAAAGATTATATTAACGTCTACGAGAGACCGCTTGGGTCTATGAGACCAAATATACATCAATCATGTCCAGCTAGGGGCGCATTTGCAGCCACCTAGAGATATTGCATAAAAAAAGGAAAAAGAAAACTAAAACAATGAGATTAAGAAACTTTATGCCATTAAATCCTTTAATGGAACTGCTTTTGTTTACGTGGAAAGAAGAGATTGCTAAATTGGCAGTTCTTGTTTGGAATGCAGAATCATGGGCTAGACTTAGCTGATAGTGAACTACTGGATTATATTTCTGAATCAAGCACAATGAGCAAGTCCCTAGCAGATTATGGTGAACAAAAGTCTTGTGCAACCACTACAGCAAAACGGCTTGCAGACTTTCTTGGTGAAGCGATGGTGAAGGACAAAGGGTTAAGTTGCCGGGTACATCGTGGGTTGTGATCCACAGGTTTGTCCCTTACGTGTTGCAATTTATTTTGTCATAGATAAGTTCCATGGCTTTAATAGCGACGCAAAGATTGGCATTTGTTACAGGAGCTCCAGTCAGTGAACGTGCAATACCTGTGGCAATATTTGAAACAGATCCAGGTAAAGGTTGACACTTATAATGGCTATGTGTTGCATAATTCTCCATGACATAATGGTAGACTTGTTGGTTTAGATGTTATGAAGGTGTACCTAAGGAAGTGGTGCAAGGTCTCACGAGATGTGGCCTTCAGATCAATTGTTGATTGGGATTACTATCGTCAACCACTAAGCTCAGCTATTCAGAAAATTATTACTATTCCTGCAGCAATGCAAAAGGTCAATATTGCTGATTATATTTTTGCTTTCTGTAATGTCATGTCAAGAGATTAATCTGCTGCCTGTACGAGTACTTTCCTCTCAAAATTCCTTTTTTATTCATGTTCTTTCCATAGGTTCCCAACCCTGTTCCACGAAGTTCCACATCCAGATTGGCTTTGGAAAAAGATCCGCGAAAAGGATGATAAGTTTCGACAAAAGAGCATTTTAGATGTATTTTCTCGGAAAAAACCAGCTGCTACAGAGGAGGTTCCAACTGACGATGGGATAGTTGGAGATTTAGAGGATCTATGTGGTAGCAAGAAAGTTAAAGGCATGCCAGTTCTACAGAAAGCTGTAACTTCCAATGACCACCTAACTGCAAACTCTTCTCTTCCACCTAGCCCTGACAAACGTGCAGATTATGGCACTTGGCTTACTCACAAAAAACGTAAATGGAAGGAGATTCGGGAGGCAAGGAAACGTTTCAGGTCTTAATTTTTTGAATTATTTAGTAAATGGTACTGCTTCTAAAGCCCAATCAATCAAATCTTGACCTTTATCCTACAGACAAGACTCAACTGGAGTGGAACAAGAGCTAGGACATCCAGGGAAAACCTCAAGAAGCTTGTATCCCAGAGCTGGTGTAGGATCCTTCTTTTCGTACTAGAGAGAATGCACTGGTTGCATCTCACTGGCAGGTAGTGTTGCTGCTTCTTTCTGCTTTTTTAACGCCTTCCTCTGGAAACACATTTAACTAATATAACATTGACATGTCACAGATATTGCAAATTTCGTCGACTCCACGCCTGGGAGAGTTCATGGCATGGGTTATTGCTGATAGGTACATGTTTCGTGTACCTTTGAAGGTTCCACGCATTTTTTATTTGAATACACGAGCAGCAGTTACAAACGACTATCCTGGAAAACGTGTTAATCGCATCCTACCACATGGGCCTTTGTTTAAACCTTTATTGAGGTAAATTCTTGGTATAAGTCAGTGTTTACATAGTATCAGGGCAGAGTATATCAATCAGAGTTGTCAAAGGAAAGGGACGCATCATTCAGGGCAGTAAAGTTGAGACAACATTCTCTGGGATTACCACAGGTTTCTATAACTAGTTTGAAGTGCTCATTATGACCATTGTTTGAAAATTGAGGGGCAGGCTTACATCACCAGTGCCTAAAGGTCATACAAACAAGATCCAGAGTGGTATTTTAGTTTGTAGCGCAGGTGGTATCATCATAGAGGGATAGAGGCATATGTTTGCATAGATACGACTTGCTTCTTGTCCACGATTTCTATTCGCAATTGTGGAAGATTCCCTTCTGTTGCATGTTTTGGTTCTACTACATTATGCAACCTTATATTTGAAAGGAATGATCTTATTTCATATACTAACTATAATGATATATCCAGGTGATTCTAGACGAGAGGCAATTTAGGCTGGCAGGCAAGAGCATTGCAGCTCATCTCTCAGACCCAGAGGTTGAGGTTAGTAGACTTTCAGATTTTGAAGTTAGACCTTAGAAGGCATACATCATCTCTGATTCCTTTGGCATATTTGTGATGTAGGGTGTATATGAAACAAAAATACCATTGGCTTTCCAGTCTGTGCTTCAATTGGGTTGTGTCTGCGTTGTTGATAAAAAGGCTAAAGATCACAGTCTTTTGAATGGATGGTCCTTGGAGCACCTGCACATGAAAACGACGACGGAATGCTCGTATCTTGCAGAACCAGTTTCATTCTTTTTTTTGTACCACAGGTGGTTGATGCATCTTTCATATTTTACGGTTGCAGTATTTGTCCTGCCAAGTTATAATTATTGCTATTTTTTCATTTTAAACTCATGCAGTGCTTCAGACACAAGAGGGCTTTATGCCTTAAGTATACCAGCACTGAACACTATAGCTGTGATTGTTGTTAGTCCTTTCCACAACAAGGAGTTATCTGCAAATCAGCTCGAAAAGCAATTTCGGGATACTGTTCAAAATATTGGGACTCCTACAGAGGTCTATTGTGATTATTCACGAACCTCTTTTAAGGTTTGTGCCCTATTTCTTCTGGGTTTTTGGAAACTCATGATATCACTCCATCTTCTTTTAAAACTTTTAACAAGTTTTTCTTCTTCAGTAAACTAGTTGGTCATGGACTATTAAATTAGCAAGTTTCAGTATTGAGCTAGGCTTCTGTTATCTCTCTAAAACTATGTTTTATCATTTAGGTTGACTATGTTAGTAGCAATGTTGATGCTGCTCGACAATTACAAAGGACTCTCAAGAGTACAGGTATTTCATGTTACATTTTTCAGTTCTCTTCTTATAGCTCTATTAGTTTAATACCTATCTGAATAATAAGCTCAATA
Source organism: Isoetes taiwanensis (assembly GCA_021234155.1). Taxonomy (NCBI): domain Eukaryota; kingdom Viridiplantae; phylum Streptophyta; class Lycopodiopsida; order Isoetales; family Isoetaceae; genus Isoetes; species Isoetes taiwanensis. The sequence continues at coordinate 5,569,199 of JAJEKV010000062.1, forward strand.
AAACAACTTGACGAAACTTAATTGTTATATTACCACCCTCCTGCCAGCAAGCCAATCCCGATTTGTTGATTTTAAACATGAGGATGAATGTTTCAAATAGCCTGAAATTGTTCAAAAATCTATGTAGGTGCTGGTATGCTCCTAATACATTTTATTTTTATAGTTCATTTTGTCGAATGTGGTTGGATCATCCAGCACTTCTATCTGGATACTTTTTACCATAGGATGACAAATACACGTCTAGATATCTTAACATAATACCCACAGAGGCTGCTGGTCAGAATTGCTTGAGCAGCTGCACTTGCTTTTTTGGTCAGGACCTGTGGACGATTGATTTTAGGCCAATTAGTTATAAGTTCCTATGTAGCTTTTGAAGGGCATCTGTTTTTTTTTTCTGATGCAGAGATTTACATCAGGGACCGACAATATCCGTGGTTCAATGTCCTTCTGTGGATGAGCTGATAGGAAACGTGCCTGCAATTTCCGAGTTTCCTTATGTCCAAGTTCCCTTTAACGCAAGCGATAATCATTACCAGGTTTGATCCTTCATAACAGCTATCTACTTCTCAATTGGTGAGCAAATAATTAACTTTGATTTGAATTTACAGGCTCTCGGATGGCAACCATTTGCAGCAAAGATTGCCATCCAGCGGTGTGGATCTGCAGCTACATGGCTTAGCGACAGAATTGTTCTTTCACGCTATGCACATGTATGTGAGGATTTATTCTCAATTGTAAAGGTGTTTCTTTGATGAAAATCTCCAACTATAAGGATTTATTGTTCTCAGGTTCCTCTGGGGAATTTTGATTCGACTGGGTCTTATTTACGCCCGACGCTTTCTATGCACGTGCATTGAGGGATAACCAGCAGGTTTGTTTCAAACAATGACCTACAAGCTTGACGTGTGAAGTTTCAATCTGTCATCTGATTTTATTGTATGATTTCAGATCCTTTTGATTTCAGATAATGGAATTCCTGACCTTGGTGGCATTCCCGAAGAGGAGCCAAGTTTTGCTGATGAAGTAAAGCTCATCCTTACTTAAGTGGCTATTCGACAATCTGTCAGGCTCATTGGTCTGTTATTGCAGGTACACCAGCCCACATTAAACTATCCTGGTGCATATAGGAGTGTGACCATTGAGTTGAAGGTGAGATTTTTAGATCTGCTCTAGCTTATGTATTACAAGCTTTACCAACATTAGGCGTATTATCATTGATCATGATTGAAATGTTAGGTAGTAAAACAAATTATTGCTTGTTCTTATCGGTTTCTGTTAGTTGAGCAGGTGCATCATTTGGCAGTGAATGCTCTCCTCAAAAGCAGTCAGGTCAATGAAATGGAAGGAGGTGCTCTATTGGGGTTTGAGTTAGATGCAGGTGCAGACAGCATCCAGAAGTCAGAACTAAGCTGTGATGAGTCCACAGCTTGTGCATCTGCATTTCGTGTATTGAAACAAATGGTGCAAGGCTGGGTTTCAGATGCTATTTCATTTGGAAACATCTTTGCAGATGGTTTAGTACAACATCTTTACCGGTGGCTTTGCAGGTGAAATTGGAAACCTTTTCTGTGGTTTCCCTTGCTTGATTAGTCTTTATAGTTGTGATGTTGTTTCCTATTATCTAGTATGAAGCTTAAATGCGATATCATTAAGATGATGTGTTTCTTGAAGCAAGCAGTGTTGATTATGTTATTATCTCTCATATCCATTTCTTACCGTATCTTGTGCATAATTTTATAGTCCTCAATCGAAACTCCATGATTCTGCATTACATCGCATCCTATCCTACAAGGTAACAATCAGATCCTGTTTTAAGTTCCTCTCATGCCATAAGTAATTCTGTCTAATATTCGCCTTGCTAACAGGTTATGCAGAAGGTATATGCTCTGCTTCTGGCAGAGCTTCGGAAACTTGGTGCCACTATCGTTTTTGCTAATTTTTCTCGTGTCATTATTGCTACTGGAAAGAAAAACCGTTTCTTCTGCACAAGGATATTGTGATTACTTGCTAAAGACAGTTAGTTTTCTAGGTACTTTTAGCATTCCTTTTCTTCGGTTCTATATCCTCTTCATGGTGATTATTTATGCTGTCTGTTCTTTCCTGCAAATCAGAGAGCTGTTTGAATGGATAGAGCTAGAGCCTCAACGCTACTGGTACTCTCTGTTATTCATGGACCAGGTATTAGCATGGTATCAGCACTAGAAATACTGATGCTCATGCAAATGATTTAGGTATTGCTAGCGGGACAAGTAACAATGTTTACAACTTTTTTCTTTCTGCAGTACAACTACGGGGGCATTCAAGCTGATGCATCAGGCCTAAGGCATTCAGACGGACCATGTTCTCAAGAAGATGATTTGAATGTGGATCAACCTGATATTGTTTCCAGCTGGAATATTGCTGATTACCTACCAAAGGCTACACAAGATTATTTCATAGTCATAGTATCTGAGTTTATATACATACCCTGGAAACATGGCATTGAACATGCAAGGAACCTAGCCATGTCTCGTACTGCTGGTAAATATATGCACACCATCAATTACTTTAGCTGCCGCGAGCTGACGTTGAAGCAGAGGAAATCTCGTTCCTGAAAGGACAGGTCATTGTACATATTTTTATAGAAGAATCAAGACAAGCATTTTTAAACATTAGTAGAAAGTCTGAGCTTTATTTTTGGTTTGCCATGCAGATAGCATCATATTTTACTGACAAGCTACTGCGATAGTGCTGCGAGATATCCAACGCCATTTTACTCCAAAAAGGAATAGAAGATAACGTTGACACAAAGGCAGCTCAGGAGTTCCCACAGCTTGCAGGATCACACCTTCCCTTAGGTGATGCTGCACTTGAATTTATCAAATATGTTAGCGCAGTGCTCTCTCTGGACTACCGTGTGCAACATACTGTTCAGGTCTTATGATGCTTCATTTTCTAACCTGTGAGTGCTACATTCTCAAATGGGCATTAATGATCTGCAGGTTATGCGAAAGAACTTGTTAAAATTAGTTCACGTGAAAGAATTTTCGTCGGAAGCTCAATTTCATGATCCCTGCCTATCCTTCACACTACCAAATGTGATTTGCAGGTATCTGACTCATCAGCATAAAAACACAGAGAAAAAGATTTGGTTATAAGATAGATTGTTATCTGTATTTGGTTATAAGATAACTTGTATCTGCATGGTATTTTCTAGCTATTGCAATGACTGTCGGGACCTGGATCTATGTCGTGATGCTGCACTGCTTGAGCATGATTGGCGTTGTGCAGTACCACAATGTAAGGCAACCTACGATCTTCAACAGATTGAAAATGCATTATTACAAATAGTTCGCCAGCGAGAGCGTCTGTTTCATCTTCAAGATCTGATTTGCTGTAAATGCCGCCAGGTAAGCTGGGCCAAGGCATTGTGCAGATTCTGCTTCAGGGTATTTTTTTTTCTTGCTAAGAGTGTTAATTGCAGATTAAAGCATCTCATATTGCTGAACAATGTGGGTGTGGTGGAGCATTTGTCTGCTCAGACAAACCTGAAAAGTTTCTCGCAAGAATACAGGTCTTCCTCAACATTGCTGTATATCACCAATTCGAGTTGTTGAAGGAGTGTGTTGCCTGGATACTGGATGATAGAAAGTACTTTGTAATCCGTCTTCGTGTTACATCGAAATTTCAACAAATCAGCTTCTTTCTCTTAAAGGCTCAGCCCTGAGGAAAGTGCAAAATGTAAATTCTCGGGGTTGTCCAATCGAAGCTTCATTGTTTTGTCTGTACAATAAATCCATGTACACTAGTTATTCTTCAAGGACTCTTTATGGGGAGATTACTTAGCCCATCAACCAGATAGTAGTATCTGATTAACTACTGCTGCATCTTTGCTTGAGATGAAACGAAGTTCCAGTCTCTCAAATATGATCCAGCGTCTCAGCATGTTCAATCCAACTGTAGTTTGTTTTTCGTGGACGTGGCTTAGGCTGGAACTATTGCAGTCGATGGGTCGATATATTATTTGGCGCCGCTGTGTAAGCTCACTGTATTATAGCACTGTTTATCAATGTCCAATGCTGGACTTGGTTTTAGTCAAGTAAGAAATTTAACAACACCACATATTTGTACATTGTTGACATACAGTTCCAAACGAGCGTTTGAGAACATGTTTTTTGCGACCAGACAAGCTTAAAAGAGTACATTTGTACATTTGTTCCAAAGATGTTTGTGCGAATATCTATGTGTAACACCTCTAGCATATATATTATTAAGTAACGGTGGTTTTCAAAAAAGGATGTGAGGTTTTGAGATGTAAGCAACGTGATATAAAATTTGGATGGATGTGTTGGCCTATTCTTGGCTCTATGACAGACCCATGACCTAGTTTTTGTGCCTTTTCAAAATTGGCCTGCTATTCTAAATAGGATATCATAAAGATAAACTTCCACGATTTTAGTTTGGTATTTGGAAAATCGCTGGTCCGGGCTTTGATTGGTGTACGATCGGAAACCGTGATAATTTGAGGGCATTTGAGGAGCTTATTACGCTTAGATGTCCCCTTGAGGAACGAGGGAATTTCTCCTCGCCATTTGTAATGTCCGAAATGGAATGAGGAGATGTCACGTGATGGATTTGGCTTAATGAGACAACGAAGTTGCTTCATCTTTGATGAAGACGGGTTCAAATCCCATATTCTGCGGTGGATGTTTTCTTGTAGAGTAGGGGCTTCGTGGGCTTCCCGATTGAGTCGCAGGTTTGCGATTCAAGCCTTTTTAGTCCGATTTTTGTTCCTTTTTTTCTAGCTCCAAGCTATGTGAATACTGAGTTGCTCTCTTTTACTTTTTGGGGCCATGTAGATATTGGCTTTTGAGACTCAATTTGCAAAAGAAAGGATAATATCGGATTACGCCCTCTTTCATGGATTCCGCCCTCTTTCATGGTGGTTTTCATTTTGGCATCTCTGATGTTACATGCTTTCCCTTCTATCTCCTTTCCGCCATCTTCCCCGATGCCAAGCCATCTTCCGACCATGCAATAGTAATCCCAGCGAGATGTTGTTCGGAATCAGAGTCTGCGATAGTTGATTAGAAACTCTTGAACAAGGATTATGGATTAAGCGGGCAGCTCATTGCGGCGGCTACCATTAGGTTTTATTTGGTAAATTTAATGAATGGTGAAATTAAATGTCTCCGTGTTGGAAATGGACCTTAGAAAGTGGCGAAGCATTTTTTGGGAAAAAAATGTGAGCCATTGATTTGGTATGATGCTAGGGATATACTGAAAATCAATGGTTCATATTGAATGTTAAAAACAAATCCCATAAACATTGAAAATTGAATCAAATTCTACCAGATTCAAAATGGAGAAAATTACTAATGCCTCTATATTTTTCGTGTTTTATAAAAATAGCCCTTTGTATTTCAATTATTTCTTTAAATAACTTTGGTCAATAAAATATCACCGTATAAATGGTGCATTTACCTAAACACCACCTCGTAATTATTTAAATTACCAAAAGCGGCTAAATTAGAATTTATCAATGCCCCCGCTTCCTGAGAAATTCCTATCTTTGATTTTTGACCATTGATCTTGAAATATTCTCCGCTTTGTGCCAAATCAACGGCCATTAAATTTCTTGCCGATGGTTAAGCCCGCCACTTCCAATGGTCAAATGCCACACATGGTTAGAAGATTAAAAAAAGAAAAGAAAGGTGAAGGGGCGTTGCTTTTGCCGCGATCATTTACAAATGGGAACCGAGGCCAATGCATAAAGGACCAAGGCCATGGTTCACGATGCTCCGGCCCAATCCTCGCCTAATCAGAGCTACTGCAAAATCTACACCACGCTCCACAAGACACCGAAACAAATGCAAAATTGAAGAAGAAAAACCCAAACACCCAAATGCAAAGCTCGCCAAGAACCTCCCGTGCCATCTGCCGGGCCAACCTGGTCCTCCTTCCCATCCGCAATTCCTTCCCCGCCAAACTCTTCAAATCTGCCGCTATCGAACTATATGCCTTGCCGGATTACGCAAGATTCAACCGGCGTACTCACGGATTTAATCGGCAGATTCACCAAATGTTCCTCAATGCCTAGCCTCCATCTCTGCGTCAACGAACCTCGCGGTTGCATCTGTGGAAAAAATCAATTCCGACCCTCAAGGAGGAGTTAAATGACAAGCCTCAACAAAGCGCCCACAGGTTTCCTCCTCATAGCAACGAATTCAGCCCTCTCTCTTTGACACTTCCATGCGCCCTTTTTCTATCCTTCGCCGGCCCCCGTGGCTCGGACAACAATGGGATTGCTTACCTTTCTCACGGACTCACAAGAATGGCATGCCATCCACACTGCCACGCCGCAACGACATGCCCATGTCGCATTCCATGCCTTCTATCCTTGTACCATTCCTAGAAACGCCAAGAAAACACATGCCCACAGCCCCAATTTGGAACATCTACCTTTCTTTCACGAGCCAACAAGCGGCAAAATCAGCTAAAACTACAGGTTTCACTACGTTTTTTGCATACAATACAGGGCAAAATCTTGGCAAAACCATGTCGAAATACCGCCCCCAAATACCAAACAAAATAATTAGAACATTATGGATGCCCTCTTAAGAGAATTTATTACTAGAACATACATTTTTGAACCAAATGGCGCATATGGGCACGCTCCACTCTTTTGGCGCTCTCTTCTTATCCCTCTTTTGGGGCTCTCATCTTTCTCGTCATTTGAATGGGATTGCTAGTGCTCGAAGGGCATCCACAACAATGTAGTACATGCTTGCTTTAAATTACTTAGCGAGAAATTAAGCCGCATTCTTTGACTTTAAGAGGTTTGTACATATTCGTCCCCTTTTCCCTCCCTTGCTTTTTCGCTTTTGTCGCTTCTTTTGTAGTTTTCCCCTTCCCCCCCTTTTTTCCCTTTCCCTAAGGTTTGTCCACGATTCTTTGCCATCTGATCAATCATGGCCGCTAATCTTATAATATAAAAGATTCCGCCCAAGATAATGTAATAGGTAACATCCTGATGTGCACTTTTTGCTCCAAAAAGTGCTTCCGACACCGTGACGTGGCAATACGGGAATGAGCTGCAAAGATGCAAGCGCCAGCCAAAGAAACCGCGGCACCACAAGCACTTTTCGTGTTCATGAGCGAAAATTGGATGGCCAACACGAAGGTAATGGAGGCTAGATTTCGACAGGTGTCTAACTAAAGAATTTTTCCCCATCTTCCGATAGTAGAGCTATAGAGCTACTGGAGCTCTACCTCATTACTTATGGCATCGATGAAGTACATATCCTCGGTTATGGCTGGCACTTGACATTTGATGACAATAGCTACATTTTAGCCGTATACGGCGAGAGATAAAAATTATACCGTATGCGTTGAGAGATGGACGAGAGACAAATGTCTTTCGTCCTCTAACTGGCCCGTTAGGATAGTTTTCGACCGGAAAGGAGGAGATCCACCGGGATTTCTCTTCCCGCCTCTTCCTCTGTGCCAGTTCGCCTCCTGGTGAGTTCCGAAATATCCCGTATCCTTGTTTTCCAGTTTCTAGTGTCCCATATTTTGTGTTTGGAAGCCATTTGCATTCAATCCTGGCTCTAGAATGAGACTTCTCGGCCCGTATTTGCATTATTTTGATGGATCTGATCATTTTGGGCATGATTGCCATGCTTTTGAGGGCTATTCAACTCGGGTTGGCTTTCCAAAGCTACTGTCTACATTTAGTACAGGAGAATGAATGAGAAAGGTCAATGGACATTTTTATCTGTCCATTTTTTCTCTGATTGTGCATCTCTGATCCACGCATTTTTTTACCCTCTCTACCCCACCTTCTCCCAAATGCTCTAAACAGAGTTCGAATCTTAGAGCAGAGTTTCAGAGCTTTGCCGAAATCGAATAACTCAGACCAGAGTCTCAGAGCTTTGCACACGCGCACACACACACACACACACAAAATCTGCAAATCAGTTCAACACACACAAAAATCATGCAAATCAGTCCAAACACACATGAATTCTGCAAATTAGTCTTCAAGTACGAAATTTTCAATAAGCGGCGGCTTACGATTAGGAGCCAATTGCGTCGTGGTATCCAACCATAAACCTGCAAGAGACGGGCTGCCTGCCATTTTACGGTCGTAAACCACTCCAACCATTTGGTTCCTAGGCACGAAAAGAACTATCCATCAACTGAATTACTACTAGTTTTAAAATTGCATGCAATCCTAAGAAATCTTGCCTCCTGTTTATTTTATATCGTGGAAATGTGACTCGTGGTTTTCAGAGTGGTGCTATTGTCGCTTTCTTCAATTTTGTGAAAGCAAAGGAGGGTAAGACAAACAGATTTAATAGCAGGAGAGCTAAAAATGAAGGTATAGTGCATGGCTATGGTATAGATTTGGCAACATATCCGATATCAGAGGAGGAAAATAATGGAGCTCTGGCGCAGATCACCTATGGTTATGATGCAGATTGAATTCTTAATTTTAATAGTTGTTTTAAAAACAAATTATCGGACAAGGATGAATCTTCATAATTTCTTCCTTCTGGGCTGTCTAACAAATTAGAAGAAGAGATACACTATAAAGCTTTCCTTGCTGCAATATTACTACTGCCATATGAAACTGGATTCTAAGTTCCAGACCTAATTACATTTTGATACGGGAAAAAAGGGGCCAATAGAATCGACCATTAAGAAATCAATAATCAGAAGCAAAAATAGAAACCAAGAAAGTAAACCTGCAACTGCGAAGCTGAAGAGAAAATTTGAAGTAAGATGTGTATTTTGTCCTATAGTGTACTGGTCGAATACATTCACCCACAACAATTTTTCTCGGCTGCATAGCCAGCTTTCGCAGTATTGCAGCTTCACCATCTCAAAAACGCATTGGCCAGAATGCCATTTGTGACACTCCCTGAACCTATACGATGTTCCCATCGTATAAATTTGGGAACTTCCCCTCCCATGGCAACTCAATCACCAACGAAATACCCTCCGTCTGACTCGGACCACTTGTGATGACCAAATGTCCGAGTGAAGGGGACGGAGGTGTCATTTGTCCCACGCCTTCTATAGGATATTCTATATGATGGAAGCGTACATACATGTTATCACCGCAACAAACATATAAAAATAATATACCATCCCTCGGGTGGCCCCATCCATCATCGGCATGACCAACAACATAACACCAACATACACATAAAATACATCATAAATGAGGGTTCTACCCCGGGCTCGACTCAAGAGGGTCAATTGACTATGTGGTCTCCTGATAACAATAGAAGGAATCATAGCAATGGCGCTGGGACATAGAACAATGTATAGGGTCGCCCACCCATCCGCCTCCTATGCACACTTTGCTGGTTAGGCTGAAAAATGCTATGGCGCGATTGTAGCCTTTCAGAGACGTAATCTCATGGAGTCATCTTATGAGACTATTCCAGGTTGCATCGTCTTGGTTCGATGGGGCAGGAATGAGGCGAATCTCCTCTTCTCGGAGCATAATAGTTCCATGGGTGGCTAGAGACCAGTGGCACCCACACATCTGTAACTAACCTACCCCGCAAAATCCATAGGTCGACCCCAACCGCACCTATCGACTCCAGAACATGCCTATAGGCATATATCCTGTGACCGAGGGGGTGTCAGACTCATACCCGGCCTCCACGCAGTGGCTAACCTAAACCCTTTTGATTTACTCTCTAATGACCCAAAATATGTTAGAATGTATGGTATCATCACATATGTATAATGAAGACAAGTTGCAGAACATCATGATCATGTTGGCTAAATCTCTTTCGAGTTCAATGGTTATAAGGGATATTAAGGCAAGTAAAGGTTGAGCTTATTACTTTAAATTCAAATTCAATGGTCGAAGGGGTCGTGAAAATTGAACAATGCATGTGGGATATTTTGATAGAAATGCAAAATTAGAAAGGCCAGATAATCCGGCTTGCCGAGCTCTTGCATCCAAGCCTGCACCGACGGATTCACAAGATAAAATGGAGTATTGTGCAATGTGACGATGAGCTCCTGTGGATTCGAAGTTTAGATCGGGGAAAATGCGCCTTTATGTGTGTGAAACATATTCATTTGAAAAAACCTTGATATGCTCGTTCATTTCTCAATGGTTTAATAATACTATTGGGTTTATACAATAACCATTGTTGGTGTATTGTTTGTTAGTTCATAAATTGATCATTTTATCTTGATCATTTCTTGGATTGATTTGTTGTTGCTAAAGTACTAAATAATTCAACATTTTGGTATCGAGCAGCTTACACTTGATATTAAATTATGTCAAGTCGATTTGGAGCAAGCCTTCTCGAAAGTACAAATGTTGAGGTATACAAAGGAGGACCTGGGTTTCGTGTGTGGGAAGGATGCTATTAAGCATATTTTGAAGTGGAAGAGTTATGGGATCTGGTTGATCCATTAGGAGCAGGAAGTGGTCAATCTGGTGCAGACAATGTTACACCAACAAGGTCAGTAAATGGTGGTTCCTCAAACACTCAAAAGTTATGTCAGAGTCAGAGCAAGGTTCCGAGGCGCAAGTTCGGAGCAACCTGAACAAATAAAGGAGCGGTGGTGGAGGAAGATCTTTCTATGCACGGCAAAAGGAGGCTCAAGGCATTATTACCTGTAAGGTTAGTGCCACTATAAGATTAAAACTCAGAAATAAAAGTGCCAGAGAGATGTGGATGTTATTGCTTAAACATTATGAAGAGAAAAGCTCTTCCCAGATTGATTTGTTAGAGAATGAGTTAAGGAAGCTAAAATTGAAAGAGGAAAATGATGTTTCAGAGTTCTTTAATAACTTTGATAATATAGTAGCAGACCTAAGTGGTGCAGGAGTCAATTTAACTCGAAAGATATCAAGTCTTGGCTATAGCAAGGTCTCAAGTTAGTGAAAATGAGCAGCTTGCAATGTTTACTAGAAACATGGCAAAAAATAGGGAGGAGGCAGAAAATATCATAAGGACTGAGGCAGAACAAAAGAAAATGCTAAAGGGTGATGATGATGAATCTGTAGAGCAGAAATTCTTTTTGCTGGAAAAAAGAATAAAGAAACATGCTTTTACTGTCATGAGCCTGGTCATTACAAGAATGCATGCCCTAAATTAAACAAGGAGTTCCATTGCTTCAATTGTGGAGGAAAAGGGCACTCAGCTGCAAAATGCCCAACTCCTAAAGATTATGGGAGAGGAAGAGGTAGTTCAAATAGAAGGGGGAGCTAGAAATCAAACTCAAATCGAGGAGGAAAAAAAGTGATGATGAGTTCCCCGAAAATTCTTTTTGGGGAAAAAGAATAAAGAAACATGCTTTTATCCGCCATGAGCCCCGGGTCATTACAAGAATGCATGCCCTAAATTAAACAAGGAGTTCCATTGCTTCAATTGGAGGAAAAAGGGCACTCACCGCAAAATGCCCAACTCCTAAAGATTATGGGAGAGGAAGAGGTAGTTCAAATAGAAGGGGAGCTAGAAACCAAACTCAAATCGAGGAGGAAAAAAAGGGCAAACTGAACTTTGTGGCAACAGAGATAGAAAAGAAGGAAAAGGGGAAACTCAAGATGAAGAAGAGGTAAAATGTGCTTTGTCTATCTCTTGTAGAAAAGAAGCCAATATTAAATCGGTGTGCTTGTAGTTGATAGTGGAGCCGAGAGATCGTGAGTTCAAAACTCTAATCGCTCAAGAACCTTGAAGGATCTTATGCCAAAAATATCCAAGTGGGAAATGGAGAACCCAAAGCATAGAAGGAAGGGACTTTTGCCGTAATCGATAGATCTTCAAGGAAAAATAGTAGATATTGAAAATGTTTTTGTGTGTGCCAACTCTCATAAAGAATCTTATTTCTGTAGTCAACTTGTTGATTTGGGATCTGGTCACTTTTGACACCAAAGCATGTACTATTTTCTTTGGAAATGAATTAAAATTTTATGCAAAATGTTTGGAAACTTGTTTCAATTGAATTGCACACAAAATGACAAAGTGAGAAAGTAATGCATGTTTCAGAAATGAGAATTTGGCATAATAGGCTCGGCCATACTCATTGCAATAACATTAAGTTTTAAGCAAAAAAGGATGGTCGGACTATGAGCAAGGTGAAATCAAAAGTTCTTTGTGAAGGGTGTTTGCTCGGGAAGATTAATAGACTACCTTTTCCAAAATCCGCAAAAGAGCAAATGATATTCTTGAGCTTGTACAATAATCGATATTTGTGGACCTCTAAATGTGAGAGGGAAGAACAAATAAGAGATATTTCATCTCTTTTATAGATGACTATAGCGCGTAAAGTGTAAAACATATTGTCTTGAGAAGAAGTCACAAGCATTTATTGCATTTAAACAAGATGTGAAATAAGTTGAAAGAGAAACCGGAAAGAAAATTAAATGTAAGGTCGAATGGGGGAGGGGAATTCTCCCTACAAAATTCAAACTCTTCTCGATAGCAAATGTAATCAAAAGACAATTGACATGCGGTATAGTCCTCAACAAAATGGAGTTGCAGAAAAGGAAAAATAGGATTGTTCTTGATGCCATAATATCTATGATCAAACATTCGTGTGGTTGCCAAATTACCTATGGGAAGAGGCTTTAAAACCCGCCATTACTATACAAAACAAGTTGCCATCAGCTAGTCTAAAAGGAAATGTGCCAGACTTAATTTGGTTAGGCTCAAAAGGAAAAATAGATTTCAGCATGCTCAGAACCTATGGTTGCCTAGCAAAAGAGTAATATGTACCTTCCGAACTAAGATGTAAATTGGATGACAAAGGCCAAATGGGTTTTCTGATTGGATATGATGATGAATCAAAGGGTTATAGGTCAAGTATTCCAAAGGACAAGTTCATAATTATAAGGTGGATGTAATTGTCTATGAAGAAATTTCAGCATAAAGACAGTATATAATGTCAAGCCGCCAGAAATCAAGACCGAAAAAGAGGTCACTTCAAAGGAATGTAAGGCGTATATGGATGGTCAAACAAAGGAGACAACACATTATGATTCTGAGTCAGAAAGTGAAATTGCAGAAGAAAATAATGATCAAACACACATGGAAGAGCAAGAGAATAAAGAAGTAGTTGAGGATACGTTTGTGAAAAGGAGAAAGACACAGGTAGAAAGGCTTCCTCGAAGATGCACAAATAAATAACAATGAATATGGAAGGTCAAAGAATTGGAAAAAGCAAAAAGACTTGAAAATTAGAATTGCTAGACACCGAGCATGAATATGAGCAGATTATGGCCGCCTTAGAGGATGTAATAATTCCTAAGTCATATGAAGAAGTACTAGACTCGAGATAAGGAGAGATGGGTAAAAAGCAATGGAGGAGGAATTAGAATCCTTACGTAAACATATGACCTCGCTACCAAACCAAATTGACAAAATTAAAAAATAATGCTAATGGAAGTCAAAAATTTAAGGCTAGACTTGTGGCTCAAGGGTATACCAAAGAAAAGGAAAAGATTATGATGAGACTTACTCACCACCAATTGTAAAACTTATGCATTAGAGTGTCACAGAAGCAATGGGAACAGCTTTTGAATCTAGAATTACACCATACCGGATGTTAAAACAAAATTCTTTGAATGCAAAATTGATGAGGATGTTTATATGAGGCAAGTCACCACGGTATGAAGTGGTTGAAAACAAGGTTTGAAAGTTGAACAAAGTCATTTTATGGCTTGAAACAAGCTCCCCGTGGAATAGATACTGGATAATTTCCTTAGAGATCAAGGTTTTGAAAATCCCAAAAATGATGGAAATCTTTATAGATATTCAACCTGGAGAAAAATTTTGCATTATTGCTCTTTTATGTAGATGATTGTATAATGGCGAAAAATTGTGAAAAAGATACCGGTCATTGTAAACAATTATCAAGAACATGTTTCATATGACGGACCTTGGTGAATTACATCAATTTTTGGGAATAGAAGTAACAAGAGACAAAGTGTAAAAACATGTTACAACTTATAAAAGCAAGCATATTGACAATATGCTAAAAGGTTAATATGTCAAATCCGCTTATTGTTCCGGGCAAATTAACTACGTGTTCTAAGCAAAGAGGATCACAAATGGAAGTGCCATATAGGGCATTATTGGTTGTCTATTGTATTTGTCTAACAATACACCCACTGGATAAACCTATGCTTTAAATATCCTTAGTAGAAGATGTCATAATCCAAGCAAAGCCCAATGGGTTTGCGGGCAAGAGGATAATAAGGGTATTTGAAAGGAAGCAATTAGAATAACCTATGACTCACGTAATTTAAAGCTTGAAACATAGTGATGCCGAACGGGTGAGACTTGAGCACGAGAGATCAACCTCCGATATGTTATTTTTTTAGTTGGAGGTCCAATCACATGGAGAAGCAAAAGGTGAGTGCAGTGGCCATGTCTTCTGCAGAAGCAGAGTATATGCATCTTCTCTAGTGGCAAAGAAAATAGTTTGGTTAAGAAGATTATTGGATGAACCGGGATGCATTAGAATGATCCTACAAACATCCTTACAGATAGCCAAAGTTGCATGGCAATAGTCAAAAATCCAGCTTGACTATGAAAGAACTAAGCAAAGATTAGTATGCATTTTATAAGGGATTTGGCAGCAAAAAAGCTTATACAAAATGGTGTATGTCAATACAAGAAATCAAGTAGGCGATGTGTTCACTAAAGGCCTCACAAGTAAAAATTTAAATTTGGCTACCGTTCAAGAACAAAGTTGAATATTCAATAGAAGTTGCAAATGTGTACTTGAAGCAATCAACCGACATATGTGATGAAGGAGGATTTTAGAATGTATGGTATCATCACATATGTATAATGAAGACAAGTTGCGTAACATCATGATCATGTTGGCTAAATCAACAATACAGAGCAAGAGAAATTATTTTAGGATTCTTTCGAGTTCAATGGTTATAAGGGATATTAAGGCAAGTAAAGGTTGAGTTTATTATTTTAAATTCAAATTCAATGGTCGAAGGGGTCGTGAAAATTGAACAAAGGCATATGGGATATTGTGATAAAAAATGCAAAATTAGAAAGGCTGATAATCCGGCTTTGCCGAGCTCTTGGATCCAAGCAAGCCCCCCACTGACCGGATTCTAAGATAAAATGGAGTATTGTGCAATGTGACGATGAGCTCCGTGGATTCCAGTTTAGATTCCAGCCTAAAATGCGATCTTATGTGTGAAACATATTCATTTGAAAACCTTGATATGCTTTTCGTTCATTTCTCAATGGTTTAATAATACTATTGGGTTTATACAATAACCATTGTTGGTGTATTGTTTGTTCATAAATTGATCATTTGATCTTGACTATTTCTTCGATTGATTTGTTGTTGCTAAAGTACTAAATAATTCAACAAAATACCCCTTGGTGATGTCATGATGTTTATATGTATATTATATAAATACTTGAATGCGATATTCTTTCCCCTTGGAATAATGCTATCCTTAGCATTGAGGTGAGATGGTTAAAATAAAGGAAGAATTAAATTATAAAAGAGCAAATGTGGGCAGGTAATGTAAAAGGTACGTAGATCATGGCTGATCATTGTTTAGGACCGTAGTCAGTCAAAAGTCAACACTCAAAAGATAATACACATGGTAAACACAACATCGGGTCCACAAAGGACCATAGCCACTCAAACATGAAACATATAGGAAAAATAAAACACGAGCCCCTCTGACCACTAAAAAGGTTCAGTCCCAGTAACACATCGCATGGCCAAGTAGAAAATCAATAAATGACACCAAGACGTTACAAAATAATTTATATATTGTGGTTGAAGGGATCACCCCCTTTGAACAAGAAACTTGAAAAAGAGGGAACCCTATCATGCGTAAGGCTTGCAATTAAATCTGGCGTAAAGGAAATCCGTGTTCCCATTATAAATTTAGATGAACGCATCCCCGCCCATCCCCATTCCGGGAGGATGCATCTAGCCTCAAACCCCCGTATGACCCCCTCGTGGATCTAGCACTCAAGGAGTTGATGGTATGGTGGATGATCCGATCCTCGAACTATCTCAGAAAAGTCCGGTAAGCCTTTTATCAAGATACCGGCCTCTGAGGACCCAAATAGCATCTTCCATCGGTGAAGTGCTTCCACTTAACCAAATATTGCGGATTTGAGTCCTTTTGCTTTGCTTATATGCTCATCAAGAAGGGCTTTGGGACGATCTTCAAGTGCTCGCCGGGCCATTTCCGGCGTTGGTATCCAAGATCTCATCCCGGATCTGTGTATATTTCTTCAAAGGCTTACATGAAAGAGTTTATGGACCTTCGTGATGCGTGCGGCAAGTTCAACTTATAGGCTTGAGGGTCTATTCATTGGGTTATCTCAAAAGGTCTCCGCCCATCATGTGCTAGTTTCTTACAATTCCCAATTTTGAGCTTAGCTTGCTTGACTTTAATCTTTCAACCATACGTGTGACGCCAACCTGAAATTCTCGTGGGCGCACTATACTTTCCCGCAACACTCTTTTTTGTCCGCTTCGGCTGCCAACAAATAGCCACGATTTCTCAACCAAAGCTTGCAAATGTCTGTGAGCAATTGCCGAGATACTTCTACTTTGGAAAACGGGTTATGGTGGCACGGGTCCGAGTGAGGCATTGATACCCATAATTTATCATAATGGGAGACATTCCGAAGACCACGCTGGTACTAATTTATAGGTAAAATCCACCCCGGATATAGTCTCGGCCCATTTTGATTGCTTGTTCAATTTGGTGCGCTGCCCGCCGACCATCTCAATTGAGGGTGGTATGCCACACTCATGGCAAGCTCCGGGTTTATATAGTGCTAAAGAAATCTATCCGTAAAAGCACTAAATAAACTTGGGATTGCGATCCAAAATGATGGTGCGTGTCATACCATGAAGGCGTAAGATCTCTTTTAGAATAAGAGTGTCGATCCAATGCAATGGTCTGCCGGGTACAAAATGGCAAAAAAAAATGCCATCTTAGAGAGCTTGTCCACTACTACCATGATGGCATCAACTCTAAGGGTTCGTGGAAGGCCCACGATAAAAATCCATGGTAATGACTTCCCATTTTGCATTGAGAACTTCTAATGTCTCTAACTCACCCTCGAATCCGCTTAACTTTTTCCTACCGCCATTCACTTGGTCAAAAGTAGTTGGATCTGATCTTTTGAAATAGGTCTTCATAACTGCATGTCAGCTTATCAGGTTTATTATAGCGTATCATGGAGAACAAGCTTAGAACCTCTAATGTTTACTCGCGCCGGCCAACTTATTCTTGTTGTAAAAAGAGATTAGCTTCTTTCTTGTAAGGCCTCATGCTCCTTATTAGTCAGCTTTATAGACAAGCTTGCCACACTTCCTTAAATTCAGGATCTCTTGGAAGAGATTGCTCAATTGTCTTGTCAAACTCATGATGAGGTCCTTGGCATTACAATGCGGCGGTTACTTAAAGGATATGTAGAAAAGGGCATCCAGCAACAACGTTATGCTTGCAGGTTTATAGACAACCTCAAACTCATATTCTTCCAAGAATTCCATCCATCGGTGTTGTCGGGTTAAGATGTAACCGCGTAAAAATGTATTGGAGGCTTGGTGATGGCACTAATCGACACGCCGACCGGAAGATAATCTTTGCCAAATTCTCAAAGCATGCACACACCGCAAGTAGCTCCCGATCATGTAGATAACGCCGCCGAAGCATCATTCATCATCTTCTTAGAGCCGTAAGAAATAACCCCACCTTCCCGTGATCAAAAACACCTCCTCGCGGTTATCTTAATCGCATTGTGGCAAATCCCACTTATCCCTTCATGATCTAGTAAGGTAAGGACCGGCGAGTTAATGCATCCTTAAGCCGGCCGAATTAACCTGACTTTTTCTTCAAATGGGTGACCCAATCCTTTACTTTCATGCTTTGTGAGGTCGGTGAGGGGGGGCTGCTATCTTGGCGCTAAGTCCTTAATAAAACTTTTTGATAATACCCCCTACCAAACCTAGAAAAACCTATGACCTTGAAACATTTGTAGGGTATATTCCTTAATTCGCGCTTCATTCTTAGCTCGATCTTCAAAATGCCATCTACCGAGAATAATATGTGCCCCTAAGTATTCCACCTTTAGTTGCAAATTGAAATGGAAACTTAACAACAAATAGCTTATAGTGCCGCTAGAATCCTCTGTAGAGCCGGGCCGAATGGTGTTCATGGTCTAAGTTCAATTCATAAAGGAAGGGCGTCACCGCTAGCAAGATGATGACAAACTTATCCAATGGAAGACATCGCTCGTTAGTCGAAGGAACGGGCGTGTGCAGGTAATGGTTAATCCAAAGGCACAATGAACTTATAATGCCGCATAACAAACTTTTCTTATGGACGCCCTCCTCCTTGATTCTATGGGTGATATCCCTAATCAAGATCAATCCCGAGAAGTACTTAGCTCCAAAATCGGGTCCACCATAAGGTCATTCCGGCCTGGTAAAGCATACCAGCTTCTTGATAGTATGCTTGTTTAAATTACGGCATCAATACACATTTGCGTGGTGCCATCCCTTTTTCTTGACAAAAAATTAGGTGTCCCAAAGGTAAAATGCTCTGGCTTCTAATAAATCTCAACTTAAGAAGTTCTTAAAACCGCAAACCTCACAATTATGAGGTGCGCTCATGCCATGGTTTCTGGCCGTGTTTGGTACCGGGGTTCCAAAGGTAACTTTTCACATTTACCTCCGAAAAGGTGCGCAATTGGTTGATTTCATCGTGGAATTTGCCATTCAGGATCGCATTTTGTCAACCTCAACATGGAACAATTACTATCTAATGGTCAAAAAAGGGGGGAGAAGATCAAGGGCCTAGATCCATTTGCATTTGTTGTTGCCAATTTAACTTTCTGATCAAATTAGCGCATATAGAAAAGTTATTTAAGCTGTTAGGCGAGAAGAAGCCAAGAACAAGAGATTTGACAGGTCAAATAGATGCAAGGATCATTGCTTTATGGGCTAAGATTTTATCAAAAAATTACAAATATCTTGAGGGAGTTCTCTCCTCTTTGCCTTGATCTTCAAGTGGAGAGGAGTGTAGTATGCGCCCCCGAAGAGAGGTATAATCTCTTCCCCATGGTAAACTTCGAGTATGCACTTCCACCTTGGTTCAAACAATATCTTCCATTTTTAAAATTTTCATATCCTTTTTGCTTTTTTTTTTTTCATTTCCATTCTTTATCTATATTCTATTTTTCCTCTTTCCACATATCCATTCCAACATTTATATTTTCTTTCTACATGGGTTGACCACAATTCACAGCCTTCTATTTTGCCTCAGATTCATATTACTCTCATTTCGTCGTAGCACTAACTCCTCACACCATTCCACGAGTGGAGGGTATTTTAAAATCCTCATCACCAATGAAATGGCTTGGGGTAAAGCCTCGCCAATAGCCTCTTCTTGTTTAAAAACTCATTCTACTAATGCGCCTAATAATACAAGTAACCCCATGCTTCCCTACGGGCTTTATCCAACCGCTAAAATGCCTTGATAATCGAGCATCATACCCATGATTGCATATGGCCCCATTAGGCGTGCATTGGATGTGACCGCGCCGCACCCACGACTAGCCCAAGAATTCCATGTCATCTATATAAGGTCATACTTTCCGGCTTATTCATACCCTCACTTAGGGTGGGTTGGTGCTCCTCTAACCGAATGTCGCATTGGACATGGCTTCCCTTGTGTATGATTGATAGCTCCACTAAATCAAATACAACCAGCTCGTGGCTTGCATTCCCAAAGATGTGAGCTACAAAAGTCTCACCTCACCCTGAGCCGCAGAAAATTACGTGTACTACCAACATCCACATGAGAATGACAAAGGCTTACAAATTAATCCGCCCATCAAAGGAATATAACGATAGGCTGCCTATCTCATTGTCGGGCCAATTGCGTTAGAAAAGATGTGGGACTCGTTCCTCGATATGCAATCGTGCTGGCCATCATCACGAGGACAAAGGAGGCCGCCACAAGCGCCCACCTCCATTCCACTCTCAAAGCTACTTGCAGGCTTTGGGTGACATAAGGATAATCTTCCATATGGTGCCCCGATTGAAAGTGTAATTTGTGTAAAACAAGCTTCTTTGTCCCTCCTTAACTGCTCTCGAAGCCTCCTAGGAATGGACCGGAGGACTGGCCGTGATGTGCCCCGGCTGGGGTGCCGGTTATCCTGAAGACAAAGCTCACCCTGGCCTGTCCGCTTGGTAAGCAACAGGAAGCCCAGAGCTAGGAGGCAGAGTGTGCTTTATAGGGTGCATAAGGCTTGTTTGTCCCAAAAGTGGAGGAAAGCTCTGTGCTGGAGGAAATCCTGCATTCTCTCTTCCTGTGCTATGCTTACCGTCAGCTTACCTTTTAGGGTCAATGGCTCGCACCATCTTCTAAAGTGGAGTTATGGAGCAACCTCTCAATATATCCAACCGCATCTATCGCGCATACCCGGGACATATAGTCGTATGCATGAACTCGCTTGTATAGGCTTGAGAAAGTTTCATAACATCGATGCCTGGAATGGCGGCAATGTGAAATGCCTTCGTACAACTTGAACCTAAAGCATCTATCCCTAGTGCTAGCCCCCGGACCTAGCACATATTCCACCAAATTTGAAAGCAGTTCCAGGCCGGTGATCGCTAATTTTACTAAATATCTTTTCACCATAACATAAGTGACCACCAAACTCATGTATTCTCTGCCCTGCAAATGTCCTGCAGGACAAGAGAATAGTAGCACCACGCCAAGATTTCAACATAAGAGCGGAAGGCAGTATAGATGGTGACCTTCTTTTGTGGCTCCCCGCCATGGTCGCTAAGGTCAATCTGCCTCCCTGCATTCTCCAAGCCAAAATCCTCAGCAATGAACAAATGCTCTCGGCCCCCTCTTGGTACAAAACAAGTAGAGGGAAAATGGCAACCTCTTTGTCCAGATTCATCAAGTAAGTCCTCCTCTTCTCAGGACACGGCCCTTATTTTCTATCAAATTCTTCTATCAGTTTTTCCATAGAAACATCCATCTCATTAATATTGGGAAATATGAGGTCCCATAGTGAAAGTTTCTTCAGTGGCTATTCGTGATAGGGCCCCTGGACTGGCGAATGCCTAAAATTTAAGGAGAGAATGGCTGTGACTGAGGAGATACTGTAAAGGAACTAGAAAGGATTTGGGGATCCTAAGTTGCCTCCATCGACATACCCATTGAAGCACCCTAGTGTAGTCCATAAGACAAAAGCTTATTGAAAGTAAGAGGTAGAGTATGCTCTTAGGAGTGAGTAAATGTGCTTAGTAGCTCTTTAAATGAAACTCCACTTCTTAAATAGACCCACTCTCAAAGATTATTGTAGAAAAAAACTAGCAAAAGACACCAAAATAAGTAATAGGCTGGCAAATGTAATGAAGGTTTCAAATGATTTTTGTAACGAAGTGTAGATTTTCTTCATTTATAGTATTCCAATCATAGGTTCTTATCTTTTACTAGTATTGAAAACCATCTATTTCACGTGACGCATACTTTGGTAAGATGCATTTGAATTTCTGAGATGTTCTAGTAGTATGTCTTTATTATCCCTTGATATTGAATCTTTAGTAAGGTGGAAGATGCATCTAAAAAATTTATCATGCTTGACACCTGTTGTGTATTAAAATATTGCATCTGTAAGTTAAACTCTAATGGTGATTTATACAAGTGTATGGAAAATGTTGCACTATAGGTTTTTTTGTGTCCATATCAAAATTTCTACATTTATTTCGGGACACATTTGCCTTTCGTTCGTATATGACTTTTGCTACGTATATACATATGGATATCGTGCTTATTGATGTCTGGCTAAAAGTTAAATTTTGAACGTGGTGCGGTTCTTTTACATTTCTCAAAATGTAAGTTATGCTAAATCATGTTCAATTTAATTATACATCCTCTAAAATAGTGAAAACATTTTAGAAAGACTGCGGTGTTTATGCTGAAACTTGCATTTTTTGCCTCACAAATTACCTGTTCTACATCAATATTGATAGAAGCCCGCAAATCAAAAAATCTATCAAAGAATGCGTGGAGTCAAAAAGATTGAAGCATTTGTTTTTGAGAAGTAATAAAGGTTTGACTCTGGTCACCAAGTAGAGCAAAGAAACTAATTTGTCCTACCCCATTACTACCCAACATCTATATAAACACAAAGTGCTATATAAGTTTATAAAAACGTCCACTATAAGTCTATCAGCCCTTTCAGGCCATTCCCTAGCATTATGACTATGTTCAACTATAAACAACAAAAGTAAAGAAGTGAAAAAAGAGTTCTCCTTACTTCACTAAAGTGCGAAGCACATTTTGAGGCATGCCCTGTCAGGTTTGTCACTCAATCTAGAGCTAATTTACCTTCTGCCGTAGCCATGGAGATCTCTTTGACCTCACATGGTTATCTCAATAGATTATGTTAAAACTTTAATGCGTCTGTCTGCAGCGCCTACCTTCCATCAAAATTAAATCTCTTTGTAGGCTTCCCCAGATCGCTGTCAAAGCTAATGCTTTTCGATAAAGGTCCCTAGATCTAGCTTTGCTTGTCAAGTATACCTCCCTATCTCACCGTATGATGAGATAATGGTGCTATCCAATGCAACATCGCTCTTGTTCAAATACGTGAAGGTCCATCCTAATGACGGGAACCCGACACTGATAGGATATAGAATTATGAAGGCTAGTTGCAAGCATGGTAGGGTTGGAGTGCTAGAAAAGAAGAAAATACCGCTGGTCCCTATAGCACTAACAATTGCTTCTATGTTATAGCATTGCATCTATTCACTCTAAAAACACTAAAAGTCATTTCAAAACTCAAAAATAAGGAAGAGGTTTACGAATGAAGGTAGGGGAGAAACTAGAAATGGGGCAAAGGAACAAGTTAGATCAAAACAACTTCGTATAACAAATAAAAAGTGACATCCCGAAAGCACATCATCACATATCAGATCATCGTTTGAATTGAGATAAATGGCTATAAGCATATACCTTTACATTCCCCTTTACATTCCCTTTATAAGTAGGACAATAGTTAAGTCTGAATACTTGTAGAGAGATTATCTACAAAGTGTTGGATAGGCATTCAAAGACAAGGCAAAGATGAGCGTAAGGAAATGAAAAAGTTGAAAATGAATCCAAAGATAAGCACATTAGAGCACAAATCCAACTTTCTAAGAGATGGTGACTATTAGAATAGGGCAACGAGCCAAGCACATTTTTTCTATTCATTTGAATAGCCTTACAAAAGATCAACCCAAGCTAGAAAAGGCCAACTTAGGTAAGCAAACCGGATAACATCAAACAATGAAACGTTAATAAGTGTTCCAGAATTTACTATTCATAAAAAACCTTGGTCTTTGAAGCAAACTAAAACCACATTTCCTAACTTGGTACATGGCTTGATCGCTACCCCGCAATGCGTGAAGCACAGATCGCCAAGGTAAGCCCCATAGAAAAGATAGGGCGCCAGCATTATATTTAACAAATGATGGTTTACTAAGTATAGTTGTAATACAAGCTACCCAATTATGCACAAGACAACAAAATGAAAATGCTATACCCCATGAGTTTGAAGATTAAATGCAAACCGCTTAAGGTAGGGATAAAAACAACCCATCGCATCGAAACAATAGGCAATTGAGGGATTTAGTCCGAGGAATTTAATCTCGTAATATAAAACCAAGGCTTGTAATCGGGTATGGCAAGAAAAGAAGGAAATTAAATTGTTTTTAAATGACCAAGAGCATAGCTACACAATCGCAAAATGCTCTGACGATATTAGGAAAAAGTATATGACAACAACCCAGCTGGTGACATGAACTGAGTCCAATTTATAACGCAAAGATTTCATAGCATAAACAAGAATATTATTTTGCTAGTCACAAATCTTAGCCAAGAAGAAAGGGACAAAATCGATAGAAGAACCTAGAAGCTAAGAAGCTATTTTGATCCCCGATCCTTCATATGCTCGGAAATGTTCTACCCGTGGCTCCATTTGTTTTCAGCTCGAAATTATTCATCATAAAACTCATGAACTTATTCATTTATCTCTATCAAAGGCCTTGATGGTCTTGGCTCGTGATTTGGCTCGTGATAAAGTCCTAAAATTGTATATGTAACCATTTTGGCAGATTGTGATGGGTTTTTTCTTTCATGAAAGCACATAGCAAGATGCATTTGAATCTACATGCATTGAGTGATGAAGGCATTTCAAATCTTGATTCAACCGCCTCCATATGTCTTATAGGTACCCCAACAAGGCTCCATGCCGCTTTTGATGGAGGACATGATGGACTTGATGGGATTCTCCCTTCGCATATGTTTCTAGATCGCAAGAAGAAGATCAATCCTACAAGTATGGTGATCCAATCTCAAGTATAGTGATGCAATCCCAGGTATGCTAATAAAGGTGTACCGCTTTGATCGGTACTTGAAGCCGATTTGTTTGGGAAAACAGCCTCGTGGCATGTCCATGTGCGTATGCAGAATTATACAAGTCCATGAGACCACATGCAATTATACAATTTTTAATTAATAGATGAGCATCTTTAAGACAACCATATCACTGTATATATTGACAAGTATTATCGAAACGGAATCATGTAACCTAAAGTCTTTGTTGGTGGCATATGTATGTATGTTGATATTTACCCAAAGCTAAGTTTGCATGACTGGGCACACAACTCAAGAAGGTTCATGCCAATCGACATTGTTTGGTTCCACACCTTCCAATTGCATTTTCCCAAATGCCTCGGAGTGCTTTTTTATCATAATTATATTGGTTGTATGGTCGATATCAAGGATCGATAGGATATGACATCATGCCTAAGCGGTATTGAACACCATTTCAGCTTCCTTCAAACATGCACATTTCCGTCGCTATGAAAGCCTATTTATCACATGCATCTAGTATGCCAATAAAAGTTACTTTTATCAAAGACCAAACCATCTAGACATATATGATAAAATATTAAAGATCACTATCTACATGCCCATGTTGAGCACATATTCTAATCATGGTATTCAAGAAACTTTATTTCACCTGGGAATGCAATTAAAACAAGGTGCTTCGACCGGAGGTTGTCAAGGTTCTACTATGTGTTTTCAACGTTTCCTTTGTTGTCGTTTCGTTTCATGGTTCTTATTGGGTCATTTTGTGTGGGCTTATTAATGTTCACACGGGTGACTCAGCAACGAGAGTCAAGGATAGCATATTCACCCCTTATTCCCTTAATTTACACCGTATTTAAAGTTCCTCGTTGTGGGGTATGCAAGTACAAGATTTGCTATCTTGTATAACAACATTCATAAAAAATATAAGGTTTCAAAGCGAAATACTATGGTGTTGATTTCGTCGTGCAAAATACAAATACGAGGGCTCTTGCCCCTACGTCACCCCCTTCGTGAATATGCACCCAAACCCAAAGGGGGGTTTAAGGGGGATTTTAATTTAAAATGTGTTGATTCAATGGTCTCCAATGGTAGTTATGTGTTGGTTATTATACTAAAAAAATTTTGGTCTTTCGGCCCTAAAAAACAAGGCACGTAAGAATATTAATTAATGTTAATGGTTGTTATGTGTTGGTTGTTATGTGTTGGTTATGACATAAGAATATATCAATGTTGTACTATATAATTACATTTCTAAGGTTTCCAATTGCATCAAATTAGGAAAGGATGGTGGTTGGGCCATATTTAAAAACCTCATAAAACTTGATAACCACCATATTCAATACCATATTGCAACGTATGAACATCAAATTTCAAGTGCAACTATTGTGTAACAAAAAGTACCAAGATGATTGCATCATTCCACACCAAGAATACTATCCCCAATATGAAGTAATATCGCAAAGATATTTGCAATGAGAAACAAATTTATAATCCACATTCCACGCTACAAAAATGTTCAGTATGGAGTTGAGTTGTTCATATGGAGTCATGCGAAGGATAACCCATGACATGACATCCGGATAAAGGACTCGACATCACCACCACTTTGGTACAAATCCAAGGTTAATGCTAGACTACATCTTTTTTTATTAAGAGGAGGGTTATGTGGAGTTCTTTTCCTCTACATCTGCATTCCATAAAAAGATTTTAAAGCTCACCACAAGTTGAAGCATATGCATATATAACTAGCAAAAGTATTCCCACAGATTTTAAAGCTCACCACAAGTTGAAGCATATGCATATATAACTAGCAAAAGTATTCCCACCTGCTTTGATCAACAAATGCACTTGTCCTGACCTTCCACGTAAAGATAAATAGGTTGCGTAATCAGAGAACTTTAAGGTGGATGATTACATAATTCTCAAAACATGATTTGCGTAGCAACAATCTTAGTTTCCTATGCAATGCAAAATAAATTGAACCCCGCAAATAAATTATGGAACGACCTTGTCCAAAACCAACATGATGTGAAGATGCCCCTCGCTTTGAAGCAACAAAAATGAATCTCAAAATCACCGGAAAGCTTGAGAAGTGTTGTCGAAGTGGTTTGGCTAAAGCCCGCACCCCAAGCTATCATCCGGAGTACATTCCAATGCTTTCCCCAATGGCATCTCTAGACATCAACTCTGAATAATTTCATCGCCTTCATCGCTTCTTACATGTAAATAAATGAACGGAAACACCCTTCTTCTAGAATAGAATAGATAAGCAATTACAACCACGAAATCCCTCTTCTCTCCTTCGTGTAAACCAAAAATAAAATACCTTTGTTCTTCTTCTTTAAGCAATTTCAACGGATAAGCAATTACAACCACGGAATCCTCTTCTCTGCGTTCTGTGTAAAACCAAAAGAAAAAATATCTTTGTTCTTTAAGCATTTTAGATGCATAAACTGCAACGGACTGTAAACATCTGCAGTTTTGAGCCAGATAAAGTAGCCCCCGATTTCATACAAAACCATGCTGGTCCTTGGCTTGCATGAACATCTAATACAACTAACGTGGTTTCAAATGCAAGGGGCTAAAAAGGTCAGATGGGCGACTCCTAGTAATAATGTGAGATACACTCTACCCGGGCCTACACCAAGCCCATCCCCCCTCGCTCCGAAAAATGCTATCCCCCTTATTCACCCATGTCTATCCGAAAAATGCTTCCTCGAAAAGGAGGTGTTGGGGAGCCGATCCTTCCGAATATGAGAGCAGAGAAGTCGATTCCAAGAGAGACCATATGCCTCGAACCCTAAAATATGCCCTTTTCACTCGTGATGCAAAGGGAGGGTTGTACATATATTTTTCTTTGTACATCTCGACAAATACATGGGTGCTAACCATTAAAAAGAGCAAAAAATCAATGCATGTATGACTCTAGAAATACTTATTAGTACACTCCATCGATACATTCACCAAATCATAGCAAAACCATAGGAAAAAACAAGATAAAAATACAAAAAGAAACCCCTCGCTATTATGCTACATATTGGTTTGAACGGGGGGTTTTGTTTTGTGTTGTTTTGTTTTGTTTTATGAATTGTACATGGACCAAGAAGAGGCTTGCAAAGCTCAAGACCCAGACCAATTAGATTGACGTGATTATGATCTTTGTTAAAACATATTAGCCATTTATGATGCTTTTGTAGTTATATTAGTAATGGAAATTGTACAGGCCGTGGCCCAGAAAATGAATACATGCTTTTATTTTCTTAGTGAATGCATACAAATATTAAGAATAGAGTACCCAATGGTACAAAAGGACCAATTCGCGGCTTTGGTAATATAACAATCCCATTTCGAATATGTGTGTTTAAGTGCCTTGATGATGTAGTAATCCCATTTCTAATATGCACGCTTAACTTGGTTGGTGTCGCTTAATTTTGGTTCGCATAGTGGTGAACCATTCTTAATCGAGTCCTCATATTTTCTTGCATCCTCGCACTATATACATATTCCTATGTCCTATTTCTTGATTCTTCTTCTCGAGTATTTAAAGTTCTATATTATAGATCTCTATATATTGTTGTGCTCCATATAGACTTGATTCTTCTTTTCGAAAGTATTTCGAAGTTCCACATTATTATGGCTTTCCCATATTTTGCTTGTAGGTCGTGGTATGAATGGACCGTAAAATGAATTATGTCTCAATAGCAATAAAGAGTTCAGCATGCCAAATATCCTAGGGAACATAACATGCCATTTACGTAACCTTTGTGGCTCTCAATACCACTAACCCATAGACTTCCATAGATTCCCCGCCGACTCCAACGATCCATTTATCTCTCCAACGATCCACTTACCACTTGCCTTCTTTTCGTTTTCCAAATTCAAATGCTTATGACTTACTATATTGGAGGTTAGGAATGTGTGGTTACATGGCCCAATTATGGCGCAACTCTAGAGATTCTTGTAGGTAGGGATTGTAAGAAATCTAAAGGAATATATAAGAATCTAATAAAATAATCTTGAAGAGAAAGTCGACTCTGAATTTAAATGAATCTTGAAGAATCTATAGGGATCCCGAGAGCCTAATGCAACATTTAAAAATCTAAAGAGATCTTGAGGCAATCTCAAGAGATTGAAATGAATCTTAAAGGAAATCTTAACCTTTATACCATTTTCTCTTCCACCCCACTTTTCACATCATTTGGAACCGACACTAATTTTGCCCCTTGCAACAACTTTATATAAATATGGTTATGAAACATTTGAAAAATCCAATCAAGTGTTTAGGAAAGCATGCAAGTCTCAATTTATTTTAGATACAAACTATATTGAAAGTAGCTTTGCAATTTGAGGAGAACTTGAACTAATAAACAAGAGTCTAGAGTCTTGCCCAACAACAACCAAAATGGTTGCATCCAACCGGGCGGCAAAATCGACAAAAAAATTTACTTTTATGACATTCAATTACTTATATATTCATGACGACACGATATAAGAGAATCCCGGTGAAAATTGACCATGCACATTGCATGGATCCTCATTTAAATGCGCCTTGAACATACCACGGAAGGCATTATTTATTCAAGATATACCAATTGTTAGGTATGAAGCACTCATTTGTAACAAAGCCAAATAAATCGTAATCCAATGTATCAACCCCTTTCTCGCATTATAAAGTTAAGATAGTGACAAAGATAAACGCCTTGAATGCATGAGGACCTAGAACATAAAGGCTATCAACGCCTCACCCCACCCCACCCCCACCTCAAGTTGCTTCTTGTATCAAGACAGCTCTTTTCAGATATTAACAATTTCATTATAGTTTCAATTCGGCCGCGGTTAGGCATGCATCCTCGTGTAACACGTGCAGAATTGAAACTATAATGAAATTGTTGTTACGGAAGCTTTGAGTAGGAGCAATTTCAAATCAAGCAGTAAAAAATAGTTAAAATGTCGGTAAAGAGCAAGAATGCGTAAAAACTGCGCCTGTAATCACCGGAATGCAAGTAAACATTTGGCAAGAAGACCAGTAGTATTCGGGTTTAGTCCACGTGTCGGATGGGATTCGCACGGGGCAAAATTGCTTTACCAAAACTTTTACGCTGTGGTGAAATGATAGTATGCCTAAACTAGAGAAAACCGCTTTTGTCTAGATGCTAGCCGACAAATAAACATCATACTAGATGAGGTCAAAATACCATAAAATGGTTAAACACATCTAACTTTTATTTATTTTAAGGACGCCACCTTGGAAACCCAAAGACATGCCCATTACCTTTGCTCTTAGCAAACCTATCTTAAAGAAAAAAATACTTGGCAATTGCCTTGTCCCATCAAGCATGCAAAACCGAAGAGATTGGAACGTAACATCAATGAATTAGACAAATGTGAAGGAACACCGTTAAAAGAAATTTGTCCCTTCTGTAAGTTTGTTGGGCTCCCCGGCTTGATGGCAAAGTGATGGACCCCTGGTATTATTTGTTGCGCCAAGTCATATTGGCAAAACAAATCCCAATGAATCTAAAAAATAAACACGCCTACTAATGGCCCTACAAGGTGGAAAACATGTAACATTCGACATTGGGAAACATGACATTTGTCATTTACCGGGCCAAAATATCGAAGTTGTCATCTCCGGAAGGCCAAGCTCTGAGCTCTAGTAACTCAGGCTTTTCTCAAAGATAAAAACAACGAGGGTAATCTACAACTAGGTTCTTGTTATCCAAAAATTCCAGCAAAGCAAGAACCTAAAATCCCCTTTATCGGCAGAAAACAATAATTGAGTTTAGTTCTACACTTTCAAAGAAAGAAATAGCATCAAAACAGAAAGGATCTTGCCCGAAGGAAATGAACCTATTGATTATGGGAAGAAGAGGGAGAGAGAGAGAACCTTCTCAGCATATATACATAGTGCAAATCGATCATCCGCAGCAACAAAACCAACCCAATGTAGTCCCACCATTCATAAGGATGGGTTATGAAAGAATTCTAGAGCAACTCCAAGGCCCCTCAAGAGTTTGGTCTAGCTGAAATGCGAGAAGAATGTGAAAATAAGAGCAGCCAACGGCTAAGAATAGATGATAGATGGTGAGTATCTTCATTACTAGCAAGTAGATTAGTCCCAGAGATTTACGATGATATACGTGAGTACCCTCCAAAATTAGTCCGTGTCCTTCCAAATGAGGCATTCTAATCCTTGGATCACCATAGGTAACCTATACGTAAAGGACCAAAATCAATGATTTAGGATTTTGCACATTTTCTTATAATAAGTATGCAACAAGACAAAGGCTGCAAAGAACCCTTTGTATCCTATTTGAATAAAGTGGGAAGACAAATTCCTTCGAGATGAAAGATACCAAAGATATATATGCCCCTGGTTTCGTGATCCCGACAATAAACAAGAATTGACGATGTCAAGTCCGGTACTGAGTATGTAAGTTCAAAATTCATAAAACACTTGGATTGTTTCACCAGACTTCCCGGCATTTGATATGCGCTTTTGAAGTGCATTGGCTCCACACACAAAGTTCAAACACAAACTTATCCAAAGATGTTTGGGCCGATGAAAGTACTTAAAATTCACTATTGCAAAGTTCTATTACCAAATGCGCAGAGCTTTTCAATCTAAATGGACTAGTATTTGGCAAGGAAATGGAGATTAATACTCACCATTAAAGAATCCAAAGAAAACTCCATCATTGGGTCCAATCAAGCCCATGACAAGACCCGTACAACAAATTGGTGGATCAAATTAATATTGATATGATAGTCTTGTTAGAGACAGATAAAGTAGATGGTAGTTATGTTTAACCTTTTATCAAATACGGCATCAAATGTATCGGCCCCTCGAAAGCATACATATTATGCATCCATGTTTATATCTAATATGAACCATAGAAGTAATTATAATGAATGAAATGGTATGCATGACACTCACAATATTTAACAATGCGCCTTTGTTAGCAGGATGATAATGCCAGCTTCAAGAATTGACGTAACAAGGAGACATGCATATTGCCACATTATATCTCTAGAGTATTATGTTTAGTTTGTAGAATTCTACCAATAAGCATTTCATCTATATATATATATGCATGTTCAAACAAGCATCCATCAGAACCATACATCCATGTGTAAACTAAATAGCTCGAACATACAAGTAAGCTGTGGAAGTGCACCTGTATTTCCTTTGCATTGCATCAATTACTGACCGTAGATATCGATGTTCACAATTTCCTCATAACCATCCTTCACCATGTCTTGAGATAACCGCATAAAATATCAAATGCATCAAGTATACCGATGTTACAAAATCAGGAAAGGAAAGTTAAACCGCATTTAACTTGTAGAGAGAGGCATGCATAATGGATGGCAAAGAACGTTTCATATTTGGATGCAACATCATTTAAGAGCTTATATGTTATTTGCATATGTAGTTGTTATACGTACAAAACGGACTATATGCCCCTCATCAAACGAAAGCTCTGCGAACATTTAACTTCTTGAGCCTTTCCAGGAAATGTCTTTAGAGACGCTTCTATTTAACTATCTCAAAAATCATTGACATCTAACACTCATTGTCCTCGGGATTTAGGATTACTACGATTGTATCAATTCAACCTTTTGAACAAAATGTGAATAAACAACGGATCGGCCCTAGGTTATATCTTTTATTTAGTTTGATCGGAAAAGTTATCTCGTTATTAACCGCTTCAAAGACAACAAATCTAGTGAAGAAACACATACGCACTGCATTTCCACAACCGTGATGAGGACTCGGGCAAATAAGTATATGTTTATGCACAAGATGAACCAAGCCTGAGTAACGCGGGTACTAGTGAAGGATCCCACGTCTTGAGCATACCTGGTGTTCCAATAATCCGCATCTCCATATGCATGTTGCTTTTTCCATCCTCGACCACCGTATATATGATAGTGTCAAGTGAAGAATCATTTGTTTGGCTTCCTGCATTGCCCGACCATTTGGAAAGGGAGGAAAGCTTGAAGACACCTTATTTCTGCTCCGATCCTTGCAATTGACATAAATTCTGAAAAGGAAAACCTTGATGCACTTCGCGCGGTTACTCGGATTCGAGCATCACGGATCGAACGCGGTGACCGGAGTTTATAGCGAATAGTAGGTTTGGAGCAGTCATCAGCATATCTTAGGTATATTCTAGCATATACCTAGGATATGCCATAAACCCACATAAACAAGGGTTTGCCCCCCTAGGGGCAACCCAATAAACCCACATAAACAAGGGTTTGCCCCCCTAGGGGCAACCCAAAAATGGTAGTTGCTGCCACTAGATCACCATGCTTTCCATACGTATATTTAAGTGATCTCCCCAAGACTACATCCTGCTCATTATTTCTGATATAAGCATGCAATCACTTGCCCAAAGCTTGATTTTCTACAGTCACACATATATCAAGAATGCTGACTATAGTTATCTTGTTTGGGAGCACCCCTCTTGCTTCATCATTTGAAATATAACTAGAGCACTCCTTTGCTATCCATTTTGACCATATGCCAATATTATAGCAGTCCACGAAATGACATTACGTTCTGGCATCTTGTTGAATAATGATTGAGCTTCTTCAATAGATCCACATTTGCCATGTTAAGAATGGCAATTTCTAAAACAATATCTGATTCCAATCTACAACCTAGAGTTCTAGCATGGATGCACTTTCCTTCTGTCAATTGCATGGTATTGCCACAAGCCTGGAGCAATGTTATATAAGTCACCCCTTTTGGGCTACAGATGATTCCCCTTCCCATTTGCACATAGTCACGTAGATCAAAACAAGCTAATCCGTCGAGTCTTGTCTCCAAGAGACAAGTTCTTGAACTAATCCGTTTAGGGACACAAATGTTAAAATAAAGTTGTGTCGATACTTTTCCTTGCATTTCCATGCCTTTGTCAGTGGGGCAAGCATCCATGCCCTCTATCCTTCTCATTGTATCATAGAGCAAGCAATCAACAACCATTCTTGACGAAAATTTACCAATAATGGAAAAAAATTGGATGGGCAAGCGAAAAGAACAAACCAAAAAGCTTTGTATTGTCTTTGGCTATCCGCGGATCCACGGAACCTGTAAGCTAATTGAGATATAGCATGCTAGGCAAGAACACAATTGATTTAAGAAAAGCGAAAAAAACTATATCTGTTGCCCTAAGAACAATCATGATGGCGGATA
This sequence comes from Isoetes taiwanensis, assembly GCA_021234155.1. Taxonomy (NCBI): domain Eukaryota; kingdom Viridiplantae; phylum Streptophyta; class Lycopodiopsida; order Isoetales; family Isoetaceae; genus Isoetes; species Isoetes taiwanensis. Next base: position 5,602,819 of record JAJEKV010000062.1, read on the forward strand.
AAAAAAAAGGTTTGAAAAGTATGCGATGTGTCTTACGTCATGTCGCGTTATCCGGCTTCCCCAAACCCTAGCGGCCCGGGTGAAGATTAAAATCGATCCTAACACTAAGGGTCTATTCACCCATGGTTAAGTTAGTTAAGTTAACTTTTACGTTAAGTTAAGTTAATACTAACGTTAAGTTAAGTTAATACTAACCGGGGATTGCCTTCACACCAAAGCTAGTTAAAAAAATTTAGTTAGGCTAACTTAGCGGAAAACCATTTTAGCTTTCGTTTAGTTAAAAAATTTGGTTAAAAATGACTTAACTAGCTAACTAAATGCCTTCGAACAATTATAAGCACATTTAACTAAACTTAAAGTGACCTCTATGAGGTCAATTAAGTTTTAGTGCTAATTTTTAATTTAGTTAACTTTTAGTTAATTTTGTTAACTTAATTGAACACGATGCGAAGACAAGTTTAGTTAGTGTTTTTGGTTAAAAAAGTTAACTAAATTCTTAACTATATTTCTTAACTATGTGCTAACTTAACTAGTGGTGCGAATGTAAATTTAGTTAAAAACTATATTTTAACTTAACTTAACCGCAGGTGCGAATGTACCCTAAATCAAATAAAAAATCATAAGCCCAGTAAATGGCCGAAAACTCTAAAAGAAATGTATACATCTGTGAAGAAATATACAACCGGTCAGTCTGAAAAAACAAAGAAAGCGGTCACCAAGAAATTCTCGCTCCATAAATGGCGATTACGCTAAACAAAATGGTCTGATGTAACTTAAGCCAATGAATCCAGAACAGCTTCAACTGAACAATAAAAAGGCACAAATGGAGCAGAAGCTGGTAGATCAAAGCACCAAACGAACTTTTTGTAGTGGTACCAGCACAGAAAGAATGGATCGGTGCAAGGAGTTATTCTGATTGCCTATTTTTGGCCAATTTTTAAATTTTATAGCCATAGATCTTAAAAAATAAGATCTTACGATAAAGTTTTAATGCCGCGTCAATTTTTGATGAGGTGGACATACTACATGGATAGGCGAGAATTAAAGAAAGGTTGTAGGCTTGGTTGGGGTTTGGCGTGCTAAAAATATTTTTATTTTAATAATAATTTAATTTTATTATTATCATCATCACCATAATCACCATTAAAATTCGTCCCCCCTTTTTTACAAATGTGGTATTAGGCAAGATACTTGAGCATATATACTTGAAAAATCTATATTTATACAAAAAGTGTACAATGGTTTTACAAAACAAGTAGGAAGTATCTATCTTGACGATTATCCCCTCTAATCCCCCATGCTAGATTCAAGGCCTTTGGCATAATGGTAACACACTTCCATGAATAGCACAAAGGTTAGCATCATCAAAGAGGGCCCCCATATAGTCCTCAGCTGCCTCTTGCAAGGCAAGCATGGAACTCAAAAAACCTCACTTGTAGATTGTGGCAGGCTCAAGCCTTAGCTATCAAATTCATTTAAAAAACATTATCTGATATTATTTGGTTAGGGCGCCCTTTTGTGGCTAATCTACTTTAAAAGCTCTGTCATTATGATCTTCATCCCAGCTCTAATCATTCTCCTCCTATGAGAAATCCGATCAAGACCCGAACAATATCCAAACATTACATGTAGTGGTAAGCATAATGGACCCACACCTTCCAAACGTCACCTACACAATGGTCATGGGTCCACAATGCCTTAAAGTTCGTTGGAGCGAAAACGAAACACCTGATTCTCCGGATGGGATATATAGGATTAGGGGTGCATACAGTGCATAAAAATTAGGATCAACAATTGCTTGAAAGCGATGTCTGGATACATGTTTCTAAAATAGCTTCATGAGCAACATTACTTTGGAGTAAATACATTGTATCGCAAAAATCCACATCACAAAACCCCAGATGTGCATGTTAATACATTTAGTCATGAAAGAGCGTAGAGCAATTGTCTCCATTCGTACAGGAGTAGACCACTTCATGATTGAGACATACAGATGGACCTAGGAAGAGCAAGAACATATTATCTATATCTTTGCCCATTAGCAATTATTGAAGTAAAGGCCACACTCTTCACCCTTTGCCAAGCATTTGCATCTATCTGGACACGCTATGAGGGGTTGGTTATACCTAACCAACCACTATATGTGATAATGAACACACATGTGGTAGGGAGCCATGTCATCTTACATTCATGAGATATTGGACATCTTTGGCTCAATTATGCCCTCGCATCGACAACCATGTACAAAATGTATAGTTTGTCAGTAAGCCTATTAATGCTAAGGTTTTCCCTCCAAAACCCTTCGGTGCCAATTTTTTTTTAATCTTAAAAAAGCGATTAATAGGCCTGTTATTCTTTGTTTCTTAGTTTGGGTCCCAAAGACTATTTGGTCTCAAATGGATGATAAAATTCAATTCAATTTTAAATGTTGGTGTTGAGAATACATTACGGCGTTATACTTCTTCACGACAACCTTCCATTTGGGTTGTGTCCATGCAAACTTTGATCTTTTGTAATAAAGAAATGTTACCACGCTCTTATTTATAACCATAATATCCCTCTTACAATAACCATCAAGCTCATATACTCCATAACCGCTAACATATGGTTAGTTTTGAAGTACAAAGGATTGCATGCATTATTCACAACAGCAAGGGGGTTGAAGGTATTTCTATTATTTTTTCAAATGCTAAAAGTTTCAAAGAAGGTCTTAGTGCTACAACCAATTTCTTTTATGTATGTCAAGAAATGGTCATGAAAAAAAAATTACCACCTAAGAAATTGGAAGTCTCTAATATGAAGACCCAAGCAAAGGAAGTGGGGTAATCCAAATGCTCTAAAATAAGGGGGAAGAGGGGAGGGGAGGAGTCGTGATTATGTGTATGAAATGATATGCAATGGTTTAATGACTGCCAAAGATAACATGATACTATTTAAACCTTGACCAATCTATATAAATAGCGCGTGAAAACACAATTTATGACAGACACTCAACTAACATAAATAAGGTGCCTAGGCAATTCCATGGATTGGCATTGTGAAGAATGCTGTTGACAAAGCTTTCAAACCCACAACATGGTTTATTAAACATGGACACAATATATAATGTTGAACCTTTAAATCTAGGCACTATTCAAGTATCATCTACAGAGTTAGATTATATCTCTACTAGAAAAAGTGCCCAGCGTTGCTGGGCTTTTCATGGGACATAAATTCAAGGCAAATGCTAGATTGGTGTAAAAAGAGCAAGGAATTGTAATGTTAGACTTTGTGCAAATGATTATGAACTTGAATGAATAGCTACATTGCATTCTCTCAAGGCTCTAAATGTTTAATTACTTCCCCTAGGAACAAATTCATTTCTTGCTTCAAGAATTGACATTCGATCATGTGACAATCACTGATTCAAACCAAAATATTTGGACCTATGAACAAAAATCAATTTTCCTACTCCATGGTTTCTAAATGCCTGTTTGTGCATATAAACTTAGATTTTACAAGAAGTTTGAACTTCTTATTCTCCAGAATGAAATTTAGATTCAAAACCTCTTCAAGGAGCCACCCTTTCATCATCTTCAAAACAAAATCTAAAACAAATCTTCTTCAACCTATGAAAGCAAAATTTTCTTTTTACTTGGATTTCTCTATTTTAAGCCAAATTTTTTTGAAATGCTTAAACATTTTTTTCATCCTAGGTTTACCTACGCACCGCAACCTAGTTTATTGCTCTTTATATAAGTGATGCATGTTGTTGTGTTGTTTTCATCTATATAATTGTTTCATCTCGACCATTGCTTCATGGAATATTCCTTTCAATATTCCATATAAAGCAACAAGGTCATCTCCCCAAAATCAAGATGGGATAAAACTGGAATTTCCTTGTCACTATAAGATTTACAATATATAGAATGCAAATCAAGGATATAGTCAATGAGCAACTGAGAAAATTAGTTGCACATGAGAAAAAGTCATGTGTTGTTGTGCATTAGGGTTGCCCTTAGGGCCAAAGTTCCATATCCGTAACTTAGAAGGTTAACAATTGTAAGTTTTGCCTTTAGTTATGTTGGCGAATCTTTTTTAGCTTTTCGATAACGATAGTCATAGAAATGTTGGCAAGTCTTAGTGGTGTATTTATCCCATGACATTAGAGTGAAAAAATCACCTTTCCAAAACTCTATATTGTTTCTTTTTGCTCCATCGCAACTTTGCATTAAGGCATTGACAGACATACATACAAATAGACATACATTATTTTTATGTCATGCCACATTAAGCGACATCCATGAGGACATATGACCTCATGGGTGCTCTTCATTCTCTTTGGGCAATGGCCTTGTGATGATATCTTTGTGTTGCTTATTTCTAATCCCGGGGGATGCACCTATCATATAGGGGGTATCTCATGCATGCTAGGGGTTGCCAGAAACCCCCTTATATACGCCTTAAAAATCCTCCAAAAACTCCAGTTTCAGTCGCATATAATAGGTAGAGTATATGTATGGTTCATGCCCAAAATAAATCCTTCTGGGTCACTCACTAAATTGTATGGCTAAAACTATGTGAACCCCCCTTTTTTCCAATTGCCCTATTTTTAAACAAAAAGATGGTACCCTTACTGTGCCTTGTGCCCCATTATAACACACCACATTTTGCAACTCTCATATTCAATTTGTAGATCCATAACAATAGTTAAAATGATTCAGCCTGGTTAATAACTTGAACATATACAAATTCTATCCTCCATGCTAGGAATTAATGATTCCCATTTATAACATGGATGAAAAGATAATGCAGACTCTACACCTAAATGTTGGGCAAAGGAAAAATCCAAAGTGCATTTCAAGAATTCTCTTTGACACTTTTTAAAACTCCCTTTCAAGACAATGCAAATCTACATCGACTCAAAGCAAAATTTGTGGTTATCTTAACAAGTTTGCCAAGAAAAAGATCCCCTTACCTGATTTTTGAGTCCAATCCAAAATGAACAAAAAGCATATGTCTTCTATCATTTAATTTAGACTCCCCACTTACGATAGATTAGTATTGAGCCACTTTATTGTGAATGAAAAGGAATGCATCAACAAGCATGCATAAAATGTAGAGAACCAACTTGGAATTGACGTGGCAAAAATACAATGCCCCAAAAGATGGGTAGCTTGCATTTCAAGCAACCAAAATGGTAATTACAATTCCCATGTGCTCAAATAAAATTTCATTTTTACACATTCTCATGATGTTGTTTATTATCTGAGATATTCACAACAACTTGGATATGTGTATTTTTGCAGATCTTCGAGTAAGTTGCTCATACAAAATTCATAGATCCAATCCATGAACATAAGGTTGCCCACATAATTGGGATATGGCTCATGTGCTTTCTGCTCAAACAAAATTTATAGCACCCAATTAATTGAGACAAACTTAGTATTAATATCTAAGACCCCATCACCCCATATGTCTTTGGAAGGCCGGTTGAGGAGATTAAGTCGGGAAGTTTCACATCCGGAAAAGCAACTTCCTAAAGCAATGCAAGAAGACAAGTCCATATGAAATATTTCCTAAAGCTTATTGTAGCCGCAAGTAATGCAGACAAAAAAATGATTCGACCTACTTTGCTTATTCTATCGGACCCTAATCCCATAAAAACTTCACGGTGAGACAAAGGGGACCAAGATGAAACCGCAAAATCTGGCTGAAAACCTTTATATCGACATTGGGCACTCTTCTACCTGATCCATGTGTTTGCACATCGACAACATATAGAAAAAGATTTATTTGATTTAAAACCTTCCTTTTTTACATATTGATTGAGATTTTCTGATTTATACCATGTGCCACATTGCCATTCTTCACCGCATAGTGGGGACAATGAGCTCTAAAAAGAAGCTTCGTGACAGTCTATTGCCATGGCCAATAGTGCATGTTTCTTTTGGTGTTATTTCCGGATGACAACTTGAAAACATGCTTGCGATCATGATAGAACTAAAACTTCAAAGAACAAATACCCATGCATGATCCATGCCCCCGAGCTCAAATATGAGCTTTCATAGCGACGTCATGCATTTGAGCATTTTAAAGCTGCAAATTCTCAAAATGACTCAAAGCAATCTTGGAAGCCCGGATCGGGATCTCTGTGGAAGAATAAAAATCCGTTGCATTTGTCGCTGTAATTCGCAAGTAGTAAAGCGGACCAGATGACCACCCATTTCTGCCGTACTTGATCAAATGTCTAACATGCAATTGACACCATACTATATCCGGTTATTATCCCTCAAGAAGAACGCTTTCGTAAAACACTTTTTGGGCATCAATTATCCATCAAATAATGTGAAGTAATGCAGAATCCGAGCATCCACACAATAGTACGCTATTTGATCTATGACTAAATTTTACAAAAATGTGCCGTTAGTTGATGCCCGTTTGAATGTTCATAGAGAAGAAAGATAGCGATTGTAGAGAAAAGCTACAATAAGTGGCTTCGGTAGAAAGCACGGAGATTCGAGTCGGGGAACATATTGCAACATTACATTGCTTGGGTTAATCGGCACAGTTTATGACCGGCATCAATGATTACAAGTTGTGACCAGCAATGTCACAAAACTCCATATCTATCTTTATCGTGTTTGCTTTGCAGATCAAGGCTAAATTTTAAACATTCAACACTTGTACAACACAAATTGATCAAGAAAATCTGCAGTTGTCAACAGACTAATGCATTCCATCTTGTCGCTTTTCAGACACACAATATCCCTCCTTCATTTTTTCTTGCTTTATGACTCACAACTCCATAGATGAGGTATCATCTCAAATCTAGCATGGCCACTCCATTTCACCATCCAATGTGACAAGCTAACTTGATATTTCGCATACTACAAGCAAGCATCCAACAAGGTTTGGATTAATGTACCCAAAGCTTCGCTTGATTGCTCTAGTCAAACTGGCTCTGCAACAAAGAGATCCGCCATAAAAAAAAGGACTTGGCCAAATCGTAAGATATCTATAACATGCGCGTTCTCTATATAGCTATCGCGAGAATCTATGCGCGACTATTTCGAGGTTGAAATTCATGATATTGCGGTGTTCAATAATCGAAAATACAATATCAAAAGTAGAAGAGCTTACCCTAACAAACCTCGCTTCGTTCCGATCCTTGTCGGATGCATATGAACAGATTATATAGTCGGGAAAAAATGGGCCTCGCCAGATGTATCATGCGGCATGCCCATGTTATTTTGGAATCCCATGTGAGGAACAATTGTGAAGTCGCTTTTAGGCATTTTGTAGAACTCCAACTACTATGGAATTCTAGATCCAGCCGCCAAGTCTATGCCATAGCCAAGCTTACGTCATAAAACCATAAAGATCGGGTTAAGAAACGAAAAGTGAAATCGACCAAGATTGATTTTAGATAGGACTCAATCTGCAAAGTTGTCAACGACTAATGCATTCCACCTTGTCGTTTTCGAGACACACAATCTCCACATGCAATATCCCTCCCTTCATTTTTCTTGCTTTATGACTCACAACTCCATAGATGAGGTATCATCTCAGCTCTAGCATGGCCACTCCATTTCACCATCCAATGCAACAAGCTAACTTGGTATTTCGCATACTACAAGCAAGCATCCAACAAGGTTTGGATTAATGTACCCAAAGCTTAAGCGATTAGCTTAGTCAAAATCGGGCTCTGCAACAAAGAGATCCACCATAAAAAAAGACTTGGCCAAATCGTAAGATATCTATAACATCGTTTCTATATAGCTATCTGAGAATCAAGACTATTTCGAGTTGAAATTCATGATATTGCGGTGTTCAATAATCGAAAATACAATATCAAAAAGTAGAAGAGCTTACCCTAACAAACCTACTCGTTCTCGATCCTTGTCAAAGATGCATATGAACAGATTATATAGTCGAGGGAAAAATGGGCCTCGAAGATATCATCATGCGGCATGCCCATGTTATTTTTTTGAATCCCATGTGAGGAACAATTGTGAAGCTGCTTTTAGGCATTTTGTAGAACTCAACTACTATGGAATTCTAGATCCGTACCGCCAAGTCTATGCCATAGCCAAGCTTCGTCATAAACCATAAAGATACGGGTTAAGAAACGAAAAAACGACCAAGCTTGATTTTAGATAGGACTGAATTCAAAAATGGCTGAATGCGGATGCAAATAGAAGAAATCTCACCAAGTCAGCTTGTTATTCGGGCTGGTCTGGACCGCCAAGATACTTCCGAGAGCAATTTTTGTGCTTTTGCGGGCCTCGGATTCATGAGATGCAAGAGTCAAGTAATTCGCTCAAAATCTACACATTTTATCATCTTCTTAACCTTTGCATTATGAATCCAATCAAGCTTGATTTTAGATAGGATTGAATTCAAAAATGGGCTGAATGCGATGCAAATAGAAGAAATCTCACCAAGTCGGCTTGTTATCGCGGGCTGGTCTCTGGACCGCCAAGATACTTCCAGAGCAATTTTTGTGCTTTTGCAGGCCTGGATTCATGAGATGCAAGAGTCAAGTAATTCGGCTCAAAATCTACACATTTTATCATCTTCTTAACCTGCATTGCGGCTTCAACTTCATCATCTAGTTGCATGCATATCTTGAACTTTCTTTTGCTAACAATGACAATCATGCTACAGAGAAGTTTGAATCTATTCCGCCAACCACATAGAAGATTCTCCAGCCACTATCAGGTTTACTGCATCCTTGCACTTTAGGTTTGAAGCCATTTTGTCAAAGATAACTAAAAAAGAAATACCCGTGGTAGTCGCAGGAAAGAACAACGCGGTTTTTCCCTCCACTATTCTCTACAAGATTTTAGCAGCAAAAAAGGACCGAAAGCCTTAACCATAATCAAAGACCCACTTGCACGGATACCTCATGTAACCAAGAGAAGAGGTTTCAATTTGTTTGAAGCAAGAGAAATGAGCGGTTATTGACCACGTCCACAAAACAAAGCATTCATTCTAAAAAAATAAAAAAAATAATCTCACGGCATACAATGAAAGTGGTGAAATGCAAGGCCAAGATCGCGCACAAACTATCCTAAAACGCCATTATTATTATATATAGATTAGTAACTATTGACACATAATTATATAACATTTGTAATAGATAACATCTCTAAGTTTGGAGAATCTAATCTTCTTAGCCATTGAGATATGATAGGTACTACCTCTAACTTTGGAAAATTATTAGCCATTGAAATTTGTCATATGCTTCTCAATATCAATTCCATTCAAGAATCAAATTCGAGTATTTGTATTGCCCATAATAATTTTTAATAGCTAGGGTCTCAAGTTTCTTTTCCGGATGGCCAAGATACTCAAACCTAAATACAATCCGACTATGTCTGTAGAGATTTTTTTTTTCCATATAAATAGAGCATGAAACTACGCCAAAAGGCAAAATCATGACCATTAGATCTTCGGACATGCCTCCCCCAAATGGATCTAGAGAACTGGGTGTTGGGTCTAGTGATAACATACTAGTCTAGTTGAATTCAATACATAGAGTGCATTCAAGGCAAGGTGATTTTTGTTTTTTTTTTGGCGGGGGGGGGAAGATAGTATTGTCCCACAAGGCAAACCTATTCTTTATTGTTCTTTAACTTACTCTTGCACTTGCTTTTGCATTTAGGTGTAGGACTCGATAGGTTGTGCATGACCATTATCCATCAAATTCGGACTCCAATATGGCTTTTTATGGCCTGTCCTTATTACTCCAACAAGTTAGGTTTTATAAACATATATAATGTCCCTTATTATGAATCCACTTCGCATTCTGAGTGTGCTGTTAAAATATGCATCATCCATGCATAAAGTTCTAAGGTACCTTATGCTCCACCCAAAAATCATGATTAACCTTCTAGTGTTCCAGCCATAGAAGTACGTTTTGTATGGTTTGTAATCTTAGAAAGGAAATTGGACAGATAGATCGGCTTAAAATACGATTTACTAGTTGGCTCTTGGCTTTAAAAATCAATGGTTTAAAAAACTATATACTAGTTGGCTCTTTGGCTTTATAAAAACAACCTGGCACACCTATCATCTTGAGCAAGAAGTAAGTTTACTTGACTATAATTATAAACTATTCTTTTAGCACGCAAATGCTGATGCACAAGAGAAACATGCAACTATAGATCGGAGTTGGAAGATACATGCATAGAAATACATAATGCTACATATTCCTAGGAGATTTCAAGTTTTTTGGAGGTTGCCATAACAATCTACAAGTAGAATTAATCTTTCATGGCAGAATTGACGTTCACATAAAGCTAAAATGCTAAATCACTAAAGAAAAACATAATTGAAGGAATAGAATAGAATAGATTCTTTTTTTTTTTTTTTTTTTTGAAGGAAGAAAGAGCTAATATAGCAGGAGGGGAAAAAAAAACACTCAAATTGCATGTTGGTATTTTTGAAAGTTTTTCAAAAAGTAATGATATAATTTTATTGTAATTCAAATAGATCAATCATAAAGTATTAGTTTTCTAGTAGGTTGAAGTCTTAGTAATAAAATTACAACTCTAATATAAGCTCCACCAATAAAAAAGGGGGAGGTATAACAATCAATTATGCAAAAAAAATTATGCATATGCTAAAAAGAAATTCTCTCAAAATTTGAATTGGTTTGATTTTTATCATTCAAGAATGTGGCTTGATACCTTTTCATCTCTCAAGGGTATATACAGTATGACCGGTGGCCAAGTGTGAAGCATTTTGCCAAGGTCTTTGGTAGGCGTGTGGTGCGGGGCGGAGCCCCAGGAGTTGCATGGTCTCTATCGAGTTGGAGAGGATTCGCGCGCAAATTCCTCGATGGCATTAGGGAGAATGCAAAGGTTGCAAAAGATTGTTGCTCGAGCAGGTTAAAATGCGCGGGGAGGCACGTGTGAAGGCAGCCCTTACCCGTTGAAGGAGGGGGACACAAGTTCGCTCGGTTCTTCTTCCAGCGTGGCTAAACAATGCGATATGCAAGATCTATGGCGTCCCTTGCTTTGCCTGATGGCGGAACTTTGAGGATCCCGCTTGATTTGCAGAGGTATGTGCATGCCCATTTCTCGGGGTTTTTCGCGACAAGACTCTTCCCTATGAGCAGGAGATGTAGGAGCTTGTTTTGGGGGGTCATTAAGCCATCTATTCTCGCCTCACCAAATGAGAGCTTGGAGCGAGGAGCTCTCCAAAGAGGATTTAGTGGCGGCATGTATGTGCATGGCCAAGGATAAATGTCCCGGGGCTGGATGGCATCCCCGTGGAGTTCTTTTCAGACTTATTGGGAGTGGGCTAAGGTGAGTCGGTTACTGCAGGTGTACCTTGAGTTGTTTGCAGTCTTCTCAAATGGATAGGATCTTGAATACCGCATGCATTTCCTTGATTCCTAAGGTTAGCGACCTTTACTATTAATGATTGGAGGCCTATCTCCTTGTTGTCCTCTCGCGGTATAAGATTATTGCGAAAAGCCCCGCGAAGAAGTTGAAGTTGGTGTTGACTTCTTCCATTAGTAAGGTGCAAATCGGGTTTGTCCCCCCGGAGGAACATTTTGACTAATGTTGCCGCAGCTTATGAGGGCCTTTATTGGGCCGGAAAGAACGAGGGCAGCATTGCCTATCTTAAGCTTGACTTTGCCAAAGCTTACGATAGTGTCCGCTAGGAGTTCTTGTCTCCGCCATGATGTTAGCGTTAGGGTAATGCGGGTCCACGCTTTACGAGACACCATGAAGTCGCATAGGTCAAGCACCTACGTGGTATGCCAGGTGAACCCTCCGCCTTTTTTCCTTAGGCAGAGGTGCGTCAGGGTGCCCTTTGGCGCCGCTTTTTGTTTACGATTGTGGCGGAGGCACTGCCCAGTTGTTTTGGCTGCGGTGGAGGAGGAGGGAGTGGTGGATGGGCTTCGGATGCGGGGATGGTAGCCGAGATTCTTAACCGGTTTGTCGATGACACTTTCCTCTTCTTGGTGGCAAAAGAGAGGAATTTGTGGAATGTGAAGGGTTTGTTGGATAACTTTCTCCTTGGCCTCGGGCATTCTTCTCCTATTGGGGTAAGTGCTCCGCATTATGGGCCCACCGACTCCGCCTCCCCTTGTTTGGCTCTATTCCCTTGGAAGGTGCTTCCGTGTAATGTGTAACTAAGCTGGGGTATTCCATTTGGAGGATATTTCCATGGGGAGGGTGTGGGGTGAGATTTTTTGTGGGGTTGCGAAACACCTCAATTGGTGGAAGGGTAGCAAGTTGTCCATGGCGTGTAGGATCACTATTGCCAAGTCAAGATGCTGTAGCACTCATGTGTATCTGACATTCGCGATGCTAGCTCTCGGGGTAAGATACGTGGCTTTGGATAAGATTGTTCAAATTTTGTGTGGGGCGGGGATGATGAAGGGCGGTTGTTAAAGTGGCTTGGTGGAAGTGTCTCGCCCAGGGAGGATGGGGGCTTGGCCATTCTGGATTTAGCTGCATAGTAAGGTGTTGGTCTCAAGTTTGTTTGGAGCATTCGGCAGATGGAGCATCCCGGTGCTTGTGTTGTTGCAGTCTCTTCGCCATTGTGTGGCGTTTGGGAAGCCGTCTGCGGCATGTGGAGTTGCCCCGGCAATCGTTGTATGGTCTCCGGCCTTTCCCACATGCATCCCCTTTTCTCACGTGAGGTTATGGCTTGGGATCATGTGCGTGCTCTTCCAAAATAGATTATGCCTCAGTTTATCACCACTCTTCTCCTTTCTTGTGGGTTCCTTTACCCCTCGCAAGACTTGCCCTTGGCTGCCACAATGCATGCTCAACGCAGGCCCGTTGGAGGCGAGCCTCTTTGGCTCACCTTGGAGGATTGGTATTGGGGTGGTCGGCTAGCTTCGGGGAGTTCTTTAGAGCTCGCCACCCGGAGGGGGCGGGACTCGCTATCCGGGAGCACGTGCGGGAGAGTATTCCGCCACACATACCTATAGTCCCTCGTGATGATGTGGTGGTGCAAGTTTGGAAGGTTCATCCTGATGTTGTGTCTTCTTTGCTTTGTGCGGTCTTCTTACCGGTGGCCGGGTATTCATGACACACCGCCCCTTCGCAAGTGGTCTCGCAATTTCCGTGTTCCAGGATGGCGCCGGGCTTGACGATGGACATGGAGCTCACTTCCCCCAATCAAGGTTAGTGCTTCGCGGGCGTGGTGGGGGAATGCCCTTGTGAGTCGGTTTAGGCGGTGTGAGCCCTCTCCCCCTTTGTTGTGGCCTTTGTCGTGAGACCGGGAGCATTGTCCGTTTTATGCCCTCACTTGCAGTCAGCTCGATTGGGTTAGGGCTCGCTTGTGTGAGATTGACTAGCCAACAGTTGTCGCTTCATGTGTATCCTCGGTGCTTGGCTGCTCTTTAGGCAGCAAGCCTTGCATCCGTCGCGGCTTGGTTGGTGTGGCTGATTTGAAGCTACGGTTGTGGATCTTCGGGGATTGACTGCGGCAGCCTCTCGATCCTCGACTTCAGTACAAGCTATTTCAAAGCTTTACGGTGTTCCCTGAGTAGTAGAGCGGAAGTTTGCCATTTGGCTGACTTCTTGGGTGTTGTAGATGGTGATGGCTCGGGTTTGTACAAAGAAAGAGAGTTGCGCTTTTCTCTGTGAGTTTGTTGTGGAGTGTCGAGGTATCGGTGTCTCTTTGGGGCGCTTCTCCTTCCTCCTCACTTGCTTTGTAACATTACCATTCTTTTAATATATTGATGACACTTCTTCAAAAAAAAGAATATGCAAACACAATAACCAACAATCATCACTATTGTGCAGGGATTAAAAGAGCCTATTCCCCTCTTTGACGGATCCACAATGTATATAGGAGTAGCAATTTATATGCCATTCCGCATGAAAACATGGCTCCCATCGCCCTGTCCATGCCGGGAATGGTGATCGTCCCTTATTTCATGCCAAGAATGGCATGTAAATTGCCATTCTTGTAATGTAAAAATGGGTTAGATGCTGCAATTCAACGACCGAAATGTTGAGTAGAATCGCAGAGTATCAGGTCAAATTTGCAGAACATGGGTAAAATCGCAGAACCGTCAGGTAAAAAGTTTGATGTCTATGTTCCCTTTTTATTTAGACTAAAGGCGGTTTGGCGTTTCTTTTCAAGATTTTGATGTGGAAGTAGTTGAGATGAATTAGATTTGAAATTTGTGGCGGTATGATTTGTGGTTGAAGTTGTTTGCGAGAAATGTTGGAATTGAAATCTTTGAAGCGCAATGCAACAATGTAGTCGTAAAGAATATGGTTTCAATGTGGCAATGTGATTTTATTTTTTGCTTGAGGTGGCAAGGGTAATATAGAGGAACATTGCAAGATTCATTGAGCATACCTAATGTGGAGCCCCGAATATGCAATTGTTAGGTGCTATACGACATTGTTAATGTTGTGCATGTTGCATTGTATTGGGAGCTCGATTATTTGTGTGTAGATGTGTTTGGTTGTGTGGGAGCTTACCAAGGGTGTACATGTTTAAGTTTCATTATGGATAATAGTTTGTTGATCTCAAAATGTTGGAGATTTTTAGGTAGAAATTATAGATTGCATTTATCTTTTGGAGTAGGACGATGTGGCATAAAAGAAAAATGTGGTTGGAAACAAATTGAAATGCCTTTCCCTTTATTATCGGAAATAATAGATTGAGTCATGTTGAAGTGTAGCGTTTTGCATTGGGTTAATGCCTAGCTTGAAGTATGTGAGATCTTTAATTTGTTTTATAACCATGTGTATGACTTGGTATTGACATAATAGAAGTGTAAAATCGCAGGAGATGTGATTGATGTGTATGAGCTTTGTTTTAAGACAAACGGATGAATGAAGTAGCCTCCGATAAATGAGATAGTTTGCCCCCCATCGAAATAGTGGCATGCATGCTCAAATGATGCTTTTTTTAATGTGTTGCACCAATAAGTTGGTGCATCCAATTATTTGATTGAAAGTCCCGCATCTAAATTACGATTTATGGGGCCCGCACAAAAGACAAAAAAGTCAATACAATTGCTGCAAATGCTATAGAATAAGAGGAACATGAACCATGATGTTCATGAATAAGAAGGTTTTATGCAATTCTTCCAATGGACCTTTCAACCATGCATTGTATTTGATTTTAAACTACATGAAAGACAATACTGAACCTTGATTTCCTGAACGTGTAATATTCCATAAATCCTCCTAGTTTATCAAAAGCGAATTGAAAAGTACCTTGGTTTGTTCTCGCTTCCGAGCTTTGGGAAGTAACATTTGTGGAAGTGACAAATATGCTTTCATTGAGGCCCCGAAGTCCGGGTTGTGGTTGTGATCTGCGTAAGTATTTGAAAAGTTCGTAATGAGTACATAACTTTATCAAGTGAAGAACACGCATCGACAAAGGAAGTTGTTTGCAAAGGGTGGCGTAATTCATGATAAAAGTTGAATATGTTGGTAATTAAGTTTCAATAGCATAGCTATTGATACCGAGCTATTAAGGATTTCAAGAAATGTAGCACCGAGATAACAGCAAGGGACTCTTCCCGATGAGGAGGAGTTGAATCGCTGATCACGATGGAAAAGAGAAGAAAATTGAAAGAGATAATGAAAAGTGCACAAAGAACAAATTATAATGAACCCGGAGAACGGTAAAGCCGGCATGATTTGAAACCGCAATCATACATGGTCGCATGCTTTGAAGAGGAATCCTTGATTCTGCTTATTATATCGCGATGAGCGTGATATCCGCTCATAGAACTCCAGCCTTTGAAGCATAGCTTAAAACGCGAACACTACATGCCAAAGAAAAGAAAGGGCTAACCGCATACCGGTAAGATTCTCGCGGACTTTAAGAGCGCAATTGTTTGATTTAGTATCTTATTGCCTCATGGATCTCGCAGATTGTGAGATCGTGTTGACGCTTTATAACTTTGAAGTGGTGGTGGAAGCAAATCGCAAGCAATGAAAGAAGCCTCCACGTAAATAAGAAAAACGAATTTAGTAAGATTGTCGTCCTCTTGTTATCACAAAGTGACATGAATGGTGTAGATTATATATGCAACATGCAAATGATCATTTAAGTATAGTTGTTGCCTATGTATCTATCTCCCTCTCTATTTATCTCCTTTGATACGGTGATAGCACCTCTCCAAATTACTTACTCATACCTCAAAATGTTTGGCAAAACCATTCTAAGGTTCTGACATGCAATAAGTTCTAAATACCGAGAAAATAATCGCGATTACATATGTGATTTGTTTCCTCAGACGGTCGGACCATGTGCCTTGGATTGCCGGAATTATGACAGTAGTACAACGTCGAACTTCTTTAGGCTACCCTAAATAAAAGGTTCTATGCCCAAAATCTATAGGAGTCAATATACTCACGTAAGCCGCTCAACACTCTTAGCACGTGCATGAATCCTAGAAATCTTCGAAATGCTTCTTTGTTGCTTTCCCTCAGAGAAATGGCAAAAGGGATATCCTAGATATTTGTGACTTTTGTCAGCAGATCTCGCCCGGGCTAAGGAAGACTCGACAATGGGCACAAAAAGTGAGAGGAAATGAAATCAGATAACGGATCGAGATCAAGGAATGCTTACTTGCCAGCATTGAAATGGCCAGCTCGAGAAACTTTTTGTTGCCTAACTTTGGGTTGTTGCTTGTAGAAGTATTAAAGTCAAGCAATGAAACTCAAAACAAATTGTTAGAGTTATAACATGAGAAGTGAATCCTTTGCACGTGGATACTGCAAAGTTAGCATGGTGTGTTTGTAGGCGATCTAACTATGAAGCCATTTGCATCCGAAGAATCAAAGAAACCAAATGATAATATTCTGAATACAAAGCAACTTGTCTGGGAGATGAATGAAAGGAAGTAGTTGGGTTGCAAAATAACTTGCCTCGTACATCATGGAGGAAAGAAGTGACTTGTTTAGTTTGTTCGATTACAAATTCAACAGCACACGATTAATAGAATGCTCCATTGTTGCTTTATTGTCCGTAATATAGTACGGAGCAAGCTAGTATTATTTAAACATGAAAGTCTAGAACAATCCTCTATATGTAGTGCATCCAGGAACATTCTAGATTGTAATCTAGAGACTATAAGTGAAAATCACCAAGAGGACTATCTATACCTCTTAAATTACCAGCAGCTTGTCTTGCAAACGATCCCTATAAAATAACGATCCCTATAAAATGCCGGTGCTCTTATCACTCCGCTCTGCAAAAAGAATTAGAAAACAATCAGATATGTACATATGGGCCTAGCAAAAATTACAATGGCATGTCTACGATCACAGACAGATAATGGGAAATCTTGGCAAGCATATAACAAAATCAAATCAACCTTCAGAAAAAGCATAAACCCTAAACGCTTTCATACCTTCAAATTTATTTTGATCAATCGATCCCCGAATCGATCCCTGCATGGCTTGAGAAATCGTGGCATGGATTCTCTTTGCCATAAAAAGCCATCAAAAACATAACGACCCCAAAAATCACAAACGAAACAACTACTTCGATTTCTGGAAAATCGAAAATTTTCTGTAGCAAGCTCTCCCCGCAGATGATCCGACAAATACAAATTTTTTCCCTTAGGCGCCTTCTTCATGGATCGCCTACAAATCTATATGGCGATGCTTGAAATCACATGGATATAGGATCATTCGACACCGGTGGCAGTTTCCAATCGTGGAGCGGTATGGATGAGACTATCCACGAAACCAAAAAAAGCCCTTGAAAAATAATACCATAAAAAACTTGTCCCGATTTTTGAAGGATCGGAAATATTTTCCTACAAAAACCCACGAAATCTTATGAAATCAATTAAAAAAAAAAATCCAAAAACATTTTCAGGACATCGGAAAACCCCAATTTAAAACAATAGGATTTCAAGAGAGTAAAGGTGCCATGTGCAACGGTGTAATAGGCGGATGGGGTTGAATGGCACCTAACAAGTCGCCTCATGTTTCCACGCATTGTCATTTTATATACAAGAATGTCAACAACACTTGTAATGTGGAAACATGTTAGTAAGGAATTTATTGAATGCCGAAAATACCTGTAATCGAACAACAACAAATTAGAACTTCTGAATGTGAGGTAAATCTTTGATATGTGCCATGTGCCATGAACTATTAGGTACATGGGCAGAATGTAATAATTCACCTTAGGGCCTACGTTTTAGCCCATGTAGGGCTTCTCACGAAGGTCGCCGGGCCCCAAGTTGAGTTACAAGACATAATAAATAGAAGGTTGAGATGATGACATGCAGCAAATCTTGAAGCGAAGCTTGGTTATCATCCATGGCTGTGGCGGAGTCCAGATCTTGTCGCTTCCTCTCTGTCGAGTAGAAGGCATTCAAGAACTAAAATAATTAGTCAAAATGGCTTGAGAACTAAAAATCCTTAGTCATGGCTTCTGAGAACTATAATCCTTATCATACTTTTTGTATGTAAAGTGAGAGTCCTTAGTTTTTAGTTATCACTATTTGCGCTGACCGATAACTAATTATCCGCTTTTAGAGGAATACTAATAAATAATTATCCTGCTATCATTTCATCATATAAGCCCGATAAGGTGGTTATCTATGGTCTTTCCTTTGGACGATAACCAAAAATTTGTGACCTTGGTTGTACCAGATATTTGGCACCTAAGGCTGAGGCCGGACATACCAAATATCTGGCCGAGCACACCTCGGTCACACATTTTTTGTTATCTGCCTCGAACAGACCAATAACCTTACCTTAGGCAAAATGCAACTTCTTTATCCTGCTATGAGATTGAAATTCAATTTGGCAACCTCTATTCTCACGCAATTGAATAGGACAAAAAACATAGTCGCTCCTGCTAATCCTTGTTGAAGGGGAAAAGAGAGAAAATAGAACAAAAGCTTCCGCTTCCAAAGTCTTAACAGAGAATATTATGTAAAAATCGAACATGCATAATTTAACAGTAATCTCGGCCTTCCGTTATCAGAAATATTAAGTACAACATGTTTTTGTAGTATGGAGGAACCTTCATCATCCGAAAAAGTTCTGAAGGAACCTCGATGGCGGCCACGCAAAGGTTCCTTCCGTGAACCTTCAACGGAATGAAGGTTTCTTGACGTGGCTTTCATCACCCCCCAAATTCCCTGATCCCCTGTAAATCCATTGCTATGGCGATGGATCCAGCAAGCGATGGCATTTAGAGCCCTTTCAGGAAACCCAAAATATAAATGTGTAAGAATTTTTCTATGCACGATGACCCCTTTACTCAGAGGCCAAAGCTATGGCGATGGAGGTCCCCGGGCTAAAGACTTTGCATATTTGGTCCGGATCAAATCGAACCATCTCCGGCCTAGATCCAGCTACATATGCTTCCAGCTTAAATACCGTGAGCTCCTTGTTTGGGGCTTGAAAACCATGTTGATCCGGCACATCCGCTTCCAGTTCTAGCCATAAAGCAAATCCGCTCCCCTGCTCAACTATAGCTATAGCCACCGTCGAAGATCCCCGCTTTGTTGAGAATCCAATGGGCGGCGCCTTGAGCAAAGACCACCAAAGGCCACCCAAGTAAAAGTTAAAAAAAAAAAAAACCCTATAATCTAAGGGAATTTGGAGGTGGTGAAGGTTATGTGCTAGGGAACCGGCGGTTTGGGCGATTTTGGCATAAACCGATGACACCGCCTGCCGGTTTATAGCCGAATCGCGACAACCTTGCCTTCCCTCACGTAGCGCCCGGAAAGCTTAAATTCTGGCGATGCAAAAAAGAAATAGTATTTTTTCCTTTTTGTCGTCATTTTTTTCTTTCCTTTTTGAGCTTAGCTATGGCAAACTTCCAGAGCTTTGGCGATTGCGATCTCCGTTGTCATCGAGGCGCTTGCTAAGTTTTTTTGCTTTTGTCTTTGTTGGAGTTTGGAGCTACCTATAGAGCGGCTATTTGCTTAAAATGGAGGAGTTTTTTAGTGTTTCCGCTTGATCTTGTTGCTAGAGGTTATTTTGAGTTTAAAAGATCTTTATCTTCTGTTCTGCTTCTATTTTCCTTCTATTCTTGAAGTTTTGGGAAGATGTGACGAATATCCTTGTGTTTTGTAGGTTTGATTGGATCGAGGTTGCTTTTATGATCTTTTTTCGATGAGAAATGAGGCGAGATGCAACATTGTTGGCGGTATTGCAGAGGTTTTTCGGAGCTTTTTGCAACCATTTTTGGGAGATCGGCCTTTAGAACGTTCTATAGTAGAGGTTCTGCCCGACGAGGTTTTGGAAGAGAAGAGAGTTTAACCGATTTGTTTGCATGCGGCATGAAGAAGCACATATCGATTGTTAGAAAGAAGCTTACGACCCTATTTGCCATAGCTTCCCGTGAGAAGAGTGGCCATGCAGTTTTTGGGATTTTAGCTTGGAACTCGAGAAAAGCATGGATGTGGTCATTTGTTAGACTTAAAGCAAATCGGGGGGCTTGCATAACAAGGATTTATTCTTTGAAATATATGTAAGTTTTGATGATTAATGAATACCTTGGTTTTATTGTTAAGTGATCTATATCAAATCTGTGTAAAATCTGTGTAAAGCAGTATTAAATCTTGTAAAATAATTGTAAATAAACTTGTGGCTTGCTCTAAAAGCTGGCCGCCGAAACCCCTGTGACAAAATTACCTATTTTAAACAAACATCAAAAAATTGAGGATTTCGCCTCCCGGCCGTTTATGCCCTTTTTAATATGTTACTAGTGTAACACCACTATAACCAACCAACGACTGAGATCTGATCTCAGCATTAAAACTTCTTTGAGAGCCAAGTTTTTAAGGTGGAAATAACAAGAATATTTTTCAAAATAACACGAAATTCCTCAACACAAATCGGAATTTTTAGCTCGAATTTTTTAAGAGGCTCGAAAAACCCGTGTGCTTTTTAAACGAAAAATATACCAAATTTAGAGCAAGGAAATCAGTTAAGTACGAAGTGGGACAGTAAAGTCCCGCTTTAAACTGGCCGGGCAGCTCTTTTCCGGAACATCCGCCTCTGGATATGGCGGATCCTTTTCCGAAACCCAACTCCGGCATAGCCTCAGCGGCCCTGCCCCATCTTTTTCCTTGCTTTTTCTTACTTGGGTTCCTCTGTCAAGCTCCGAACTTTGCCTTGGCAGATCCATCTCTGTAAGGCCCGATCCGGCGGGACTGGGTTATAAGAGTATCTGGGCTCTGCCCTGCCTTTTCTAATTCTCGCTGCCGTTGAGAATTGATGTGCTAGATGTGCCACGAAAGAGGTTTTGGCTACAGACGTGATAAGGGGCCCGGCTATGGCCCCTGCTTCTGCCTCTGCTTTCTTGAACACCAAGGGCATGCCGAAGCATGATATCAACAATATGGGTGTGCTGTGTTACGGAACCCCTCATTCGCCTAGGGCACCAAAGGATTCGTCACCACAGTGGCGGTTTTATCAGAACCCCTTCTACACTACTCCAGTTGCAGCTGCTATGCAGGATGCTCGCGAAATTTTTCAGATACAGCAAGAAGATGACGATTCGGATCTGGAGCTTTGTGGCCACAATATGCTTGATGATGATCAAGCTCTTACTAAAAGTTGACATAGTTGGGCCTGATGATCATCAAGCCCTTATTGGAACTGACATTGAAGTTGGGGAGCTTGAGTCTTCATTCGATGCCCTCTCACACCAGGTTCTTTCTAGTTCCATGATCATCTCAAATTGGCCTTTTGCTTTGTGTTTAGCAGAAAAATATTGAGATTGTTTGGTTTGCCTTGATTGCTCAGATTGAGGTAGAAGAAACCCCCCTGGCATCTGCACATCTTGCTGCCCGTGTTGGATCTTGCAGATCTACTACTAAATCCTCGAAGGTGCTGAAAAACTCTACTTCTAATTCTTTAGTTCTTTCTAAGCAAAGATCTCAAAGGATTCCTGTTTGCCCTTTAGTGGAATCCTTGCAGAGAGAACTCAACATGACTTGTGCAAGGGTACAAAACTTAGAAAAAACTCAAAGATCTATAGACATTGAGAAGAAAACACTTCTAAGCAGGATTGAAACAAAGGATGGACTGCATGAACGCCAACTACAGCAAAAGATCACATCTTCAGTTAAATCCATGAAAGCCAAAATCAAGGAGGAAAGGAAATCAAGGCAGCAGTTTGAAGCTGCAAATAAGAAGTTGGAACAGGAGCTCCAAGAGACAAATGCTGCAATATCTAAGACCAAAAAGGATGTGGAGAAGGAAAGGCAGTCTAGGGAGCTCATATAGGATGTCTGTGATGACTTGGCCAAAGAAGTTGGTGAAGATAAGGTACATGTAGAGGAGTTTAGAAGAGAAACAATACAGTTTAGGAAGGCATCAGATGAAGAGCGCAAATCCATGCAAATGGGTGAGGTATGAGAGAAGAAAAGGTACAAGTTAAATTAACGGAAGCGAGATTTGAACTTCAGAGGAAGTGTGTTGCAATTGACAAACTGAAGTGTCAAATAGAGGAGTTCCTTAGAAAAAAGTCAGTGATAAGACAAACTGTTCAGCTTGAAGAAAAGAAGGCCATTGCAGTAGAGGAAAACTCATTTTATGTGAGATCTACAAGAATTCTGGATGACCGTTTGATTCGTAGTCTCCCATCTCTAAAAACAGGTTTTCGTCCCCTCATCCGAGGATGAGGATTGGTAACCAATACAAGAGCAAAAATCTTCAACATTACAAATAAAAGGTAAGGGCAATAAGCAGACTGCTAGGCGTTATGAGGAGCAGAAATTTCAAGCCAATCATGCATATTAAATTTAATTCATTTGGTTTATTGCAACCAGCTTTGTACAGTGGATTGAGCAAGATTGGTAAAGGGACATCATGATCCTTCCAACTCAAGCCTTGGATTTCTGGTTCTAAGATGTACTCTATTTATGTATAGAAGTTTTTATGTATAGTCATTTATAACTCTGCGACCCGACCTATAGCAAAATAGTGCAAGAGAAACCTGATTATAAGCAGGGGATCTTTTCAAGTTTTAAAAGATCTACCACAAAGTTTGATGGATGGCTTGTTGTCACATGGTGAACCAAATACTAATTTCAGAAAACTTGATATGAATTGGAGGAAAAGGTGGTGATATTTGTGTCTACACTGTGCAGAAATTAAGTTTTAGAATTTGGACTCCGATTTCTGGAAATCATTCTCATAAGCTCACTGGATCAGTTTTTAGATATATGGAAGATATATATTTCCCTGCATTCTGTGATATAATGTGGAATATGACCTTCTTTCAACACTCATGAAAAGAAAAAATTGCAAAATACCAACTTGTTATTAGGTGGCAAAGTGATTTTGGGGCACAAAGCGATATTCCACGAAGCAAATGCTTTCAAAATTAAGGTGGATCAAACCACTTTCCAGATTAACCTCTAGTTTCACAATTATTGCAAGCGGCAACCTTATTGGCTCCCCTTTTTAACCTGAGCAACTAAAATATTGGCTTAAGCCAATTCACATGATTGTCTTATGCCAATCTTCAAAACTGGAAAGGATTGGCTTATGCTAATCCAATGTAGTCATGTGACTTGGTGGATTGGGTTGTACGTAGACCATATGAAAATAGATGAGAAAGCATTAAACCAAGTGAATGCCAATGGATTGACATAAGCCAATCCACCTTCCAGTGCATAGGGCTGGCAACAGTCTTGAGCCCCTAAAATTGCACTCGGCCGGATACCATGCATGGCCTCGAGAAGACGTGCAAATTGGATTGGCATAAGCCAATCCATATTCATACTACTCTAAGTTTGAAATTCTATAAGTAATAAGCCAATCCATAATCATATTATTTTAAGTTTGGAATTCTATATAAGTATTGATTATGGCGGTGCTTTTGTGCATTTCCAAAATTTTGGATCTAGGAATATTCCATAGTATATGCCTCCTTGATTCATCCCAAATTTCAATATCGAGGCATTTGACAGGGGTTAAATGCTTAGGTGCCTCTATTTTTTTAGGGTCTCACAACCATTGCCGTGGAATTCAATTGCAACATTGACTCCAAAATAGAATTATGATCCTAAAATTAGCATCTTATCAATTTAGTACATGTGCAAGCCACACACAACTAATCAAAAGATAAGGATGCGATATATGCATGCAGATAAGGATTCTTCTGCCACAAGAATCGATGCCTAAAAAGGTCCTTCGACTACTTTTGATTACTGCATTCCATACCTGGGAAGATAAGGTAACATTGCCTTCGAGAGAGAGCATCCGCAACCACGTTCAATTTCCCAGAAAGACTATCGCAAAGTCATATTCCTCGAGGAATTCCATCCACCTTCTTTGTCTCAAATTTAGGAGTGGTTGTGTAAAGATTTCTTGGGGAGGCTCTGGTGGTCTCTCAGAGCAAATCAGAAGAATAAGTATGTCTTGCCTAGGGCAGACGATCTGATGGACCAGCTGCAGGGAGCAAAGGCCTTCTCCAAAATTGATTTAAGTTCAGGCTACCATCAGATAAGGATCAAGGAGGAAGATATCCATAAAACCGCTTTAAAAACCGGTATGGTCATTATGAGTTCACAAATATGCCTTTTGGTCTATCAAATGCTCAAAGAACATTTATGCCGATGAATGACAATTTCGTGGATTTTCTAGACGAGTTTGTCAAATCTATAGTAAGTCTATAGAGGAACATGTCCCCGCACTTGAGGAGAGTGTTAGAAAAGCTAAGGCGGCATCGCTTGTATGTTAAACTCTCAAAGTGCCACTTTGCAAATTAGAGTGGAATACTTGGAGCTTGTAGTGAAGATAGAAGCCATAGTGGATTGGCTAGCACCAAAGAATGTGGCGCGTAAAGAAGCTTCCTTGGCTTGGGAGGTACTATCGCAAAGTTCAGTAAGGACTTGAGGGAAGTGGGCCCCTTTGCTCCGGACCTCACTAAGAATAAGAAAGTAAAAGATTAGGTGCAACATTGGCTTGAGAATGTCCAACCTTCTTTTGAGAAGCTCAAAGAGGCATTAACAATAGCACCAAGAAGCACCCTCCCGTGATCCAAGCAAGGACAAGTTGGTGGCAACGGATGCTAGTAAGCTAGCGATGGGGGGAGTCCTTATGCAGGAGGGAAGAGTAGTTGCTTATGATTCAAAGAAGATGAACGACGCCGAGCAATGCTACCCGACGCACGACCAGGAATTCTTGGCCATAGTGAGAGCCCTGCGCATTTGGAGGCACTACCTGCTGGGTAGGAAGTTCCAGTTAGACATAGACCACCAGAGCCTCCAGTATATCTTTACACAACCACTCCGAAATTTGAGACAAAGAAGGTGGATGGAATTCCTCGAGGAATATGACTTTGAGATAGTCTACAAGCCGGGGAAATTGAACGTGGTTGCGGATGCTCTCTCTCGAAGGCCATTAGAGACGAGAGTCCATTGCAATGCCATATCAACACTCACCAATGAGTTTGGCAAGAAGATAGAAGAAATGTTGCCATCGGATCGAGACTTCAAAGAAGCATGGGCAAGCCTTTCTAAGGAGGTAAGAATGGACAAAGAAAGGGAAACCTTCAAGCATTTTAAGAAGAAAGGCAACCTATTGTACCATAAGAATAAATTGTGTGTACCAGAGTCATCTGGAATCAGGAAATTAATACTCCATGACACACACAATAGCCCAATAGCTGGACATGCGGGTTTTATGAAGACCTAATTCAACATTAGAAGTAGCTACTTCTGGCCCGGGCATGAAGAAGCAGATAGCCAAGTACATTCGAAATCGATGAAGGCGCGTAACAACTTCAATTCAGGGAGTGTTGGAGCCATTGCCAGTGCCAAATGCCAAATGGGAAGTAATAAGCATGGACTTCATAACAGGACTCCCAAGAATCGTAAGGGGCAAAGACGCCTTAATGGTAGTAGTGGACAAATTGTCAAAAATGGCGCATTTTATGCTATGCGCGGACCACCGGATATAGCGTGTTAGTCACATTGCCTCTGATGCGACTATTCATGCATACGTCCGGACCAGGTCAAGCTCAAAGATCCTCGATCAACCACGATTGGACATCCAAGCCTCCACGGAAGACTAAAGCGACCCACGCTCAAAAGCCTTTGGCGGTCAACAACAAGAGGCCCCTTCCGGACAAGTGACGACCCGTCCTTGCCAGCGTCAGTACGTCGGCGTGATTCTAGGCACTTCAAGAGGCACATAACATTCACCGCAAATCAGGCCTCCTTCCGAGAGTTAAACACGAGATCGGTCGAGTGTCTATATTGGGCCCAAGGCCATTGTACTATATATATGAGTAGAGTTAGCTCATAAGTTTTTAGATGAGTTTTGAGTCTTGTCTCACTTCAGTTTTCTCTCTATTCGCGAGCTCATGTATTTTCATCATTGATATCAAGGAAGCTTATCATCTTTCTCTCATTTGTTCGTTTCTCTTCCTTTTCTTCTCTTTGACCAAATCCCGGCGTGACATAGTCCCGGACTCTCACTGTTAGATCCCGCGGATCCTCCGCGGGCCGCATCTTCAGGGAGTTCCGAACCCGGACCCCAAAACACTGCGCCCCATTGCCCGTTGCGATTTTCTCCTACTTTTCGTGCATGCGTATGCGTAAAGTAATTTCACGCCCGAAGAACTCCTTTCTCGGGCGGGGCATCGCTTGGAGCGCCATCGGCGTCGGGGAAACTGTTTGCGACATGTATGGATCTGCTTATGACATAGAGGCCATCTTGGGTCTAGGGCTCGATCCGCCACCCACCCCTCGTGCCCGATCGTCCGGTTCCCCGCCCCAAGCGTGCAAACATTGCTCACAACCTCGGTCCCCTCATCACTATCGGGGCCTTATCGGCTCAACCTTCTCAACCGTACTTTCATACCCACACTGAACATGCCTACATCCATCATTCTTCGAGGGCCATCGCCTCTTCGCCATAACCATCATCTCCCCCGTGGGCATGGCTATCCACATGTCTCCCTTTGGCGCCGGAATATCCTTTCCCTCGTTTCCCAGCTTGCTCTTCTGTTTACAACCTTACGGATCTAAAAACCAATGCTCCGAGCTGCCGGTTTCTCAACCCGCTGATCACCCTTCATCAGGGGTCCGATGGGCACAATGCCAAATCCACCTCAACCTCAATATCCTCACTATCCACGTTTCTGTCCCAGCCCAAAGACTTTCACATCTACCTTTCGGACTCTGGCCCGGCTTATCCCACCTTTGGCAACCGCGAAGGCAAACCGCTAGACCAAAGTGCTTTCGAGCCCACATGGAAGAATTTGAGGCTCTAAGTCATCCCTAAATGGAGCACGCGCAACCTCAAGCGAAATTTCACATCTTTTCCACCACACTGCATTGGCTCTCCTCATCAATGGCTCATGTCCAACAAAGCCATTGGAAGCAGAACTGGTCGAAATGCGCCTTGCTTTTACGTCTCATTCTGGGGACCACGGATGATGATCAACTTCATCTCAAGCAACTCAATGAACTTCAACAAGAGCCCACGAAGTGCGCCCTGGATTTTCGCGGATCGACTTCACATTACGCTTTCCGATGTAAGCTCAAGGAGTACCCTACCGAGGCAGTTTTGGTGCGGTTTCTCCAAGGACTTCCTCCTGCTATTCGACTCATGGCCCGATACTGCGTCCAAAACTTTGGAGCAGGCTATCGACTGTCAATCACTCCGTCCAATGTTTCCTCCCGAGGCGTGGCTCTTCAAGAGCTCCGTTCATTCCACCCGTCATGGTTCCACAAAAGCGGCTATTCAGCCTCAACACGCTAATCCACAACAGCAATCAAATCTAGTGCCATATTTGCAAATATCAAAGGCCATTTGGCCAATGAGTGCAACTCCACCAATGGCCCTTCTCATTGCAAGCGATGCAACATGTGCAATCATGCCACGGAAGAGTGCACTCGCACTCATCCCACACCGTTCAAGAACAAAATGGTTTATCAAGTACAAACCACACCTCGGTCCCAAAGCGCACTATCGGCTGACCACCTCTTGAGTGCGATACGCCAACTCTATCGAACAGCGGGACCAACCCGCGGGGATCAATAGCGACCTCCTTTTGATCCTTCCTAAAGCTCGGTGTTATCACTGTCAAGAATGGGGTCATACCACCGCGGCGTGTCCTCAACTTCCGCGAGTTCAGTTACGGCTTCACGGTACCAATCAGACCACATCGGTCCGCCTCACGGCTTACCAACTCTGGCTAGCTAATGGCAAACAAGGCCCGCCCGGTTCTTAAAGCCCCCAAAGGCCTCGGCAATCAGCTATCAACCAGCTCCGACCAAAATCAACCTCGAATTTGGATCAACAAGCCCAAGAGGAAATTTTTTCGGGCACTCAATCCTCCCGATACAGCCGTCAAATTGGGTTGGTCTAGTTTCACGCCCGAACCAAGGCATCCGTCCCTTGACTCTTATTGGAAGGACCATAACCTGCCTTTGGTTGACACCCTTCCTCATGAGGACCGAAAAAAGGTTCACTTTGCACTGACTAAAAGCTCATGCCAAATGTCATGCCCAAAGTTCGCCAAAGCATTTTGAATCTCATGCAAGCCGGGCTGAAGGCCGCACATTGGCAAAATGTTCATGCCACCACTAGAGCTCAACAAAGACACGATCCACCTTCAACATCTCAACCTCCACGCTCTCCGGACATATCCCAATATTGCGGCCGAGGTTGACTTACTCAAAAAGTTGCCGCTTCCCCTCGCCACGCCTCCCGCACCCGGTGGAACCAAAGATCATTTTTCTCATGTACCTCTTGAACTCCAAGAGGAGCTTGCCAAGATCAAAATTCCTTTAAGCTTGGCTACCATTTTAAAACTCTGTCCCGCTCTCAAGGACCCGGTTACCACTCCCAACTGTTTTAGTTGGGGCCAGAAGCCTCTACACCCACGGTCCATGCAACGGTGGGAAATCAGCAAGTCAACCATGTTCAAATCGATGGAGGTAGTGCAAGTCAATCTCATCACTTCGGATAAACTCCGCAAACAAATGGGCATCACCCAACTCTTTCGTGCCCCATATGACATCAAATTGGCTAATGGCCATATCACGAGACCTCAAGGCGTACACCTATTCTTCACATCAACATTGGAGATCTCCGGCTTTCCCATGGAATTTGAGTTTGGAAAGGCTGGCGAGATCCAGTGACTATGAAATCTTTGGTGGGAAGACCCTTTCTCCGCCGGGCAAAGAGTATCCATTCTTGGGCCGCGGACCCGTTAGTCATCACAGATGGTCATCTCAATGCCACCATGGACTTGCAAGCAAAGCGGGATCATTTCCGTTGACAATGCGGAACCCTCTCTCTCGGTACACGATTAGAAGACGCTCGAAATATTTATCAAGTTCGAGGGCTACCCTGGCGTGCGCCTCGTCATCCTACCCCGAATATGCTTTGATCCTTGGGGAGAAATGACTCTTGATCGGGGACCAGTAACGTGGCTGCCTTGCTTGACCCCTACCTGGCTCCTTGCAATCGAATCCAACGCGTAGATCACTTTTTGGAGGCCGACATACGCAACTCCTGTTGATGTACACGCCCGCGTCATGAAGCAACCAACGCTAGATGACACGAGCAACCTCTCTTTTCACCACGCAGTGTGCCGCGATCGGTTATGCTCCAACCTCCTCGCACACATTGTCCAGATACTGAAGTCATACCCATATTCCGGACTCCGAAGTCGAGATTGTGGATATTGGCAACAATCAACCTGTCGCGATTCTTTTACGCAAACCTTCCGGCTCCTTATCGTAGCGAGGTAGCCCCGCGGCTTCAAAAATTCAAACACATTTTAACCGGAGTTACAAAGATCTTGGGGCATCAACAAAAGCTTGGGGGAACTCACCATTCCTACCAAATCGATGCCGACCGATTAGTAGCAACGACAAGACAGGGCTCAACCCTAATTACCGTGATCGGCGTCAAGGCGGAAATTGACAAACTCCTTCTTGCGGGTTTTGATCTATGAGGTCAAACATTCTGAATGGGTGAGCCCCTATCGCATTCATTGCCCTTAAGCACAATGGTAAGATCTGCGTGCCTGTAGACTATCGGAAACTCAATCGGGCCACGCGAGGCGTGATCATTTTCCACTTCCTTCATGGACCAAGTTAAGGAAGAAGTGGTGGACATGAGATGTACTCCTTTATGGATGGTTTCTTCATGGCAATCAGATCTCCATCAAAGAATCTGATCAACTCAAGACCACTTTCACCACCCCTTGGGGCACTTTTTTTGCCTACAAGGTGGTTCCTTTTGGATTATCCAACTCTCCTTCAACATTTCAACGCATCATGCTCTGCTTTTCATGATTTCATGAAGGAAAATCCCTTCTTGCAAATTTTTCAAGATGACTTCTCGCCCTCTGCCCATGGCTGACCATTTAGATAAATTGGAACTTCGTCTTCCGAAATGTGATGAGTCCGGCATTAGTCTCAATCTCAGAAATGCACCTTTTTAGTCACCGGTGTTCTCCATAGGCCATGTTGTCAAGAAGCGGGAATCACCACCGATCTGCCAAAATCGGTTATTGTGCTCAAAGCTCAAGCACCGCCAACATCAAAGAGACACGCTCTTTCCGGGAAAGGTCAATTATTACTCCACCTTCATACCGGACTGCGCCATTGCGGATCCCATTCATAAACTCCACGGTGATGAATCCACGGGCTTGGAATTCCTGGTCGCTCCAAACAGTGAAGCTTTTTGCTTACTCGGGCACGGTTCTTGTTCCTCCTCAATGGGACAAGCCCTTTCACGCTCATGTCGATGTCCGGCGTTTGCTATTGGAGCTGTTCTTTCTCAAGAATATGATCGCGCAGCGATAAACCAATTAAGCTACGCCACCGAAAACTCAATTCTGCTGAAGCGCAACTATTACGCCGCGGGCGTGAAGCTTTGGGGTCTCATTTTACGTGGTCCAACGCCTTCGTCATTACCTTTTGGGATCAAATCAAGTTCTTTGTGGACCACCAAGCACTTCTCTATTTGATCAACAAATCCACCCCACGGGCCGCATTGCTCGTTAGGTCCTTCTTCTCAAGAATTTGCTCCTTTTGAAATGGCTCATAAAGGCGGGCAAAATCTCATGTTGTTCCGGATTATCTTTCACGCATCCACACCGATGATCCCGCAATGGGGTCTCGGATGCCTTTCGGATGCTCAACTCTTTTTTCAGTCACGCGAACACCACATTGGTTCCATGATTTTCAGCAGCACCTCCTCACGGTGCTCTTCCACCCAGAAGATGAGACGCCTTCTCACCGCAAGCGACAATCCCGTCGCCATCAATTTCTCCGGAGAGGTCCGTGATACACCATGGTTGCGGACATCTCTACAAAAAGGGTAAGGACACCATCCTTCCGACCGTGTTCTACCTCATGAAGTTCCGGACATTGTTCGAGAAGCTCATCAAGGGCCCGGTGGTGGTCATTTTCATGGTGACACCACGGCACGCAAAATTCTTCTTGCGTATTATTGGCCCGGCTCTTCAAAGATGCTCCATGCGCCCGCCGCGTGTGGCGCTTGCCCGGTGGGGCAGCCCCACTGACCCGTGGCGGCTCTTCCCTTAGCGCCCGATTCATGCATGCCACCCCTTGACCAAATGGGAATGGACTTTGTGGGACCTATAGACCCTCTGGCGGCACACTTTCGTGCGATACATTCTGGTTCTCAGCGGCCAGCCGCAAATGGTAGGAAGCTTGTGCACTTCGGACAACAACTGCTTTGCAAGCCAGACGAGTCCTCTATCAACAAATCATCAGCGTTTAGCGCGGGCGATTGGCCAGTAAATTTCATTTCATCAATCATACTATCAAAGAGGTGGCGGATTATCTCCTGATACATCATCACAAGAGCACACCTTACTATCCTCAAGGCAATGGGTTGGCCGAAAGCACCAACAAAACTCTGAGTCACCATTCTCCAAGAAAATTTGTGGACGCTTCCCGCACGCATTGGCGGAACAAAACTTCCCTCGTTTTCTTTGGGCCTACAATACTTGTTTCAAGATTGCTACGGGTCACACTCCTTTTAAATTGGTTTATGGTCGAAGCTCTCATGCCCTTTGAATTCATTCTTCCAACACTCCGTTTCAACCAAGCTCACGCTCATAATCCACCAAATACTCTCAAAGAACGGGTCTATCAATTAGAACAGTTGGATGAACTTCGAAGGATGCTTATATTAGGTGTTCTTCATGGACAACAGCTTGCAAAAATCTTTACATGACAAACGTTTGAAGACAAAAACATTCAAACAAGGAGATTTGGTTCTTCTTTATGATTCCAGGTACAAAATTTTCCTGTAAACTCAAGTTTGTTTTACTTTGGCCCTTATCAAATTGTTCAAGTGGTTAGACCAAAGTTTTCCAACTTCATGAATTAGATGGCACTCCATTACCTACATTAGTTAATGGTTTTCGCCTCAAAGCATTTCATCACACGTAAAGTGAACATCCAAACACCAGACGGTTCAAGAATCAAACACCACGTGAAAGTGACTAGAAAAGGCGGTAGATTATATTATAGTGGAGATTTTTTACAAAATGTGGGGCCAGCCGGCTACTTCGCTATGGGCACCCCCCTATATACAAAAAGAGGCTCGAGCCCTATCTACTAAGTCCTAAGAGGAAAAACCCTCTACTCCCAGGTTGAGCGGAGGGTGATCGCGAGGAGATGGTAGAGGTTTACGCTCCGGATCCTGTGAAGGTGCAGGGAACCACCTCCATCCCGTTGGTCTTGGGTCGGGATGTTCAGCCATCCCGCACACACCAACCGCCCATGCGAAATGCCCCGCGGTTGTGGCAGGCGCCCGATCCGACAATTCATCTTACAAGTGATCCACTCCCGGTTAATTAAAGGCGTGGTGCAATCTTCGTTGAAACCAGCAGCCGCCATACTGAGCGCCATCGGATGCCTTCGTTTCACTCGGTTCGTCTTATATAGCCAACTGAGGAACTCCTTGTCGACGTGGACCAATCACACAAATCGCCAACGTGTTTGCAATGCAAGGTTGTTTCTAAAAGGAGAATCTGTTCTCCGTAGCATATCTAGCAATGGTACCTTCTGACACATTCCTTTTAATGATATCCCACTTCGAGTTGCCAGCATTGAATGCCATTCCTTCTTTCCACGCCCGTCGAACATTAATGGATGTCCTTTGCCATCTGTCACATCCGATCTTTCTTTCACGTCTCATCCTCACCGTTCATTGCTTCTCCCACGCTTTTGGGGACTTAGCCAAATTTTTTGCCTCTCAATCCCCTTCTTCGCATCTTTTGACACCGCATCATCAATCTTCTGTTTTCACTCTTCATACCTCTTAAGCCTCCGGTTAGCGCCCTAAAACAAACCTTTTTCGTTCCTCCGCACCTTCATCCTCCGTGCTCGACTTTCGCGTCTTCCGCCTTTGGCATCTCTTTTTCGTTACGCACATCCTTCTCATGGCTGCCCCACCGATTTTCTACACTTCAAGCTCTTTGCTCCCCAAGGATCCGCCCCTTTTGCCTCACAGATCCTTCTTGACGCCCACTTTCCGGTGAAGCCCTTGTTGGCCCCCTAATAAAGAAGTCAACGACACCAGCTTTTTACGAATTTTCTCAAATGGAACTTCCGGCTCCAAATCCTCACCGATTCGCGGTAGTTCATCGCCAATATTGTTAACAGCCCGCGAATATACACCAATCGTGGTTGATGGCACCACTATTTCATTGACTCAACACTTGATTTCTCGAGGTATTTCATATTCCCTTGCACACCTCCTTGTGTATCATGGTCTGCTTATACAGGGATATTGATGTCCGCAGAGTTTGGCGACACGCTTATCACGCCAATGTCCATCGTCCCACCCAATATCGACAAGCCT
Source organism: Isoetes taiwanensis (assembly GCA_021234155.1). NCBI lineage: Eukaryota > Viridiplantae > Streptophyta > Lycopodiopsida > Isoetales > Isoetaceae > Isoetes > Isoetes taiwanensis. The sequence goes on from JAJEKV010000062.1 coordinate 5,636,610, forward strand.
CAAGGAGACCTTTGTGAAATTTTGTAGGCGCCAAATTCCTGGGGTATTCTATCAAGAACACCCATATCAATAAGCCTTTCTATAACCTGGTCCCTTCGCTACACACCAAACACCACATAGATTGGCCCCAAATGATGTTCTATCGTCTTCTCCAAGAAATGGACCCGTAGCCGGGTACCACTTCCATTTCTAGAAGTTTAAATGGGGAGGACACTTTCAAGCCCTCATCGTCATTACTTCCTCCCACACCACCAAATTCTCATACTTCCACTCCGGTAGCTCCTTCCAAATCAATCACAAGTTGGCACATCACGCCCCTCTTCCCACAGTCATGACCAGTCCACACTCATGTCACCTGTCTCTTCCTCCGCTTCCACCATCCACTTCACACCATTTTTCACAAACCTTCCACACCGGGGCATGACCGGTTCCACCACCACACCACCCTCGGCAATTGTTGTATCGATTATCGGCCCGGATGCTCAATTTCTTTGCCAAATTCTGAGGAATCCCAGGCGGCTCTTATGGCGGGGTTCAACAGACGCAGGGCCTCGATCGCGATACACCAAGACCTTCAAGCCGCAACGCCCAAGTTGCAACTTTGGAGGCCAAACTTCAAGACAAACATGGAGCTCTCTTCAGACTCATGCGGATCTCAAAAGTACACAAGCTCAAAGTCAGCTAACTTCAGCGGATCAAGCCTCCGGCTCGGGCCAAATTCATTTCTGTTAGAGCATAACAAGTCAAAGGCTCTCCACGAAAGTACCAAGGATCAGGATATTGCTAAACTCAATGCCTTGTACTCCGAACGTGTGGAAAACTTCAGCACTCAAGTTCAAAATCTTTCAGCCCGAGGCGCTCAAGTTGCCTCGCTTGCTGGCTCGGCTTTCTACCGCAGAACCTCTCGACTCACCTCTCTTCAAGATCAACTACGAGGTGCGTGAAGCGAAAAATACTTTTCGATGGCGGAGATTGCCGTGCTTCGTCTCAATACACCGGAAATCTTCCTCGGGTCAATCCTTCTGAGAAGCGGGTCCAGACCGATCACGCCCTCCTATTTCGAAAAAGAAAATCAGATCCGTGATCTCGAACAACAGCTGCAGCAAGCTATTCAGTCTGCTGATGAGGCTCAAACCAAACTTGACGCCCGGACTTCAATTCTTCACGGGAATGCGGTGGACTTCCCAACTCCCTCTTGCTATCATGATTATGTGGTTTGCTCGACGCCACCTCTTTCTTTCAAAGTGGCACGCAAATGGATGGCCTCTGAGATATCCCACCGGCGAAGGCTGATTTTTCTGGATTGGCCAGAACTCTCCATTGAAGACAAAGGGTTGTCCGGTCCTTGTTGTCTTTTGATCTCATACACCGTGCGATCCGGACTTTCTCACTTTCCGCGTGGTTCAGCCCATGGCTTATATCTTTCATGATTTCTATCTGGGTGATACACAGGAAAACTTCGGCAATGGGCCACGCCAGCTGTTCCAGGGTGACCCCACTGCGCAATGGGTGCTTCGGATAACAATCCATATCTTGCTGGATCCCTTTCCGGACCAAAACTTTTCATCGAGTACATGCCCGAGCTTGCCAATCATTTATCTCTCGCGTTTTAGCCCGAGCGCCGCAACAAATTAGGAAGTATCCGGGACATCCCAAGATCTTCCCTATGCACAAGTCTATATGCGGCACCTCGCTGGTTACAATCGATTCTGTGGCTCTTTTGGATAGCAAGACGATCCCCACGGGATGGGATAGCCCTCCTCGCCAACTCTCAGACTCTCGCTTCTCTTTGGGATCGTTGGTGTCGCACTTGATCCAGATCTTGTCACCAATTCAGTGGAGACTGCCAAGAACCCACGCCTACGGGCATGGTCCCTTCTCCTATGCTTCCCCGCACCTCCACGCCCGTGTTCCCGACTTACGATTGGCGCCTTTTTGGACCAAGGTCATGGATGGTCATGCGGTGGACACCACCTCGATCTCGGCCGGATCTCCTATGGGATCCACGTTTTTTCGGGCCGATCACATTGGGAAGAAGGTGCTACTCGGACAACACCACCAATTGGATCTACATTTACTTTAATGGCGTGGTTTGGCAGCAGCCATCGCTTCATGGTTTCAACACTTTCTTGCGAGCGCCTCCACACTCACGATCCATACGTCCATCTTCAAAGCCCGGGCTTTTTGGGCTGCCCTCAAATGCATTTTGCTAAGCTCCTTAAATCGGCGGTCCCATTTTCAGCACCCAATCCAAATGCGACGTCGGTGCCTTTGGCCTTCGGACATGTCTCCCTCATGGGTTAATCGGTTACATTTCTTGAGGCATGCGGCGCGCCGAAGCATGAGATGCGCTCGTTTTTTTTATTGATGCTGATCCTGCCCTTGGCCAAGACACACCTCAAAGCTCTTCAATCAGCCAAGATCTCATCAGCGGTACCATAATGGGGCCAGTCCTCGCCTCAGGCAGGATCGCTGGTGTGATGGCTTCCAAAAGCCCCTCCGCAGCTTCCTCCTTTTCTTCACTCAGTGTTAATGGTTTGGTGGGGGTGTTGATCTGTGCCTCCCCGGCAGGGACTATTCATGCATCGTCGAACCAGGTCAAGCTCAAAGATCCTCCAGTCAACCCGCAGATTCGGACATCCAAGCCTCCCACAAGACTAATGAGGAGCCCTTGCTAGATCAAAGCCTTTGGCCCGGTCAACAAAGGCGCTCCAGACAAGTAATGACCCGTCACCGCGCGTCGGCGTCGGCGTGATTCTAGGCACTTCAAGAGGCCTTCCAACATTCCTGTCGATCAGGCCTCCTTCCAGAGGTAACCGAGATCCCGGTCGAGTGTCTATATTGGGCCCAAGGCCATTGTACTATATATATGAGTAGGGGAGTTGGCTCATAAGTTTTTAGATGAGTTTTGAGTCTTGTCTCACTTGATTTTCTCTCTATTATGAGCTCATGTATTTTCATCATTGATATCAAGGGAAGCTTATCATCTTTCTCATTTGTTACGTTTCTCTTCCCTTTTCTTCTTTTCGGCGAAATCCCGCGTGACATAGTCCCCTGGACTCTCCTCATTAGATCCACGGATCCTCACAGGGCTGTCTTCCAGAGTTCCCTTCAACCCGGACCCCAAACATAGCGTTGAGTACCCATATGTTGTTCACAAAGGAAATCTTTTCGACTCCATGGGATGCCAAGAGAGAGAATCTACGATAGGGATTCAAGTTCATGAGTGCATTTGGGAAAAAGATCTCTTCACCACCATCCGTGACGGTCGCCGATGAGTACGACATATCATCCTCGGGATGGATGGGACGTGAGCCGCATTTAATCAAATCATAGAAGATATGTTGAGGAACTATGTCCGAACAAGCAATCAAAGTGGGACGATTTCATTCACTGGTGGAGTTTGCATACAATAGCACCAAGCAAGAATCTTGTCGATGTCCCCTTCATGATCAATTATAGGTATCAATGCTTGGATGTTGCACATGGGCACAATCCAGGTGTCCAAGGTTGAAGTTTCTCAACAAAGTTGTCCGATATTCTAGCCGCAAGGAGCTCCAGAAAGAGTGTAGCCTAATAAAACATAGGACCCAAGAGAGTTCCAAGTAGGGACAATGTTTATCTCAGATCAAAAGTCAAGCAAGCAGTTTACGCGCCGGCCCAATTACTACAAAGGGATCGCCGATGCCATCGATAAGTCCGGTGGTCGATGAGCGGCGGGTACTGCTGTTGTCGGCGACATCGTTGTTCAACGACGACAACGTCGTTCGGCGTCGTTCAACGACGGTCATCGGGGCTGGCGTTTGATTACTGCGTGGCATGGGTTGCCGCTGCCAGTGGCGGCTGTTGGTCAAACCGCGTCGGCCTAAACGCCGTTCAACGGCGTTTTCACAGAGTCACCGCCGCGTCATGCGTGAAATGGCGCTGCTGCCGCGCGACTGCGTGTCAAGACGTCTGCGCCGTTGAACGGCGTTGCACAACCCGACGTGTCACGCCCGCACTGCTGCGGCATGGTGCTGGTGCGAAGGCGGCGCCCGCGTCAAGACATCGTCAGCCTTTAAACGCCGTTAAACGACGGACACGTAGGATTTTTTTTTTTTTTTTTGCCAAATAAAAACCCTAACCCTAACCCTAACCCTACATCCACGTTATAAGTTTGATGCATCGAGTCGCCGTTATTCTTATTTTTGAGTGTTCTTCCCTATCTTGCTATAATGGTCCCAAGCTTGAAGACCACCTTCACATGATATGTTCCTTCTAGCAAGTAATCCTCCTCCTCCAAGGGAAGACAACTACAAAGAACCCCCGCTTCTCCTGGCCGAGAACCCTCCCTTCACCATCGTGGCAAAGATGAGTGAAAAGGGAGCTTCGACAGCACTAACATCCGGCGTTCCATGCTGAACGACTGGTAGAATGGCTCACCGAGCCAAACAAAGAGAAAACGACATTAATGGATGCGGATAATGATGCAAATGGTTGCATCAAACCGCCACGCCCTCGATGGACATATAAGTAATGTATAAGTTTTTTATGAATGGAAACAATAAGTTTTTATCTATTTGTGTTGTCGTTGTATAAGCTTATTTTATGAATGGGAACAATCGTGATTTTTATTTATTTGTGTTATTTGTATTGTATGTTGTTTTACGCTATGTTAAACAATCACACCGCTTGGTCGCTTTAACGACGTTATGATCATTTGACGCCGTTAAACGACGCGTTATGATCATCGACGTGGCATATGAGGGGCATCGATGGCGCAAGCTGATGTGGCATGCCTAGGTGTCGACGACGTCGGCTTTGGCGTCGTTAAACGACGTTACACAGACGCGTCGATAAACGACGCCATATATGGCGGAACCCGACCGCCGGGTTATTTACTTGTTATTTTCACTCGCTTGTTTCGGATTTTTGCCTCGTGGGTCTTCATAAGGTAAGATCTCCGCTTTAATCTTTGTGTTAGAGTTAAACACCTCCAAATGCTAATAGATTAGAAGATTGAATCTTGAAAGTATGTTAAAAAACTCGAGGGATGCATGATCAAGGTAATCGGCCGGTTCCATCCCTAATGGAGAAGACTAAATGTATCCGGTTTATGCACCTCGTAACGAAGTTTCAATCTTCATAGATTACAAAAGATTTGAAAGGTTGCGTGAATATAAGGTAATCGGGTCGACTCCATTTCAAAATGGAGAGGACTAGATGTATCTCCAAGCGGGCACCCTTCAATCAAATGCTTTCTAAATATCATAAACGCTTGTATGAATCAATCTTAAGAATAAACATTTGATAAAAATCATGAAAAAACATGGATATTTATATTTATTATATTATTACATGGTTTTTATTAATATTTTATTGTTTACTAGAAAAACAACATGGACGAACGCCGAAAGGAATTTGAACGAAATGAGACAAAAAGCTTTGAGAAAGTTACATGGCTTAATTTTAGCAAGAATGTTACCCCCAACAATTGCCACAAATAGTCCAATTAGACCCAAAGGACCTAGTCTTCCTAGAGGTCGGGTGGTGTGCATGAAATGAATGCCACCGTGTATGTACCATAAACATGTTTCAATGATTAGTTAACTTTATATCTTGATGTTACTTTTTTTTTTTGGCTTGTACTTGATGTGAGCGGTTATATTGCAATTGTTCGATGTGCAAAGGACAAATAAAACGGATGAGAAAGACCGCCCCCGACCATGTTGAGAAATATGGTGAATGCTCGACAAATCCAAAGGTTTCGACGCATTACGTGGGGTATTCCAACGAGGTATAATACATCGAATCTTATGAACTCGAATCAACTACTCTCATGTACTTGAATCGATGTCTTAACTTAGTTTGCTTGTATTTTGTTAGGAAGAAATTGAGAATGAAGTGAGCTCAAGCAAGATATAGATTTTGGGGTTATGTTGTCATTGGAAGTAGATGATGTTGATACTATGAATGCGCTCATAGAAAACCCTACAAAAAAGAAAGCCATCAACTTCCTCAAAGAGTATCCCATTACGTGATAGAACTCATCGTGCAATGGCCGCTGCCAAGATTGAGGGAATGACAATGTTCATCAAAAATTGGAATGTACTAGATCATGTCGAAGAAAATAATCTTCCACCTTCACTAGTCCATTTGGTCCAAATTTTTTACGGTCAAAGATCGTAAGAAATTCAATGCATGGCCTAGAGGCAAGCCAATTATTTATGGGGAGCAATTTACATATTTGGGGTAGGCAAGACATGATTAAAAATAGCTCGTCCCTGCGGCCGGGCCTCGATTATATATTATGACTAGTGTGAAAGTCAAAGATGGTAATGACTGCTCCTTTAATGCCATATGTAGGTCCCGAATATAACTTCGGACACTTGGCATAAATTGAGTAAGCATCGGGCAAGATGCTCATCTATGGCCTAAATTCAAATGCACGAACAATATCCAAGCCCAGTTGACTCACGCAAGCTTCACATATATTGATGGTCGCCCTCGCCAGCATGGAAACCCTGTCGCTTTTTATTAATAGCTCTATCGAGAACTCGGCTACCAATTGTGAATTTGTCGAGGCAAACAAAGACCAAGAAGATTTTTTTTTTTAAATTGACTTCGAGATATATCATGGTTTATGCTATAAAAAACTTTGTGTATTGGTGATGAATTGTTCATTGAATATGAATACGGTGAGACCAATAATGAGGTCCTTTGATGATGTACTCAAATTACTCATATAATTTTGTCTTTAATGCACCATTTTTCTTCTTCTTCTTCGAATTTTCTTCTTCTCTTTGAATGAGATTGCACATATTGAAGATAAATGTGTATTATATCTTCAATATATGCTTTGATTATGACATAAAATTTTTATATTTCGCCTCGCTATTAAATGCTTAAAATTTAACAAACACCGGCTCTCAATGTATGTATCAATCACGATATATTTCGCTTAATCCGACGTGTGGGTAGGCAAGTGGATATAAGACCACATCCAAGCCGCATCAATTGGCGACATCAAAAGTCATTATGATAGCGTAATTAGAATACATTGAGCAAGATGGTACAAACATGGGCACAACGATAATGAAGAGTACAATGATGAAGATGAACAGGAATACGATGATGAAGATGATGACAATGCCCCTATGGACGACTTCATGGAAGTTGAGGAACCCATAGCCGACATGTTAGATGCATTTGGCCCAATCTTCGACAAATCCACCTAGATGACGATATATAAATACTCCTAACGATGGTCATGAAGATCACGTTTTATTGAGGAGGCGATAAAGCATTATATCCAGTGCAAGCATATCTAGATTGACGACATCTTTATTGATATTAAACCTTCAAGCCAAATTCAAATGGAGCAATGCCAAGCAGTTACTATTTTGTTAGAGTAAGTACAATTGCAATCACTTGACTTATTGAATTTGTAGTTGAATGTATACGAAAGGTCCTGTTTTTTATACAAATTGCAAGAGAAAAAATACTCCCACAAGGGAACACTATGCCCAAAAGTCGCGACCGAATAAAAAATATATTGGCGTACACGGTTTAGGCTACCATAAGATTCACGCTTGTCCAAATGATTGCATGGTATATTATCCGGATGACATCTACAAGAACACAGAAACATGCCCTAAATGTGGTGCCTCTAGGTACAATGCAGATGCCAAGGGAAAGACCGTCCCGATGAAGGTGGTTCGCTACTTTCCATTGATCCCTCGCATAAGGCTATTGTTTCGATGTGAATCTCTAGCTTCGCTCATGGGTTGGTGTGCCGCTAATGCGTCGAGTGACAATGTACTCCGCGTGGTTAGTGACTCGCAAGCAATGGAAGCATATTGATGAAACATGGCCGAATTTGGAAGAGAGCCACGCAAATCTCGATTAGGGTTGGCAAATCCATGGTGTTAATCCTTATGGACGCCAATCACCGCCAGTGGTCAACTTGGCCAAGAGTGTTGATCAACTATAATTTACCACCGTGGTTACTCATGAAGACTAGCCATTTAATGGTAGTACTATTAGTTCCGTGGACCTAAGAAGCCGGAAAGTCTAGATCCATATCCGAAAATAGTTATTGATGAGCTTTTGACATTGTGGAGTGAAGGTATTGAAGTTTCACGATGTCTCAAGAGAACTTTCGTACGAATCTAAGATTTACCTTGAGAGCAATCTTAATGTGGACAACGAGCGATTGGCCCGGGTTTGTATGAACTCTCCGACTCCAAGTGTCCGGATATGCATGTCACTTGTGTGGGTTTGAACAGCTGAACTCTCACGGCCAATCCAGATTGCACAAAAAATGTCTATGCAAACTTCAAGAGATATCCGCCAATGGAAAATCGACTTTCGATACGTAGGTCCAAGAGAAAACATTGGTAATCAAGAGCCTCCCAAAAGGTTGACAATGAGAGATTGGGGTAACATGTGGGATGCCAATGAAGGAAATAAGGTTAAGGGAATGAAGTGGAAAGCATCCTTCTTCCTTCTACCCTATTGGATGTAATTGAAGATCCATCATCTTCTTGATCCCATGCACATCTTTAAAAACGTTTCGGCGTCTATTTGGAAGCATGTCACCGGACGAAGGACACGATGCAAAGACGAGAAGATCTACAAGAAGTCGGATCAAAATCTAAAGCATGGTTAAATGTCGAAGAAGGAATAAGGCCACAAGTGGATTGATCGCGTTTCTAGAAAATGTATGAAACCCGCTCGAGAAGCCGATCAAGGCAATAAAGACTCGACAGATATATGCATTCGCTATGTAATTGTTTCTCTAACGAAGGGGAGTTAATCGGGTTGAAATCTCATGATTGGCATAAGATGTTGCAGCTTTGTTATGCCTATTGTTCTCGAGGGGTCGCCTCACGACGGTCCACTACATGCAATATGTCTCCCATCGAAGTTTTCCGTGTTCAGACGGATTTAAAAACACTGATGTCAACTCTCACTTAACATTTTTCTTTCTTAAATGATATTTAGATGGATTACAAGGAAGGAGATACCGACAAATGAAATTGGCGACATGCGAACTAAGGTCGTTGAGGCATGTTGTATGCTAGAGAAAGAATTCCCAACAAGTTTTCTCTCGACATACAAACTCACTTACTAGTGCATTTAGTGGACGGCGAGAGCTTGCAACAACAAATCCTAGATGGATGTTTTTATAGAACGCTTTCGGGTCCTCAAGGACTTCAGACGCCAGAAGGCAAGGCCGAGGGTTGCATGGCCGAGGGTTGGTTAGCACGAGAGTCATTATTCTATGTCACCGAAGTTCTTGGCCGATCTACACCCCAATGCTCCACGATTATGGACCGATGAAGACACTCCAACTATAATTGAGAAGTTCCCCTGGAAGACCACGTAAGAAATTGTTCACACTAGAAGAACAGTAAAAGTCAATAAGTTTCATCTACAACTCCACCCCATGGAGAAATGGATAAAAAAAATACGAGGAAGAAAAAAATAAAGAGAGATGAGGAGAGAAGACGCTTATCGATTAAAAAAGAATCGCAAAACAACCACTTCCGCATCATCTAGGGTCCCGCCAAGTGAGATAAACAATAAATGGCTGCTCGAACAACTAGAGATGGCAAGGCAACGTGGCTTAACATGTTTCTAGCTTAAGAATTTGCATATGCTAAAGGCGTGTCACTATTTGTAAGTGCAACTTAATAGCATATAATTCACGAAGTTTCGCTCCCGTTATTTTGAACATTTGTTCCTTTACTTTGTAGTATAATTCATATGCATCAATATGGTCTTCCTCGCTCACTTTCGACGACAAAGTGTGGATCATGGCAAACGCACTTATGATTGTGGTATATCAGCAAAAGTTTAGTACAGTTTTGCCGACCGGTAGTGCGCATCCAAACCCAATCGAGGCAATGTTGGAATGGATTGGTACTATAAAGACTATCATGGAGGTTGATGCCTGGTGAGTGCATTCAAAACAATGTTGTTTGATGCCTAATGGTTTGATCTTGTGTGTATCGGTGCTCATGCCACGACACGCAAAGATCCGGAGTGGCCTGTATTCACTAGATTCAACTCGGCCTGTGATCGCGGGTCAAGACACACCGTGAGGGTTGAGCAATGTGAACAAGTATGTTTACTTGGATGCAATAAAATTTATATATGTCATTAACAAAGGAACTAATGTAATAGAGGTTTTGTAGGTCACCTTCGCTCCGCATCCTTTGCAAGATCGCAAGGGTGGTTCAGAAGTTCCATGTAAGGGCTCGCCTCCTCACGATATTTGAAGGTGAAGAAGAGATGGCTACGAATAGGGAGGTTGGGGGTTGGGGGAGACTATTGTCATGATAGAAGACTACCATCGATTGAACCTTCATTACTTTATTATGATTATTATATTTTCTTCCCACATATGAATAAGAAAATACTTTGGCATGCGAATTTGTGTATACTACAAACCATATTAGGCAACATTAGTATTGCAACTTCGGGTTATCATAGACATTTATGCCAAGTTAATTGGCATCCTAGTATAGACCCCATGGCTTGCAAGCTACCATCGTGGGCAGTTCTACACATACAACAGCCTGAGTACACGCTTTTATGTTTAATTAATCATAAAATGTGAAGATTCCCTTCAAAATGCAAGATTCATATACAAAAATCATATATGTATTCCCTTCAAAAATACAAAATTCATATAAAAACCCATACACAATTCAAATACACAAAACAAAGTGGATGCCAAAGCACATCTAGTGGTATATATCAAAGATCCAAGCAGATCCACTCAAGCAGCTCGCTCAAGGTGCTCGACCTGATTTCCTCCACCCCGCCGTAACAAGCCTCCCCGGCATGGAATCCAAGCCTCCTCCCACAGGTGTCTGCTTCCCCAAGGAATTCATGTAATGAAAGCACTTCCCCGCGATGCCCTCGTTGGTCTGGTGCAACTTTTGAAAGTAGGGGTCAAAGAAATGTTTCCCTTCCCAAAGGCCCCTATCCCTCAGCATACGGCCAAGTACAACGAGCTCACCATGCATTTCTTCTGCACTCGAGCCCTCAGACCTAAATGCGAGCGAGGTCTTTCTTTGCCCCTATCATGCCTTTGTCATGGGCTTTCAACTCCGGCCTAGGGTTCTCGCCTGCCACTCGAGGCGCTCAGTGCTCAGAGGCCGTTGATCAAGGGCATCGGGCATGGCATGTAGGAGGAGCGCCATTCCCAAGAGGAGGAGGAGGAAGGAGCCCGGAGGGCGGAGGAGGAAGCCGAGGGACCTGGAGGGCTGAGAAGCCGGAGGACTAATAGGGCAATATATATGGCATCTCAAAGACAAAACAAAACAAATTTCGCACGACGCCGTTATATCCTCGAACGCCGTTATAGACGCCGTTAAATGTAATCCGCCCATGGTAGACCGCCGAGTATTCAACCTTGAATGTGCCTGCGGGGCGCTCCCTGACACCCATAAAATGGGTAGTGACTACTCATAAATGTCTAGGACGGTTTTGCCCCAGTTGGCTAAGGGCATGCTCTGTTAGGAACGCCACAGTTGGTACGTGAGCCTAGTTGGATCCTTGGATGTATGATAGCCAAGTCTAGATTCAAGTTGAGGTTTTTGGATTATGCTAATAGTATTCAATTGAATATATGTGGAGATGATGGCCTTAGAGGAGGCGTGATTGTTTTATGAAGGTATATGAAATTGATTACATGGTATTTCTATAATCTTGGTTGAGTTTCTATCCCAGCGTATAAAGCTAGAAAATGTATGTCATCAAGGGGCTAACTTTTATTTAGGGTTGCCAATGTGCATAACATGGAAGTGATGCTTGAGGGAGATTAAGTTACGTGTATTATGTGTCACTTTAATAACCACTTATAATGTAGATGTGATCCTCGTAGTAGTATACCTCGTGGCAAGAAAATTTAGAAATAAGCAAAGGTATGATATATAATGCCTATGATATTCAAGGGAAGGTTCATCTCACTATATCTATGAATAAGATTCTTGATGTGATGTTAGGTGCATTCTTTGAAGCTAAAATTGAGAAAACCAAAAGTAGAATCCATATATTGATATCCAAAGGTAAAATAACAATAAGTTTTAAGTTGATAGCATTCAGGCTATGGTTGATAAGGTTACAACACCTGGTTGGTAAGACAAATTTTGAGAATGCTTAGATATGGTTATGAAATAAGATTGACATGATAGTTGGATTGAAGCTCATGTGTAAATAGCGATTTTGTGACGAAGAAGGAAATGTCATGATTACATCATGGTCCTACTTGAGGTTTATAAACTTGTTAGCCTTAGGGTTATGGCTAGAATAGCTCATGAAAGCTCTTGAAAAAGTTCTTTGGCCTTGAAAAAAAATCTTGGAGTATAAGAAAGCATTTAATGGAACAAAGTGGTCGTTATGCATTTATATTTAGAGAATGATATCCACTTAAATTATGGCGATTGAAGAATTGATTGGCCAAGATTGAACAATGTTATCCATCTTTATGGATAAGGAAGAAGGAGACTCCATGAATAGAGGAATAACATATTTAATTGTGGTAGTAAAACCATGAAGTTGAATGAAAGAGTTGTCGACAAAGCCCAGCATACGAGATAAAAGGCGAGGGGAATGTATAGACATGGGGAAGTGCCATTTTGAAAATCTTAGAATGTAATAGAAGAGTTGTGTTACATCTAGTAATGGTGCTTCCATGTATCGTAATTATTTGGCATGCTAAAAGTGATTGTAGATCAAAGGAGGGATGGTGATTGCATTAGTTGATTAAGGATATAGTCAAATTGAAGTTGTGAGCCAAATACATGAAGTAAGAGTTTCATTGAAAATTAACGCAATTGATGCCTATAAAATCTTGTTGAAAGGCTAACCAAAGGTGATGGAGTAATATGCATGGAAGTAGGCTAAATATAGAGGTCAAGTGTATAGCCTAGGATACTTCAATGTCATTGGATGAACTCAGAGGAATTCCCTCCCTGCATTCATGGGTTATAATTTTATGGGATCCCTTTGTATCAACTTAAGTATGTTACCTAGCTATACGATACCCGTACTGGGGACTTGATTATGCATTTCGCTTGTTACTTTTTGGATTTGGCCACCCAAGAAGTCTCGAGAGATTACATATCTAGTTCGAATTTGTGCATCTCTTTGGAATGGTGGGGTTTTTTTTTATGGCACCGCATTCTTTTATGAAAAGTTGCATTAATTGCATTACGCTTATTAATTGATTTGAATATGTATGTTCCCTCTTCCGATGCATAGAGTATAGTTATAATATTTGAGTTAGTTCTAGACCCCTAAAAAGATGTTAAATTGAATGTTTAGAAAGGTCGCACCCGAGCTATCTAATATGTGTCTTCCTTTAGCTTAAATTACTTGTATGAAGCTAGCTTTGAACTCTTCAAGTTTGAGAGGCATCATCTTGACTGGAAGGCTAAGCAACTGTGTTTGACAAGGATGGGTCAGCCTAAGGGACAAAAATGTATTCATTTGGGGAGTATGCTATTAAGATGTGAAGGCATAAAAGGGAAGAGACCCGAGGAATTAAGGAGGCGCATAAAAAATTACTTTTAGATCAATGGTTGGGTTTGTTCCAAGGAAGATGTCACAAAGGGAGATACACCCATGAGGACATGGGTTGAATTTTTGGAGTGGAAGATCGCATCTGACCCAGCAACCTAGCACCCACATTAAGATGTGTAATCTGTTTATATAAGAGTGCATTTTCAACGGTAAAATAAATGACATGTGCTAGGAATACATGCAGCGTAATGTCTGTAGCGTATTACGTACGGGCGCTATTGAATATTATTTGGTACCGGGAAGGAGCCTGATGGGGAAAGAAGTTCATGTGATGGTGACATTTAAAGCGAAGAGATGTGGATTGTTTGTGAGCCGAAGCGTGTAGACTGGAAATGCCGGAGCGTAGAAGGCAGATTGTGTAGATCATTACACCGGAAGCTCGGCAGCCGACAGCTGATGCCGTGTAGTTTACCCAGCGTAGTTAGTTGTGCTATTCCAAACCCTTGAAATAATTCAACATGGTGAAAATATATGCCAGTATTATTGTCGGAACGCGTGAATTAATAAATTGCTGGCCAGGTTAAGCCATCGTCATTGCTGTTACCAGTAGCAGCATTGAGCGAAGCTGATTCAGTTAAAGTAATAAGATATTAATGAAGTTTGTGTTAAGACGGGCATGCCAGCCGCAATTGCAGATAGTAATGTTTGTTGTCGAAGTGTATAACCGACTTTGTTACGAGGTAACTACGGAATTTCGCAATTTCGATAGAAATGCCCAGTTGAGGTGAATTGTTGCTTGTGATTTTACGTAATTCTGATATCAAAGCATGAAACGACTGGCTATTGCACGCTGTTATGTAACGGTATTATTTGACGTAAGCGTTATAACAGATGGGTGTTAACGCCAGCGCATCAAGCAGTGGTTCCGTCGATGGTGTAAAAATATCATCGCGTTGTTCGGCCATAATATCAAAGCTCGATCACCGGAAAGCTGATCTGGTCAGACCTCGTAGGAATACTGTTGCACGTTATGATTGGTTGGTTATTATATACGTAATTTGAATTGGTTGTATCGGTCATGTTATATCGGATATTCCATGGTAATAATTGTGGGTATGTTTGGCGCCACGGATGTTCTGGTTAATGCCAGATTGTTGCCGTATTATCCTGGATCCATGTGACTGAACCCGGTGGAAATTGATGGTGTAGGTGCGGTGATGCTTCAGAAAATGTTAGTGGATTGCCGCTGGGGGGCCGGTCTCGATGATCATTACCATAGATTTGCCGGAAGTTGGCTCGTTAAGAACATTTCATAAAGATGGTTATAATGGCAGTAGTAATTGGGATCTAGAGCATACAAAGATTAAAATTCCCTTTACCCGCTACGCTAATTTCTTTAAGCTTCTGCTTCGGCAGATCCAATGGTCGCAGATTGATGGACTTCCGCTATCGAAAAGTTAACGTTGCGCCCGCCACGCTTGGTACCGTGACTTTCCTAACCGACATGCCCAGGCCAACTGGGCAAAACCGTCAGACATTTGCGAGTGTCACTTCTACCCATTTATGCTCTGCGAAACTTCGAACGCCTACGTGTGCAATATCTGGCACCGGCCACTGGCCCATGCTCTCCTCCCACTGAATTATGCTCGCCCGAAAGATCCAAAGCCCATACCATGTCTATGTCATACCATGTCACAATGATTACCAAGTCTTTGTAAATTACCCATGCATATAGGCACCCATGGAGACTCGAACTCGAGACCTCGCCTCGATAATTAACAGGATTTGCCTCGCCAGCTAACCTCTCTGCAGAATCGGAGATCCCATCAATCTCGACTATTGATCTACTTAAGCTTAAAAACTTAAGAAATTAACGCATGCATGCTTAGGTAAAGAATTTAATCTTTGTATATACCTAAGGTCCCAAAGATATACTTGCCATTGCTTAGCAATAACCCCCACACAACAATGAATGTTCTTAACAATTATAGCTTCAAGCCAATATATAATGATAATAGTAAAACAAGTTATTTAACCGCAATCCACACTTCTACTCGCCTTCCGGCTTGACTACTTTCTAGAGCATCTCGCACCTCTCAAGCATATAATTATCAACCACTCTGGTTAGTCACATGGACTAAGTGGGATCGGGATCTAGGATGTCTAGCATCAACAATACAAAGCATTAACCTAGAACAACAACCTAGCCTCACCGTAGCCTCCGCCTCAATCCAAGTTACTAGTCCAACAAGCATACCCACAATTGTACCATGAATATCCATTATAAGCATGACCATTGCAACTTAATTCCAATATTCAAAACCACATATATAATAACCAAGCAATCATAGCATCAACATTGCAACCAATATTCCTCCTGGTCTCGAGTGAGGTCAACCCAACGACAAAGCCAAGGACATAGAGGCAGGTAACCACGCGTGTACACACCATCCACGCCAAGGCCCAAAGATTGGAGGACCACTTAATCGCATGACGCTAAAAATTATACCTCATCAACCCGATGTTCAAATAATACCATTTACATAGCACGGTAATAAATCATGGAAGTCTAGACCATCGCACCTAGACTCCGCCCCAGGTCTATATATCAAAGAATTATACTACACATAGATCACAAAACTATGAATTCCACCCAATATCAACTAGGCACATTTCCATATCAAATTTACCTTAGAAATTCCATAATTTACACCTCATGCAAATAAAGGAAGTCCAAATTATACACTGTGATAAACATTACTATCTCTACTGCCACATGCAATGCCCTAAGCTTAAGCAAAAATACAAACTTCACTAATATCTTATTACTTTTTAACTAGATCAACTTCCTTCAAATTACTACTTATAACCTTAATGACGATGGCTTAACCCCCGCTAACTAGTTTATTAATTCCTCGTGACCTCGCCTTCAAATTAGTAATACCCCTAGCATATATTTTCCCTTTGCTAATTAAGTTATTTCCAAGGGTTTAGATATACAACTAGCTACCTTGTTAAACCACACATCACGTAATCATAAACACCTTAAAACCCTGGTGTAAGGCTTTGATCCCCACCGAAATCCCCGCTGTTTCTTCCAGACTCCCAAAGAACGCCCTGTGATCTCTCAGACGAACTCGCCTCCTTCAAAGAATCCATCCGCAATCTATCTCCTTCCGAATGCTTCACCATCACATAAAAAGACTTCTTCCCATGGAAAACTCCTTCCCAGAAATCAAGAATAATATTGTTGGCGCTTTATATAACCTAGCAATGCCCTTGCATGCATGTATGCATTAATCGCATGCATGGACACATTGCATGCATGTATTCCTAGCACATAATCATTTATTTTACCATTGAAAATGCACTTTATATAATGGCAACGCTATTTACATCTTAATGTGGGTGCTAGGTTGCTAGGTCCGTTACATTAAACGACCTTTTTAAACGCCAAGCAAACGACGCTTATACGCCTTTTAAAACGACGCCTCGCGTTTTAAAAGTCATCGGGTTCTACTTTCATTTTTCCCATTTTTTTTATGATTTGAGTATTGCGAATCCATCCTGATCCTAGTTTTTCATTGCGCTTATTGTGAGTTTTTTCTTTATTGCTTTTGGGATACATGGCCATGGAAGGTGCGTTTCACGCTTGAACCAGATTCGTGAGGAGATGAGGATTCAAGAGCGTAGAGATATGGAACCTGCCTTCACAAGTAAGGCTACACTCAGAGTTTATACACTTTATTGTATTTTATCTATTTTCTAATCTATAGCTTGGTGTAGGAGCCGCCGAGGGCATGAGAAGGAAGGGAATCCTCCTGCGGAACCCTCCTCCACTCAAGATGAGGACTATGAAACAACGATCCATCTGATGAAAGTGTTAAAGAAGTATGTGATTGGTGAGAAGGCATCACCAAATTGCTAGGAACCGCGAGCTGCCTAGCATGATGAGGGTGCTTCTTGAAAAGATGGTCAAGGTTTGAAGCACCACAGAAAAACAAAGATTAACATGATACTAGCGCCGACATATGCATGGTCGACGCTGCATATACTTGGCATGGAGCTATGGTTCAAAGGGGATGGACAAGTGGAGGACTTCACATAGAAACCATAAGCCAAGCTCAGAGGAGTATGTCAATTGTTCAAGTGATCTTTGTTCAATAAACCTATGTTTTGTACATACATTGTTATATTTTCTCTTGGGTACACCTAGCATTGATACATATGCATGAACATGATCCAAGGATTCTTGAAGATATTTTGCATTCTTTCCCTTGATATCGCCTTCTTCAGTCGATTTGCCATTTTGAGCCTCGAGGTTTCAAGGACATTTCGACTTGGACTGGTAGAACCAAATTTCCGAGATTATTTGTGGTTTGGACTCTCCCCGTAGCTCTTACAAAATGGGACACTTCCATGTTCTAAATCTTCAAATGCATTTCTTAGAAGTTTAGATGGACAAATAGCTTGATTTTTTCTCCAACCTCGGGATCGAGAAGTGTACCACTAAATTTATGTTTCTTTGTGGCTTGAAGTCAATCAAAGATTCTTCCAAATCTTCCAAATCCCTTGCTGTTCTCGCACCCGCTGCCCCGACTGCTCTAATGCTAACCCTTTGACCTAGACCTTCTTCGAAAAATTCAAAATTGGGGTCATAGTTGAGATGAATTAGGATCCAATGGGCAAAACCGGAATTTATTTTCGTGCAATGTATTAATTGTGAATTTACGAATGTTTTGCCAATCGCAAAAAGCGCTGACTTCTAATACTTGCCACATCTGGGAGAGGAAAGGCTCCAAACTCCGGCCCGGCTGGGCCCTGTTCGTATTTCTAATACGCTTCTACTGTGTCCCAGTGTAATGTATCAGACTCCTGGGCCCCCAAAACGTGAAACCCTAGCCCTCGCAACCTGGCTGTGGTTTGACAAGCTGAGGCCCTCTCCTGTCGGGATTCGGTCGACCTATGCGGTTCAAGTGGAGTCGGGTGTTGACGCCAGAAAGGGCTGATCCTAAAATCCCTCCTGAGGCCGCTGTCTCTAAATTTCCTCTCCCTAAGGCCCCCGGGATCTGACACTTGCCACCTCCTCTCCTGGAATCAAGATCCTGACTCGCCAATGGACTTTAACGTCACATTGCCCTCGGGACCAAGTTCCGTGGGCCGTAAGACCCAACTCCAAGAAGCCAAAGTAGCTCACTTCCATCACACCTGTACTAATCAGCCTAGGGATGTGCATGCTGATACCGCTGGAGAGGGCGAGTGTTTCCTTCTTTTCGCAAAACCGACCGTAACTTGTTCTTAGGGTAATTTCGCCATTCCCGACGATTTTAAGTGGTCTATTCGCCATTCCTGAGCATCCTCGCGTCTCGCCAACGCATAAAAATGTAAGCAAGGGCTTTACAAGGTCGACATCGACGCTCAAGGTTTGACAAGTTCTCCGGACCATCTTGAATCTTTTGACCTTTCCCCAAGAGGGGCTCCCCGAATCCGAGGGATCCAACTGGCCGATGGGAACTGGCCTCGGAGGGTGGTCATTAGCTGCAAAATGGGGAGCTACCGGCCAGGAAGGGTCAGCCTCTTGAACTTTTTGATCCCGGCCCGTCCTGACTCTCCTCTTGTGAGGGATCCCCTCGCAAAGGTCCCTCGGCCTCGCTTTGACTTGGGAGTGGTGCTACTGCTGCTCCCGCATCCGCTGCCCCACCGCTCTAATGCTAACCCTTTCACCTAGACCTTCTCCGGAATTCAAAATTGGGCTGCAGGCCGGAGATGAATTAGGGATCCACCGCAAAAAAACGGAATTTATTTTCGCGGGTAATGCATTAATTATGTAATTTTATTTAATGTCTTGCCATCATAGGTGCTCGATTTCTACTTCTGCTACATCGGGAGGGAGGGAAAGGCCCAAACTCCTCGTCCCGCCGGGCTCTGTTCAGAGTTCTACTGGCCGCTTCTGCACAGTCCTTAAGTGCACCGAATAGACTCCGCCCCCCAAACGAAACCTTCTAGCCCCTGCAACCCACGTTTTACGCTTCCGAGGCCCCCTCCCTTGTCGATTCGGCCGACCTGCGCCTGCGGTTCTGAAGTGGAGTTGGGGTGTTGACGCCAGAGCGCTGACCCTAAAATTCCTCCCAGGCTGTTTGCCCCAAATTCTCTCCCTGCCCTGGGGTCTGGGACTCGACGGGCTCCCTCTCCCAATCGCCATCCGACCTCGCCAATGGACTCCTAACGTCGACATTGCCTTGGGACCAAGTTCTGCGGGCCAAGACCACCCAACTCCCAAGAAGCCAAAGTAGCTCACTTCCATCACACCGTAGTCAATTGGCCTAGGATGTGCATGGATACCGCTGCGGAGGGCGTGAGTGTTTCCTTCTTCGCAAAACCCACCGCGGTAACTTGCTCCCTAGGGTAATTTCACCATTCCTGGACGATTTAAGGTGGTCTATTTGCCATTCCGAGCATCCCTGCGTCTGAAACGACAAAACAAGGCGGTTTCTACAAGGCCGACATCGACGCCCTTCATGTTTGACAAGTTCTCCTGACCGACTGAATCTTTGACCTTCCCCAAGAGGGGGGCCTCGAACGGAGGATCCAAATCTGGCCGGATAGGGGAACCGGCCCGGAGGGTGGTCATTAGCGCAGCAACCGGGGAGAGCCGCCGTGAAGGGTCAGCTGAACTTTTGGATCCCGCCTCCCCGTCCGGATCTCCCTTGTGTGAGGGATCCCCGCAAGGTCCCGGCCTCGCTTGACTTGGGGAAGGGTGCCGGGCTGTTCCGGCAACCCGGCCTCCCCGACCGCTCTAATGCTAACCCTTTGACCTAGACCTTCTCCAAAAATTCAAAATTGGGGCCGTGCCGGAGATGAATTAGGGACCAACCGGCAAAAACCGAATTTATTTTCGCGGCAATGCATTAATTGCTAATTTACTTAATGTCTTGCCACACCGCAAAGCTCTAATACTCTTGCCACATCGGGAGGGGAGGAGGCCCAAACTCCGGCCTCACGCCTTGCTCCTGTTCGTGATTCTCGGGGCCGCCGCCAGTCCCAAGTGCAATGTACTCTCCTACTTCCCAAAACGAAACCCTTCTAGGAGTCTCCGCAACCCACGGTTTACGCGCTTCTGGAGGCCCTCTCTCCTTGTCGTGATGGCCGGACCTTTGGCCGCAGGTTGAAGTGGGAGTTGTGTGTTGACGCCAGCCGCCTGACCCTAAAATTCCTCCCCCAGGTCGCTGTCTCAAATTTCCTCTCCCCAGGCCCCCGGGACTGACGGGCGACCTCCCCCCATCCTGGACCGGACCGCCAATGGACTCAGAACGCCTACATTGCCCCTGGGACCAAGTTCCGCGGGCTGTAAGACCACCAACTCCAAGAAGCCCCAAAGTAGCTCACTTCCATCACACTCAGAATAATTGGCCTAGGATGCATGCGGATAATCGGCGTGGAGGGCGGAGTTTCCTTCTTTTCGCAAAACCGACCGTAACTTGCTCCTGTGGTAATTTCGGCCATTCCTGACGATTTGGCAGGGTCTATTTGCCATTCCCCGAGCATCCCCCGTCTCAACCACAAAACAAGCGGTTTCTACAAGGTCGACATCGACGCCTGGGTTTGACAAGTTCTCCTGACCGGACCGAATCTTTGACCTTCCCCAAGAGGGCCCCCCTGAACGGAGGATCCAACGCTTCGATAGGGGGAACCGCCCCGAGGGTGGTCATTAGCTGCGTACCGGGAGCGGCCGCCAGAAGGGGCCGCCGAACTTTTGATCCCGCCCGGGTCCTGGGACTTCCCCTCTTGTGAGGGATCCCCGCAAGGTCCCCGGGCCTCGCTTGATTTGGGAAGGGTGCCGCCTGGCTGTTCCCCGCAACCGGGGCCCCTAATCGCTTCTAATGCTAACCCTTTGACCTAGATTCCTCTCCGAAAATTCAAAATTGGGCCGCAGCTTCTGAGATGAATAGGGATCCTACTGCAAAAACCGAATTTATTTTCGTGGCAATGCATTAATTGGGCTCCTTTACGTAATGTCTTGCCACTGAAAAGCGCCCCCGACTTCTACTTCTTGCCACATCTGGGAGGGAGGAAAGGCCCAAACTCCGCCCGCCGGGCCCCCTTGTTTGCTCATTTCCTGGGCCAAGCCGCTTCGCCAGGTCCTGGGTGCAATGTATCAGACTTCCTGCCCCCCAAACGTAAACCCCTTCTAGAGCTCCTCGGAACCACGTGGTTTACGCTTCGGAGGCCCTCTCCTGTCGATTCGGGCGGACCCTGCCTGTCTTGAAGTGGAGTTAGTGTTGACGCCAGAGCGACCCTGCACCGAGGTCGCTGTCTCCAAATTTCCTCTCCTGCCCCCTGGGACGGACGGCGACCTCCCTCTCCTCCTAATCGCTGACCGACCGCCAATGGACTTAACGCCGACATTGCCCTTCGGGGACTAAGTTCCGTATTTAAGACCAATTCAACTCCAAGAAGCTGCTAGCTCACTCATCACACTCTCGTGAGTCAATTGGCCTGATGTGCATGCGGATAATCGCCGCGGAGAGGGCGGAGGTTTCTTCTTTCGCAAAACCGACTGCGGTAACTTGCCCTTGTGGTAATTTCGCTTTATTCCCACGATTTGGTGGGTGGTCTATTTGCATATTCCGAGCATCCCGCGTCCGAACGACAAAACAAGGCGGTTTCTGGCTGGAAGGTCGGCTAATCGTGACGCTCACGGCTTGACAAGTTCTCCCCGACCGACTGAATCTTGGACCTTCCCGAAGAGGGGCTCCCTCGAATCCGGGAGGATCCAACGGCCGGATAGTGGGAACCGCCCGAGGGTGGTCATTAGCTGCAGCAGCTCGGGAGCGCCGTGAAGCACACGCCGAACTTTTGATCCCGGCCTGTCCGGACTCTCCTCTTGTGAGGGATCCCGCAGCGTCCCCGCCTGCTTTGACTTGGGAGGGTGCCGCCTCTGCTGTTCCGCAAATCTGGCTGCCCTCGAACGTTTTAATGCTAACCCTTTGACCTAGATCTTCTCCGAAAATTCAAAAATTGGGTCGTGGTGGCCGGAGATGAATTAGGATCCTACTGCAAAACCCGAATTTATTTTCGTGCAATGCACACTCATAATTTACTTAATGTCTTGCCATCAGAGGTTACCACTTCTACTTTGCCAAGACGTGAGGAGGAAAGGCCCAAACTCCGGCCTCGTACCCCCTTGCTCAGATTCCTGGCTGTTGCTTTCTACCAGTCCTATGTAACAGACTAGATTCGGGCCTTCAAAACGTAAAACCCTTCTAGAGCCCTGCAACCCACGGTTTACGCTGGTGCCCTCTCTCTGTCGATTCTACGGACCTTGCGCCTTTGTCTTGAAGTGGAGTTAAAGTGTTGACGCTTCTCGCATGCTGGACCCTAAAATCCTCCCGAGGCTGTTGTCTCAAATTTCCTCTCCTGCTGCCCTCGGGACGACTTCCGCTAATTCTCCCTCTCCTGACGCGATCCGACTGCCAATGGACCTTAACGGCCGACATTCACTTCGGGACTAAGTTCCGTACGTAAGACCACCCTCAACTCCAAGAAGTTACCAAAGTAGCTCACTTCCATCACACTCAGAGTCAATTGGCCTAGGATGCATGCGGATACCGCTGTGGAGGGCGGAGTAGCCTTTCTTCGCGAAACCGACCGCGGTAACTTGCTCCTCTCTAGGGTAATTTCGCTTATCTCGACGCATTTTGGCGTGGTCTATTTGCCATCTTCCGGAAAGCATCTCGTCTTCGAATCCATAAAACAGTGGTTTCTACAATGGCAATGACGCCTTGCCACAAGTTCTCCCTGACCGATTCGGGAATCTTTGACCTTCCTCAAGAGGGGCTCCCCGGAATCCGGGAGGATCCAATCTGGTCGGATAGGGAACCGGCCCGGAGGGTGGCCACAGCGCAGCCCTCGGGAGCTGGGCCGCCAGAAGGGTCAGCCGAACTTTTCGATCCCGCGCCTCCCTGGTCCTGGACTCTCCCTCTTGTGAGGGATCCCCTAGCGTCCCGCCCTCGCTTTGGACTTGGGAAGGTGCCAGCTCCTACAGTTCCCGCACCCGCTGCCCCGACTGCTCTAATGCTAACCCTTTGACGACCTTCTCCTAAAATCTCAAAATTGGGCCGTAGGCCGAGGATGAATTAGTGGATCCTACTGCAAAACCGAATTCTATTTTTCGTGGCAATGCATTAATTATGTAATTTACGAATGTCTTGGCCATCGCAAAAGCCTGACTTCTACTTGCCACATCGAGGAGGAAAGGCTTCCAAACTCCGGCCTCACGGGCCTCTTGCTCCAGATTCCTACTGTCGGCTTCTACCAGTCCTGCGTAACGTATCAGACTCTCACGCCCCCCAAAACGTGAACCCCAGAGCCCCAACCTGCTACGGTTTACGCCGAGGCCCTCTCCTTGTCGATTCGCCGACCTTGGCGCCGCGGTTCTGAAGTGGAGTTGGGGTGTTGACGCCAGAAGCGCCGACCCTTAAATCTCCCGAGGTCGCTGTCTCCAAATTTCCTCTCCCCTAAGGCCCTGGGACGGACGGGCGACTCTCCTGGACCGCGATCCGACTACCAATGGACTCGTAACGGGTCACATTGCCCTCGGGACTCAAGTTCCGCGGGCCGTAAGGACCAACTAACTCCAAGAAGCTTAAAGTAGCTCACTTCCATCATACACTCGGGGAGTCAATTGGCCTAGGATGCATGCTGGATACCGGCTGCGTGGAGGGCGGAGTGTTTCTTTCGCAAACCGACCGCGGTAACTTGCCCCTAGGGTAATTTCTGCCATCTCGACGATGGCAGTGGTCTATTTGGCATATTCCCGAGCATCCCCGGCGGCCCGAATCCACAAAATAAAGCAAGGCTTACAAGGTCGATAACGTGACGCTTCCGCCATTGACAAGTTCTCCCGACCGACCGGAATCTTTTGACCTTTCCCCGAAGAGGGGCTCCCCGAACGGAGGATCCAACTACGGATAGGGGAACCGGGCCCGAGGTGGGCCATTAGCGGCAGCTCGGGAGCCGCCAGAAGGGTCAGCTTCGTGAACTTTTTGATCCCGCCTCCCTGTGGTCCTGGACTCTCCCCCTCTCGTGGAGGGATCCCCGAAGGTCCCCGCCCCTCGCTTTACCCTTGGGGAAGGGTGCCCTGGCTGTCTCCCCGCACCCGCTGCCCCGACCGCTCTAATGCTAACCCTTTGACCTAGACCTTTCTCCTAAAATTCAAAATTGGGCCGCGGTACCGAGATGAATTAGGGATCCTACCGGCAAAACCGGAATTTATTTTCGCAAGTAACGCATTAATTCGCGAATTTACTTAACGTCTTGCCACCGCAAAGCTCGACTTCTACTTCGCTACACGCGAGGGAGGAGGCCCAAACTCCGGCCCGCCGCCTCCTTGTTCAGATTCTACCGCCGCTTCTACCAGTCCCAAGTGCAAATCGCATCAGATTCTACCAAAACGAACCCTTCTAGAGTCTGCAACCTTACTGTGGTTTACGCCGAGGCCCTCTCCTTACCGATTCTACCGACCTTTATACCGGTTCTAGCGGAGTTAGGTGTTGACGCTTTAGCGCACTCTAAAATTCTCACGGGAGGTCGCTGTTCCAAATTTCCTCTCCTGCCCTCGGGACGGACGGCGACCTCCCTCTCCTAATCGCTGACCGACTCGCCAATGGACCTGTAATCGCCCATATTGCCCCGGGACCAAGTTCCGCGGGCCGTAAGACCAACTAACCCAAGCATTTAAAGTAGCCTGCTACTTCCATCACACTCGTAGTCAATTGGCCCAGGATGTGCATGGATAATCGGCCGCGGGAGGGCGGAGTGTTTCCTTCTTTCGCAAAAACCGGACCGCGGTAACTTGCTCCCTAGGGTAATTCTCACCATTCCTGACGATTTGGGCGTGGTCTATTTTGCCATTCCGGAGCATCCCTGCGTCTCGAACGACAAACAAGCATGGGCTTACAAGGCCGACATCGACGCTTCCGCTATTGGACAAGTTCTCCTGACCGCATCTTGGAATCTTTGACCTTCCCGGCGAGGGGCCCCGAATCCGAGGGATCCAACGGGCCGGATAGGGAACCCCGCCCGAGGGTGGTCATTACGCGTACTCGGGAGCTGCCGCTGTGAAGGGCTGTCAGCCGTGAACTTTTTGATCCCGCCTCCGGGTCCTGACTCTCCTCTCGTGGGAGGGATCCCCGCGAAGGTCCCCGGCCCCTCGCTTGACTTGAAGTGGGTGCTGCCCTGGCGTTCCCCGCGAACGGGCTGCCCCGAATCGCTCTCTAATGCTAACCCTTTGACCTAGACCTTCTCCAAAAAATTCAAAAATTGGGCCGCAGGCCGGAGATGAATTAGGATCCTACTGCAAAACCGGAATTTATTTTCGCAAGTGCAATGCATTAATTGCTAATTCATTTAATGTCTTGCCATCGTAGGTGTTACCGACTTCTACTTCTGCCACATCGCGAGGAGGAAAGGCCCAAACCTCGGCCCGGCCGGGCCTCCTTCGTTCGTGATTCTACTATGTCGCTTTCTACGTCCCAAGTGCACGTACTGTGACTCTACCCCAAAACGTAAACCCTTCTAGAAATTCTGGCAACCTTACGTGGTTTACGCTTTGAGGGCCCTCTCCTCTTGCCGATTCTACCGGACTCATACCGTGTCTTGAAGTGGAGTTAGTGTTGACGCCGAGCTGGACCCTTAAACTCCTACCGCTGTCTAAATTCTCTCCTTAAGGTCTGGATCGACGGCTACCTCCTCTCCCAATCGCTGACCGGACCGCCAATGGACTTTAACGCCGACATTGCTCCCCGGGGACTAAGTTCCGTGGGTTTAAGACCACCCGAACTCCAAGAAGGCTCAAAGTAGCTCACTTCCATCACACTCGCAGAATAATTGGCCTAGATGTGCATGCTGGATAACCGTCGCGGGAGGGCTGGAGTGTTTCCTCTTTCGCAAAACCGACCGCGGTAACTTGTTCCCTAGGGTAATTTCACCATTCGGACGATTTTATGTATCTATTTGCCATTCGAAAGCATCCCTCGCCCGAACGACAAAACAAGGCGGTTTCTACAAGGTCGACATCGACTCCTCAAGGTTTGACAAGTTCTCCTGACCGATTCGAATCTTTTGACCTTCCCGGCGAGGGGCTCCCTCGGCAACCCGAGGATCCAACGGCCGATAGGGGAACCGGCCCGAGGGTGGTCATTAGCGCAGTTCTCGGGGAGCTCGCTGTGAAGGGCTGCCTCGAACTTTTTGATCCCGGCCTCGGGTCCGGGACTTCCCTTCAGGAGGGGATCCCCGCAAGGTCCCGCCCGTTTGACTTGGTGCTACCGCTACTCGCGAACCCGCTGCTGCCCGACCGCTTAATGCTAACCCTTTGACTCATCTCGGGAAAATTCAAAATTGGGCCGCAGGCCGGAGATGAATTAGGGATCCCGCTGGCAAAACCGGAATTTTATTTTCGCGGTAATGCATTAATTGTAATTTAATAACGTTCCTTCACCGCAGCTCGACTTCTCTACTTGCCACATTCCGGGAGGAGGAAAGTACTCCAAACTCCGCCGGGCCCTTGGTTCAGATTTCATTGCCGCTTCTGGCCAGTCCTGCGTAATGTATCAGATTCGGCTTTCCCAAACGTAAACCCTTCTGGGGAGTCCGGCAACCCATGGTTTACGCTTTGAGGCCCTCCTCCTTGTCGATTCTACGGACTCATACCGTGGTCTTGAAGTGGAGTTAGTGTTGACGCTTTACGGACTTAAAATCACGAGGTCGCTTTTGCCCTAAATTTCTCTCCCTAAGGCTCCCTCGGGACTACTCGGGCCACCTCCCTCTCCCAATCGCTGACCGACTACTAATGGATCCTGTAATCCGCCGACATTGCCCTCGAGGACCAAGTTCCGTGGCCAGAAGACCAACTAACTCCAAGAAGTTTTGCGCGGCTCACTTCCATCACACTCAGAATAATCATCTAGGATGCATGCTGATACCGCCGCGGAGGGCGGAGGTCTCCTTCTTCGCAAAACCGACCGCAGTAACTTGCTCCTTAGGGTATTTCCTCACGACCCTGGACGATTTGTGGTCTATTCGCCATTCTCGAGCATCCCTAAGGGGTCTCGAACGACAAAACAGCAAGGCTTCTACAAGGTCGATATCGACTTTCCGCCGGGGTTTGACAAGTTCTCTCCCGGATCATCTGGAATCTTTTGGACCTTCCCAAGAGGGGCTCCCCCCGAATCCGAGTGGATCCAACTGGATAGGGGAACCTGCCCGGAGGGTGGCTAGCTGCAGGCACTCGGGAGCCACAGAAGGGCCGCCTCTGGGAACTTTTTTGGATCCCGCCTCCCTGGTCCTGACTCTCCCCTTGCGGGAGGGATCCCCGCAAAGGTCCCCGGCCTCTGCTCCGACTTGGGAAGGGTGCCGCCTCTGGCTGGCTCCCCGCGAACGGGCTGCCCCCGACCGCTCTAATGCTAACCCTTTGACCTAGACCTTCCTCGAAAAATTCAAAATTGGGCCGTGGTGTCGGGATTTAATTAGGGATCCTTACCGGGCAAAACCGAATTTCGTGCAATGCATTAATTCGCGTAATTTGGCTTAATGTCTTGCCATCGAAAAGCTTCCGACTTCTACTCTGCTACACGGAGAGGAAAGGTCTAACTCCATTCGCCGCTTCCCCTTGCTCAGATTTCCTGGCCACGCTTCTACGTCCTGCGTAACAGATCAGATTCTGCTTCCCCAAAACGTAAACCCTTCTAGAGCCCGCAACCCATGGTTTACGCCGGAGGCCCTCTCACGATTCTACGACCTTTGCGCTCGCTCTCAAGTGAGTTAAAGTTAGACGCCAGAGCGCCGGACCCTAAAATTCCTCCGAGGTCGCTATTCTAAATTTCTCTCCTGGGCTCCCCGGGACGGACGGGCTAATTCTCCTGACCGCTGACCGGACTGGCCAATGGACTCCTCGTGAACGCCGACATTGCCCCCGGGACTGTCTCATGGTCAAGACCAATTCGCTAACTCCAAGAAGCGCCTAAAGTAGCTCTTTCACTTCTATCACACTCGTAGTCAATTGGCCTAGATGCATGCGGATACCGCTGCGGGAGGGCGGAGTGTTTCCTTCTTTCAGAAACCGACCGTAACTTGCTCCCTAGGGTAATTTCGCCATTCCTGTGACGATTTTATGTGGTCTATCAAGGCCCGAGCATCCTGCACCGGAATCCATTAAAATGCTATGCTTCTACAAGGTCGACATCGACTCTCATGGCTTTTGACAAGTTCTTGACCGATCTGGAATCTTTGGACCTTCCCTTCAAGAGGGGCCCCCGAATCCGAGGATCCAAGGGCTTGATAGGGAACCGGCCCGAGGGCGGGTCATTAGCTGGTACCGGGAGCTACCGCTGTGATAATATCAGCCGAACTTTTTTGATCCGGCCTCGGGTCCGGACTCTCCCTCTTGTGAGGGATCCCCGCAACCCGGCCTCGTTTGACTTGAAGGGTGTCACTCTGGCTGTTCCCCGCAATCCGCTGCCCCGACCGCTCTAATGCTAACCCTTTGACCTAGGACTCCTTTCTCCTAAAATTCCAAAATTGGGCCGTAGTCGAGATGAATTAGGATCCCACGCAAAACCTAATTTTATTTTCGTGCAATGCATTAATTAATTTACTTAATGTCTTATTACCTACCGACTTCTACTTGCCACATCTGAGGAGGAAAGGCCCAAACTCCTCGGGCCCGCTGGCCTCTTGCTCCGTATTCTGGGCCGCTGCTTCTGGCCAGGTCCTTATGCAATGTATCAGATTCTGTTCCCCAAAACGTGAAACCTCTTCTAGAGCCCGCAACCTGGCTGGTTTACGCTTTGAGGCCTCCTGTCGATCTACCGGACCTTTGCTCGGTTCAAGTGGGAGTTGGGGTGTTGACGCCAGAGCGACCCTAAAATCCTCCTGAGGCTGCTGCCCTAAATTTCCTCCCCAAGGCCCCCTGGGATCTGACGCGGCTAATTCTCTCCTGGACCGCGATCCTGACTACTAATGGATCTCCGAACGCCGACATTGCCCCCTCGGGACCAAGTTCGCGGGTCAAGACCACCAACTCCAAGAAGCCAAAAGTAGCTCACTTCTATCACACCTCAGAGTCAATCGCCTAGGATGTGCATGATACCTGGCCGCGGAGGGCGGAGTGTTTCTTTCTTTCACAGAAAACCCACTGCGGTAACTTGCTCCTAGGGTAATTCTCACCATTCCCATCGCATTTGGTAGGTCTATTTGCCATTCGGAGCATCCCGTGCCCGAACGACAAAATGCTATGCTTCTACACACATCGATGCCCCGCTGGTTTGACAAGTTCTCCGACCGATCTGAATCTTTTCGACTCCTCCCAAGAGGGGCCTCCCCAATCCAGGGATCCAACGGCTTGAGCAGGGGGAACCGGGCCTCGGAGGGCGGTCATTAGCTGCAAATGGGAGCGCCGTGAAGGGTTGCCTGAACTTTTTGATCCTCGCCTCGGGTCCCACTCTCCCCTCAGGAGGATCCCCAAAGGTCCCCGGCCTCGCTCACTGGTGCTGTACTTTGTTCCCCGCGAACCCGCCGTCTCCTGGATCACTCTAATGCTAACCCTTTGACCTAGACCTTCTCCTAAAATCTGAAAATTGGGCCGCAGGGCCGGAGATGAATTAGGATCCTACTGCAAAACCGGAATTTATTTTCGCGGGGTAACGCATTAATTGCTAATTCTTATTTAATGTCTTGTCATCTAGTGTTCTAATTTCTACTCTACATCTGTGAGGCAGGAGGCGCCCAAACTCCGCCTCACGCTTCCCTTGCCCGTGATTTCTACAGCCGCTGCCAGTCCCAGTAACAGACCAGACTTCCGGCCCCCAAAAACGTAGTGTAAACCCTTCTGTAGGCCTCGGCAACCCACTGTGGTTTACGCTGAGGCCCTCCTTGTCGATTCTACCGACCTTTACCGTCTTGAAGTGGAGTTAGTGTTGACGCCGCAGCTGACCTCTAAAATCATCTGAGGTCGCTTTTGCCCCAAATTTCTCTCCTAAGGTCTCGGGACGACGGGCGACCTCCCCTCCTAATCGCTGATCCGGACCGCCAATGGACTCGTGAACGCCGACATTGCCCGGGACCGTTCCAGGTTTAAGACCACCAACTCCAAGAAGCCAGTAGCTCACTTCCATCACACTCAGAGTCAATCGCCTAGGATGTGCATGCTAGATACCGCTGCGGGAGGGCGGAGTAATTTCCTTCTTTCAAAACCGACCGTAACTTGCCTTAGGGGTAATTTCGCCATTCCCGACGCATTTGGCGTGGTCTATTTGCCATTCCCGAGCATCCCTGCGTCTCAACGACAAAACAAGGCGTTTCCTACAAGGCCGACATCGATCATGGCTGACAAGTTCTCCTGACCGACCGAATCTTTGACCTTCCTCAAGAGGGGCCCCTCAATCCGAGGGATCCAAATCTGGCCTGGATAGGGGAACCGCCCTGAGGGGTGGTCATTAGCTGCACCGTGGTGGGAGCGCCAGAAGGGTCAGCTTCTGAACTTTTTGGATCCCGGCCCCTGGGTCCTGGACTCTCCCCTCTGCGGAGGCATCCTCAGAAGGTTCCGGGCCTCGCTTGACTTGGGAGGGTGCCACCGCTGGCTCCGCAATCCGCTGCCCCGGACCGCTCTAATGCTAACCCTTTGACTCTAGACCTTCTCCCAAAAATTCAAAATTGGGCCGCGGTGTCGAGATGAATTAGGATCCTACCGGCAAAACCGAATTTATTTTCGGCAATGCATTAATTGGCGACCCCACGCATCGTCTTGCCATCGCAAAAGCCTCACTTCTACTCTTGCCACATCTGTGAGGAGAGCAATACGTAACTGAAACGAAGTACAACAA